>CM065926.1:47687374-48887374 GCA_033439105.1 Magallana nippona
CGAATTGACATATTTGCTTCCGTTTTTGCTTGTAATCGGTTGGTAGATAAAATTAAAGCGATTGTGAAATGGATTAGAAGATGAGAACAAAAATCAAGTTGAGCAAAATACCATATGGACGTACCTTGTAATGAAATTCCGCTTGAAGTAAAGTCCTGAAACAAGATAGATAAATAAATTCGATGAATCGAGCGTAGTTAACATATATTTTTACTAGGAATGGGATTTCCTCTTTTCAAATTAATCACAGTATTATTATAATCACCATTCTTAATCAAACGTCCTCTGGATTGAAGGTGGTGACACTCTAGGGTTAAGACGCGTAGGAATATAAAGAAGTGAACACAACGTCAGCTATGCATGCGCAAGAGAAAGGAATTACTTGGTTATTTGAAATCAATCGTTTTGAAACGTTTTCTTCAAATGACCGATAAAGCAGGGAATATGACATTTTGAAGAAAACGAATCCCAATGAAACTTATTTGACGTGGAAGAATATCTAAACCCAGTCGTGACACGGCCGCTGACAAGACGGCAAATTTTTTCTGACAACTAGTTGATGGATGAGCGACGTTTTGTATTATTACTGTATTGCCTTTAATAAACCACTCCTATTGTAAAAAAGGGACGTCTATAAACTGTTGTCTTTGCCATCTCACACATTCACCATTTTGAAGTTCACGACCTTTCATAATATGGCGTGAAACATTCTTTAATATCGGAACGTTTTATTAATCAATGTGTATATATTACATGGGAAATACGCCCAAAACCAATGCGTACATTGTTAAATTTTTACAGCAGGCCCGTTCCCAACTTGAACTTTTATGTATGAATATAAACCAACATATGTTTCTGTCCGGCCCGTGGGACTGAGATATTTTTTTTCTACGCGACTCCTTTCGTTCCCCGAGGGGGATTTACACTACATCCGTTGCAAATTATCAGCACATTGACCAGGGCTTCTAAAGGCACACTAAATGACATCGGTTTACACATACACAGCTCTGCAATAAGTCAGCAGGAAGTTGTTTTAATCTGCTTTAAAGATTATATTTCTTTCAGCTTATTATTATATCGTAAAATTCATAGTAAAGAAATTATATTCATTTTTAATAAAATTCATTATCTTTCTTGAATTTATACGAACATCACAATATGAATTTTTAAGACTGTGCATGTTCATATAAATGATAGAGATAAATAGCATCGATATTGATTCAATAAATAGGTATTAACTAATTTGTGATATGCTTTTGACTGTTTATTATAATTTCCGATTAAATATTTAATGTTAATTTCTAATTAATGAATTTTTTATATTATTTTTGTTTGTTACAAAGTACCATGTTTCAATTTGGTATTTACATTTTATTCATTCTATTTTCCACTGTGATTCGTTGAAGAAGAATCATTGTAAAGTTTTAGCAAGAAATGAATAAAGAATATTTTGATTACTTAATAAATATAGAATGTTGTTTTCCTGCTCTTTATTATTGTCAACTCAGCTATCGGGCTGAAATATTTCAAAAGGCAGTATTTTATGATATCATGTTTTTGAAAAACGTAATAGAATAGCTACTGTCAAAAAATCTCATTATTTTACAGAAAGATGAATTCTATATTATATTGCCTGATAATTTGTCAGTAGTGGAATGTGTCAGTATAGAATAGTTTAAAAGCTACTGCTTTAAAAAGTCCATGCATTTTCCTAGCAATGTCTGCAAACATTTAAGTGCCCTCTCTCTCTCTCTCTCTCTCTCTCTCTCTCTCTCTCTCTCTCTCTCTCTCTCTCTCTCTCTCTCTCTCCATTAAGAACAAACTGACGAAAATCACCACAAAATACATCACAAAAATTAAATAACTTTATCAACAAATTATTTCTTGCCCAAACTAAGGTGAAGGGATGGGGTATCAAAATATACAAATTGCATCTTTAGAATATGCTGTAACATCATGAGCAAGTTAATCATGTTATTTCAAAATGTTTTTAACACTTGTACTTTGCCCTCTCCAGCAATTTTGGAAATACTAAGAATTAAGAGGAATGGATTGCCGTGGCCATTTTTATATTATTTTTATCTCCTTTAGAAAGAGAGCTTTGTATAAAGATATATAAGAAAATATTCAAAAGTTAAATATAAAATATTTTGCGGTTTTTTCTTTACTAAATAATGCTTGGTTAATGGCTTAATATAATAATACATGTATCTACAATTTTATGGTCAATCGTATGGGTAAGTTGTGGACCAACCAGTCCCCTTAACATTCAGAGGTATGAAAATAACATCAAAATTAACTTTATTAAATCACTAATATTTTTTAATCTACTTTGATATTGTCGCAGAAATTATCTTTGCAGAAAAAACAAGCTTGCAGTGTCAATATGCATTATCAGAGCTTTAAGATACATGTACATGTACTTGTAGCATTGTAAAGTGTTTTGAATACAGGATTTACGGTAACATTAAAAAAAAAGGACAAAAACACCCAGAAATTATCTTTGCAGAATAACACGCTTACAGCGCAAGTTGTTAACCATTTCAAAAACAAATTGCTGTCAATGTGCAGTACTAGAACTTTCAGATAGCATTGTAAAGTAAGTTGAATAGAGGATTTACGGTATCAATAAAAAAAACAACAAAAAACAATGCTGTTTTAGTATTCAGAAAAAGGACATTTCTTCCACGTTAACCACTGAACCATGGCTTGCCGTATGCCCCTAGGCACGGACTACGGTGTTATTTTTTTAAAGTTTGATTTGTTTCTTGTGAATCTGAATTTTACCTGTTTGATAAGCTTTCCCCAGTGAATAAATTTAGAAAAATTTGCATAGAATTTTGAGCTGTCATACAAAAAAATTAGAAGAAAATTAAGTTGATTAACTTGTGGTTATAATGTTTTTGATTTTATGACCTTATCGTGTCTTTGATTTGAAACAGGATAAACTTTTGTACATTGGAACAGTTTTAATTTTTATTTTACACCGCTCAAGATTATAAATATTATAATGACACTTCCAGTACTTCCAGTGCTAACTACCAAAAAAAATCCATACCGATTTTTACAATGTGATACTACATTAAGTTGTCTATATAGAAAGGTTTTTGGTTTAGTCTTGCTTTTTTTTGAATTTATTTCGCGTTGACAAATGTTTTATGACTTCAAGTAACGTTTCCTTCCGTCCCTGTACATACTGAATATATATATATATTGCTCCAACATTCCTGGTGTACATGTTTTTATCGCTTGTCCCAGAATAGTAAGTTCAACGTAGCGCTCTCTCTCTCTCTCTCTCTCTCTCTCTCTCTCTCTCTCTCTCTCTCTCTCTCTCTCTCTCTCTCTCTCTCTCTCTCTCAATATACAAAATATATGTGGAAGCAATAATGTGTCATTACTGCAGATATCGATAATAAAATTTTGAAATATTATTGATAAATTTTATCTGGAGGAAAAATGATTTCGGATTAGTTGCAATTAGTAATATTTCCACCAACAACATGCTAAGTTATTAATCGCAAAACACAAAATACTGTGGAAATTACCTTCACATACATGTTGCAAATACGAATGAATCTTTAGAGTTTTAATGACAAATATTTTATGTTAAGGCCTCTACACACTCCACAAACAAAAATAATCTTTTTAACAAATGTACCAGCGGTCCAGCTAATTAGTAAAAGAACGAACATAAGAAGCAAATCAATGCAGATAAAACTGATCACTTACATTTTGAAAATCCAAATAAAAGTAGACTCCAGATTAATATAAACAACTTAGTTCATTCATCTTTAGATTACATGTATGCATGAATGTTTTAAGAATTACAGAAAAAGAAACATGTCACAAATGGTGATGCTAATTGTGACTAAAGAAAGCTAAAATTAAACACGTATGACACTTTTTATCTATGATGTAAAAGTCTGTATACAACCTTTATGATAACTTATTTATAGAATTGTTTTAGCTTGACCCTCACAGACTCGAGGTACACGGTGAACTCATTCATACCAAGGAAAGAAAATCGCAGCGAATTTTCCTACATGTTCTATGGCTTACTGAACTTCATTCATTAAGATCAAAATACATTGTAAGTATTTTAAGTACGCGATTACAAGTTTACATGTATTTACAATGTAATTTGATCAAATATAGAATTCAGTAAACGACATTATTATAAATAAAATTCTCAACTATTTGATAAACAAATAGCATTGCCTATTGTTTTAAAACTACATATGTAGAATAAGAAATATAGAGTGAGATATTTAATCATCATTATTTATCATAATTGTTTCCATTTTAACTTAAACAGATACATAAAATGGTGACTTTTAGAAGAGTACATAGTAAAGATCTAGAGTTACATGATTGCCCATTGTACACTAAATATTCACATTTATTATACAGATTATTAGTGAACTATTAACTCCACAAAGCTTTCCATACAATGATTGTTACAGTATAACTGTATTTTGTCTGGTTTTAATTTGTGTGTGTGTTTGTGTGCTTTGATTTTAAAAAATTGAATGAATGAGATGATTCCGCAGCACCTCGCAGAAAAAAATCAGTTATTTAGTAATTGTATCCTAATTATATATATTCATGTACAGTATAATTGTTTCGAATATCAAAAAACCTATTTCAGGTCAATGTATACTAAGGTTGAATTTAATTCTCTGTCAAAATGTCCATTATCCATTTAAGTTGCATAAAATATACCACATAGCTATATAGAAATATATATGATATATAGGTCATCATACCAGATATATTTATAACTTTCTTAAGATTATAATCACGCTTTTATGGTGACCAAAATGATTTTTCAGCTTCACGTGTAAGTCGCGTGATCTTTTAATACTTGCTTCCTTGAAGAATTACAATTCTTAAGGTGGTTCAGTACATCCTTATTGCTAATATATGATGGGTCAATGAAGTTTCTGTTAATTTTTTCATATGATTTTCCGGTATTTTCTTTTATTCAGAAAAAAAAATTTAAAAAAGAATAATGTTTCGGTTTCAAATAGATATTTTAGAGATAAAAACTAATTTATAGTAAAATATATCAAGAATGACCAATTTTGAATTTTTTTCTAAATAACAAAATAATTTTAAAGGTTAAAACACATTATTTATGGATATTTTTTAAATCCTCTGATAAAACCTTCAGTAAATTTTTGTCACAAATGGAAGAGAATTATATTAAAAATCAAATATTTAAACGAAATTCATAAAGATAATTTGAAATATTTAAGGAAAAAAAGTATATCTTACTTGAACTGATCCTGATTGAAATAAAAATGGGCACAATCATCATTTCTTAATTTATAAAAATGATGTAAAAAGAGAGTTTTTTTTAAAGAAAAGATATCTAAATCGATTTAAATATACTCGGGGTCTAAAGTGAGGACAAATGTTGATAAAACCGCTACCAAAAACAGTATTTGAAGTATATGCTATAGTTTTCTTGCTATAGTAATAAAACCACTTTCTTTCTGAGGAGAATTTGGATGGTCTAGATTGGTCAACAAGATACCCGTCAGGAACTATATGATTGGATACAAAGCTTTGGTACATGTATGTGTCAGGAAAAGTGATGAAGGTCCCGGTGCCATCAAACTCAGAAGAACTCACTTTTGAACTCAGTCTCACTTTTCCACTATATATATGCCTTAAGTAAAATAAAAATGAGACTAAGAACAAAAGTGAGCTCGTCTAAGCTTTATGGCACCGAGGTCAGGGCTAGATTACATTTGAAATATTGTACCGGTATATTCTAAAGTTTTCAACAAAAATTGAAAATAATTTTTAGTAACATCCCGAATTTTACCGTAACGGAAATTGTGTAAACTACACAAAAACAGCATATAACTAAATCATAAAAGAGTAATTCAGTAGCATCTATACTCATATAAACTGGGTTGAAGCAGTCAATGTTAAGAACCGCTTTGTGGTTTATTGACTGAAACTGCCCCAACCCGGTTGATACTCGTATAATTTGGGTAGCTACATGAATTAATTTCAACGGGGTTGGGTCAATTTATGCCCTCATTTTAATAACTGAGTGAAGACTGTTCTAACTCGGTTTATACGAGTATAATATGAGTACCTTCTAAATTTATTCTTATAATTCCTCTAATCATATTTTTAGACAATGAAATAGCGCAATACAAAATTTTGTAGAAACTGTTGCGTCTAAGACTTAGCAATCGTTTTTGAAGTTTGAATTTGCCTCCATTGTGTCACAGCTTTCGACACTTTTCTCCTGTTTGACACTTTTCTATGATTAAATTTCAGATACACTAGTACTGTTATGTGAAAAGTTTCACCTTATCGCACACACATGACACAGCTATAGTATGGGCGAGATATAACAGACATACTCCATCATATGAATCACACATCAAATATTGCATAGAATAGAATGTGTTTATTTCATATTCCCCTGACACCCATTAATGATTATTCCACTGAATTTGATTGACCTCGATGTGCAGTACACTATCTACAAAAACACATTCATATAATGCATGACCGACCCCCCCCCCCCCTCCCCCTCCAACACACACACGACAGCGTAGATATAGTTGGGAAGACACATTGTCAGCATCGTGATAATTATTATAAAATCCACTAGACGCTTGTTCATAAATTACTATGTATGCAACTTTAATGAAATTATGTCTCAGTTTTATTTCAATCAAGGTGTAAGTTTCTACGTCTTAGTAAAATACACAGGTACTTATTTGCCATTAGACTCCTGTACATGTATTATAACGAGGAATTGCGTTTCCTGCAAGCAATGGTCCAATGAACAGGCGACTTTTTCTTCATTAATATACCGACAAGACATCGTGCAGTAATTCATCATTTATGTAATTAATTCAAAACACCTAGATTGTCATTTTGAAATTTTGAATAGAATTCCAATTTATACCTTACCACATTAATTTATATTCAACCATGCCCTCCAAATCAAAGACGTTTTCTCAATATCAGCCCGGCGCATCCTGCATTAAAGAGCTGATACGATACATGTTTGGTTAACTCCGTATAATATTTGTAATGTTAATTGCATCCACCAAGGTTACACTGTAACTGCACACAAAATGGTTACATTTGTGCACTTGTCAACTTCATCTTGTCGCTACTAAACTCAATATATATTGCATACAGGATGAAAAGGGTATATGGCATTTACTTAAGAAGAATTCATTGCAGAAAATGGGGATGATTTTTCTAAGGAAATTTATATTAATGGATAATTTCTAGGTTTAAAGTGAGAATTGTGGGTTGGGGGAGGGGGGGGGGGGGGGGGGGGGCAAGACCAAACTATAGCCATATGCTTTGCATGTGGAAGTAGGTGTACACTCATTTTATATGTATCTAATCAAGCTTTCATTCAGAAAAAGAAAAACCATTGAAATTCATTACAGTTTGCGCGTACAGAAAATAAAACCCAGTTAGTACTCGCAAAGTGTTATGCAGTGATTGCGTTTTTATGATTTCTATACGATCAAAGGTTTGATGGCCTACAAATTTTTATAAAGATCACCACTGCTTGTCACTGCACGTCTTCCGTCGTCCTTAAATACAATTAATCTTGATCTGTGATTGAGGAAATATTGAAATCCGCCATTAACTATTTGCATTCGTTTACGTCACAAAAGTTCACATGCATTCAGAACTTTGTGTTTCTAACCCTTATAATGGGATTTGATAAATTAGAAACGTATGCATCCTGTATAAATTTCATTACTTAAAACACCAAACAATTTATGCAAAAAAAGTGAGTGCAGTTACTCTTCTTGGTCAAAAAAAAAAATGGTGCGGCCGACGAACTGGATTTATTTCGTCATTTTTCTAGTGTTTTTCATACTGTCAATGAATTTAATAGAGTGTTTGAATGTCGGGAAAAGGGGAGAACGAAACTTGAGCAAAACAACACAGCATACAAATAGAAGAATGTTAATTAATGCTTAATGTATTCAACGATGTCATCAGAAACGCTTTGAAGTCGCAGTTCATCCAGGAAATATAAGAGTTATGTAAATGTGTCAAAAACTTTGAAACAAGAAAAGTTCATTCTGTGTCTGAATTTATTAATTTAAATTTGTTTATTTTTATGTCTATTTAATATCATTTTTGAAGATTTGATAACCTTTTAATTAAATTAAAATGAGTAATTTTTTAAGCAAACTAAATTAAATAAGGGCGAAACCAAATATACCACAGAGATCATTTGCAAAACATTAATTTTCAAAAGCTCAAATAGAAGCACTGACCAAAGGGAAAACAGTTTCCCATTAATTTTTGCTGATAAATAATTATAATGTTTGCTGACTGTTTTTTTTAAACATAACAGTATGAAGGGACAAATAATAGCAAATATCAGATCATGGAACATATTCTGAGATACGGGTTTTTCATTAAAACATTTCTATTTCATAAACATGTATATGACAGACAGCAAAATCGAAAGAGGTTCTATATTGATTACAAGACTTACCCCCAAAGCAAACAGTGCATCATGACGATGTCTGTTCCCCATTTTTCTTTGTTTTGGCAATTGACCTTTTTCTTGAATTTATTTGGAAATGAATGAAAAAAAAATTCGCCATACGTCCTCTTTTTTGAGCAGGAATAAGAAAGATATATGAATGTTATAATTTGATGCAAGCATTGGATTTAAGAATTTTTATGTTTACTTTGTAAATTTTACGTAAACCGGTATATCCTTCTCTTGTGGTCAAGAATGTTTGGGGGTTTGGTCTCCCAACTGTTAAAAACGATACTTTTGAAAAACGATACTTCAATACACCACTTTCCACAAAGTTTACACACTGACCATTTTAAAGTACACATGGCCTTTTAATATATAAAGCAAAATGCTTAATATCTATTAATTTTGACAATGCGTTAATGTGTATCCTATGGTAGACTGTTGTACTACTTCAAATCATACAATTATTTACCTCATTGCCCAGCTTGTACACACTCAGTCAAAATGACTGATCTAAAAATAAAATTTGCTGAACATTTGCACGAGAACTTGTTTCAAAACACATGTCACGTATTAGCGGCTGTAACCGGTTCTGATTGCAGTTTCAAAAACCACGTGACGCAAAACTCAACATAAAGCCTTTTGGAGTCCTAAAACTCCTTTTTCTCATGTTTCTCAAATCTGTAAGGTAATCATAATTATTTTGGCATAAAGGATTTAGACACGATTTGAGCTCAAAATTTTAAATTTTATTTTTCCATTTTTAATGTTGAGATTGGTTATTATGGGTATTTTTAATGCTTTGTCAAAATTTGAAAGTCAAATATTGAGTTATAAGCAAGATATAGAGTTTTGTAAACAAAGCTCGAGTCTTGTTATAATTGTTTACATATGTGTTGTATTGATATATTTCGATCAAATGTTACCTTCTTCTGTTGAGTGTGTTATTCATGAGAATCAGTTAACCTTGTTTGCCACGAGTCATGTTGTCAAAGAAATGGTAATTCCATACTTTACATTATTTGTAAACAAATATAAGACTCGAACTTTGTTCACATAACAATGAATTCCTACCTCTGTATCTCTCTTATAACTCGACTTTTAACATTCAAATTTTGGTCAATCATTCAAAATGCGCAAGTAAACCAATAAAAAATAAATTTTGATCTGAAATCGTCTCTTCTGTTTCACCAATGTCTTGTTTCTTTGCTTTGGAACCAAATCACCAATTACTTAAGAGTTAAGTTACCCTGGTCATCATTTCTTCAAACCTTTAAGGAAAAGGCTTATATAGCCATAGACAAAATCAGCTGTTTTGATACGCTACCGCTAATTGATACATGCATAGCCAATGCCTGCTGTCTAATTCAGCTATGTTTTGTGCGTAGTAGAATATATTTAAATCAAATAAATTTTCTACAAACCTAGATTGTACATTGAACGGTTGCACCCTACCCTCTATGATCATGTTCTTATGTTTACATTTTTCAGTGTCTTTGCCTGTGATAACACTACGAATCGATTTTGTACTATACAGTCCAATGAATTCAAGCGGGGTTTGCATAATTAGTATTCTATTATTTAATCGTACAATTGCTGAAAATTATATAAATATAAGTAATAAGGAATCATTCTTTGAATATTATGAGGTTATAATTTCGGTCGGGGCGTGATCAAATCCAATAAAGCCCGAACTTTACCGAAATTATCACCTCATAATACTCAAAGAATGATTCCTTATTCTTTAAATAATTGACACAAACTCACTTGTAACTTTATTTTTTTTTTAAATATTACTAAGTAACATAAGAATGCATACACAGTGTGACTCATTTGATTAACAAAAACAGAAATTCAATTTGAGGAATTTTTTTTTTATATTTATTCAACTTATTTTCAGTCATCAAATTATGCAGTAATATAGATTTATGAAAGTCACTGACTTAGACCACTGGACAGATCTACGACTAGCAAAGCATGTCAATAAACAAATGCAAATATCTTATTGCAATTCAAAATCGAACTGAAGAACACCAAACGAGACATAGCCATACAAAAATACTATGAATGTAAAATGTTTTTTACATCAATACAGAAAAAATTAAGTTAACAAATAAATGAGACTAAAATCACAGGGAGTGATTTCTTATTGAACACTGTAAAGTATAAAAATTCTGACAATTTGTATAGTCCAACTTCTATTATATCAGGACACATAGAGAATCAGCCAATGATTTGTATGTGTAACTGCATTGTCTTGAGAATGACACTGACTTAAACAAATGATAGCATTTCAAATCATTTTAGATTTTGTAATCAACTGATCCTATTTTTAAGGCATAGTCAAAGCAAATCAGCAAGAAAGCACATAAGGTAGTTTATAGCAAAAAATATTATACACAAAACCATTTATATGTCAATGGTGAAATAATCAACAACAAAAAATCGTAAAGTATCATGACAAAAATGCTTCAGTTTTCTCGCTTTGTATATAATTGATAACAAGATCATAAAAAAAAAACTGTCTTACAAAAATCAAAACAATGAACAATTTTTTTTTCATATGTACAGTGTATGTACACAAATGAAAGCATTTATAAATAGAATTCTTCAAAATATGTTTTCAAAGATGCTTTACATGTATCTTTGAAAATTAATCAATAAGAATAAAATGAAATACTGTTCTTTCATCAATATTCCCTGAACACCGATTTTCATAGATTTCGTTGCTGAGACGATCAACAAAATTAAATGCTCATCAAAGTAAGATCTTTGACAAAAGATAATATTATCAGGACCAATAATGTCAACAAATTTACATTTCAAAATTGTGAGGTTTATTAGATCTACAAAAATTGATGACCATGAATATTGATGAAACCTCAGTACATGTATACAGTAAAAATAAAGTGTAAAAATCTCGCTGCATTGTACAGTACCTGCCCCTAAGTTCTGGACACATTTCCATCAAACTTCTGCAACCTTTAACAGGCTGATGCAGCAGTCTTCATCATATGTATCCAATAGGGATAGGTGTATACAACTCGTATAGGCCTGCTCAAAACACGGAATGATTTATAAATGATAAATTCCTTTGAAAAGTGATTATTCTATAGATAGTAAAATTCCATCCATTTTTCCCTACCAGCTGTATTGGAACTCGCCATGGATTGATGCCTGTATGTTTCCAAGGATCTTTTGTTTACATGTGGATGGAATAAATGACATTGAGGACACTTCAAAAAGACAACAGTGTTGTCTAGAAACCTATAAATATTTTGACTGAATGTCAAAGATTAGACTTATATTGTTTTTTGAACATCAAGCACCAACAAAATGGGACTAAAGTAAGTTAAATATACATGTATTCAACAATAAATTTGACTAGCAATATTTACCAGTATACCAGATTAAAAAAATATGACTCTGCAAAAAAATAAATCATTGATTCTACAAAAGGTGAAAACTTAATTAAATGAACACTGTTAAGTACCAATACTCAATATGACATGAAAGTCAACCATGAAAAAGTCACTGATCTACAAAATGATGAGTCCATATCCCATAACATTACGATGTCTTGTCCCAGGCCCATACATGTCCATGTATAAAGAGCCCTGGCCCTTTACACGACAGTTCCCTGTCAGCTGGAGCCCATTCCTGCAGTACAACCGAAGCAATGACTGTCTGTCTGTATGTGTATACCCTCCAACTCATTGGCAGACGAAATCTCATACACTGTCATCGGATCTGGAAACAGATAAAAATTCAAGCAAATCAGTGATGCAGGAATTTAACAGAAACAAAATAATTAAATACAGTGGACCTTTAATTAATCTGGACACTTTTGTTCCATACCAAATTATCATAACCAATGAAGTAATGTAACAAATGTGGTAACCTTTCGACTATTTAAACCTTCATAAAAAAGAAGAATTCTGACAGTATAGAAATATAGGAAAATAATTCAATAGATTTAATTTCAAAGCTAGAACTTGTAGACTTATTCATTTAGCTAAATAGTAGCTACCGGTAGTTAATGGCTAGAAAAACCAAATTTAAAATATTCCGCTGAATCTGAAGGGTAATCATTACCACCTAGTCTCCTTATGATCGAAAATTAATGTAAGATTTTTAATCAACCATGATTTCATTGACAAAACATATACTCAGTAAATCCCCTAGATTAAGAATTCTCATGTATTTCTTATTTTCCTTGAAAACAGTAGGGATCTAAGCTACACAGCTGTTACCTTGACTGCCATTCTTCCTGATCTCCATCTCCAGCTGCTGGTTGAAGTCGCAGTCGTAAATTCTTCCGTTCCAGTTGACGTTAATCAGGTTACGACACATTATGTTGTCAACGGTATGGATGTTGAAGTTCCTCACCAGCAATTCCATGTAGCTCTCAAGTTCATTCCTGTAACAAAATTTTAAAAATCATATTAATATGCGAGCTGCAGAAAAAAGGAACAAAACAGACTTCAATAATACTATGCAAGTCATTTCACACTATCAAACAATTAAGTAACTTATTTCAACCCAAGTCCAGTAGCAAAGTTGTTAAATAAGACAATTTTTGTTGCGATATAGATATCAATTTATATTTTACTACAGCTCTTTGTTTTCAGAAATGTGGAAAACTTTTCATATCAAATTAAAACAATCTTAAATATAAGCTACATGTACACCACATTACTTACTACATGTTTGCTAAGTGCAATTTGCAATAAAAAAAAAAACCAACAGTTTTCATCTCATACGTGCGTGTGCAGCCCACTACAACAGAACTCTCCTCTATCATACAGAGAGATAGGTTATTATATAGGACCCTGTATTAGAGTTGAACCAGTTTCTAGTTAACCAAGTGTATATAAGTTGGGTTTTTTTTCTCTATTTTATTTTCCTTTTCGTACTTTCTTAATCTGTATTAATTTAAATATGTTTGAGATGTTTGCTGATTTTTTTGTAATTCTTGTGTATACATGTATATCAAGTCATAATCTCCCTCGAGAGGAAATAAAGTATGAATGAATGAATGAAAAGGTGAAAAAAGAGACTTGACCAATTACTTTGACTTAATTCCATTTATTTAGCAGTTCAGACAATACAATAATAAATAGATAATACAGTTTTCATGTTTTAATTGAATCTAATTTAAATTTAACCAACTACTTTAATGAGAAATGGTTTACAATCTTTACTTTTCTAAATTTTTGGTATATATTTTTTTAGAAGTTTCAAAACTCTGTACCTCCTGTATAGAAAGTCAGCAAATCTTTTGATTGGCATGTTGGTAATGGTGAACAACTGATTGAACTGGATACCAAAGTAATTCCACAGTTCCTCTCGATACTTATCAGCTAGCTGTCCCTGGGGTGGGGGCAGGAAGGCGCCTGTAAGAACGTAGATGAAGCTGTTATAAACTCATACAAAATATAACATGCTCTTTGTAGTGATCATTGATTGAAATTTTTTTGTTACTAGCATGCACCTTCATACAAAATTTTGCAATAAAATACATGTTTGTTTCCTGAATAGACTGATATACTGGTACATGTAGGTGCCAATTTGTGAAACATACTATATACAGGGTTATTTTCATCCAATTGAGGTTGTAAAAGATTTTTGCCTTTTTTTTAATTCACTCAGCACAGCTGTGGTTTAACAGAAGAAGCTTGCATAAGCATTGACCATAGGCAAATTGGGCAAAAATATAAGAGGGATAAAAATTTCCCTGTATAAAGTATCAAATATCAAAATACATTAAAGAGAAGATGTGAAATATCAATAAAATTATTGTTGATTAGACTTTTCCGAAGTTATGTTTACATGTATCATATACTTCATGTAGGATTCATATGTACATCAATTACCCAAAGGATTATAAACAAGATCCAGCTTTAAATCAGAGGACTCTTCCCCATATCCAAGTGAGTTGAATTTGCGGAGTGCCTGAATGCTTCGGTCAAACACCCCTTTCCCTCGCTGCATGTTGACATTCTTTGCTGTGTAACACGGAAGGGAAGCAACAACGTTCACGGCATGGTCTCTCATAAACTCAGCTGTGTCTTCCTGTCCTAAGAAAAGGAATTACAGGCTTACTTCTACATCAAAGACAGACAGACAGAGACATAGTGTAAAACAAGAGAAGGATAACTATAGCTGTCTCTTAGAAAAATTTGTGTAAAGCAATAAAACCACTGCATACAAATACAGTACATGAATATACATGTACATATACATTAAACTGTGTTAAGATGGGCCATGTTCTAACCTGGTTCTAAGTGTGATGTCAGATTACTTCGCACTATGATGTTCTTTCCCAGTTTCTTGGCACCACTGACAAGGAATCTAAACTGGTCACATAGCTCTGGGGCACCTCCTACAAAACAAGAATACCAGCTTTTAGAGGCAGAATCTTTTTAATAAATGGGATGGTACTATCTACTTATGATCAATAAATGGGTAGGTACTAAAAGTGACTAAATTATTTTAGTACCAATGCACATTTAAAATCTAATAGCCACATTAAATAAGCTTGACTTGTTATTTCTCTGATATCATTATCTTTTCAACGATCATTTGGATAGCTCAGTTGGTATAGCACCTGACTAGAGATTCAGGGGGCCCAGGTCTGAATCCCAGTCTGAACCATCATTATTTCTCCCATCCGGTTAAATACAAGGGTATGCAATATATTTCATACATGATCAAATTGTCAACATTTGATCAGTTAATAATACATTTTTAAAATAAGAGGAATGAAAATGAATTCGCTGCAAGCTGAAATTCATTGTGAATATGTTTGACTGTACCAGCTTTTTGCCCTACCTGTGAGGTCCAGGGTGCGGATGGAGGGACTATTCTGTAGGATCAGCAGGCACCTCTCCGCTGTTTGTTGAAGCATCATCTCCTTCCTCTTTGGAGACGACTCCACATGGCAGTGATTACACGCCTGATTACAGTACAGTCCTATGTTGGCTTGGAGGATCTCTATCTTCTTTTTCCTTAGAGAATCTTCTGTTTCTGTTCCTGTATAAAGTATTATAAAAGATCTACTCTAAGGTCTTTTTTCAGAGTACCATTTCTTATGCAGACACATGCCAAAAAATATTTCCTTTCATCATTGTTATATGCAAACATCTTTTTAAAAATTTGAGCAACATTAAAGATAATTCTTGTACCCCCTTTCCCTTTTTAATAATGCTCAAATGTTTACCATCCTTCTTTTTGTGTTTCTTAATTTCGCCTGCTAATAAAAGATGCAACCAAATATTTCTGCAGATTTTTGTTTGATTTTAATTTTCATTTTTTAAAAATGCATTCTGTTGAATTAATAATTCAGTTTCTTTCTGGATTATCATTTATTTTTCTCAAGTTTGTGACCACTTTCTTTGTATTAACAAAAATTGAATACTTATTCTTTTTTAAGTTTTTAAAAAATGGAGGAAACAAATTATCCACTGGTCAATGTAAATTATATGGAAATTTAAAAATGTAGATATTCTAGTTCATACATTTTTTTTAAAGCCTTCACAGATATAAAACTTCTTTGGGACAATTAATTTCCACAGAAATATACTGTAGATTCCTTATTTTTTTGTGAGTACTTTATTCGGTGATTCAACATTTTTGCATCAAATCGAAACAGTATAAAATCGTGATCTCTGAATTTTTATCATTTACACCTGTCTGAAAAACAAATGCAAGATCTTAGAACCATTTTAACAAGAGCTTGGACTTTGGGTAGTTGTGTCAAACGGCAATGTGACATAAGCCTGTCTATTTCATTGCTGACCACTCAGTCATGGCTCTGTGAAATCAACAAGATTGTTCTGGCTTTTGAGCTAAGACTACGCAATCGGTATATATTTCGCTTGAAACCAGCATCATTTTTAACTTGTTTTGACGCAAGAAATAGATACATGTAGTTACGTCCTACTGAAAGTCCAAGGTCTTGTTAAAATGGTTCTAAAATCCATGAGATGTGCTTGTTGCCATTTTACACGGTTATTAATTTCTCGCATTTAATTAGGAATCTACAGTACTTGGCTAGTGTTGATTTGATACACAATTGTTTTTGACAATTTATACATATATGTACATACCCACACCCTCTACATTTTCTGCCTGTTTAGTCTTCAAGAAAGTTTCAAAAGCTGGAATATCAAGGTTTGACAGGGCTCTTTGTCTGCGCTTTCGTTCCTCTCTTGTCATCTTTTTCTGTCCCATTTCCTTCAGTTTAGCTGCTGTTAGTTTAAAGATTTCATCCTCTTCCATCTCTTTCAATGTTTCTGGGATGAGGGAACCCTGAAAGAAAAGACTTCAAGGTCAGGAAAATTAGTCCATGTTTGATATTACTTCAATTACTGTGGGATCATTAAAATTTGCGGAGGCCAACTTTCCTGGATTGTAGGTTTTTTGCTAATTCATGGGAATATAATTTAGCGGATGAATCGGTTTTCAGTTTTAGAAAGAAAGATAAATCTTTCTAAATTAGTTTTCGTCGAGGATATAAATTCGTGGGGTAGAACTACCCATGAATGGCAGGAAAATTGAGCCACCACAAATCCTAATGATTCCATGGTATACTAAACCATCCTCTAGCTGTGCCTTTTAATTCCTAAACAAATTAGAAGTTCAATAAACTGTTTGGGTAGATCAGATTGACAATACATGTATTATTAATATGGCAAACATGGAAGAACTGGATTTATAGACATCATAGTTGGAAACACCCATGGCCGATCTCACATATGCTTACAGACACTGGGATAACTCATTGAGCTTTTATTGTTCACATGAATATTAAATTCATGACCTATCCCAATTGGCTTCTTTACTATTTCGTGAATGAATCTAACCAAATACTGAATTCCTTATGCAAGCACCTATCTCCAACAGTATGTTTTCATAAATTGATCTTCTTTTTAAACCTCCAAAAAAATTAAGAATTCCGATTTCTCACTGTGGTGGATCACTTGGTTGAGAAAATAAAACATGCGTGAGAACGAGAAAAAATTAATGAGTTGGCACAAAGTTAGTTAGGTGTATGCAAGACTGGCCATGGGTTTCGTTTGATATGAAAACAATATGAGAAAAAGGAGTACCTTAGTTCTCTCTTCTAAGTCCTTTAGTCCCTCCCATTGAAGGGTGGGTGGGGGTTTCTGTGGGCGTGTGAGGCGATGACTATCCACCTCTACAGAGGTGTTATAGTCAGGCAGCTGGACATCCTTGTACTGTCCCCCTGAACTATGTCTGACCAGGCGGAGTGAGCAACCCACTGCATGGCGACATGCAACCAGTCTTCTATGTAGCATTATCTGGAAAAAATCACACATTGATGAATCTGATAGTTATGGGAGTATTACAAAAATAGTAGTAATTTGGATTGTTACTCTGTTCTTCTATATATAAAGTACATGTAACTATGGTCTTTCACAATTCATTGTCACTTTTTGACAATTTTTTTTAATGAAAATAAACATACCTGTAAATTAAGTACAATTGAAATTGGTAAAAAGAAAAAATCCAAGATTTTTTTATTGATACTTCATCTGTTTTTACTGTGAGAAACTCAGAGGAATGAAAATAAAGAAATTAAAACAAATTTCTTAAAGAGATTTATAGTGGGAAATGTTTACAGCTTTTCACCATTCGAAAATACCTGTTGAGATACCTCATACAGTTTTTCAACATAATCATCCAGGTACACATGTCACTTGCTATGCAAAATCCCCATTGAGTTTTTATTTTTAGCTGTGCATTGATATCTGACAAGGTAGAGGGGGCATTTCAAAGGAGAAATCTTGGGATTTTTTCATAGTAATGAATGTACAATTATAGTATTTGAACCCTGAGGTATTTATAAATATCAAATAATTTAAGAAAATGTGCTGTGTAAAATTCTTGGACCAGAGTATAGTCTCCTTCTCCATGTCCTCCAACCTTATATTTGAACTGGTTGCATGCACCCCAGTATGGTGCATGTTCTAGAAAATATCCTCAACATGCTATATCAAGAAGGTCAAGTTTGCTAGCGGGCTGATTCATAGAATTGATAATAAAGTGTACATGATTTACAAGTTCCGAGAGTAAATAAAATTGTGTGTGTGTGGAAGGGTAGTGTTGACAATGCATGAACTATCAGATGAAGCAAATGAGTTGGAATTAAAGTTCTATTCCATAAGACTACTGAAATTCATGCATGAACTATTAAATTTCAATATAAAACAAATGGGTAGGCACTATACTTCCTGTCAAAATTGCTATCTTGTTACGTGAGCTTTAGCATAAGTTTAGAAATTTAAAAAAACATTTATATGCTTAGATTAATTTGTCTCACTTAGTTTAGACACTGGAGTCTATTAAGTTTTATCAATATTAGAGCTAAAATAAAAAATAATAATAAGTGCTTTCACGAAATATGATGACAACCTTGGATATAGGTTGGAGATTTCATTATTTAACATGTTTAACGTGTTTCAAATGCAAATCCCTGTGTTTAATTCTTGATCAGCTGTTGATCTCTTTAAATTTCAAGAGGTAACATACAAGATGACTAAAGTACGTAACGTTGTGTAATTTATATTCAGAATTCTTAGACCTACCTCAGTCCTGATCGCCAGTTGCACAATGACACTGTCTGGAAATGAATTGTGTTTTATCAGTAAAAGCTATCAAATGTACACATAGTAAAGGCCGCCATATGCGGAGGATTACGTAATCACAAGGGATATGAAATCGCTCGCCCTTTTCCGTAACCGATAACCGTTATTTGCAGTTACGGAAATGGCCGAGTAGTTACGATTGGAATCAAAGTACTGAAAGTACTGTTAGACGGTGGCGCCATTTGAAAGTGGCATATTACATGTATGTAAATTATTGTTGTCGAAAATCCACAGCCAGCGTCTCATACATGTACTAATACCTAACGCTTACTCGCACAACTGGTCGTGGGTTACTTACATGGATAATTCTGTGGAAATCGTAGTTGTGTTCACAATCCACACTTTACAAATGTTGTGTCTCTTTATCGTCATCTTTTTGGGAAAATCCATAGATTTATCACAGTAGCCTTTGTAGTATAGAAGTTTGTATCTATATGTTTTGTATCTATATCAGTTGATATTAAAACTCCGTTTTTGGTAATACATGTACTACACAAATGTATTTTGATTGCCCCAGAATGACTCATTAAATATGTAGGTTGTCACCACATATTGAATGAATAAATCAAATCCAAAGCGATTTCATCACAGTACGCCAAACTACATGTATTTGATTGTATAAAGAAGGGGAATTTTGGTTTTTTCCCTTTTGACCTTTGGGGTGACCCTGCAAATGGGGAACAACTTTTGAAAAGTGTGGATTGGACTTTTGTGCTTTAAAGATATTGTAGATTTCTTAAAGTAACAAGAACAAATAAAGCTTTAGTATGATAAAATACTTATCAGGTTTTTACTAACTATTTGGGCATACATGTAATATGTTTATTGTCCCTCTCGACAGCATTTTCCCTCAATTTCTTCACGGGGAAAAAGTTGCATCATCACACTTGCTTGTGGACCATCACACTTGCTTTTGTCCTCATAGTCAGTTATACATTTAGGTGTACAGAAAACGGAATGGTTTGCAAGAACCTGTTTGATAAAACTGATATTGCTTTTGGAATGCACGTCATCATGAAACAGAAGAGTCAATCAATATTTTATCTTCGACTGTAGTGGATTATTTCCATTTGCTCACAACGAAAGTGAATAAAAATTTGAGAAAAAAAATATCATACAATATTCAGTCGCGGCAGTTTCATTAATCAACGTTTTAAAGTACATTTGTCTAATTGTATTTAGCTATAGATTTATTCAAATCATTTGAATGAATTTGGGAAAGTCACATGTATATTTTATCGCTTCTCAGTACACTTTAACACGCATAATTTACTTGCAACATTAAACTTTTCTAGTAAACTTACAAGAAATATAGATTAATTATTCAAAATTAGTTTTTAAAAACACCAAACAAACAAAATCCAAGTTAAACGCATGTGTTTTCTGACCGTACAGCTGTGTATATAAATTTCATTTTATTCTTTGCATGTACTATAGTCTATACATTAGATCTACGGTCCGCAAATCCCGGCAATATTTCCGGAAAGCTAAAGTTCTGTAGCTCAGCAGAATACTAGTTATCTATGAAGCACATTTTTTTTACCTTCATGTTTCATTATTTATCGCAAATATAGCATGGATGTATACGCTACGGTCGATGTAGCATTTCGTTGAGTGATGACACTTATTTCAATTGCGAGTCGCAACAAACTGGCGCATTTATATAGGCCCGCCTATTTGTAAATGGAAACAAATGTCGGAGAAAGCTCATACTCGCGAGTTAAAAGTTATTTGAGAACAAAAGGGGTGATATTTACGTACATGTGTAAATAATGTTATCTGTTTGCGAAAAAATCCCCCAAAACCAAAGAAAAGGTTCTCTAGTAGCAGAGACGGGTGCATATGGATTAAAGTCACAGATTGTACTTCGCTCATCAAATTGCGTTATTTCAGTTAAATGTGAAAAATTCGTCAGAAACTGTTAAGTGAACAAAATTATTATATCTTACATTACCGTTCAAAATGTATCATAAATGTATATGGACTATTGCATGAGTTGAACCGATTGTTTTTTCTCAAAAAAAGCTAGCGTTTACTGCAAATTAGAGATACACGAGCTGATACGCCGTGCAATCCATAAGACGTTTTACAGCATGTCTTTAATCCCTTATTTGCTTACAAAAAATCTGAACTGAAAATCTTTAAAACATCGTAAAATGTTGTTTGTTTATACATGTACATGTAAAATGGCGACTTGATTTGCACGTGAATTTTACAATCCGAGGTCTATCGATTAGCGTGTTTGAGAGAAAGTCAGCAGCAAGTAAAGCGTCAACATCAGTAGTAAATATTGTCTGATGAATATTGAGGTGCCTGTAATAATATTAATGTTCCTACAGACTGAGTGGGTTACAAAATTAAGTAAATCACAGGATAGTCCAAAATTAAACACATTTGTATCGTAAATTTCAAGTTTTTTGTGTGTTAAAAGAACACATGAACACTTGTAGAAGAAAGTGTGCCATTGATCGGTTGAAGTTCAATAAAATGTAATTAATCTAATATTCATTATCAGTATCTGTTGTGAATTCTTTAGAATAAGTTACAAAAAAATAAATATTTTTCCTCAACTAAAATTAATGCGTTGAAAATGAATTAATTTATCGATGAAGCATACTTGCTGAAATATGAAATGGCAAACTTTTTTAAATTGTGTGTGTTTCTGACAATTGTTTACATCATAAAAAAAACAAGAAGCGATTATTGTGAGATGTCTTAGCCAATTATCGCAGTGATATAGTTTATGCAGTCCTGATACACAGTTTAACGTCACAACTGGCAGTTGGTGCATAAATTATCGATACCGCGTAAGCAGACATGGTAACGGGTCATTTAAAATAAAACACAATTTCATAAATTATTTAAATATATGTACAAAATGATTAGCAGCTATAATGCTTAAAATATCTGAAAAGATTAAAATTACTGAAATCGACACATAGATAAACATTGCGTGTAACACTGTATGCCTAACAGAGTTATCATTCGTTATCCGCTAGGGTCCCCGTGAGAAATACTCTTCCGGTCAGGACCGTAGCAATAGACCGTGGCTATTTATAGCCACCGTCTAAAAATCGGGGTGCGGCGGATTGGTTAAACGAGGAACAACCTATAAATAACATCATTTTAAAAGGAATATAAAATTATGAACATTAATATACACGTTATATATCGCCATTATGTGAAATATGCAACACAGCACGGAATTTTATATACACAAAATTATGATTTTCCCCCATTTTTTAAATTATTTAAAAAAGTAATTAAAGTACTATATAACCAGGTTACCAAAAAAATTACGTAAATACCCGTTTATTAAAAGTAACGAAAGTCAAATTTCTTATGAAGTTTATCATTTTGAAGCTTCACAGGAAGTTTGAAATAAATTCGCCAAACAATTAACAAAAAAAAGTATGGAAAACTCATGACAAACAGCGATACTTAAAGTATGACACTGTCCCACAGTGCTGTTTCATCGGTAGAGGACTAATATAACTCATAAAATTGATGAAATATTTATTTGATATATATTTAAGATATTTGACGATAAAAGAACTATTTTTTTGTGATATTTTTTAAATTATATTTGTACATTTTACATTTTACACGTACGTTAAATACTCTAGTTTAGATGTACCCCCACCCCCACACCCCCCCCCCCCAAAAAAAAATCATTAAAGAGACAGCATAGTTACCGTTATGACAACATTGATGTGTTAACCTGCATGCCATTGTAGCTTAATTCCATGCAACAATCCTAACATCAGCATTTATTTTCTCGCTATGTCGTTGTCTGTAGCTGTTACTTTTCCCGAGCGCGTCAATCGCATACACTTGAAACGCAAAATATGATCCAGTTTGTAAATCAGAGTAGTTACGGATAAAACATATAACGACTTGTAGACTGCACGTTAGTGTCAAAATTCCTGTGAGCTTATATATTTTTTTCATTGATTTTCTTATTTCTGGTGTCATAATATTCTCTCGTAATATTTTTTCAATTGAAAAAATCTAAGAACGTTTTAAAGTCATTGCTTATAATAGGACGATGGTACCGATTCTCCGCCTACCTTAAATTCCTATAAATATTAATCTTACAAAAAGAGATAACCCCTAGCTGCGGGTCTGTAGGTCCAGATCTGAAAAAAATTCGGATGGACCACCTGCAGCTAGATAGTCCCCTATTTTTGAATATACTCAGTACAAAATGTAAAATCCTTTGAACAGGTGGTATATATTCCCAAAAATGTTGTTGCTTTACGGAGAAAGGGTGGTTGTTTACATATATCAAAATATGGTAAAGTATTGCCACTATCTAAATTAATTTCAATTAAGGAGGCTGGGTGGTCAATAAATTACCCATCAAAATACCCATAAAATTTTAGAGATAATTTCTATAACCAAAAACCTATCATTTAGTAAAAGAAAGAATCCAAATATTTTAGCTTTAAAATTTGAATATTTTTTTTTATATCTTTATACAGAAGCTCTTTGCATTGTCTATAGGAAATTAATATAGTTTACAAGTGGCTACGAAGATCCAGTTCTCTAAAATGGGTTACATGGAAAAAAACCCCAATAAATTTAATATCGAATCATATTTTATTTGATTAACTTAATAAGCATGATATAAATTCAGTAATCAAGTACATGTACATGTAGTTTATCCATATCAAATGGAGTTTATTAATCATCTGACTCTATGGCGGCTGATTCTTATTGCCAAAAAAGCTATCAGGTTATCTAATGAAAAAGATTCGTGAATTAAAGTAATTGATGGAAATCAAACAATGTACTCAAATCAATACTCAACGTGTGATAAACTCAACTTAGCAATGCATTAAACCTTGTTAGAAAATATATTTATTCTATTTCGCGTAGGCGCGAATCACGAACTGAGAGGGTGTAGATATAACATATACAATGTAAAATCTTGACACCCAACTAGTAGCCTCGTTTAAAATTTAAAATATGACACAGTCCTACAGTACATAATTATGTATATATACATGTGATAATAAGAAACTAAATACACCCCATCCCCCCAAAAAAACCAAACAACAAAAGCCACCCCCAAAAAAAACAAACAAACAAACAAACAAAAAAACCAAAAAAAACCCAACAAACAAACAGTCAAACAAACAAAAACTATGAAATATTCTACATGTAAACAAAGTTAAATCATTGAATCTCTGACATCCTTCATATAAATGTGATTTAAAACGTGTGAATATATGCTTTTGCATGTTGATAAGTACATGAAATACAATCTTTACTACAACTAGAATACCGTTTATCATCGTTTTAAAGTGTTTAAATTTCGTCACTACATGTACACAGTATACTGCTAGTTCTAATCAGTTTAAGGCGATTTTTCCGCGTATGAATTTGCGCATTCCCATAATTTTTTAACACTGCTTTTAAATCTACGGGCGGATGTAGAGGGGGTCGAGTGTCCGGATCTCCCTTAAACAGGTTATTTAATTCACATAGTAAAATTGTCCCCCCCCCCCCCCCCACCCCTTGCAATCAATATTATCTCTCGGGCTGGATTTGCGCATGAAATGCACTGCTTAGCAAAGCGTCCACTGTAAATTAAAGACTTATAATACATAATGTTTAAATCCATCACTGACAAATATTTTTTTTATTCATACGATGTTAATTTTGCGTTGATTATTTCGTGATGAAAACTCAGGTACATGTACATCGAGTACATGGACTCCTTGAACTGCACGAGCTGAAAAGACATAATGTGCACATGTTAACTTTTGAAAGCTAAGCTTGTTTCTTTCTTTGCACGTGCTCAAATTACTCTATCACATGCAGTCGTCATTGACCAAAAAACAGAAATCGTGAGACACCAAATTGATTACACATAATGTCGTCAATGATCGTTAGAGCATCGTTTATTCCCTCCCAAAATGCAACCTGAATACGACAAACGAATTAATAGTTTCGATGTCGATAAATATCACAATTACTACAGAACTAATACGAGAACGTGTTGGTTGCCACCGCTATTTACACGCCAGATTCAGTGGTAGATGCTTCGTCATAGCCGCAAACCTCTAAGTCTAACACGCTCTTCTACCCCAAACCCGAGAACATTTTGAAAAAAATAATAATAATAAATTACTGTGGTGTTAAAGTTTGACAGGTTTTGTTACAGGAATAAGATGACGGCGTTAGTCCACCAATAAATCACTGTTTGGATAAAGTTTCATCAGCTATATATTTAAAATTCCCACTAGATTTGGATATTAAACAACGACCTACGGATAAGTTGGGTAAGCTACGTTGTGTAACTTAATTATGGTTTAGAATGTTATATATACATTATTATAATTCTCAAAATCGCTTAAAAATATGATATATAAATGTTAGTTTTATTATCTAACTGTATAATTTTGGACGTAAAAAAAAATAAAAATGAATTCATATATTGCAAAGCTTTACATGTATGAAACAATTCCATTTTATACCTTGATTATTTTGTCATATTGTGAATTTTGAATTACTGGGTGTGTGTAATTACATCATTTTGTATTTACACTTGAAAATTTACAATATCATAATTTGACAAAATTACTTATTTTATTATGAATAACATATAATTATTTTTTTCCTTTTGAGATTTCTTTCGTAAAAAGAATTATTAATCCTACGCCATTGAAACTTTCACAGAAACTGTCTTCATATATACTTTATGATAAAACCTTGTAATTTGGCCAAAAAAAATTAATAATAAAATAATAAATAATAATAATTTGGTCGCTTGGTGCTATGTATATACGTGTATCAACACAAGGATAACATAATTATTTAATGATTTTTACCCTTCTTCTGGATATGCCAAATGATAAATATGCCAATGACATACTGGCAATTTTAGGGTAAATATTATGTTAAATTATTGAAAATGAGAAAATGATCTATACATTTATACATATCTGCTACTTTACGCAGAAAGATGAATTGAATTACAATTAAAAAGCCAAAATCATTTAAACACATCGATATGAGACGTGCTTGTATGTGATCATCCATGTAAATAAAGTCTCGTTTATATTATATAGTCAAAATCTGTATTTCTCCTTTACATATCTTTAAATTGTCGAAGCAGTCCCCCTTTTTTCAAAGCATTTTAAATATTGTTTTACAGAGATGAAGTGTTGCGCAATTTTCGTCATATTGAGTCTGACTTTCCAACCTGTTTATACCAGATACTATGGTTCCGGAAATCTAAAGTTGTCTTTGTTCCGGTCTCCTTATCCTAGAGACGTCGACAGACAACACGGAGGCATTTCTCAGCAGAATGACGTAGAAACATTCCAGCATGAATTTCCGGACCTGAACAATATTCAGATAAAGGGAGAGAAGCCATGTAATTGCGATAAGAGTTATGAGAAGTTCATCAAAAATAGATATTCGCAATTCAGCAAATCGAAAATTCGAGGCATGCTGTACCGGTTTGGAAAATAATGAGACAATTGAAGAAAGATACACTTACGAAAACCGACAGAATTGACCACAAATGACTTTCATTGATGTTCATTTATCGTTCGTATATATACATTTTGTGGTGTTATCATTCATATCAGTTAAAATAAATCGCTGAAAAAATTCCAAAATAACGTAATCGAAACCTAGGGTAAATTAGTTTTAGTAGCTGAATATCAAAGAAATTTAACAAGTATTAAAGAACGTCTAATATCTCGGATGCATGGATCTCACATGTTATCATCCCCAAAAACATTCTGAAAGCTGAAGTTTGTTGATACTATAAAAGCCCATTAAGCGCATTTCTTTACTGAAAGAGGAAAAAAAAATAAACACGAAACCTTTGGGAATAAACTTGTAACTTTCGCGTTACACATGTAACGCGACACTTCTGCATATTAAAGCGCATTAACACAACACTTTTGCGATTAGACGCATCTTTTGCCTTAAATTGCGAACTTTTTGCCAAAAAATCCTACTTAATAGTTTCGCGTATTTAATGGAACCGTTGTCGTATAATTAAAGGTCCGCTCCGTTTAGTTCAGTTTAGTTTAGTTTATTTATTCCTTAAGCCAAATGGCTCATCAGATACAAAGAATATATAATATATATACAATGTAAGAAATAATATGTAGCAATACACGTATTAAACGCATCAAAGTATTATCTATTTATATATTACAAACAAATTTTTGTGTGTTTCTGCTTTCTACATATTTTCCTAAAATACTTACATGAAATTCAGTAGTATTTTCAGTTGACAATAATTGTAACAGTTTATACATACTTGGTTTATAATTATACCAATAGTATTTTTGATGTACAATTTCCTATATTCATGATACAGCGAGCATTTAAAAATAAAGTGATACTAATCTTCAACATCCAGATGACAAAAATTACATATAATCTTTGCTCTTTAGCTAACTGAGTACTTCCCTTCTCTATCAATAAATGCGCACTCAATCAAGTAAAGAACCGACATTTTACACGTCCTCTTCTGCACATCTTTCCAATATGATACACATTTAAAAACTTAAACCATTTTTAAATCAATTGTTCATTACAATTCAATTCTAAAGATACCGGTACCTCTAAGCAGTATTATTGCTCAGTTTGATTCGCCCTAAGGCACACGAGTATAGTTATACATATACAGAGTATATGTAGGTTATGCTAATTATTTAGTTAGTCCATTTCTTCGATCTTTCTTTTTCATAATTATTTTTTTTGGATCACAATCAAAAAAGGGGAGTGTCCAAAGAAATTAATCAGTTTATATTCGAGATATCTCAACTTAAGAAAAGCAATAGTCATGTTTTACTATAAGATTTTAATACTGGGATTAATTCTTGAAAAAAAAAATACTATCATTAATTAGAAAGTTTAAAAAAAAAAATACAATTTTGTTTGCTTCCGGTGACGACTGGAAATGCCGGATAAATCATTAATACCTTTTCTGCACATCTACATGTCTAAGTCTATTATATAGCAAAGCTTGCATGGGTTGCCCAATAACTTTCCATTAATGAGTCTTGCACGGACAAAATCAGAAAAGAATCTGAAAATATCTGAGATACCGCAATAGAAAAAAGCAATATTCATGTACTTACCATTACAATGTGCTGAAATTTAGGAAAAAAAAAAAGTCTGAAAAATTCTATCAAAAAGTATGAAAGTAAAAAGTACAATTTTTTCATTCCGGTTACGACCAGAAGTGACAGACAAATTATTGATATTCTGCATATATGTTCATGATAAGGTACGCGCGTACAAAATCAGAAAAGAAACATATCTATGAGATATCTGAAATATCTCAAAGGAAGAAAAAATATTTCATTCGAAAGGATCGCAAAAGTGCCTTTAAGTTACATAAAATTCATAAAAAAAACCCTTTTATAAACCGATTTTTGGTTTCACTTCCGGTTAGTACTGAAGTGATGGATTAATAACTGATACACTGTATCTATTCTGCACATCTACATGTTAAGGTCTAGTGTATAGCAATGATTGGTTGTTCAATCACTTAACTTTATTGAGATCTCGCACGGACAAACTCAGAAATTTTCAATGCTGTATAATTTTTAAAACAATCTGGAAAATTCTATTGAAAATTACATAGAAATTTGTCTGTTACCGGTGACGACAGAAAGTTACGGACAAAATATTGATATTTAGTAGGAACAATTACAATAAAGTGTGAATATAGCATCCTGATCATTTCTCCGTAAAGCACAGAAGAAAGAATTTAAAACAAAACGTCAAGAATACATAGATAACGTCGTGCGGCGACTGTCCTTACCTTACACTTTATATAATATGTTGTCTTCAGAAGTAAATATCGTTTTGCATCAAAATTTTAAGATCTAAATAAATATATGTAAATATTTTAAAGTTCGAAATTATGTCATTACGGCGATTTTATTGCAACTGCATGTGACACTACTTAGAGACCAACCCTTGTATCAATCCTACAGTTCAGTGTGTTGGTGATCTGTAAAGTGTCATTTATCACTAACTTCGATTAAAGAATGTCGTGATTTTTCTCCGATTTTTTCCCTTTACACCATATCCTTCTTTAATTTTGTTTGGGTAAAGAAATGCATGTATTTTTGTGAAGTTTTGAAATGTGAAGTAGTAAAACAAATCAAAATGGTGCCTGAAAGGCGCCCAACAGCAATTTGAAGATAATCATATCACCTTTGTAGATCTTTGCCACGCTGCATTACAGACCATGTTTTGCCCAGGTAAATGTAGACAATGGTGTGTATGTAGACATACACATGTCATAATATTTATCATGCACGTGTTCATTGATTTTAAATTTCATCTCAATAACCGCTACTGCCCCCCATTTATCAAATAAATGTAGATACATTTTTCATATATAAATATAATAAATTATATTTTCTCGCACAACAATCAATAATATTTTAATTATCAATTTGTCATTACATTTTGATAAGATATAATTCACCGGTTATTATTTACCGGATAGCATACAAACTATATACAGAAGGCTCATTTAGATCTAGAAATAGTTAATGAAATTTGAGACATAAAATCTTCTGAAAACTTTTTACTCAATGTTACATTATCCATGCGCGGATCTAGAAGGGGGATCGGGCTGTTTGAAATTTAAACTTATTAACACCCCCTCCCGGCAAGCAAAATATTATCCCTCGTAACCCCCCCCCCCCCCCAACAATACAACTCAAGACACTGATTAAGAAATAAGAATGGTCATTTAAATACAACATAAAATGCCACTGTGACAATGTAAAATACAATAAACTCAAAACACAATACTGTTAACTTAATCAAAGGAACAATCCTGCATATATAATATAATATGTTTTTGACTTTCCTTCCCCTTTAACCAACCTATCTTCTCAGGAACAGGAAGTGAAAGAAAGATAATGAGGCTGGTGCTTTAATTTATATGATCAATGGGGAGTTAACTCTACTAATTTAGTGCGTGACAAAGGGGAGATAATGGTGTCGATAACACCATCCAATACATAATTTAATTCTGGTTGTAACGCGCTCTCTGATTGGCTAAAAAATTATTTTATATCCTATAAAGAAAGTTGCCTACATCACATCATAGTAAGACTAACCGTCACTAACGTCAGAAACATATAAATCCGCCTGACGTTACGTTTGAATTTTGTACAATTTGATGTCATTTCAAAGGTCAATTGACTGTTTTTATCTACAATTAATAGCAGAATATTAAATTATAAGCAATGAATTCAATATTTATTAGTTTTATAAGATATAAAATGATTTAGGACAGTTTACGCTTTTTAATAAACCGGTTCGCGGTCTATAAAGCGCTAAGTAATTCCTTCCTTAAATAAAGAATTGGATGTAAATAATATTTAACTGTCGAGTAAAATAAACAGTAATCTATAATACTGTTCAAAGAATACAATAAAGACGTATTACATTTCTTATCATTAGTTTAGAGGCCCATTAATTTTAATAGTAACATGGGTCTTGAATTTCAGTTATTCTGGATTGATGTGACATGAACTTAATAAACTGATGTAATCTCTGTCTTTATTATTACATGTCCTTTATGGAGTTTGATTCGAGATCAAAAGGAGTAAAAAAGATTTTCAAAAAATGAAATGAATAATAATAATAATAAAAAAAAAACAACGAGCAACTACATACTATCTTACATGTATCCCGATAGATAGGACAACGTTTCACAAACTTGGCAATATACGAGTATACTAGTATTATCAATGTCAAGTTGCTAACTGGCAGTAAAGTTTGAGTACAGGAATTAAATGCTAACATGGTGTCTGAATTCTTGTCAAATAGGACCTATTTTAATGATACACTAAGTCAGGTTTCCGCTCGTACTGTGTCTGCAAGTTACCTAGCACATGCTCCGAAATGCCCTATATAGAAGACCTTTGTTTACCAGAAAGTAAAGAACTGCAAATTGAGTTGTTTTTGGTAAATTAACGAGTGACGACGAACAATACGACGTCAAGCGAAAACGAGTTGCAATCATTCACTATAAATGAGACTGTGTATGTTCTCAAAGTACATTGTAATTTCATCAATTATGTTCTTTTTTAAAAAAAAGTAAGTTAAACGTTTACATATTTTGAACAAAGTATACATGATCTATCGATTACCGCTGTAAACAACCACTATATATTATACAGGTGCTGGTACTTACTGAATTTACCGAGGTAACCACTATAACAATATCATACACTTTACTAGTACATGTAATTATAATATCTCAACACATACCGAGAGTATTATTATTTGAAATAAAATCACTAATGGATTTCTTGTTTTGTTTATTTTCTATTCATTCTAAATAAAACTGAAGTACTTTTTATTGAATGGCCAGAAAGTATGCATCCAGGATCCGCTATACCTACGAATATGTGCTTACATGTACAATTCGTGTGTAAATGAGGGGCAAACCGTTTGCCGCCTAGTTTGAATGTATTTTTAAAATAAGTCCTCTAAGTGCACGTCCACCAGATTTAGCGAGATTATCTGTGTATTCTTAAAAGTAGCATCAAATTCATCAAATAGCCCTCTAAAATACTTATAGGAAGTAGTTTAATCAAGACAAATAAGTCCTCTAAGTGCACGTCCACCAGATTTAGCGAGATTATCTGTGTATTCATAAAAGTAGCATCAAATTCATCAAATAGCCCTCTAAAATACTTATAGGAAGTAGTTTAATCAAGACAATCTCCCCCGATGCTAAATACATGGTCACTTCTCTTTCGCATAGGCTGACGAGAGTATACTACTTTAGACTTGCATAAGAGAGTTAAGCTAAAACAACATCGAGCATTGCATCCATGTCGCCCTCGTCTTGCGCAATGAGTGCTATATCGTCTGCATACAGGAGGACGTTTAATTTATTGGGGCCAATTTTAATCCCACTGTTGAGATGTTTTAATTGCACGGAGAGGTCTTGTATTGTGCATTAATCGTAATGTTATCTTGGGAAGACAAACACCCCCCCCCCCCACATCCAAAAAAAAACCCCACACACATTGAAATTGATCCGACAATTTTAAATGCTATGCCTCAATAACGTACTGGTATTCCAAAAAAATCTTTGGAAAGCTTTTAAAAGCGTAATGTTAACCACGTACTTATAGGATGACAAAAAGAGACCAAGACACGATTTGAGATCAAAATTTTAAAATTTTATTTTTTCAATTTTAATGTATAAAATGGCTTACTTGTGCATTTTGAATGCTTGACCGAACTCTAATATTAGAAGTCAAGTTACAAGCGAGATTCAAATGTCAGAATTCATTGTTATGTAAACAAAGCTCGAGTCTTATACATGTATTTGTTTACGTATATTAAAAAAGTAAAGAAATTGCCATTTCTATGACAAAATGACTCATGGCAAAGAATATGTTTATAAATAATATTATCAACAAAAGAAAGACAGTTTTGATCGAAACTTGTACCTATACACACAAATGTAAGCAATACAAGACTCGAGTTTTGTTTACAAAACAAAGAATTCTAAAACTGCGTATCTTGTTTGTAACTCAATATTTGACATTACAATTTTGATGAAGCATTAGATATAACCATAACAATCACTCTATACATTAAAAAAAGAAAAATAAAATTCAAAAATGTTGACCTCAAATCGTGCCTATGTCCCTTTAAAACTAAAAATTGATTTTTTCAAAAGTTGGAATGCTACAAGTTGAAATAGGGTACAAAGTAAATAGCAATATCTTTACTGAAGCGATTTTTCGATCCATATTTCAATTAATCGATAATTACAATTTGTTGATACATTTATCATTCATAGGCAAAATGCTGACGATCTTTCATAAATGATGGCTGTGAAATTACGTCGTAGAGCGTCGACACAGCAAAACCTGTTGATTATTATATTCTTGGCGCTTGTTCATTGTTTTGTTATTTGGTTGATTGTGGAATATACACAATATGGCAACGCTATTGCCTGGATAAAAGGTGTGTAAACTTTTATGATTTTTTAGACAACGTAATAAGTACTTGTAACTTACACATGACTGTTTTGATTTTTTTCTTGTTCATATGAAAATTTCAATTACATGAAAATCAAATATGTGTATTAAGGATGACATTGAAGTATGGATATTTGTTATTGAATGAATGATTAATTCTTAAACTTAAATCACATACGTTTTTTTCTTAGGAAATAGTATTCGAGGATCACCTCAAAAGATTATTCTGGAGGTGAAAGTGGCAAACGAAGTCAATCTCACAAACCAACGTGTCGGTATACTCAAATTGTACTTGCAGTTATACAATTATGATTTCATTTGTAATAATGTAGTGGTATTTTCAAAATCAAATTCTAAAATTGAAATATCCTGAAGGCATATCATATATTCAAACTCATTTCATGACATGTTTTTAAGTTCTGTATCCGAAGGCATCATAAATGACCTTCAAAATTTGTTTATGCATTAGAAATACCTAAGTTCAGCATTGTAAGCGTTAAAAGTGAAAAATCAACTATTATAGACGTTTTTATTTTCTTCAGGTCTTCACAGTGTTCCATACTATTGTTTCATAGTTAGTTTGAAATAAACATATGCTATATAAACACTGGTAGAACTGATTAAACCAATTCAAGCGCATAATTCAAGTTCAAAAGAGTAATAAAACCATGGAAAATTGAATACCATGAAAGAAAGAAAGATAATACGATTTTCATTATATAATCTGAAACTGATATTCTAATAGACTGTTTTATATTAGATAAGGCCTAGATCTTCAGTACTTCATTATAAAGATACATCAGTCGCCGATTTTTTGGAATCATTCCTAATGGATTGCCGTCAAAAAGCGCTCCTACACGGGTGTTTTAGACCGTATAAAGGTATTTTGTCATTAAGAAATTAATTTATTGATTTTGTAGAAAATTATATTAGGTGGTAATGTGGAAGAAAGATCCTGTTTTCATCATGGAGATTCCTGATGATTGTCTATTTAATAATTGATTCAACTTTTCAAACAGTAGTCTGTCTGTCTCTCTCTCTCTCTCTCTCTCTCTCTCTCTCTCTCTCTTTGAGAGATTATGCTGTAACTTTCAAAAATCATACCCAAGCCCTTTTTTAACATTCTTTCCTTCAAGTTTCAGAATAGCTGTGAAAACTTTGAAAATAATCACGAATATAAATAATTTGTAGGATACCTAACCATAGCTCTTCCTGCCGTTAGACGATTAAACGGTTCTACAAGACTGGTAGAGGACACATTGAATGCTCTGATTGCCAGTACCTTTACAAAAGATGTGCCGAAAATTTTGATTGTTGTGTTCCTTCTAACGGACGACCCAGTGTGGACTGAAAAAGCAGGAAATCAGCTTTATGACAAATATAAAGAGCATGTCAACAAGGGATTTGTGCAAATTGTTCGAGGTCATCGCAATGGTCTCTCCAAATTGTTTCCTTTCCCTGCTTCTGAAAATTTGGAGGAAAGGCAGAGACGAGCTGAAAATCTACAGTTCCTTAACATTATGGCTTATGCCAAAAATCTCTCTTCCTATTTGCTTCTTTTAGATGAGGACGTCCGATGTCAAAGCAACTACATCCAGAAGATTTTTGGGTTTATTCAAGCAAATACCAAACCTAATCGTGTTTGGTTTGTATTGAATTTCAGTCACAGTAATTTAATGGGACAGCTAACAAAAACATCTGATTTGCTTAAAGTAATCAGGCTTTTAATGGTTTTGAGATATGATGTTACGTATGAGACTTTAATCGATTACATAAGAAATCTTAAAGGACAACCCAAGAAATGTCAAATTAAACATCCACCGTTCCGATATGCAAACATAAAAAGGAAAACATTTTTACCTAAAAATTTTACACACTCTTAAGTTGCTCAGTTAATTTAAACTGAGTAAATTGAGTTTTGATTTTGAAACAATCTCAATATTTGTTCTATATAACAGGGTATATATAAAATTTAAAATATGGATTCAATAGATATGATGTATAAATGCAATCTTGATTAAAACTGGTTCTTTTCGAAAGGCTAATTTATATCTTGGATTGAATGAGAATATCATAAAGAATTACTCATGTTAATCTCGAATTAATGTGCTATGCTTGTGTTTGAATTAACCACTGGCAGCTAGTAAAAATCCTGAACGAATAAATAATGGAGTATATTTTTATGTCAATCGTGTTTTTTGTTTTTAATACATGGATCACCCACCTGTTTAAACATGGGATGCACACTTCACTACATTTTATAAATGTTCAAACAAAATTGCAAATAAATTTGAAAAGTATTAGCACAACTACTACTACGGCTCAATAACACTCAGATGTTGATACAAATTGAGAGAATTTTACTTATGGACGAGCAAAAAAAATATTCCATTTAAAGTAAAAGCAGAACAAGTTAAAGTAGTGCGAAATTAAAGTAGTAGGAAAGGTGGTTACACTTCACAATCTGAGTTTTAGATAATTTTGAATCAATCATTTCATTCAATTCTTTGAAAAAAGTTTCGTCGCTCTTTTGTTATAAAGTACATTTTATGGATTTATTAAAAAAAATTTCTCTACCTCTGGACATCTAATAGGCAGATTAAGTACATGGCTAAAATAAGAAAATGAATTCTTGTCTCTAATATTGTTAAAACCACGATCCTGAACGTAGAATTGATTTTAATGCTGTGGGGTGGTATTGATAATTAGAGTGAAATACATACCTATAATATGCATGTGTAATGATACTAAACTGAAGTACAAGAAAACTTTTATCAAATTGACAAATAAAATTTCTTACTCTTCAGACATTGCGCATCTGGAATACTGTTTAGATCTGCCCGTCTTATAACACATCATTTCATATTCTCATCAAGATTAGTTGAATAATAAATGAAAAGCAATTCTATATATTACACTCTGGTGATCATTATATAAGGTTCATGGGACACTGTTCATAAATGATGCATTCTCATAGACAACTTCATCACTGAAGTAAATTTAAATGCATGAAATGAATGATCATAAATAATTTTATTATTTTTTATTAAAAATATAATCGTTTATAAAAAAAAAGCTTGCATATATAAACGCTAAAGAAAAATTAGGATTATAAACTCTCAAAGATACAAAAATATTGTTAATATAAAAGATATTACAATTCCTTTCAAAACAATCACTTCGGATGTATGCAGTGACCTGCCATTGTTTATACGAGGCGACGGTGTTGGTTCTGGAAAATATGGACACTCATCTGTCCAATCTTCGTCCTTGACCTCTTTTTCTAGCCAATCCATTAGCGGTTTGTAATACTCCAGAAGAGGACCGATATCGACCTTACGCTGACCAGTGAGTTTCTCCATTGCGTCTGGCCAAGGTACGGATGAACCCAGTTTTAGCGTATCACTAGAAGAAAGTTTCAAATTTAAATTTCGTCAGAGAGAGAGAGAGAGAGAGAGAGAGAGAGAGAAGAGAGAGATTAATCAGATGAATAATTAAAATAGGTATTAAAGTAAATGAGTTCAATCCCCTAATGTCATGCTCACCCAAGTAATTTTCCAGCTTTCTTAGAATTATAAATATCACACGTATGCAAAGGGCCCGTATGACCGGAGGCATTGCAGAGGGCTTTGTGGAATTGGAACTGCATGACATGACTCATAAAATATCTACAAGAATAATTAAAAATATCTAAATCAACAATCTAAACTGAGATAGATATTTTAAAAAATTTTAAAAACTCGCCTGAAAGTTAAAAAAAAAAAAACAGTAAACGAATTTCCTTTAAAAGCATCCGATTTCCGGTGTTAATTTTTGTCACTTGAAAATATACTGTATCAAACTAGACTTACGATATATACTGATAATTAGCTGGAATGTGATATTTTGCCCCTGGATCAAAGTCGCCTTCTGTTCGTCGGACTGGCGGAGAGATTCCCTGATATTTACACCTACAGATGAACATAGCAAGACAGCACTTTTAGCTTTTGGTAAATTAGTACACAACATTGTATCATGAGGCCCGCACAGAAAGGTTACTTATACAGACCTTAGTTGCCACCATTTACTGTTGAAATCATCAGGATTGGTGTCCCGATTAAATACACTCCACCTCCAATTGTCCATTATAAAAGCAAATGGCATAAAAACAACCTTCTCTAATGCCATCTTCATCAAGAAATTCAAATCTGCTTCTATAAAATAGAAAGAATAAGGATATTAATGATAACCAAATTAAAAATCGTATTGTTTTCATAAATTATTTCAGCCCACGATAATCTATTTAACAAAATATTCAATCTATACAACCATTCAAAATACATGAAATTGTTATTCTTATAGGACATGTGGTGATAATGAACAGTGTTCAAATCCAAAAGTCCAAAGGAAAATTACAAAACAGGAGCAGGGCAAACATTTACATTGAACATATTGCAACCTTAGAGGGTTATCATTGAATTACAATACCTTCGCTGCTTTCATGACTATCCAGAAGCCCAATCTTGCCGAGATGACCAGGAGTCTGAACAGACAACGATATAGTGTCACCAATCGCCTCATGGAATCCTAGATGTTAATGCATGGTAATATGTTATAAATACAAATATCATTATAATTTTTATTACACAAAATACGTTCTCATAACATGCATACTAGCTGGATTATAAACTATATCAAATTTATATTGAGAATGCCATTGAATTTCATATTGCCAAAATCAAACACAACAGTACGCATTAATTTTAAAAACGGCGACTATAAATATCGATAAATCCGTAATATATCGACGACAGAAAACTTGCAGTTGAATGTAATGATATTTTGATCACGAGGAAACAATTCTTTGATTATTCTCTTAGACAATTTGTTGATTAATATCCTTGATACATTATACCTGGGTTAGCACCGTCTCTGAAATGCACGGACTGATTCTCATAGTTCATGAAGTACTGAATGTGGCCCATCTCGTGGTGAATGACGATAAGGCTCTCGTGAGTCTTCACCGTGCACATCTTTATCCTACAAAAAAACCAAACTAAATCTATAATATCTTTAAAGATATACAAGTGTACTCTACATCGATATTGGCAAACAACCACACGTACCCAATTTTGAGCAATTATTTCTGATATGAACATACTTTATTGCAATACTGTACAATGGAACTGGATTTTCTAAAAACTTAATTTGCTCTCTCCCTATTGTTTTAAATAAATATCTTTAAGTGAAATGGGCATGTATTAAACTCTCAACAGAACAACTTCTGTAGTTCGATATCAATTGAATTTCAAAAACAATTTACATATTTATTGGGAAATTACAACGACCAAATTGGTAATGACAAAATACATGTATCTCGCACCTGAAGTCATCTCTGTCAAACATGTCGTACGCGGCAGCGTGACAGAGGACTTCCCTGTCGCTGGGCTTCCTAATCATGGAGTTTTTCCAGAACTTTTCTGTCATTTTTTCCATTCCAAGAGACATAAAGAAGCTCTCTGCCGTTCGAAACATTCTTTCTACAGTGTAATTCTGTTTGACTAAAGCTCCGGTAATGTCGATTATTTCTTTTTTTTTAAAAGGCTGCAGCAGTCGGTAAATATTGTCCCACTTCTGGGCCCACATATTTCCTAGAAACAAAAACAAGACATTTCCTGTGTTGTTTGCTTTGATATGCTAGCAACTCGTTTTATTTATGTTTGCCAGTGAAAGATAATTTCAAAAGTAAAATTATTATAAAAACATATGTTGAGAAGAGATAACGATTTAAGACATTTACCAAGCAAATGAGCGGGGATATGTCCGGTTGCCGGAAAGATGTCAGCACCAAATACACTCTTGAGTTTCATTTTCGCATAGGCATGTAGTTTCCGGTACATCGGCATCATATCTTGAAGAATCTTTTCAACATCCTCTGGTAAGGTCTCGGTGTCAAATGAACGTCTTTCCCATTGACCAAAGTCTTTATACCCAAGTTCTTTGATTGCTTTATTTGCAAGGAACACAAACTCGGTATACAACGGCCTAATTTTGCGACCAACAGCATCTCTAAAACCCCTCCATGCTTGGAGAAGTTCATTTGAATTCGAGGAATCGGTTATGATCTGTGTTAGTCCTGAAATAAAATAGTTAAAGAATTAATTGATAAGTGAGCATTCAATTATTCTTTCCTAAAACACATCGAGACAGTTGCATGCATATATGGCACGTACAACAAAATTCGAACAAGTTTTACATGTCAAGTCATTTGAGAAGAAAGAGAAGTTCTGGAACAACTGATCACCTGGTTCAAGTTCCTGTACCTGTCCATTAACTGGTACCTTGGCAGTACTGTATATATTTATCATTTCTGACTGTAGTTCTTCCATCTTATAATAAATATTTGTAGATTGTTATTTAAAAACATGAAAAATAATAACATTTAGTTTCTCTACATCTTGATCTATTATTCCAATGCAATTTCATTTTGAAATACAAATACTATCTTCAAAACTAAAAGCAATGCATTCTCACCCTCTTCAAATCATCAACGTTTTTCAGTGCCCCAGTCCCTATGTCCTTTATCTTTTCAAACAGCCGGCGGTGGCGCTCGTTCTTAATGTTTGGAATATCGATGTGTCTGACGTAGTCGTAAGCTTCTTTTCTAAATTCCGACAATTTAAGTATGGCCTCTGTCTGAATATAAAACGAAAGAATGCTGTAAAAAATTATTACTAAAACATTAAGAAATACTTCTCATTTTGTCATGCTTTTTGTTTTTGATCATGATTAAGCATTAGATCTTTTTTGGTATATCAATTGTTCAAAAGGTGTGCCATTTTACTTAATAAATCCCCATTGCCTTTTCAGATTTCTTAATATTTCTTAATCAAATTTATAACAAATGAGCTTTTGCTGCAAATATGCCAGCATTGTTCCTAACTTTAAAATCGATATATTTTTTTCAACGCAGAGGTTTAAATAATGTTATCCTTATTGTCACATTGGTATACTGTCACGATAAAAATTTAGACCAGATAATGATTATCAACAAATTTAAAAGACTCACATATCAATCGTATATTTTCGAGAACACTGTACACACGTTAACTATTTACCTTTTTGTTTTTGTTGTATTCAGTCATATTTGATTCATAATCAAACGTTGTTTTCATCATATCATGGAAAACACTCTTTGCATTGTCTTCATAATTTTTCAACCAGAAACTTATAAGTTGTCCATGGGTAAAACTATTACAATTGGTTTCCCACCCTGAAATAATACCGAATCGAGATATCATATACTCACAATTTAGTTACGCGATCAACTTCAACGTTTAAGCATCATTACACATTTAACTAATACTAAACGTCCTGTTACCTTTTTCTTCTCCATGATTTTGTTCTTCTAACCATTCCTGTAAAGGTTTGAAGTAGTCCAAAATTGCTGTTGCATCCATTTTAGACTGGCCTGTTAATTCCTTCATTATCTCTGGCCAGGGTTTAGAAGAACCAACTTTTAGCAAATTTCTAAAATACGCAAGTGTTTGATACATAATTGTGAATACGAAAGTGTTGTAACTGATTCAAGTTTAATTTTCTCTGTATTTTCTAACACTCAATCGTAAAAGAACTAATGCATTAAAACTTTTTTAACCTTTACATTATCTTGTTATTTCTGCTATTTAAGTTAGTAAGAGCCAATTTGATTGTTTTGTGATCCCCATTTGTCCGCAATTAGTACCACTGGACATATTCAGTATTTGATCCACGTTTTAATAATTATGTGATGCAAAGAACCTTTTCTTATTTTGAGAAAAAAACTCTTGTCACGCATAATAGAATTATATGAATAAAATAATTTAATTGCTTATAACGACAAAATATTAGATTTGTGATATGTAAAGTCTTATTATACAACAAGTGTTACGCCTAAGACTGATAATCTGATAAATGAATAAACAGTTCCAATGACTAATTGTCATGATATGTGACGTTTTTAGTAATTTATATCAGTATAAATTGATCGTAATTTTGAACCATGCATTGATGTACAAAACATTCAAATGAAATGCTGTAAATGTAATGCACTAACCTCAGTTTTTCTCCCGCGGCTTTTGATTGGTAGATGTCACATTGATGGAGAGGCCCCCTGTCTCCCGCTGCTTCACACAGAGCTTTGTGGAACTGGAACTGTATCACGAAACTCACAAAGTACCTAGATGTTAGCAAAAGTACTGATATTGTAAATATAATAGCATACTCTTGCATAAAAAAGAATCGCCAATTAAAACTTGTATCACAATGTATTGCTAATACTACATATAATTATATGCATCACGGGTGGTTAAAAAACCAACAGTTGTTTCCAAATTAAAAACAAATCGATGCATTTAAACAATTATAACGAAGAAAGAATAAGAATGAATGTTATATACTTACCTTATATATGGCGTGTTGGATGGAATGTGGTATTTAGCACCTGGGTCAAAATCATCCTCTGTTCTGGGCGTTGGGAAAGTAATCCCTTGGTATTTACACCTTAAATGAAGATTTCATATCATAATAAAAGATATGAAAAATATACTTCGTCCATATTTCGTCACAATAATTTTAAAGAAATATTTTTGTACCTGAGCTCCCACCACTTCTGGTTATATTTATCTTTGGGTGTCTCCCCACTGAACACACTCCACCTCCATTGGTCAATCAAATAACCAAACGGAAGGAAAGCAATCTTCTCCAGCGCCATTTTCATTAGAAAATTCAAGTCCGATTCTAAAGTCAGATGCAAAAGATTGAAAACAAACATGCTACCTTTATTGTACTTCAAAAAAGGTCACTCTAGACTGGTTTATCTTTACCTGTTCAGAGTTTTGTTAGGTAAAAAAAATCGTTTTGAATTAAGTTTTGTTAAATCAAAAACAAAATAGACATCTTCTTATTAGATAATTAGCTTTGTCAAACATGTTTTCAAAGTTTTCAATACCAAATGACTTATATAATAATTTAATATGTGTAGCTAATTGGAATAAGCATCAGTTCAGTGATTCGTCCATTAAGGACCCTTTTTTCTTTCAAAGTTGCATGTTTTTCTTTCTTTTTCAGATTGTAACACATGCAAGAATAAATCTTCATAAGAAATTAAGTACCCTTATAAGGCGATCTTAATAAGAGTGTTTATGGAATTATATGAAAAACAACCAGACCTTTATCGTTTGTAAGAGTTTTGAGAAACCCAATCTTATGTAAATGTTTTGGTGTCGACACAGATAGAGCCATGGTATCACCAATCGCTTCGTGGAACCCTAAAAAACAAGATATGGTAAACAATCACTGACCATTAATCTCATATAGTGTAGTTCAATGTAAACAATGCAACAGAAAGGAGTTTTTCGTAATACTATACTAAAGTTTGATTAATTGCTATTCTCGTATCATATTAAATTACTAAATTTGTTCAATAGTTCTTTCTTTACTGTATAATTTTTCACTGTTCTACAAGTAATAATAATTTGAGGATAATATTTAATTATATCGGGATATCAAACCTGGATTAGCCCCCCTTCTAAACGCAACAGGTAAGTCTTTGTATTGGAGATAATACTGAATGTGGCCCATTTCATGGTGAATCGTAATCAAGTCTTCCATAGTGATGTCAGTGCACATTTTTATTCTGCAGGAGCAAAGAAGATGTTTTGATGCAGCTTTAATATACAAAACTATTGGAATTTTAGATTCTGATAGATAATTTACCTGAAATCCTTTTGGTTATAAAAATCCCATGCAGACGCATGACAAACAACATCCCGTCCTTCTGGTTTGACTATCATAGACTTGTTCCAAAATGTTTCAGGCATAGGTTTTAAGCCGAGTGACTTGAAAAATTCCTCTGCAGTCTTGAACATTTGCAGTGCAGTATAATTCTTAAAAAAATGAAGCAAAATAAGTTTTAATGATAAGAAAGTATCATTCATAATTGATCGAATACTTAAGTAGATGCAGACTTTTGCGTTTAGACTTTTGTTTAACAAAGCTTTGTAAATGAAACCCGTATAGAGACTGATTTATTTTTTGTTTTCAAAACCCACCTTTTCTTTTAGAACTGGAGTTATATCTATCTTGGTCTTATTTCTATATGGTATCACCAAATCATATATATTATTCCATTGTTGTGCCCACATGTTTCCTTAAAAATAAAACCCCAAAATATTCATATTAACAACCATAATTCACTTTATAAATAGACATTCTATAAATATCCAGCGTGATACCACAAGTATCTATATAATCATATTTACCAAGTAAATGAGCGGGAATTTGCCCTGAGACAGGAAACAGCTCTGTGCCGTATTGTTTTCTTAATTGCTTCCGAACATAGGTATGGAGCTCTTGATATAAAGGTTTTAACTGTTCTAGCAGTTGATTTAGATCTTCTTGGAAAGTTGGGGTTTCGTACGCAGATCTCCAGTATGCACCGGTATCGTTAAAACCTGTATTAGATAATCAAATGATGGAATCTTTAAAAACATCCCTTTCCCACAGATTAACAATCCTTGAACATGTCAAAGTATTTCAAAAATGCGTATGCTTATAAAAAATAAGTTTGGTCCTATTTGGTATGTTTGTTTGTGAGGATATTCAATGAGATAACCTATTGAGAATTATATTTTGCGCTATTCATTCATACCCATTTTCAATTCCTGAACTCCTTCATTACTCAGTTTCACAAATTCAGCATATTTGTCTTTCATTTTCTTTCCACTAGCATCTCTCCATCCTTTCCAAATCATTGATAACTCGGAATAATTTCTCGAGGAAGACATGATCCTAGAGATATCTACCATAACAAAAATATCATCTATAGTTCATGCACATTGTTTACATTTGATAACTTTGTATATTTATATGTATTCCAATCACGATAACATACCTGGCTCTAGCGATAAACAGGTATCATTCGATACGCAAACTTGTGCTTTTGCGTAAATGCCTTCAATATCAGACTGTAGATCGTTCAGCTAAAATAAAAACTATGAATTAAATCTTCCAATATAGGAAATAAATTTTCATCTTACGTGTAATATTTCAATTATATTACTCTTAAACACTAGCATTTAAACACTTACCTTTCTCAACTTTGACTTATCGGAAAGGGCACTTGTTCCAATATCTGACACCTTGTATAACTCACGCCCCATTGGAGTAGATTTTGGAATGTTTAGAACACGCAGAAGGTATGAGGCTTCTTTAGCTGACCGTTTCTTATATTGAGCAAGTTCCAATCGTGCTTCTACCTTTATGATAAATCAAAGACATCGTTGTGTTTATCCTATTCACAATGTGAATTAAATTTAATGCATTTGCAAGTAACAAATCTTAATCGATCAGAATAGATTCTTGTTAGTTCAATGTTGTTCAATTTTCACTGCCTAACTTATTAAATAGTCTGATCTGTGTGACATTTTTTAAACGATAAATATTAACCTCTCTTTTGGCATTTTCATCAGTAATATTTGTAGCGTATGCCCATTCCACTTCTCCCTCCTTGCTTCGCTCTATTTGCGAAATCTCGTTATTCTGTTTCAGCCACTGCTTGGCAGTATCAATATCAACTTTGGTCAAGAAGCTTGGACACTCCTCCATCCATCCACCTGATTCGTTTTGATTCTGAACTTTAAGCCATTCCAACAACGGACTGAAATACTCTATCAACGGCCCAACGTCCATTTTCCGCTGTCCTGTCAACTTCTCCATCGCATGTTGCCATGGTTGCGATGCTCCTAGCTTAAGCATATCTCTGATCAAAAAATTAAACAATTACAATCACCAAATATTGTAATTGCTAATCAAAGTTGTTCCAATTTTAAATGTTGTACCACCCCATAACAACACTACATACCCGAGTTTTTTGCCAGCTGCTTTAGATTGATAGATGTCACATTGGTACAGTGGGCCTGTTTGTCCTGCCTCCTCGCACAGAGCTTTATGGAACTGGAACTGTATCACAAAACTTACGAAGTACCTACACAAATCAACAACATTGAACTAATTTGTGTACATGTATATATTGAACAGCGTTTTGTTATACAAACCACTAAATCTTAGTTATGCTAAACTTTTTATCAACGTATATTTGCGAATACTTCTTTTCTAAATTTATAAGAGAATACAGTGGAATCATTAGATTTTCCTATGGCTCAATTTTCTTTCATGTATATCGTTAGCAAACGTTACATGACTGTGTGTCCTCAACAGTTTATTATCATACAAGTGAATCCTCGAAATTACGACCACAATGAACGGGTGAAAATTTAACTATTTACGAAAATTAGTCACACGAATTTTTATGAGTAACTGATTTGCAGCGGCTATTTTTATGACCAAAAATTTGTAGATAATTAATTCAACTAGGCAATTGAACGACCGATTCAAGATAAACACCTCGCAAAATGTTGCAAAAATCATGGTTTACGCTGTATTACACATTAATGCCTGTCATTAAGGTTAATAAGAAAAAACCTTATATATGGTGTGTTGGAAGGAATGTGATATTTTGCACCGGGGTCGAAGTCCTCCTCTGTTCTTTTGACTGCTGGAGAAATTCCTTGGTATTTGCATCTACAAAGGAGTAACTGTTGTATTAATTTAAAAGTATATTATTGAAAAATAAATAAATACTAAATTGAGAGTACTATCGAATATTTCACTGTGTCAAAATGTGCATAAACCGAATAACATAGTACATGAGAAAGACAGATTTACACAAATACTGATTATTCAAATGATAATTTAATTTCTAAAACTTTTCAAAAACGTTTTATTAGCATAGTTATTAATTACAATTTAAAAAGTTTTTTGTTGCATACAACGTATGTTATAAAGTATACTGAAGGTGCAAATATGATAATTGTTTTATAAGTAAAGACATTTCTTAAAAACAAACCCAACAATCAGAGTAAGGGTTACCATTATCAAAAAGGTAAGTTAAATTGCACTCAATTTTATTCTTGCACGTACCTTAACGCCCACCATTTCTCGTTATAATTATCTGGTGATGTTTCTCCACTGAACACACTCCATCTCCACTGGTCAATGAGATAACCAAACGGAAGGAAAGCAATCTTCTCTAGAGCCATCTTCATTAAATAATTCAAGTCGGTCTCTGATAATATAGTGTATAATATGCGTATTTATTTTTTATATAGTTTTTATATAGTTTCAAAGTCTGATGAACGAATTTGACAATTGAAGTAAACACAGATGATTTGACTCTACATGAATTTAATGTCAATCAATTTTTAGTGAAGAAAATCAACGGAAAATATGAGCAAAAACACACTGTAATACAATAAATAGCTGACGAAAAAAACCAAAAAAATCAGAGGTACTCCGCTTGATGCTCAAGTTAGCTCCAAATGCTTTTTTGACACGAAGTTCATGTGAGGCGAACAATACCGTTTGTAATTGATCCGTTTGTAATCCACTACTAATATGTAAAATTCATCACAAGGAAAACATTTACAATGTATATATGATGTATCGGGATTTTCTTTACATATACGATATATAATACCTTTGTCGTTTTCAATATCAGTTAACAGTCCTATTTTATGTAAATGTTGAGGGGTTGATGCTGACAATGCCATAGTATCCCCAATGGCTTCGTGGAATCCTGACAGAAAAAATGGTAATTTTATATAAAAATTAATCAATATCTATTCATTATAGAAAATAATCAATTAGTTTAATCATGACAAAAATACTTCGAATAATCTGTAAAGAAACCTGGATTGGCACCACTCCTGTATATAAGAGGTTGAGTTTTATACTGAAGGTAGTACTGAATATGACCCATTTCGTGGTGAACTGTAATCAGGTCTTCCATTGTGATGTCAGTGCACATCTTGATTCTGAAAGATAAAACAAGACAACATACCATAACATACAATGCATGCATACACAATTGTTTTGTTGTTAATATCAATTATGAAAATCGTAAACAGATTATATCATACAGTTACGCAAGGCATCTACCTAAAATCTTTTTGATTATAGAAGTCCCAGGCAGATGCATGACAAACAACGTCCCGTCCTTCTGGTTTAACAATCATAGATTTGTCCCAGAAGGCCTGGGGCATTTCCTTTAATCCAAGTGACGTAAAGAACTCCTCTGCCGTTCGAAACATGCGGAGAGCTGTGTAATTCTGTAACGAATATCATTCGTTATTCGTTATCATTTTCAATTCAAAATGTGCAATAAAGTTACGTTAATCGATGAATCGGGTAACAAATATTAATATACTTACATTAGATTTCAACGTAGGTGTGATATCAACGTTTGTTTTGTTTTTGAACGGAATCAGAAGGTCATAAATATTCTGCCACTCTTGAGCCCACATATTTCCTGTGATGTTATATAACATGAAATTTTATATATCTAAGATATTTGTATTGTTGACAAGAGCACAATAAAACAATATACAGGTAGTTCGATTTTATATAAATAATAAATGTGCATTGAATTTTTTACGACAGAAATATGCATGTACCTAATAGGTGGGCCGGAATATGTCCAGAGTTTGGAAAGTTTTCATCTCCATACAAATTTTGGAGCTTCTTCCGCACGTATGTGTGAAGTTCCTGATATAAAGGTTTAAGTTTTTCCAGAAGTTGTTCAAGATCCTCCCTGAAAGTTTCACTTTCATAGGAAACTCTCCAATAATCCCCTGTATCTTTATATCCTATACACACAAAACAGAAACGCACACAAATAAAAAAAAACTACAGAGAAACTTATTTTCCTACCTTAAGATATGCTATTATTAATTTAACACTGTGGATTTGAGCAATACGAATATGCATCATAGTTTAAAACGACACGTTAAATGCTTTGGGATGAATTCGATCCTGTCATGCACAAGGCAACAAGCATTAGCTAGTTTTTCATTCAACTGCTTACTTTTACTGCAATTGTTTTTTACAAATAAATAAATATGTCATCACAAGAAGAACAACATGTTGAATTGTAAAAAAATATCTCACCAAAGCGATTTTAATATATACCAACAAGTCTTTAGTGACTAGTTCTATGAAAAAAATCACATGTACCCAAATCAAGCTCCTTAATTCCTTGGTTACTCAGTTCTACAAACTCGGCGTATTTTTCTTTCATCTTTTTTCCACTGACGTCTCTCCATCCTTTCCAGATTGTTTGAAGCTCCGTAAAGTTCCTCGAGGTCGACATTATTCTGTACAAGTCTAACATATTCTTCTATGTGTAAATTATTTTTTCAAACGACAATACAACAAAAATTTCCAATCTAACATCCATACATAAAACTTAACAAAATAAGTAATACTAGCAATATTTCCTTTAATGAGATCAATTTTCATATAATACAAAATACATACCAGGTTCCAAAGAAAGGCATGTAGAGTTTCCCTCGGGACAAAATTTTGCTTTACCATATATGCCCTCTATTTCAGATTGAAGTGTGTTTAACTGTAAACCATGATATGTAATGTTTAAAAAAGATGAGTTGACTTAAAACAAAATATTTACCTGTTGCGAAAAAGTAATAGGATTGATTTGACTCACTTTTTGAAGCACTGTTTGATTCTTGAGTGCGCTTGTACCAATGTTAGAAATCCCAAACAACCTTCGACCACTCTCAGTGATCCTTGAAATATTATATTGGTGTAAAATTTCCGATGCATTTCGAGCTGCCTCTTTCTCAAACTTAGCCAACTCCAATCTTGCTCTGACCAGTTTTTTCTCGTTTTCGTCTGTAATGTTGGTTGCATACGTCCATTCTACCTCCGATTCCTCGTAAAATTTGGTCTGGGCTAAATTGTTATATTTATACAACCACAATTTTGCATGTTGATCGCCTTCTGATAAATATTCTGGACATTCAGATTCCCAAGTAGCCAGATTATTTCCATTTTGGATTTTTAACCAGTCAATGAGAGGTTTGAAATATTCCAAAATTGCGGTGGCGCTCATTTTTCTCTGGCCTGTTAACCGCTCCATTGCATCCTGCCATGGTATGGACGAGCCAAGTTGTAGTATCTCTCTGAAATGAAGAAAGGTATTGCTCATGCATGATTATCTTACTGTTCTGTTAATCAGATACGTTGTTAAAATATAATTATTTGATGATAAAAGTTAAGAATATCATGAACACACTATATGATTAATGAAACACTGATTCCAACGATCAATTTTTGCAATATACTTGATTGGTTAGCACCCTATTGGTTGCAACAAATCACATCTAGGACATACATCTTGTCAATTAGCATGCACAATATGTCTCAATATTAACCTTTGAAGAAAATTGTTTGCTTCTTTTGAAGTTCTTAATTGGTAACTGTTGTGCATGTGTGAATTAAATACATTTCTTTATTATGGACTAATGAATTAAGCTATGTAATTTATTTTTCATACCCAAGTTTCTCTCCCGCGGCCGTTGAATTGTAGATGTCACACTGATGTAGAGGTCCATTTTCTCCTGCTGCCTCACAGAGAGCTTTGTGGAACTGGAACTGTATCACGTAACTCACAAAGTACCTAGATGTTAGCAAAAGTACTGATATTGTAAAGTACCTATTGAAAATCTTAAATTTTAGCACATGTTGTAAGATTTATTTTGCAATTATCAAGCAAAGCATTCATTTTATTTGCGTAGGTTTATCTAACTACTGAATTATACATGCATACATTGAAAATTGAAAAAAAATAATGACCTGATATAAGGCGTATTTGATGGAATGTGGTATTTTGCACCGGGATCAAAATCTTCTTCAGATCTATCTACTGGTGGTGATATACCTTGATATTTACATCTTAAGAAAAAAATCATAGACTTTACAAAACATGGAAAAAAAGATACATAACCTCAATCATCATGTAACGTGTATATTTTTAAATAAAATCATTAATGAGACAAAATATGTTAATCCTCCTTACACAACCTAATATAAAAACAACAACAAAAAACATACAACAAGAGAAAAGCTGTCAAAGTGACAGCAAACCAGGTTTTCTTTTATGTGAACATTACATATAATCCTAATTTTATTATCGCTTAGATAAAAGGTAAAGAGTCTTCATGTTTTTTTTTCTACAATGCTATCAAAGACTGGAATGCATTGCGTTTGGGGGTCAAGGAAATTAATTCTAAACAAAAATTTAAGAAAGCCGTAAAATCTTTCGTCTACTAATGCAAGAGATACTATATGACTGCTTGTCCAAATCCATTTTTTATTTTATTTATTGTTATTACTTTTAAGTTATAAATGAATAAATAAAGAAACATGTCATTTTTCAAAGCATTATGCTATATTCCTTTTCAGTATCCTGCCTAAATTCCATTGTGTAAATTTGTAGTGTACTTTGTTGTTATTAATTTAACTGTTATATAAGGACCCCATTGGAAATAAGCTTTTTAACAAGGCTTTTATGGGTTATCCTTAGATAATAATTATCATTTGTATGTCATGTAATATACATATTAACGATATTTAACACATTGATTCTTATGAACCTGCATAGTGCTGTGATAATGTGTGGGTTTTCTTTTTTTATTTTTTATATTTTATATGGGTAATCATGGCATTCTGTGATATAATTTACTTGAATAAAATGAAATGAAATGAATTCAAATCCATATGTCAACCCTGAATTGATAATTAAAACACTACCTCTCCAGAGAAATGGGGTACTCTATATGCAATTTGTTGACCAAAAAAATGACTAAGTTCAAAAGCTGGTATTTTTCATAAATATTCAGAAATCGAACTCCCAGCAATATGCACACTTTTGATATATGTACAATTGATCTGCAAAAGAACAACTTCCTTTCTTGAAAACTGTAGGAGGAGTTATCCGTACAATAAGGGTACCCTTTCGGAAGCCGCCCGCCCGCCATTTTCACCATTTCAATAACCGGAATTTTCCATTGGAAAACCCGGTTAAAATCACAAGAACTTTTATTAAAAAGATCATGCCTGCAGAAAACTTGCAGCTTAATTTGCAAAAAGGCATCTTTCGTTACGTAGAGTAAAGAATTCAAAACAAATATAAAATGTCAAGGAAACTGTTGCATAAATTCTTTAAATCAATATTATTATTGTTTCACATCGATACTTTTTTAAATTAATAAATACCTGAGCTCCCACCACTTCTGGTTATATTTATCTTTGGGTGTCTCCCCACTGAACACACTCCACCTCCATTGGTCAATCAGATAACCAAACGGAAGGAAAGCAATCTTATCCAGCGCCATTTTCATCAAGAAATTTATGTCAGTTTCTGTAAAAATTATAAGAAGTGGAGAAAACATAATATTGCAAAGACGAGACATGAACTAGTCTACCTTATTAAAGGATATTTTAATTTCATTTTTTATATCAAACGATCATATTAACTCTCTCTCTCTCTCTCTCTCTCTCTCTCTCTCTCTCTCTCTATATATATATATATATATGTAATTGCTACCCCACGAGTCCAATTTTGTTTTATGACAAGTATACTTATCAAAATGTTAATATGTCAAAACGTTGCATTTAAAAACTTACCATTATCATTTTGGACCTTATCCAGTAGACCAATCTTATGAAGATGTTTTGGTGTTGACACCGATAGCGCCATTGTGTCACCAATAGCTTCATGGAATCCTACAGTACACAAATAAGCAGCTTATATGATAGAGAATGATCGTAAGTGTTCATGTAAATTATTCTTTTATTAGCCTGTTTGGTACGCCTAAAAATGGCTCCTGGAAAGAGTTGTAACTATTGAATTCGTTTGTCAATATTATTTTTTCTTAATTTTTATTCTATGTCCAGTCTAATTAAGCTATTTATACACAGATTGTACATAAAATAAATTAACTGAAGTATATGTACTAGTTTGTTCTATTTGGTGATTTTCTGGAACATACAATGATTTGTTAACCGAAATTCTTACAATGTATCAAGATTGAAAATAATTGTTCGTAAACATTTCAAGTCATTGATGTTATCAGATTTGCTTTGACAAGTCATTGATATTTATCAAATTTGCTTTGATTCGACAAGACGTAAAAGCAATTGAAAGACGGTTTGCCTTACAATGATCAACTTTATATATGCCGGTTCACATGATTTCATTCATATTGCAACTTAAATTAAAAAATCTTGATATTCGACATATTACATTAAATGAGTCTTCAATATGTCATCATTGTTATTCGGTAAACATGTTACAAAACATTCTATAAATATAAATACCTGGGTTGGCTCCCTCCCTGAATTCCACAGACTGGTTTTGATATTGCAGGTAATACTGAATGTGACCCATTTCATGATGAATCGTGATCAGGTTTTCCATCGTGATGTCTGTGCACATTTTGATTCTAACAACAAACGCAAAATTTAACAAGATGGGTTTGAGTTATACATGTATACTTTATTTGCTGTTTTTTCTTTATTGGATACCATGACTATTTCTTGAATTAAAATAATTTGACTATCATAATATTGTTTCATTATAATCAATATGTAATGTTATAAAATATTATAAAATTATTATCAATTCAATAATTCAATTCAATATTTCATAAAATGGTAAAAAATAAAGAGGCCTCTTAAACCTCTTTTATCATTCTCCTAATTTACAGGGTAGAAATTTTTATAAGTATTCAGTATTCAATTTCATGGCAACACAGTATTTAATGAACTATTCAGATAGTTTAAAGACATTCACCAGGAATACCAATGCTAAACCAGCTTTGGCCAGATAAACAATTAGGTTCTAGATCAAGGTAATGAAAAATATCAAGATGCAATATATAACCTAAAATCTTTTCGATTAAAAAAGTCCCAGGCAGATGCATGACACACGACCTCACGTCCGGGTGGTTTGACTATCATTGACTTGTCCCAGAAAGGCTGAGGCATTTCCTTTAATCCAAGTGATTTAAAGAACTCCTCGGCCGTTCGAAACATGCGGGGGGCGGTGTAATTCTGTAACGAATATTAACCATAATTGCATGTCCAAAGGACTCCTAAGAGACACGAAACATTTTGGACGCATTATAGCGCCGAATCGGCGTGCGTCCAAAAACAAATTGACATATAATAGATGATATTTCAATTAAATTCCAGTAAAGTAAGACTAAAACTAAAGACATATATTGGCGTAGTGTAGTGTACGCATTACTAATTTTATATGACTGTACCTTTTTCAGGCATTACCTGTTCTATCATTGTTGGTGTGACGTCAACATTTGTTTTATTCTTGAATGGAATCACAATGTCATAGATGTTGTCCCAATGTTGAGCCCACATATTGCCTTTAAAAATAAGTTGACCAAAGGCGTAAATGAGAATGATAATAAATACAGAACTGAGATTTGAATAAACGATAATGTATTGTTATTCGGAACAAGAAGTAAAAATTGGTCATGCTTACCAAGGAGATGAGCTGGGATGTGACCAGATGTAGGGAACCTATCCGCGCCATACAGAGATCGAAGCTGATTTCTGACGTAAGTATGGAGTTGAGCATACAGTGGTTTCAACTCCGTCAAAAGGTTTTCCAGGTCTTCTTGGAATGTGGCACTCTCGTACGCCGATCGCCAATAATCGCCAGTGTCTTTGAACCCTGAAGTATGAAACAAGGAGGTTACCAAAACAATACAATGACGCAATATTGTATTTTTTCATCCAATAAATTTTGTGTCTTTTATTTAAAAATATTGTCACACTTTGGATTCGCTAAAATAACACAATAACAGGCATGTATTGAACGAGGTAAACATTTTCCGTAATATAGTTTCACTGGTCTAAGACTCTAAGGTAACAATTTCGTAAATAGAAATACTGTACATGTGTCCCAATCTTAAACAACCGCAATTCTTTTCTATGATTATTATTTGTTATAAAATTCTAACAAATAAATCGCGTTTACGCCTGAGTGTATAATTTAATAATAACGCAAGCCATTTTGATTATAAATTTTGGTCATGGTCATAAAAAAAAATCACCATTATACAACTTGAACATACATAATTTTATCAAATGTTTACCACCATATCTCGTTTGATACATATTAAATATGTACCTTGGTTGAGATCTTGAATGGCCTGGTTACTGAGATCAACAAACTTAGCATATTTGTCCTTCATTCGTCTTCCACTGTTATCTCTCCATCCCTTCCAAACCATTTCTAATTCACTGTAGTTCCTTGAAGTTGCCATAATTTTGTACACATCTGTTTAAGACGAGTCGCACAAATCATAAAATACATGTATAACTAGTACATTATATCTACTTTGTCGGGTGGCATACAAAGTTTCACATTTACTTGTTTGGGGCATAATTTGTTGGCCACTTTTTGTGGTATTTTTCAGCAATGGGTATAGTTATTCTTTTTTTCTAAATCATCTTTGTAATGATTAAATTAAATGTAAATAATATTGACATGTAAATAATATTGCCATTCGCTCTAAATGATTAAGTGTGTTGAGTTTCCTCCAAGTATTATTTGAATGTTATTTAAGGAAACAAATGGCAAAAATGAAGTGATTTTTGCGCAAAAAAACTAACTTTCGAAGATGAAGTCAGTTACTTAGAGCTGTAGGATCAAAGAAGTTTTATATCAATACAAAGAGGTTAACTATCTTAGAAACCATTACAGATTAAATATCGCGAATCAGCAGTCTTTTTTCGTTAAAACCTGTCCGGACACAGCAGGAAGTATATTAACAAAACGTTAAGTTGCTTTGAAGTCCTTCCTTTTATGGAGAAATTTGAGATTTTCAACCGACAATTTTCCCCGCATGATGTACAAAATATGAATTGGTGTTTTTCAATTACAATCAATCAAAATCTTATACAGGTACACGGAACAAATGGATAGATTCAAACCTATTACTTTGTCAATGAATTCAGGCCATTACGTATAGATTTTCTCACCTGGTTCTAGAGATAGACATTTTCCGTGTCCAACACAGACTTTGGCTTTACCGTACAGTCCCTCTATTTCTGATTGTAGTGAACTCAACTGTAGGAAAATAGGATTGTTTGTGGATTATAAGTAAGAATATTCGAAATTTCATCGAATTTTTACGTACACGTTTTATATTGTTTTTTACTAAATATGTAACTTTATTTTTCCTGTAGATTATTAGTATGGTCTAACTTAGATTTTGTAAGACTTCTCTGAACCTCTGACCACATCCTTAATTGTAATCTTCCTGTTATTTCCGCCGAACAAAGAATACAGATGTTGTACCTGTTTAAGTTTGGTTTCGTTCTTTAGGGCATCCGTTCCTATTGTAGAAATCTTCTTCAGTTCCCTTCTCTCCGTCGGACTCAAACTGGTACCTAACTCCCTGAGAAGTTGTGACGCATTCTGCGCAGCTTCTTTACTAAACTTGGCATATACTAATCTGGCGTCAACCTACAATTTAAAAAAAAAAAATCCTCATTAATCACCAATTTAATTTTTATACGTTATATAGAAAAAAAAAATCTTACACTTTGTTGTTTTTATTTTTGTATTTGAACAGGTATTATAACACCTGTCAGAAAATCATTGTTGAGATGATATTAACATATTTACCAGTTTCTTGGAGTTCTCGTCTGTAATGTTGGTAGCATAGCTCCACTCGACTTCACTGACAGTGTACAATGCTTGTTCTGCCACCATATTGTACTCTTTCAGCCACTGTGTGGCAACCTTTGCATTTCTCTTCCGTCCATTGCCAGGACAGTCACTTGTCCATCCGATCTCCTCTTTCTCATTTTGTTTCTTTAACCAATCCGTTAAAGGCTGGAAATACTCTAGCAGAGGCTCTGCACTCATTTCCCTTTGCCCTGTTATTTTCTCCATTGCTTCTTGCCAAGATACTGAAGAGCCCCATTTCAACATTTCACTGAAAATGCAAGAGAAACAATCAGAAAATCACTGCCTTTTTATTGTTAAAATATGGAAATAAATATCCAACTGTATAAACTTCAAAGCTTTCTACTATTTTGCACGGTTGTTCTAAAGTTGAATATAAGTAAATTTATGTAAAGAAATTAAAAAATAATCAAGCCCTTTTTTATTTCTGAATGGAAAAGAGTGTGCATCATATAGCATACCTCAGTTTCTTGCCTGCCTCCTTGGATCTGAAGATGTCACACCTATGGAGTGGGACGTCCGTCCGACCGGCCTCTTTACACAAGGCTTTGTGGAATTGGAATTGAACGACATAACTCACAAAGTATCTAAAATACCAAATCTACAGTTAAGATAAGTTAGCGAGGTACATGTAATATGAAATACTTCTCTCATGTCTAATTTTCTACCTTATATATGGAACATTTGCTGGGACATGATATTTTGCACCGGGATCAAAATCGTCAGAAGTTCTCTCCACTGGCGGTGCTATTCCCTGGTGCTTGCATCTAGAAACAGAAATATTCTAGTGAATATGTTAATAAAGGGTTTTATTTGCTAAGTGACAAGGTAAGCAGTATAACTTGATAATATTTTACATAAATTAATAACTTTTTAATACAATATATAATTAGAGTCAATGCATACATAATATATATTTTTTTACAATAATGTAAAAGGTTATTTAGATATAAAAATCACCTTAACATTTATTCTAATTTCTCAATTACGTCAAAGTATCTTGACCTTGATTAAAAGCGTACTGGAGCCAATGAACATTAGCCTTTACTGACATTGATAAATAGCTTTTTCGTACAGTTCAAAAGAAATGGCCAATTTTAAAATACAACCGATCGACAGACAGAGAGATAGACATTCAAACATATGGACTGACAGACCAAAAATATATTGTCTCCGTCTTTGGGGACATAAAAAGAATGACGTTGTTTAACATAGTTGTTGCTAAGTGCAGGTGCTTATTCTTGATCATTATTCTACGAAAATAAAAGTAACAATATATTTAAGATCGTCGCAATCAACAATAATATGTTATACTAGGATCTACATATTTTGTACACGTGAGTATACACATATGTTCCAACTTAGATCTTACCTTAACTCCCACCACTTTTTATTGTAATCTGGGTATGAAGTATTCCCACTAAACACACTCCATCGCCATTGGTCAATCAGATAACCAAACGGTAAAAAGGCAATTTTCTCCAGAGCCATCGACATCAGAAAGTTTAGGTCGGTTTCTTAACAAGTAAAGGAAATTCAAATCTAGATTAACGTCAATTCAAATTCACTGAATTATTTCGAAATATTAAAGATCAAAGATATAGTAATACATGCCTTTTGTTTATCATTTGTGAAAATAACATAAAGATGCATGTTTTTAACAAATAGAAAATAGAACTTTTTATGCTTTCATGATGTATATACTATCAATGGTGTTTGCCATGTTTATACAACAGTCTTGTTTATAGATCTACCTGTATCATTTTCTAACTTGTCCAATAAGCCAATTTCGTGAAGATGTTCTGGGGTTGATACAGAGAGAGCCATGACGTCACCAACAGCCTCATGAAATCCTGTGAGTCAGAGATAAATCTCAATTGCAATGCACGACAATAACAATAATACAAAGTATAAATTTTTGTCGTAAATTCTAGAACACACGTTGAATCATAGTCAACACACGAATCAGCAATAATTTCCAATTCTATTTCTATATGGTTGGAAGCAATATGTGGGTTAAGTGATCTAACATTTCTAAGCAACTATTAAAATACAAAAAAGATATAAAGGAACCAGCAAATGTGGTCTTAGGGTCACCTGGGTTGGCGCCATCTCTGTAGACCAGAGGTTGTTCCTTGTATTGCAGAAAATACTCGATGTGTCCCATTTCATGATGGATGGTGATAAGATCCTCCATGTTTATCTCCGTGCACATCTTTATTCTGAATGATCGGGAAAAGGGGTATAATCCTATCCAAAACCTTTTGTATTATTCTAAGACTTTGAATAAAATTCAAAAATACCTATCACTCAACTAAGTACCTATAGTCTTTTCTGTTATAGAAGTCCCAGGCCGAGGCGTGGCAGACCACCTCCCGGTCATCTGGCTTTGTGATCATACTATCTGTCCAGAAAGTCTTAGGCATGCCAATCAAGCCAAGCGACAGGAAAAACTCCTCCGAAATTTTAAACAGTTTTTCGGCATCGTAGCCCTGTGTATTTAAAAACCTGATTTAGAGATTTTTTGTATATTTGTTTATAGTGAGCAAATAGATAAAATATTTTCTTGGTAAATATGTGATTATGAAATGCAATCGTTTTTCTGTCATATTCCTTGGTGTGATTTGGCGCAACATGGTAAATAGGCCAGTTGAACAATCCCTTTTCGAAAAGACAATATCACTGGGAAATTTATAATTTTTTAAAATATTAGTGAAAGTTATTGCGTTCAAAGATGTCTTAAAGTAATTGGTGGTTGTGATGAATTAATAAGTACGCAAATATTGTAATGGAACACATACCTTTTCTTTTAGTTTTGGCGAGACATCGATGCTTTCTCTGTTGGGGTAGGGCAGAACATACTTTGCTATGTTATTCCACACTTGAGCCCACATGTTTCCTGAACAATTTCCAAGTACATGAAGAAACACTTGTTAAACCTTCCCAGTGTTTTTCATTGAATTAAGCCAAACATATTGGACAAAGAATTGCTTTTTTTTTCATGTAGATAGAAGTATATTAAGACAATTTAATACCTAGTAGGCTATAATTTGCCCACCTAGAAAATTTCCGTAATTTTAGGTAGACACAAGCAAAAGGATTCTCAAACAATTCAAAGTGTACAGGAAACTGTAATTTGCTTACCTAGAAGATGAGCTGGAATGTGCCCGGATTCCGGAAACTTGTCCTTATCACTGTCGTAGACCTCCTTAAGCTTCTTTCTGACGAAAGCATGTAGGTTTTCATACAATGGCTGCAACTGGTTTAATAGGTTCTCCAGATTCTTTTGGAATGTTGGAGATTCGTACAACGACCGCCAGTAAGCTCCAATGTCCGCAAAATCTAGATCGAAACGGTAATTAAATAATAATCGAATTCAATTATAAAAACACAACGGTTTCATCAATATTCACTGAACCCTTCGAATAAGATCTATGATATCAAATGAAATTGCAAGGACTATTGCCCACGCAATAACTTATTCTCAAAGTTATGAATTTTACGAAATCCATGGAAATTGACGTTCACGAATATTGATAAAACCACAGGAATAATTATTTTGGAATTTCTCATTGAACACCCCTATACCCAAAGTATTTTAATCTTAACTTTATTTTGTCAGTAACAGAACTTTTTCTAGCAGCTGATTTTATGCGATTACATGTATACCTGCAAGACGGATGGCCTCGTTGCCAAGTTCTACGAGTTGCTGGTACTTGGGCTTCATTTTCTTTCCTGTTTCGTCTCTCCATCGAACCCAAGCTTCGCTTAAAAGACTGTAATTCTTAGAGGTCGCCAACAACTTAGTTAAACCTATCAGAAGAGAAGAGTTAATCATTGTGTCGTATAATGATCAACAATCTGTGTATTGAAAGGCAAGTTTCATGCATTCCCTGTACGTTTGCAAAGAACAAATCAAGATACATACAGACAAATATCTCAGGTTTTTTTTTTTACAAATATTCCTGAATAAATTAAAAAAGAGAAAAAGGGAATTGAGATATCCATGAAACTGGCACAGAAAAGCAGTGTACAAAAAAGACATGCAAACGATTAAGCAAACAAAACAGAGTAAAGGACTGACCGGGTTCTATCTGATGGCAGGATCCGTCGCTCAGACAGACGTTGGCTGTGCTGTAGATGGACTCCATGTCTGATTGGACCTCCGACATCTGGGCAAGGAGTTAGAAACATATACACCATGGTACAATACAGGTCGGATTACATACATACTAAGTGTACATGTAATTGCACTGGGTGATTACTTGATGCACAATTACATCACCGTTATTAATACCGTTATCAATCAATTCTATCCTTGATCCTTGTTGGAGTAGTCTTCTAACTCTTAAAAATGAAATGTACCTTAAACGTACAGTGTCATGGAATGTCAAGGATAAATTATTTTTCATTTTCATTTTCTTCTGTCAAATTTATATAGACAATACGTTCAAAATGAATAATGGTCTTGATTGAAAGTTTTGTAGTTAACATTTCAATATATAATTCAAGTCGGCGATCTCTAAAGACATAGTCCAGTAGCCGAGTTATTAATTTTCATTTTGCGATATGTTCGACAATCCATATTATCTTCTACCAACTAACATTTCTATCATTGCACGGATTTCATTGATAGATACATGTATATTGTCTAACATTTGTCTTTTGGGACATATTTTCTAATAGCCTTGATTTTTATAGCTTTATTTTTAAAAATTAATCGAAAATGTTCATATCTAAAAAGCGTAACCTTAATTTTGATATATTTTGTTTAATACATGTACAATACACCCAGTGTTTCGCCTACCTTTGCTAGTTTTTCGGTATCATCCTGCACTGCAGTTCCAATGTCGGTGATTCTAGTAAACAGCCTCTTTAGTTTCTCGTCCTTGAACAAGTGCCATTCATACAGGTCAGCCAAATCTGCCATTTCTTTTCTAAACTCGGCTATTTCCACACTGGAATTTACCTTAAGTAAAAAAACAACAAACGACATGATAAAGAGCTAGATCATTTTTTTTTATAACTATGTTTAATTTTCCGTATGATTTCGTTTTGTTTTCGTTTATAAATCTCACACCGAAAGGTAGATAAGAAGAGTAGAACCTTTTCATGTATTTTGTCTGAAACATTTTCACCGACATTTTGTTTGATACGAACGATCGAATGTGACTCGCACTTTTCTCCCGTAAAATTGAATTAAGGTAGATACCCATTTTTATAAGTGCTACATGTAGCTGAATGTTTAAAAGAATAACTGACCACTCGTTTTTGGTTGTAATCAGTGATGTTTGTATTGTATTCCCAGCTGATCTCTACATCTTTGCTGTACTGAACCTCTGCCATATCGTTAAATTCCTGGGCGAATTTTCTAGCTGCTTCCTCGTCTTGCACTTTCCCTGTTCTAAATACATGTATCATAACGTTTCGATTTTTAAATGTATTGTCTTACATCGCATGCATAATATTAAACAAGTGAGACATCATCAAAATTATATAAAATGAAGTAACATAAAGATTATTTAAAAGCGATTTAATCGGTTATAAAACGATAATGTAAACATTATTTAAGATATGTTTAATAATTATGATATGCATGGTTTATCAATTGTGTTTCCCTTAGATGAGTTCTTTAATGCAGTTATAAACTTTAAAAAAAACAACAAAATAAATAAAATAATCTGAATGTCATTTCATATCGTTAAGATATGCAGTTGCGACATTAATCATCCCAGAAAAAAAACACATACATAATCTTTAAAATTTATACAATTAATTATAAATCATATATTTTTGTAATGATCGCGACTGTAATAAGTATCATGGTGTCCAGAGAAAGACATTAGCAAATCACCTCATTGTCAAACAGTTCACGCTGCCACGCCACAATAAAACAACTCAACACAATTCGCATTTACACAATGCGCCTTCACACTATCACAGCTACTATACCACGCCCCCGAATCAACGTGATTTATACTACGCACCGTTGCGCTTTCACATACAAGGTAACATCTCAAAGCGCTTATAGAAAGAACACCAAACCATCACGATTTACCACGCACCATTGTGCTAACAACAAAATCGCGATTTGCGTAACAATTTGCGCGAAGTTGAGTTATATGTAGCGTGTCGGTGTTGAAAATAACGTTAACAAACTTTTTACCAATTATTTATAGCTTTTTCTTTTATAATTCATCTAAAGTAAATTGTAGGCAAATTGCGAAAATTATATTTTATTATTGATTAGTATGTCATGTGTACATACATGTACATGTAGATATATATGTAAGGATGCAGATACTCAAAACTACCTTAGAGATGGACAGCCGTGAGGGGCCCATCCAAGGGAATTCCCTTCCTCCTCGTTGGTTTTCTTCAGCCATTCTATCAGTGGTGAAAAATACTCCATTAAAGGCCCTACATCGACTTTAGGGGACCCTGTCAAAACCCTCATCACCTCATACCACGGTTTGGAGGAGCCCAGTTGTAGCGCAGATCTGTCAGAAAGTCAAACAAGTTTTAAAATTCGTGTATGAATCAATTTATAATGACCTTTTAATTTATATGTGATACACATGCGCAGAAAATTTTATAAACCATTTCTAAAGTGCAAAGTTTAGAGGCTTCAATAACAAGTACAAGTTCTGTAAAATGTTAACACATTTATCTGTACATGTTTTCCTTCCAATAGTGCAGCACATTCCCTGTTGTGAATGTGAACTGTATATTTTGATTTTTTTGTGACATGAATGTACCACCATTGTGTTGCCCCTTGAGTGTTCTTAATTGGATGATAAACTTTATTGTGTACAGTCATGTACAAAAAACATGTCAGATCATGGCCACTAATACACACGTTAAGTATCTCTCTCTCCTCTATGTAATTGTTGAGTAATTCTCTCTCTCTCTCTCTCTCTCTCTCTCTCTCTCTCTCTCTCTCTCTCACCTGAGTTTATCCCCAGCAGCTTTCGAGTTGTATATATCACAGGTATACAATGGCCCAGTGTGGTTCTTTTCTTTACAAAGAGCTTTGTGAAATTGGAACTGCATTATGTAGCTTAGAAAATACCTGTAATATCATAATAAATGACATAAGGGCATCCATAGCTTGCTTCTACCTAGCAAATTACTAGTTCTCACTTTCTATAGGAAAATTTAGGAGAACCAATCTTCGTGGATTTCGTTGTTGAATAGATCAATGAAATAAAAATATTATGTTTATTGAAGTTCTATATGTAATTATATTTTGTATTATAGGTTCATTGGCCACGAATCTATATGTGATTTTCGCTTAATCAACGAAAATGATGCCCACGAATATACTTATTAAATCACTACATAATCATTCATTTACCTGATGTAAGGTGTGCCTGAGGGGACGTGGAATTTCGCTCCAGGGTCAAAATCTTCCTCGCTTCTTTCTACAGGGGGATGAATGCCTTGATAACGACATCTGAGGGAGACATGGTAACATGCAATGAATAGAAATGTTTGAATTTCAAAGAAAACCTCATAATATATTCTGACAAGATCTTTTTACATGCACAGTCTCTAAATGGACGGACACTCTCACGTGTTTTGTTTCTAAACCAGATTTTTAGGCAACATGAAAGGTTAGAATTTTTTAGAATAAACATTGGGTGCATGTATTAGTCATGTTGTAGTAGAATATCTGAATCCATTGAAAGAGTTACAGTGTAAGCATCATTGAATGTCCAAACACTTACATGAAGCGTTACCTGAATATAACTATATATCATTGTATAACATCGCAATTTATACAACTGATGGGTTTGACAGATCCCCGGGATTCTAAAGAGTCTTTTTAAAGAACATCATTGACGAATTCCTTAGAAAAGTCATTTATTTACGGTTTCATTCAAAACAATCACGCCCCCATACGAGTCGTCTTACGAGTAAACTGCATCCTCCGATTAATTAAGAATAAATATTAACAAGGCAGTGTGGGAAGACTAGCTTACTTGTGATTTCCCAGAGGTTTTCTGGAAATGAAACTCCAGGTCTTTTCTTTTACATTATTGTTATTCCTTTTTTTTTTTAAAACTGCAGTTTTTTCCCCGAAATATATTTGAAAAATGTTTGGTACTTAGAATTCAGCATTAACAATAATATTTGCAAATTTAAAGTTTTTACAGTCTTCTCATTGTAAAATTATCGATTCATTCATTGATGAATTACAGTTTCACTCATTAGATTAAATACTATAATTCTAGTAGAAAATTCTGCATTTACTACACTGAAATTATTTTCTACAGAAATGATAATTTCACTTGTTATTTTTGAAAATCAAGTTGAAATTTCCAATCTTTATTCTCTGTTTCATAATTCAGGCAAGTCAAGCTCTACTTAATAAAGTTTAGTACAAAGTACCTCGTGTTTGCTTAAAGGCGTACCTCCTGTACATAATCAGAATCACTTGAGCTTGGTGTACTAGAACTGAACCCTTTTCCCTAGTAAACGATATATTATTTCATACTAATTCAATTCTGGCCACTCTCTAGGGTGCGCGACATTCACCCTCCCTCCATGCCGACACTTCTACGTATTTGACACTACAATTGTTGCTTTATTAGTCAATACATCTATTAGAAAAGATAGCTAGTTTTATGTATCACTTTCCCAAACAATTTAAGTTGTATTAATGCGTGATTTTGTTGTAACTGTTGTTGTGTTTGTGTTGTAATTGTTGATTGTGTTGTAATTGTTGCTTGTATTTGTGTTGTTATTTGTGTTTGTGTTGTGATTGTTATTTGTGTTTGTGTTGTAATTGTACACGTTTTTTTCTATTTGTGTTGTAATTGTTGTTCGTGTTTGTATTGTACATGTTGTTCTGTTCGTATTTGTGTTGTAATTGTTGATTGCGTTTGTGTTGTGATTGTTGTTTGTGTTGTGATTGTTATTTGTGTTGTGATTGTTGTTTGTGTTTGTGTTGTAATTGATGTTTGTGTTGTAATTGTTGTTTGTATTTGTGTTGTAATTGTTGTTTGTGTTGTGATTGTTGTTTGTGTTATAATTGTACATGTTTTTTTCAATTTGTGTTGTTATTTTTGTTTGTGTTGTGGTTGTTGTTTGTGTTGGATTGTTATTTGTGTTTGTATTGTGATTGTTGTTTGTGTTGTGATTGTTATTTGTGTTTTGATTGTTGTTTGTGTTGTGATTGTTGTTTTTTGTTGTGATTGTTGTTTGTGTTGTGATTGTTGTTTGTGTTGTGATTGTTGTTTTTTGTTGTGATTGTTGTTTATATTTGTGTTGGGATTGTTGTTTGTGTTGTGATTTTTGTTTGTGTTGTGATTGTTGTTTTTGTTGTGATTATTGTTTGTTTTTGTGTTGTGATTGTTGTTTGTGTTGTGATTGTTGTTTATGTTGTGATTGTTGTTTGTGTTCGTGTTGGCTTTCTTGTTTGTGTTGTGATTTTTGTTTGTGTTGTGATATTGTTGTATGTGTTTTGATTGTTGTTTGTGTTGTGATTGTTGTTTGTGTTGTGATTGTTGTTTGTGTTGTGATTGTTGTTTATGTTGTGATTGTTGTTTGTGTTGTGATTGTTGTTTGTGTTGTGATTGTTGTTCATGCTGTGATTGTTGTTTGTGTTGTGATTGTTGTTTGTGTTGTGATCGTTTTGTTGTGATTGTTGTTTGTGTTGTGATCATTGATTATGTTTGTATTGTGATTGTTGTCTGTGTTGTGATTGTTGTTTGTGTTGTGATTGTTGTTTGTTCTGTGATTGTTATTTGTGTTGTGATCGTTGTGTTGTGATTTTTGTTTGTGTTGAGATCGTTGTGTTGTGATTGTTGTTTGTGTTGAGAGTGTTGTTTGTGTTTGTGTTGTGATTGTTGTTTGTGTTTAGAGTGTTGTTTGTGTTTGTGTTGTGATTGTTGTTTTTGTTGTGATTGTTGTTTGTGTTGTGATTGTTGTTTATTTTTGTGTTGTGATTGTTGTTTGTGTTGTGATTGTTGTTTGTGTTATGATTGTTGTTTATGCTGTGATTGTTGTTTGTGTTGTGATTGTTGTTTGTGCTGCGATTGTTGTTTGTGTTGTGATTGTTATTTGTGTTGTGATCGTTGTGTTGTGATTGTTGTTTGTGTTGTGATTGTTGTTTTTTTGTGTTGTGATTGTTGTTTTTGTTGTGATTGTTGTTTTTTTGTGTTGTGATTGTTGTTTTTGTTGTGATTGTTGTTTGTGTTGAGAGTGTTGTTTGTGTTTGTGTTGTCATTATTGTCTGTGTTGCGATTGTTGTTTTTGTTGGAGTTGTGATTGTCACTCATACCTCAGGTCCCACCAGTCCTTGTTGTATTCAGTCTGAGTCGTGTTCCCATTAAACACACTCCATCTCCACTGGTCAATCAGAAAACCAAATGGAAGGAAGGCGATCTTTCGGAGAGCCATGGCCATCAAGAAATTCAAGTCACTCTCTGTAAAACAAAACGTTTGACCAATAAGTCAAAGGCTTTGAACACATTCTTAATTTCTCGGACTTTTGCGGTTGTTTTTCCGCTTGTCGGAATCGAAAAGGGCCCAGAAGTTTCGAATGGGTTCGGATCAAGAACTTAACTTTATTACACGTTTGTAGAAATTAATCATTCTTAAAACTGTAAGAAGTACAAATACCTATATCACTTTTGACTGTGTCCAGAAGACCTATCTGTTTCAGGTGAGCCGGGGTTGACACCGACAGAGCTATCAGGTCACCTATGGCTTCATGGAAAGCTAAAATAGACAGCACACGAATGTACTGAAAAATTCTGAAATCTCAACAGATCGGGCAAAATCAGTTACGCTACACGTATGTATCAAGAAAAACACGAAAAATTAATTGGTTTGGTATTCTATTCATAATTGTTGAAATTCATATTAAATAACATAATATTTTTGGTTTAAAGAGAAGATTTATTCTTTCAGACCCGAAATTCTATAGACAAGCGAAAATCTAGTAATACTGCTTGCTTTATGAACTTACAATTAAATGGTTCTATTCTTCTTGTAAGGTTTTTATGACCAAACTTTCATTATATTGTTATATATTTTTAGGAAAATCTGCGCTAATTTGTTATTGTATCCATTCTTGTTTCATACGGAATCAATCTGATTAAAATCGTCTCCTCGATGCTCCCGATTGATATGTCGCTTCGTAGCGAAATGCTGTTAATTGAGAGCATTGCTGATCTGGTTCTAATTAGATTACCAATGGGTGATATGGAATTAGGATACGCATGAACTAGATTGCTGGAACTATCACCAACAAGCGCAGAAAATAAGTTAAAATCTCGTACGTAAATGCCACAGCAATGCATTCCGTAGCATTGCCTAACGACACTATCTAATCTATGTAATTTACTCCATATCTCGCAATCCTTGTGTCTATCAAAATTAATACGTTTGATTTTCTATTTTAGAACCGTATACAATAGAGTTGATACATGCACGAGCGGTTGCAATAAGTATTATTTCAACTTTCTTTTGCTTTTTAAAAGGGTTATTTTTCTTTGTTTTCCAGGAGATTTTTTACATGCAAAAAACAACAAAACAAAACAAAAACAAAAAACCCAGGAATATGGCGGATGCCATAGAACTACAGGAACCCCAGCAGGGTTTTTCATTCAAACACACAGTTTAAAAGATTGAAAATTTAATTGAAACCCTGAATTATTTACACTTAAATTGCCGACTTCGTCAAAAGCAGCAAGAGTACACACTATTTGAACATTATTTATCACTGTAAAATTGAAATTTAGAATGTCATTAACCTTGATTTAAACAAGCAAAAAAGCACATAAAACGGGCTAGAGATTAGATTACTTTGATCCTTTCAAATCTCAGCCGTCCATAAATCGGATCAGGATCTTTTTCTTTATAACACACACTATATTTGTAATAAATTCACTTAACACGGTCTTATCACGGTGAATTGATGTGAAATAGATGTCAAATTCTTCCGTTTCCTTAATTTGAGGTTTAGTTTATTCCAGTATCTGCACGATTTCAACCTTTAAGTGGAAGGACACTAAAGATCCTCTGATGTTTAGAAGAACTGTTCAAACATCAATATATTTACACTTTACAAAAATAAATGTAGTCCTGCTGCAGAATGAACGTTCACTTGAATATCCGAATTGTGTCTTTTCTGTTTAAATGCTATTAATAAGGTATAGAAATAGGTAATCTGGTTAATTGCATTTACTTTTATTTTCAAATTGAGAATATGTGATATGTAGAAAACAGCTATTAAGATTAATTTATTTGACATGAATTGTCATGTCAACAAGAAAAATTGTCTTTGAGTGGATATCTGGTCCACCAAAATTGTGTTTACCTGGGTTTGCACCTTCCTGGAATGGGAGGGGTTGATCCTTGTACATCATGTAGTACCAGACATGTCCCAGCTCATGATGGACCACTATCAGTTCTGGCATAGTAACAGCGGTACACATCTTTATCCTACAATAAATTATAATGCACATAAACCGTATAAATAGAGGCATGTCTAAATTATCAGTGCGATTACCAAAATAAATAAAGGAAAAAATTATGAGAAGTTGTTTTCAGATCAACCTTCTATCTGTTGTTATTTTTTAAATAAAAAGAGTTCCTGGGTTTTTCGATAAATGGCATAAAATTAAATCGAATTAAGACCAGTCTTGTTTCACGCCAGCTCTCGTTTGACATTCTATTTGCTCAATCATTTATCATATAAATTGTGTGAAGTATACTTCCAATTCTAGGACACCCAAACACTTGTCTACGGTAAAATACCAGCTATGAAATTGCATTATAGATCTGTTTTTATCATCAGCCTGGTCGTAATAAATAATGAATATCTTTTCCGATAGTAACATTAAGCCATGTTTTCCCAATATGAACACAAATCGTCGGGTTTTAACAGTTGAGTTTGTCAATTTCTATCAACAAACTACATATCCCGTCCACCTGATTTAATAAGTAATGTGTGTTGATTATGCGTCCTTCGTCCTTTTAAAATGTTGTATGTTTGTACTAAATTGCAATTTCTCTCAAAATTAGAATGAAAAAAAAAACCCAGAAGCATTTATTTGAATAAAACATATGAACATGGCTTCAACCAAGTGTATTTTGAATTTTGAAAATGCATAGTATTGCGATGCCATTTATCTATTTCAATTTATCTTTTATAAATTCACTGATAACGACACTGAATCAAACTTAAATCTATTTGTCTTGAAAAGTATCCATATGTGTTTGTTTCGTATGGCTAACCTAGCCGGTTTTTGATCACTGTGGAATGATTATAATTCCAGGTGGCTCAATTTTCGTGGTATTCGAGGGTAGCCCTCACCCACGAATTTACATTCCTGGCGAAAACTAATAATAAAAGATTTAGTTTTCCTACTGAAACTGAAAACCCGACGTATCCACGAAATTATATCCCCGTGAATAAGGAAAAAAAACACAAACCACGAAAATTGGCCCCCACGAAATTAAGGATTCCACAATTTAAAATTAAAGATATAATGTATCCGAAAAATAAATCAGAGACCTGAAATCTTTGCTGTTGCCCATGTCCCAAGCGGAGGGGTGGCAGATGACCTCCCGCCCATCTGTCGGTCTAGATAGCATTGACTTCTCCCAGAAACTATCCGGCAAAGGATCCAACCCAAGACTGGTAAAGAAATCCTCGGCAGTCCGGAATATTGACGTTGCGTTGTAATGCTAATGTGCAAAAAAAAACAACCCACAAAGGACTCATGAATGAAGACCCCATTGTTTTATGCAGTATGGTATCATTGAAATTACTGTGGAAAGTTTTGTAAATGTCACCTGTGCTTTGAGTGCAGGAGTTACTTCTATTTCCGGTTTGCCTTTAAAGGGTTGCACGATGCTGTAGATGTTTTCCCAGTTTTGGGCCCACATATTACCTACATGTATAACAACATATTTTATATAAACGATAATACAAGCAATAACTTTTTGAATAATTTATATTTTACATTATTCTAGTCTAGTCCATGAGTTATGACTGTATCATAGCAGACATTCTATAAATGGATTACGGTGTCAAAACATTTTATTTTGCGAAATACTTGTATATCACCAAACAAATTTCATAGAAAGTGATGGTCGAAAAATGAATCATAAATGATAGCATACTTTAGTCAACAGGTCAGCCATAAGAACAACTTTATCAAGTTTATTCTGAAGAAAATAAACTTTAAAAATTGATTTCTTTTGTAGTGAACAGCTCTCATACCCAAGATATGAGCAGGTATGTGCCCTGACTTTGGGAAGCGGTGCTGTGGATACTGCTTCTGTAACCTGGCCCTGACATAGGCGTGTAGTTGGGAGTACAAAGGTTGCAACTGTTTCAGTAGTCCCGTCAAGTGCATCTCCAGATCGCTGGATTCATACCACCCACGCAGATATTCTCCCATATCACTATATCCTGAAATAAAACCCACGTTATTTGTTCTTCTGAGTACCTCATGATCAGTCAAACTTTGTCATAATATACGAATTATTCGTGGCACTGCTATCTGGGCGAGGCATTATTCAGAACTTTTTGTTCAACTCTTGTATATAGATTATACAAAATTATACCAATTTCACCTATCTTTGAAAAATATTACAGTCTGATGTTAGTGTATAATTTTGTACACCTCTATAGCACACAAATACCTTTTAAACAAAGCTACATGTAAAAGAAATATACATTTTCACAGTATTTTCAATATACGAGTAGTTGTTTTGGCACAGTGTTGAGATCGATTGACTGTACAGCACACATACCCCCCGGTGCCTCTCTCACGCCTTCATTGTTCAGCTGGACGTATTCAGCATACTGGGTCCTTATCTTCTTCCCTGTTTCGTCCCTCCAACCTTTCCAGGCTCTCAGTAACGTATCATAGTCCCTGCTGTTGGCCATGATGGGGGTTAACCCTATAAAATAGAGGCTTTTAGATTTATATTTTGGAATGGTAGTTTAAAGTACACAATTATTCATTAAGACATTTATGTAACAGTACATGTACATGATGTAAGTTTTTAAAGAAAATCGAAATAAAAATATGTATACACGCTTTTAATATTTATATACTTGTACAAATACTAGTGTAAAGATAAATTTGTTTTGTCGTGTACTTCAAAAACTTTGAGTAAAATAATTAAATGTCAAAAAATAAACTTCTAATTTCACAAACTTTGTCAGGTTAAAAAAAATATTCCTTGCTTCTATAGTGAAATTTGGCATTTTGAAGAGTAAATAATCTGTTTACCGAATTCCATATCGATACAGCTGCTGTTGGTAACGTTACAGACTAAGGCCTGACTGTATATCTTCTCCATCTCGTTCCGCACGGCCCCAAACTGTGTCACAATGGAAATATAATTTTTAATACCTCATCAGGAAAAAAAATATCAGAGACAATATAATGATAATCTAATTTCAAAAGTCTAAAACATTATCGAGTTTAATAGTTTTAATATTATGATTTTTAAAAAAAACCAGAATGAAGAATTTTGTTATTTAGCTTTTCTGACTAACAAGAATCTAACTAAAGACGTAGTGGGATTAATGTTTCCTATTATATTCTGCATTTGATAATCCGGCCAAATAAAAAAAAAACCAAAATTTAAACCGGTCAGATTGTATTTAATTAACACCTGGTTTTGGTTCTGTGATATCTTTTTCACCTCTTAAAGTGTATTTGCTGACATTACCCTTTTTACTTTTTCCGGATCGCTGAGCGCCGCTGGACCCACGTTTGTAATTTTCCAGAACATCCGTTTGACGGTCTCATTGGAAAACACATGCCAATTGTACTGAGAAGCGTTCCTGATGCCATCATTGACAAACTTCGATTTTACTAAATCTTCGTTTACCTGTATCAAAAGAATTATAAAGAAAGACTCCATTGCTTGTCAGTATTTGTAAAATGTTAGAAGGCTTTAAAAATGGTACATTGTAAACATTATAAATACTAAATACAATACATGAACATCCATCAATGTAGTATCCAGCAACTCTTTAAGGTTTCCATGCGGTACGATATCTCTTTACAACGTCATTGAGACATCATTTTACGTTTCAGCTTAACTCAATGAATTATTTACAAAGTGTGGTGTCTATCATTCGTTTCAAACAGCTTTCTACAGCGGCCAAATTGTAAAAGTATGTCAGATGGACTCAGAACATCTGTTGTTTTTTCCCCCTCATTTACTCGATTTACCTTACAGATTCTCCAAGTTATCTTTTCAAAAGTCAAAATGATTTTTTACCCGTGTGAGGTGTGTTTATCCCATTTCTATCATTCATCCTTCATTTAATTAAGGATTAAGCAGACACGTGTTTTACAGTGTCCTTTGAATATGAAAGTATAAGATATATACGAAAACAAGTCTCAATCCTATCGAGCATCTAGCTAGTTTTTAATATAAAATGACGAAATAAAAAGATTTTTTTCAGAAATACATTCATGTGTATGCATAATCAAACATTTGTAATGCTTTCTCCAACAGATGGAGAGAAAAAACGACGCTTCTTCGATTGTCATAATTCATTAGTTCCTGCATACAAAAGTGCATGGAATGCTCTTGGACAGACAGAGGAAACCTTAAGGAAATTATCAAATGTATTACATTCTGCATAGCTAGACTGCCAACATACTTGTAACAATATGAAGGAAAAAATATGTAACAAAATATTTCCACTCACCATCCGCTCGCCAATTTTTTTATTTTAAAAAAAATGGTAAAAGATCATGTGTCTCGCCAAAATAACCGTTTTTACATAAATGTTTATTTATAACGCAAGACAACCCACATGTCAATGTTTATGTCATAGAGTTGCGGATTTCAACGCCTAACCGACAGGGCGTTTCTCAAAAGCGACCTTTTTTTCATCAAGTTTCAAATAACATTTGCAAGTTTGCTATTTCTTATGTAATTAAAGACATCTAGTGTTGTTTCTTGTTTTGTTTTTTTTAAAAGTCCTATGCAAAAAAAAGTTACTACCTTAATATCAAACACGATATATTGACCTATATATTTTGTCCTTTACATTTTGTTTTAATCTAAATTTAAAATTACATGACAAATTAAATGTTTAATATTAGATTGAAAACTAGTAAAGAACAATTGGCATCGAGTATAATTCTTACAGTGGTATAATTCTTTAGATCAGAAAACATGTTCATCGTCTATATGACAATAGCAATTATTTTTGGACTCAACTGAATAATGTATGGATAGCGATAATCTATTGTCATGTTATAAAAATACTATCTTTTTCCTTGCTGTTTTTGTATCCATTCCAAGACTGATAAGAACAAGTATTTGCTTCATTGTGTATGAACTAATCTATTCATTTTAGTTTTTGGAGGTATCTATATGAAAGGTTGGGATTAAAAAAAATGTTTATTTGACAATGTGTTTACACCTATTGTTCCTAGGTTCATTTCGGTGATATTTGCTTTTATTCCATTCTATTGTAGACTATAAATTATGATAACACTATAACTGATTATAACACGGTTCTGCGAATATGAATAAAAAATATTTTCCCATAACAAACCGAGTTTCTTTTATTTTTAAAACTGACTTACCACTTGTTGTTGGTTGAAATCCGTTAGATTCGTGTTATATGCCCACTGTTTTAACCAATATGAATATGTTACTTTAGAATATTCCTTGTTGTACCATTCTAAGAACTCGATGGCTTTCGATTCGTCCGTTATCAATTCTTCAGAATCTGGTACGCCGGACACAAAAAGGAAAGTTGCAGATAAACATGCAATCAGTAAAATATGCATCTTCATTGCTGATTAAGAAAAAAAAATAACACAGTCCATAGAATGGGGGTAGAACTTGGTTATTTTGCATTCACGTTGATTTTCATAAAGGAATCCACATATTCCCTCAGGTCCTTTTGATATTGGAGATAAGCAGTGATAGAATCTAATTCAGTTTTCGAGCAGATTTGTTATCCGCATGTTACATGTGCGGCAGTATATCTTAACCATTCAATAAAACCACGCGCCTTTTGACTGGCGTTTAGTAGGAACACCAAAAAAAAAATGCAAAACTCGAAAGAATGATTACGTGTAAACGGTCATAACAACAGCGTCTCCACCCATGACTCCATTTTGGTCGAGTCTCTCGGTGTGTTTTATATATATACGTTATAGATAAGATGAACCAGTTTCCAAGCTACAATTAAATTCTGATGTCTGTCAAACAACCTAGTTTTTCAGAACATTTCAGAGTATCTCCGATTTTTCGGTGTATCAGAGACAACGACAGGGACTCCACCGTGTTTGTTTGAGTGAAGTAATCTTGAGTTGCATACACACATAAAAAGCATCCGTCTTTATATACTTGGCCTGATTTGAACAATGAATCATAGGCTAGGGCTAAGTATATGTATGTCATTCATATAACACAACTGACAGAGAAAAAAATCCAATAGGTATATATACGGATAACATGTCTAACTTACATTATTGAAGTTCATATACTGAAAAAACCACTGAAGATACAGAACTTTCAGCAAAGTCCTGAGACTAATGAATCGATTATGGATAAATGATACGGGGGGGGGGGGGGGGGGGGGGGGGGGGCGGTGGTGGCTACCGCATTGAAGAGGGGAAGAGGTGGCTACCGCATTTAAAAATGTGGTCCACATTTTTGCTATAATACTATATATACTTATATTTTGAACGCATTGATACTATATAAAAATATTGTTTTGAGCACAATATTGATCATTAATCTTATTGATTATGAAGTCAGGAGACCAGTCGATATTTTTATATTGCTGGTAAAAATGCAAATTACGAATATTTACATGTAGGGAGACACAGGTTTTATTTTACAATTGATATCGAGCATTATGTAAATAAAATTTAAGATTCATCGAAATATCGAATTTTTGTAGAAGAATACATTTCTAAAATTAACAAACTGATTCTATTTAAAGGAATTCAATGAGTGAACTCGCCTTTGTTTGAGAGAGAGAAAAAGAGTCATCCAGGAACTTTTATTTATTTCGAATTGTAAACATATTTTGTGTCAGTTATTTTCCTCTCTCTCTCTCTCTCTCTCTCTCTCTCTCTCTCTCTCTCTCTCTCTCTCTCTCTCTCTCTCTCTCTCTCTCTCTCTGGGCGCTGTGTTTTGAGATAATGACTCCACAAAGCGAGTTGATGTATTTGTTTACAGTTAGTGTGAAAGTCTACTGATATTGGAGGAGATTTATGGGCGATTATCACTTGTTAGTGCCCGTTATCTCACAGAAGTAACGGATAATACATGTACGTCACGGCAGATAGCCTATTCAATTTGTCTTATAACTTCTATCTTTAATAAAATATGAATTATTAAGTATTGACTTATACAAATCATTTGACATACTTTTATTTTTTAAATACATTTTTGTTTTATATCAAATATTGAAACGAAACAAAAATAAAATAATAAATGAGTAATAACAATAAGTGCGTTGTTGATTAATAATTAGTAGTTTAGAAATCAGTATACATGTACTTTATTTAAGTTAGGGTATTCATCCCTTTTTACACGCAATAAAGAACGTTTTTTGTTTTTTTTTTGCATATCTTCTGAAACAAAGTTTCTTCTTTCTGAAATGACTTTTTCAAGAAGACGCAATTGCTCAGAACATTTCTACGGTTTTTATTAAACAATGATTGTTCTATATATTTTTGAGTTTTAATTTTGCTGTGTTAACGTGCCGTTTGCTAAAAATATATTTGAAGTCGCCAGTATTCTAATGAAGTAACTATTTGTAATCAGGTTTCTGATATTTTATTTATATAAAAAACCATTCTACTGTGAATATAATAGATAACTATATCAGAACCATTGAGCAAAAACGTGATCCACAGCCTGCCTACGAAGAGATAAAGATGCTATGCTATCATGTGATATCGTTGTATGATAAAACCATTAGTGTTTCATAGAGAAGATCCCTATCCCTCCCCCTTCCACCCTCTCTCTCTCTCTCTCTCTCTCTCTCTCTCTCTCTCTCTCTCTCTCTCTCTCTCTCTCTCTCTCTCTCTCTCTCTCTCTCTCTCTGTTTTGTTTTGAATATGTCAAATACACTAGAGTATATCATTGTTTTTAAAAATAAAACATCAAGTTATTTATATAATGAAGCAATGGAAAAATGTTTTTAATGGAGTCAAACACTTTTTTTTACTATTCGACATTTATCTTCTCTTTATCATCAGTCAGTAAAGTAAAGATAACTCTCTACAACACAATTCTCTGAGAGTTACTGTTCTTGTTTCTATGACGTCATAGCATTATAACCATTATAACGTCACAAGGATAGCGACATTTCAGTGATTTCACAGTCACAGCGCGACATTAAGAATACAATTCAAGGTAAGTTTAGAGTATTCCACATAGCTTAATAACAATGGAGCTATTGTGTTATGATATTCTTTTTAAGACTGCATCATTATAATAATCTATTCACAACCGTAATATCTCAAAATTTGCCTTTCGTATTACACGAATTCAAACTTCACATTGAATCAAAGTCTGATATTTCTGAAAGCGTTGTTGTTGTGTTTAGGTTAGTAGGTGAAAAAATTAATAGATGTGTTTGGAACGGGAATAGGTTGTGGTGAGATGGTTAAGATGCAGTTGTTCAGATAGGTTTCTATTAAATTTCAGTCAACGTAATTAACCATTTACACGTATTTTCAGAAAGTTCATTATGACACTTAACACAAAAGAATAATATACAAATTAAGGAGCTACTGTTTCAATATTAATGTCATATTGATATATGGGAAATATGAAATCAAATACAAATTTACTCAGAACTTAGACTATTTATCATAGGAATAGCGGGTAATCCGCTATAAAATGAAATAATCTAATATGTTGATACTCATGTATCATGTTCTAGAAAGATGTCTGCAACAATGTTCAAAATTAAGCAGTGATCGATTTGACCAAAATGAATCTCTAAGGACTAGGGGAAAAATATTCACTCTATATTTTGCAATGCAATGAATCTCTATATGACACACCACTAAAACATTATATGTATTTACAAAATACAATTCAAAATTTGATTCAGCTTATATTACATGTATTTAATGAAAAGCATCTGATGACATAAAATTTGAGAATTACTACATGATATATATAGCCCGAGCAAGCGCAGGAAATTCATAATGGGCCTTGTAAGTTGAACCAGATTTTTTCCTTTTTTTATTTTCTTTGTTTTTACCGTGTCTGAATTTTTATCATTTTTTTTATCTTAATCATTTTTAAAACTGAAATAAAAAAGGAACTGACTGGATATTCATTTTTTAATCTGAACAAGTGAGTGCAAATATATTTATTGGTATATTTTAAATCAAAGTTGTCCGATCTAAAGTATCTGCCCGATACATGATTAACTCGTACTAGACTCTCCGCCAGCCCGCGTTCTCGGTTACCTCGATCGTTCTGAGCATCATCTGGAAAGATCTAAAATCGTGCATTCAAGAAACGAATTGGCGCTTTTTATTTATTAAACAATGTGTCAAACTTTAATTCCTATATATACTTTGAATAAATGTACGGTAAATATATTCAAATTTTCGTTATTAATTCAATATAATATCCTTCCAATTATATAGTTGGATACAAACTTCCACTGATTTAGATCTGCTAGAGAGTGTCCACTATCTTTATCTAATGTTTGCTATTTCGGGGTATTTTATCAAAAATGAAAGTAGATTTTTAATTTATTTTCGATAAATACTGAACAGGTAAAATATAATTATAGTTTACGGACATCACCTCACACGTGTAGATATATCAACGGCTTAAGCAGCAACTCTGGTGCATACATTTCGTAGTTTATTGGCAAAATGTCTTCATTCATTTATTAGTTACATTTTATAAAATAAAGTTCATATGATGAAATATATACATATACATGTAATACAATATAATCACATCTACTGACTTGTATGTATTGTAAGAAATGGACCTGACTTCAGCTACATGTACCAGGGGCTAAGTATATACGTCCCTGCATGTACTGACAAAAACGAATTGCCTTCTAACATTGTCTGCGCATGAACTGAATTTGTTTATGCATTTCTTAAAACGTGTACTTTTTGGAATAAAAATCATTTTTATCTGTAGTCTTTGTTATTGCTTCAATTTCACAAAAATATATTGATAAAAATTGATAGGAATGGCATGAATTCAATTACTTGTAAATTTTGTGATCGGCTTCAGCCGATCACAGTTGTGTCCATGTGAGGCATCTGGCCAATTTTACTATTTGCACACGACTTGCGCCTCGCACTACTTTGTTTAGTATATAGTGACAGCTTCATGTAAATCCTTAATAAAATGTATGTTACTAAAAAGCATTATTTTAATGCGCTTGTCTTGAAATTAAACCATTTATACAGTTACATAATTATTCAAATGTTTTTCTTTACACACGTAAGAATTTTAATCGGAAGTACACTTCGCCTACTAAGAATAAAATTTATTAATTCCTTGCTATTTCGGAAATGAACAGGAGGGTGCAAAAATCCTAATTATCAAATTTATTGCATGTAACGTTTTCGCATTACATTAACTTAAGCTGACCAGTGATATCACATGGCGAATATTGCTTAAAAAGGAATACTTGTTTTTATTGATGTTCGAATTACATTGTAAACTCATAAGCATTTTACAATTATCACCCTTATCTATGGTATCATAATATTTCCTTTTTAAATTGGCTTTATCTATTTGTAATACATACAATATGCAAAGTACTTAAATTAAGTAATGATTTACATTTACACACGTGCCATCGATCCCAGTCTATATGTTTTTTTACTGGAAAATGCTGGCCAAGCTGAAAATATAGGAAATATCTTTCTTGTAAACGCTTGGAGAAGCAGTACGGTAATATGCGAAGCCAAATGTATTTTTTAAAATTAACTTTTTTATAATATCAAAAGCTAATATATTTCCGATTTTACCCTAAAAGCACACGAGTATAAATTTGATATCTTTACAGATGAATAAAATAGGAATTTTAACGCTGAAGTTCATTATCCTTCTTCACAGTCATATAAAATAGTTTCACTTTTTAATTGTTTATTAGAAAAAAACAAAACATTAGATATTGACAATTTTAATGAAATTTGATTTTAATTGAAAAACATATATAATTAAAATGCACTTTTCTATTTTGCGCAATGTTTTAGTCATGTCGACGCTGCAAAAGCTGGGTTTCCCATTAAATCAAAACGCGGTGTACCGCAAGATTTATCGCTCTTGCTTCGCTTCTTATTCATCTCTCTCTCTCTCTCTCTCTCTCTCTCTCTCTCTCTCTCTCTCTCTCTCTCTCTCTCTCTCTCTCTCTCTCTCTCTCTCTCTAGTTTTGTATATGACAAAAACACCATATTTTTTTAAAAATATCATTAGGGCAAATTAAATAAGGTGAGTTGTTTAAATATCACAATGCAATAAATAGGGTCAAACATTTCTTTTACTAATCGATATTTCTGTCAGTAATGATAACTCTCTACAACGCAGTAATTCTGATAGTAACTATTCTTGCTTCTATGACGTCATTGCATTGTATCGTCACTAGGATAGCGACATTTCACAAAGTAATAGCGTTTAGAATACAAGGTAAGTTAAAAATATATTACAAATAGTCATGAGTTCTTTTAAATGAGAAATATGGACTTACTGTATTTACAATGTTCATTCTAATAATCTATTCACAACACAAATATCTTTGAATATGACGTTCATGTGAAACGAATGAAAAACTTCGCGTGCAATGTAATTTATTATAAGTCTATTGATGTCATTTTTGAATGCGGTTTTTTTTTTCCGGGAATAGGTGGGGGGGGGGGGTGGGTGGGTGGGGGGGGGGTGATTGATTATTTGGGGTTTTGGAGATAAGGGGTAAAGTTGAGAATACGTGTTTGAGGACGGGAGTGAGAAGGGGGGGGGGGGGGGGGGTCATGGCGGGGGTGGCTAAGATGCAGTTGTTCAGATACGTATTTTTTAATTTCGCCATATATTAACCATTTTCAAAGAGTTTTATATAATGCATACTATAAAAGAATAAACAAATTATGGAGATATTGTTTCAATATTAAAATCATGTTTAAATACTATATATAAATTTGCTCAGAACGTTATATATATCGAGCGCCTTATACAAACTGATGAAGAATATTGTTTCTATTCGATGAAAATAATTTACAAGTTAATTTTTTGAGTTTATATGGTTCGTTTTCATCTTGAAGTACATTCTACGTTCCAATAATTTCATATTAAAAGATTAAAATCCCTTAGCTTTCCATTATAAACTTGTAGACCAAAATGCACGCAAAAAAAATTTAAATTACTTTGCCTTGGTCTGTTGAAGTAAATTACGTAGATAAATTGGAGATAATTCCATTCTATATCATTGGCGTAACTCTAAAAGTAAAACAAAGTATCATGAAACCAGCGCCATACCATGTTATGAATGTATCATCGGCATTTATACAGTAGCAATTAATTCTAACATTTATTGCAAACAATGATAAAGGAGTAGACCCCCCTACCTCTTTCCATGTTGACGCTCCCTTTTTTAAAATGATTTAAATGTTGAGTCACTCAAAATTGTTTTTTTTTTTAGTTTTAAGTTTTAAAAAGCCGCTGCACGAACTGATTCATTTATTTGTATAAAATAGATTTTTAATACACTACTGAAATATCAAGAATAAGATTATGCCACGCCTACCCTAATCTTATTATTTTCCTAAGACTGAAAATCTTAAGTTTAAATTAACATCTCATAATTATTCTATCATGAAAATAATCTTTCTTATAAAAATAAAACCGTTTATTTAAAAAAAAGAGAAGGTTTTTGAATTAATTCTTTTACGTAAATGTCATAAAAGATTATCGATTTAGAAAATAACTATTCTAAAAGCCAAAGACGTGTGCTTTTGTACTCAATCATATACATGTACTTTGATTAATTAAAATATTTACGACCGGACTGAGGTAAAAGCTGTTTCATAAACTGCAGTTTGCTTACACCTTATAACTGTACCGCGTATGACGTTAATATTAATGGAGATCAACAACACTTTCAATGTACTATTAGGTACTTTCCAATATTTTGCTTAATGCGTACGTAAGTCTTACGTCATCAACTATAATCAAATAATACAAAGATTTTGAATATAAGATATGTTACTTTGTCAGAAATCTATCGTTTTTTTTTTTTTTAATTATGTACCAGTAGTTTATTGCATATTCATGTATAATAGTGTAGATGATGGACTATTTTCAATTATATAAGCGTATAATATATATGAACTATAATGCGGGTGCAGAATAACTTATTTCATTATTTATACAAACCCTTCTATGCAATCTTCATTGATTAGTTGACCATTCTGGGGGTTATATGCCTCACCGTCCAATTATAGCGACTTTGTATATACATTGTATATAACCAAATTGTTACACAAGCACCATTCTTACAACGTTATGAGCCCAAGGGATTGTCGTCACAAAAATGCGCTGTTATAACCACTATTGTACATCTGTTATCACCTTCAATTGTAATCGTCGCCACAATAATCAGCATCTTTATAATTGGATTGCAATTAAATGTACTCAGTAAGCAGGTGCAGTTAGTATCTAACAATGGTTAGTAGTTGAAATTTTCTTCTTTCAAGGCAAATCAACTGTATCTAAAACCAGTAAACATTTTTAATAAATACTTTTACTTAGTATATTTAAATTGTACTTAATATTTGTTTAAGTTCAGTTTGACAACTCTATTCGTCTATCATTTTAAACGATACGTGCACGATTTTAAAACCTTCTATGTATAAGTATTATGTTCTCTCTTCTCTTATTCCCTTGCATGACTTTATGTCACAAAATTTAATTCTACAAATTTACGTCAATCAGAAATGGCCAACTTCGAGGAAATGGACACCATTAATCCCGTCATGGATCTGGTCGTCTTCCGACCCATTAAGGACATCGATATGGGGATGATGAAGTCACTTCCGGTGTCATATGATCTTGGTTTGAATTTCCACCCTCAGCTAAATGATTGGGTTGGTCTGTTTTACTCCGGATGGGAATCGGTTAACGATTTCCTAGAGTACAGATGGGCCCCAATGTTACCACGTTACCTGAATGCTGCTCACAAAAGGCGTCGATCAGTGTTATTTGATGTTTCTAATTTCGCTGTACGTTTCAAGAATTGAATCTGATATTGTCATTATAATTATTCAAATAGAATCATAATAATGATGAAACTTTATAGGAGTAATTAATTTCAAAACAACATTACTAATTTTTTTTTGACATTTAACAACACTAAAAATTCAAGGGATAAAACGCAATCAAATAGACTTACAAAATTTCAAAAAAATATTGATGACAAATTCTTCAAAACGTTTTCAGGATTTAAGGGAAGAGGATGCACACTTTTGTTTCCTCTACGTCACCAGTGACAGTCACGTGGTCGGAGTGAGCAACGACTTCAAGTTCCGCTCAATGCCGGGCTATGAGGACGACCTCTGCTTTACTAACCTTGAAGAGAGGATCCGAGAAGACACATCCTTCACCTTCATCTCAATGGATCATGGCAATGAATTCGAAAATCACATGCAACCATTTTTAAACAGAAAAAGAGGTACATACTTTATATGTGCAACATTGTCATATATCATTCCTTGCTAAAAAGCATTGTGATTCTGTCTGATTCATATCATATCACCACATTTTCTTTTTTTGGAATATTCAAACGTACTATGAATTAGTCCATCGTAAAGTGTACATATCTCAAAGTTTTGTTAAAGTTCCCTCATTTTTGAGTTACCAATATCATCATGTATATGACTAACAAAGATAACGTTTAAATAAATTATCAAACAAAAGTTTTAGTGAATTATCGTAGAGAACGTTTAATTGAATTATCAAAGAGAACTTTTTAGGAAAATAATTTGGTTTACGTTAAAGGTCTGGAGGATTCATTCGAGATGATAGACAATGAAACGCCACCCCAAAAGAGAAGATCCACCAAGGAAAGAGTAATGATTCGAACACAGGACCCCAGTACTCTGGTTACCTTGTCTGCTGAACAATGGCAGGACATCTTCCGAATTGTCTCAGAAAGGTCAATCGTCCAGACCATGGACACTGGAGCTGTTGCCGTTGCCGAACCGATCTTTGATATCAACAAACAAGTTTGCTCTAAGGTATAATTAACGACTGTCACTGTCTTACACAGCAAATGTCGATGCCTTTCGTGTATTATTTTAAAGGTATACCATTGATTTGAGTACAATTACCGTTTCATTCGCATTTGAGACATGATTATAGCCTGACATAAATGTACATTGCAGCCTGCCAACCTCACTCCATATCCATTTAAAACTCCAACAACCCCACCCCTAACGTTCGAAAGTCGTCTGGCAATCCTACCCGGTCCCTGTAGTGTAATCATGGCTCTGGACCGGAACTCCACATCTTGTGCTTCCTGCGCAATGGGGAAATCTCTCGTACGGGATTTGTTTATACGTCATTCTAAAGACGAGAAATATATCAAAAGAATGACTGACAAATTGGAAGCTATGAAAGAGGAGGTAGAGGTTTGTTTATAGAATCTAGACATTTAATTTTCATTATCGCATCTCTGTCTGTCTCTTTCTTTCTTTTTAAGTAATATCCTTTATCTAGGCCCATATTTCTCTTTTTCTCTCTCTTCTTATTTTATTTCTTCTTTTCACATGATCTCAATCTTCCTTTGCCCGTTTGTTCTCTCTATCTGCCTCTCTGGAACCCTTCGGATCTTCGGACCTCCTTTCTGATTGTAGGATGTTAAGTTGCGTCTTAGGCTCCAACAGGCTTTGGCTGAATACCAAGCGACCCGCCAGAACTCCTACCATCTAGAGGAACTCGTTGTACAGAACCAGCAGCTTGAGGAACAGCTGAAGACCACAGAGAATCGAATGGAGGGCCTGAGAGCCGAAAACAAAGAAATCAAAGATAAACTGGCAAGCTTGGAGAACAACGAGGTAATATAAAAATATTTAGGGAGTAAATGCTTGAATCTAAAATAGTAATGAAAAGGTGTAACAGTTAGGGTTTACTAGTACATGTAACTTAAAATTAAACCTTCTTAGCCACATTTTTCTATCCGTCAAAACTGGGTTTGTTGTATAGCAGAGAGACTTCTAGTTCTAGTTCTAGTTTTTGTTTGCAAGCTCTGACTAGTGTTTGTTTGCAATCTGTCACGCGTCATGGATAACGCTACCTGACGTCAAACAATCTGTCTCCATCTGCATGTGTTTCTTGTCCTGTCCATTTTAAAAATACGTTTCAACGTTCGATGAAGTCGATCGTTCAATCGGCAGAAAGATTTGAGCATGTTTAAAATTTGAATTGGACACCACCTGACTATGGTGTCATCTAAAAATACGGAGGCAGTGACGCGATCATTTAACGCAGGTTTTGTGTTTTTTTTTAGCTTCTACAGTCATAACCGCATGAAATCCAAAATAAAACATTTCATTTCATTAAAAAATACTTTAGTTTAGTAAAGCATACATCAGATTAATTTCATTTGCACTTAATTAATAGCGAGACAAACATTACAGTTCTTACTATACTAAAGGGTTTTTTTATGATAAAGCATAATCATCAATCATCAAACTGGATAATGGCCACAATGTATGAATTGTAAACTATATATATATATATATATATATATATATATATATATATATATATATATATATATATATAACTACATGACATTGCATTATGTAAAATACGCATGTAGTTGACAAGTACAAAAAATTGCGTAATTCTAATGCAAACCACATTGGTGTTTTGTAAAAACATACGAAAGTCGTATCTAGTTACTGCTTGGTTGGTATTCATTTTAATTAAAGAAAAGTCATCATCAAGAAGCATGAATTGCAACAATGGGCTATTTAGTAGATTCAAAGTTGCGTTATAAGACATATAAATATATTATTTAGCAATAACCTAATGAGTAAAACTCGTTTTACCAATTTCAGGTTATCACATTGTCCTTTACGCAATTTTTGTCTGGAACCGTTTCGTTAAATAATTGCTCTCATTACAGCATCCTACTGTAATAGAAGATAAGGATCGGGCAATTCTAGAATTCCTCAAAGAAGGGTTTCAGGGAGTAATACAAGTTAATGGTAGGATCATATTCCAGATTGAATTTCATTTTTTATTTGAGTAGTTCTATGAGTGGAATTAAACCATTGTTTTCTTGAATAAAGGTTATTGTCTTGTTTTTTAATAGGTCGAAGATTAACAGTTATTCTTGAGGAAAATTATTCCACCAACCCCGAGGTAGCTGAACCCAAAGAAGAATGGAAAATGTATTTTCCGAAACGTATGGGTATGCAATTGATATGCGGTTGCTTTTTATTTAAACTTTTTTCAAGATTGAATATGGTATAACACATTTTGTTTTATTTACATCTAGAACGCATGCGCAAATCAATGTGCAACCAATCAATTACAATTGCGTCATTGAGAGATACCGTGATCAGTCAGAGAACCCGTATGTCAAGCCAATCAGAGCGAATGCAGAATATACAGAGGAAATTGGAAGTAAAGATAATCAACTCTTTTAATGTTAAAATCGTGATAGAAATTTTTATCAATTTTCGTGATGTCTTGAAACGCAGGGGAAAAAAGAAAATTATCATGTTCATAGCACGAACTCTCTTAATTAAAAATTCTTTGAAGTCAAGACATGCCTGTCTGCAAACAATAGCAATAACTTTTTACGCATATTTTGTTTGATGATCGAAGAAGCTTTATTGAAACCGAGTTTTGGATTTTGTCTTTTAAAGCTGTTAACACGGAAGAAACAAGAAACGGATACAAAGCTGGCAGAGGTCACACAAAGGATTAGAGGTCTATTGAGGGACCGCGCTAAATGCTTCACAAATGAATGGCGACAGTTCGCACGCAAGATGACCGTGAGTGCATGGACCTTTTCCTCGTAACTCTTCCCATATGCATTATATATACTTTTCAACTTGAACGTGAATCTCTTGTAAAGAAAATTTCATGATAGTTAATTAAACACCGGTAATTTGTACTTTTAAGACCTTTTTTGTTTAATAATAGTTAATTAGAAAGCAGTAATTGGTACTTTTATACTCATTTTGTTTTTTGGGGGCGTTCGTAATTTGTTGGTTGCGTTGGTACAGAAACAATAGGCTTCAAAATTATTCATACTGTTGCATGATAATGTGGAATCATTTTTGTTCTTGGTTTTCGTTAATACAAGATGTATTAACCATCGAATTTACACCCGCGCTCCCAGATCTTGGTGATAACATAATTTGCAAACGCCAAAGCTACCCTCAAACGCCCCCCCCCCCTTCTGGACAATAATTTTTATACTGAGTATTTTAAAAGTATTGTTATAATATATATATGTATATATTTCATAATATCAAAATGTGAATATATTGTTGCAAATAGCACTTTGTCTTTTAAGGCCAATCATCCGAGGGAAAAGGAACCAAGGACCCGCGCAATAACATCAGTTATTCGCTCCCCTCCCGCTCTCGTCTCCAGTTCCTGGAAGTCACGGAGGCCCGGGAGAAAGTGCGAGACTTGTGGTGTAGTGTTCAGCGCCTCGGTCGATCCACGAGTTATTGAGGAGCATGTCGCCTTCCACAACATCTATCACAAAAAGCACGACTAACCAAAGCCCCCATCCCCTCCCCCATCCCCTCCCCCATCCCTACCAACCTATTACGACTCAGAAACTTGCGATATTTTTAGAATATTTGTTGTGTTATTTTCAGTTTATTCTATTTTTATTATTATATATTACAAGCAATTATGGTCATTGTCAATTTTTTTTATTAATATACATTTATCAATTTGTATCAACCTGCTATCCTAAATCATGATTAAACAATTGCATTGCATTCTGGTTTTTTTTTCTGTTCATATTTTTTTATTTATTATGGTCTATATATGATTATGATCTAATTGCAGTGTCCGTAAGAACAGTAAATACCGGTATGTAAGATTGGTTTGCTTTTTCGTAATAGAGTGACTTTAATTTGATATAAGTTCCATTCAGTTGTCTCATTTATATTTGAACTATAGCTAGCACAACACAACATCGCATTGTTGGCGATTTAATCAAAACGAAAATACGTTTTTTAGTTTGGTTTTGTTTGGTGTGTTGTTGCTTTTTGTTTTTGTTTGTTTGGTTGTTTGTTTGTTTGTTTGTTTGTTTGTTTTTTGTTTGTTTTTTTTTTTTTTGGGGGGGGGGGGGCAAACAACATACCTAGCACAACTTAGAACAAAATATGTCTGTCAGTAATTAGTCTCAAGAGAAAACATACATTGTATGTCACACACGGTGAAACTTAATGAGTACTTTATGCACATTGTCCTTTTCTGATTACAAGACCTATAGAGAAATAATATCACATTTCTTCCATTTGTTCCTTCTGTAACTCGCATTTAATTCCGATGAACTTTAATCGAAACATATACTTGGATTAATGTGTTTCAAAAATTGTTTTCTTCAAACACTTATATTAGACTATATTTACTCATAATTAGCGTTTTGATGGTCTTTTGCAGTTAATCATGGAAATGAGAGACAAATGGCATTCATAAAATGGTACAAATAATAAACATGTAAGATAATTTGTAGTCGGTAATCCCTTCTATAATGCTGCGCTCTCTTAATATATCAGCTGGTTTCAAATAAAAAAAAAAGCATTATTGGAAAATACTCCGAATACCAACAACCTATCAATGTCCGCATCGTCAATGTGAATAAACGGGCATCAATTTACACCTCCAGATCGTCATCTATAGAGAGCAACATTTTGTCTTGTAATCATAACTTGTATTATCTACATGAAGTCATCACTAATATACAAGAAATGTTTTATATAGAAATGAAATAAAATTAATTTATCAGCGGTCAGTTATGAAATCGCTGAGAAAACCAATATCTAAGGCTTATGCAATCGCTAAATGGGGAGAAATTGTATTCAACTGAACAAAAACTACCATTAGCATCGAAAGCAACACCGCCAACGTAGTTCCATTGTCATAGTTATTTATCACTGGATATATGTATTTTCTTTAATCCATAATTTTATTCCAGGGTTCTAGGATTTAAGTAAAAAGTATTCAATATCTAATGCCTAAAAAAATCTTCAATGACAGTTTTGCTAGTTTTTGGTCAATTTTCATTTACAAAATGGTTTAAAACCTAAATACAGCTTTGTAATATAAAAAAAAAGGTAAAATTTTTTTCATTTCAACGATTAGCTGCTTATTACCCTGCATAGGTTAATAAAGTTAAAGTAAAAAAAAAAAAAATAAATTTATAACTATATACAGTAAACCAAAAACCAAACCATCGAGGGCTGTGAAAATTTCTGCACTGGGTGCCACTGTCACATTTAGCTTTAATTTAGCTTTCTTGTTGATATTTTTCAGAGACAAACAGTGGAGATACCACCACCGCTACATCCGGGTACCCCTGATAAATAACCAGACATAACATATTCATCTACTTTAAAGACAATGACAACAAAAAATTCCTCCAGGGTTCTGGACTTTTTGGCGGTGTGGTAGATGGAAGGCAGGTTTGGATGGGAAGTAATGCATGAATTTTCTTAAGGTTGATGGTTGGACCATGGAACGTTTAAATTCCAATGTATTTTTGCAATTATAGCCCCCCCCCTCCCCCCCAATTGACTACCCCTGAATTCAATCAGTCCGTCACATTGGTGATTATGACCCCTTTACATACATGTACATGTATTTTACAGCTAATAGTAGTTTGATCAAAGAGATATTGCTTTTTTACACAGAGATTTAGATAAAGATATTTTTTTTAATATTTAAAAAAAACAAAACATTTATATTACTACAATAATATTAAAGGTCATTCACTCTTTTGTTCTCAAACGTAAAATAGAATCTATATAAACATTGAAAACAACACACAAAATTGACATACCCTGCAGATATAATTTGAATATTTTTTTCTAACAAATAAATCTGACTTACATAAGGCTAATGGCCATTCTAAAAAGGGCTGAAACCGCTCCCCCACCTTTTCGAAAATATGGAACTGTCATAATCCAACCCATCCTTTCCCCCGGAAATGTAGAACTTTCAACCTGGACACAATTTTCTGATTAGAAAAGTCAGTTTTAAATCCCCTACCACCTCAAGAAACAACCCACTTTTCGCGTTTAGAATTTCGTCATTCGCTCTGAACATCTAGGACAAATAGAACAACCCATTTATTCCTTTTCTTTAATTGAAACTTACGAATTCAAATGACGTAGAAGTTGACATATTCTGGACCTTCCCTATGTCATCAGAAGACATTACATGGGAATTTTGCAGATAATCTGGTACATGTAACAGTGGGCATTGTTAAGTAAACATATATTTCACCGCGTTCCTCGGATGATGCTTCCAATGTAATTTCATCTGATTCTGCACAGGGGTCTCAATATCTTAAAATTAAACCACGAAGGTAAATGTAGACTTATTACTTCATTTCAAGTTATGTCATCATAGTTCAAGCTGACATGAATTCATGAAAGTACATGTATTTGGTCGTCATGTATTGATCGTTCCATAAATGCTAGTGGGGTATTGTATACGGAATAAGGAATCATTTTTTGAGTATATGAGATGATCAAATACGATCTGGGTGATCAAATCCAATGAAGCCTGACGGGCTGCTTCATTGCGAGTACATGTAAATGGGATGGATTCTTACTGTGAACTGAGCGTAGCCTGGTCACGATATGATTATCTTTTCTAGAATTATCAGCCAAAATACCCCAATTATCTTGTAAAGAACGGGTTGCCTTACTTCACGCGTGTACATCAAACACATCTGTCGTTCCTACAGAGTGCATAACCGTTGAATCATATTGCATACTTGACACTCGCACCAATATGATAGTAAATAAGCAATTTGATTAAAATCAGATCCCCGATGCTCTCGTCTATACGATATGTCTCTACGACTCAGTACGAGGGGCATATCATATATAAACGGGAGCATCGAGGATCTGGTTTTAATCAGACTGAGTAAATGAGCGATGATAAATCCAAGTAAGTAACAAAGTGTGGTCATTTTTATCACTTTCTTCAAACTAAACACTCAAGTTTCAAAAAATCATGTTGTTACAATATGATCTAATACAGTGTATGTACGTGCGACGATATGTATAATAACAGTTTGTTAATGAAGATTTTTATGAAAAATAAACTTGTTCAACTTTTGCTTTGTGTTCCATTGTATATTTACTACTAGTGCATTGGCTGTTATTTTTCTTCAAATGGCATTTCTCCAAATCTCTGCGTCCAATATAACTTAATCGGGTGAATGAAGTGGAGCATGAGCAGTGCTCCCACTATTAGACCATTCCAGGTTATTTCTATGTTTAGCGTCCACCCAAATATCAAAAACCTATCCTTCAATCAGGAAAACAAACTCACGTATAGGCTTTTCATGAACGTACCCGATTACAACGACATAAATATATACTGTAGACAAATCAACATGGACTTGCTTTTATTGAATTGATATCCTAATACTTAAATCACAGACGTACCTTATTTCAAGCTATGATCAGGAGTCGAATGTTCAGCCCCGTCAATTCCGGCATTCATTCAAGAAAATGAAAGTATCGAAAATTATCTTCCTATTTCTTTTTAACTTTTCGAGATTATGTGGCATCCGTGTTTTTGAGGATACTTAGGAAAGTGCAGTTGATTTCAAAAATTTGTTAATAACTAATGGCCACTTAGCGAATTGCAAAAAAACTTCAAACGTGACATTAAAAAATATATAATTAAAAGCTTAGAAGTTATTGCTGTTGATAAAATTACGGTGTTATGCGGAACTTCCGCTTCCGTTAAGAAGACGCACAATGATAGAATTTTGCGTATTCGAAAAGCGGTCAAATACAGGGCCATCGTATGACGTCATAGCCGAACCTGGGAAAGGGAAGAACGTGATGCTTTAATCGTTATTTAGACCAACCGCGTGTCTTAAGCGACAAATATTTAGCATCAATCTCAACTGTTTGATTCTTCTTCTGTGCTGATGTGGTAAACCAGAATGAAAAAAAACCCTGCAGATATGTATAATTAATAATATCCGAGATTGAAATCATAAAGTATTGTTGATCTGAGAAGCACCGCTACGTCGAGCTGTTGGGTGTTGGTCTTGGACAATTCGTTTGATGTGATTGGTTATTAGGATTTAATACGCGTGCGGTGTTGGCTATCACGGTAGATAGACTTTCGTACAAAAGCAGTGACTCTCTTTGATGGACCTGTTATATTGAATGTGAAAGCGACTAATAGAAACGTTGATGCAAATAGAAATCAGCAGAACTGTTTCGTTTTGGTACCTCACATAAAATGGTTCTGACAGATTAATGTAATCAACAGGCGACTGTTTAATCTAGCGGTTATATCATATTAGTGCTACTCCATTTCACATTATCGATTCCACAAGCTTCAAGACTCAGAACTCATTCTGAATACATATTCAGGTAAGTAACAAAAAAAAACCTGTTTTTTTTTTTTAAAAAATTACTGTCTTTTTGCTCGTTGTTTAGACAATTCGTGACGTTGTGCTGCAAGTGACAATAGGGTTAGACGAGTGTCATAGGGTCAATACAAACCTCATGATGGACAACACTTAAAAGTTAATCCTCTTGTTTTCTTCGCCACATCCCAATGTTTATCATTACCTTATCTAGTATGATGAACAAACTCCCACTACCTGGTCATGTTTCTACCATCATTCAAAACTGTGATCAAGTGCGGGACAATGAAAATGAAAAGGGGATTTAACATCTGATTATCGTCGTGGAAAATGATTCTCTTATTGATATTCAGATGATGGATTTGAGAGGATATGGTTCATAAGAATACCAGGTACTTTGCATGAAGAGTACTGATCATTTTTTTTTCAGAAAATTTAAAATTTAATGGAATTTTTTTTTTAATATGCCAATATATATATATATATATATATATATATATATATATATATATTAAATGGAGACAATTGGGAATATAGGTATTAGTGATAAGACTTCTAAATGGATCATAATTACATGCATATAGATTGTATAAAAAGGAAGTAAGTGAAGGGAGATTATTTCTAAAAATCTGTTTTCATCTGTTTTAATCTTCATAAAATTTATCACTCTGGTTTCAGCTATGAAACTGAGTATTCTTAGTCACGTTATAAAAGCTTGATGTATTTAACTAATTATTGAAATCATATCACATCGGAAAAGATCTAAATTATGTAATTTAACTAATTAACTAATTATTGAAATCATATCACATCGGAAAAGATCTAAATTATGTAATTTTATTAAAAGTCTAAAAAAAAATCTTATAATTCCTCTTCCTAGGAAATTGTTTTAAAAAAGAGTCCATGTATGTACATGTATTTTATATGATGAAATGTAGGGGAGATGCACGGATGATCTTTATTTAGAACAGTTTGGTGTCGCTATGATACCGGTTTTTATTTTTAAGATTTAGATATTGAATTTCGATTTTCGAATCTCGAATCTCTTGTTTTGAAATTTGCATTTCGAATTCCGTATATCGAATCCCGAATGAGCCTTCTGAACTTTTGTATGTATATTACATAATATTAACATTCACTTTCTTTCCCCATATTAAATTGCATTGATTGATTTGAGTGATATTTAAGCATAACACAGAAGATTCAATCATCAAATATGGTGCGTACAAATACAATATCACTTCAGTATTTCTCGAAGAACATGACTGACTCTCCTCGCGACTTCATACCGGATCACGACCTGGCATTATACTTACGCTGATAAATATTTCATTGATGTAAATATTTTTAACAATTAAATGAATTAAATTTATCAATTTATTAACATACCAAAGGTTATATTCATCGAATAACAGAATGAAAAATAAAATTGTATTGTAAGAATTTATAGCGTTTTGCACTATGTTTGTCAGCACAATTCGGCTGTTCCAATGGCTCTTCCGTTAATTGGGCATTACTCTAGAATAAGGCAGAGATTTTGAAAAATGAATCATAATGGAAAGGGAATAATGATAAAAGACGTAATTATAAGCATTGAATCATTATTTTTTTTAAAGATGTGGTCTAATGACTGCAGCGGTGTGTGTGCAGACGAATTTTCTTAACGCACTAGCGCGCGTTATTCAATTGTATGCGCACACCGTTGCAGTTAAGAGTCCGCCTATTAATATCACGATCCAAGATTCTAACTTAATCGGCAGGTTATAACGTCACAAATGTAAATCTGATCATAAAAGCCTTTTTAATTTGATTTGAAAAAAATAACTGAAAATATACTTTTCTCAAGTACTAGTAAGAAGAAAGTCGATATCTCATGAAAATCCAACTCAAAATGTATAGGACATAAAACACTGATCTGTAATTCTTGGTTGATCCTTTGAAAGCATAACATCATGTTTTATGCTGGTCATTTTTGTCATTCTGTGGCGGCTTCCTGCATCGTATTAAAAGGAGTTTACGTGAATGTGAAATCTTTTTATATGTAAAAGATCAGTTTTGGTTTTATATGACAAGTAATTGTGTTTTTTGTGAAGACAAATCTATTTGATGATTGAAATAGAAATACTATTGCATCATATTATACACGTTATTAAAAAGAATCCAAATTACTTTTAAAATATTTTCTAAATCAGGTTGCTGTCTATAGATTTTCAAACGCGTGGTTGTACAAGATCATTGAAACCCCTTTGTAACAAATGGGGCTCTTTTTCTTTAAACAATGTCCTCAAGACGAAGTTCCTTAAAAATCCTCTCCGAATGTCTTATAATGAATTTGTATTAGCCTTAATACAGCGGATATACCTGCTAGCTAGTTTCACGCACGATCATTTGTGAAATCAGAATTTTTTTCTGACTTTCTCTTGTTACAAGACGTTTTACGATTATTTCATATGCTGCAAAAATCGATTTTGAAAATGTGTAAGGACGCATCACAAAGATAAAATTTTAATCAAAACGTTAAAAAATTGTTGTTTTTATAATGTGTGATCTAGTTATTACGAAAACAATGTCAAAAGAAAACAAAAGATCAAAATGTAAAGGTCAACAACAGCCACAGCCATCTCTCTCTCTCTCTCTCTCTCTCTCTCTCTCTCTCTCTCTCTCTCTCTCTCTCTCTCTCTCTCTCTCTCTCTCCATAGGATTAAGACAAGCTCTCTTTTTTTATTTTAATCTCACTTCTCCATTACATTTTTCTTTTTTTCCCCTTAAATGTACGTAAAACTGAGAACTGGATTAAAACTGTGCTCATCATCTTATACCGTTATAGCATAGAACATAGCAAGTACGATTTATGAACTAAGGTCTTTAGCACGATTTAAAGACTTGTCTAAAACCTTCTTCAGAGGGCGTGATGGTCATGACCATTTTCAAACTTTATCAACCTCCTTTACATGAAGAGCACTGTATAGAGGTATAGAACAATTTTCCAATTTTAAAGCTTAAATATTCAAATTTGTCTTTATTGAATTATAGTTTATGACAAAAGAAATTATATAAATAATTTTTAAGGTAGATCTGATGGGTAATGTGTTGACCATCCATCACCCTTAAGTACGTTCGATGTCAGGATATGATAGGGGGTAATTACTTGTTTAAACCCTGACCCCCGGAACAGTACTAGAGCTTAAGGAAGGGTTTAACTTAGAAAATAAAGATAAAATCTTTAAAAATAACTCTTTATAATACCAATGCTAGCAATTTCGATATTGCTAAAAATTAAATAATTGAATCATATTCACAATAGATCGTAAAGATCTGGTGTGAATCTTAATTTTATTTCTCGCCGATTGACCACTTTGTTAATGTCATTTGTTCACTTGTCGCATCTTTGCACTAATCATAAGACACAAAAACGAATTTGCTCGTTATTTGAAATCGCCACTTGCAAACAAGTACATACATGTAGTACATTGTTAATACTTGGGACATTTTGGAAGTCTTTTTCCAAAGTATTAAATTATGATTCGTACATGTACATGAAGCAAGAACATGAACGGAAATTCTTGTGTACAAATATTTTATAAACAATATCAAGATACTGGCAAAATGACATTTTTGCTAAACATTATAATTTCATGTTTTCATTGTTTAAAATGTTATAGCTAACTACTGATGATAAATATTAAATTGTATATTTATCATAAAGCCGGTATACAACAATTATTTTGTTAACTGCAAATAATAATTTAATGAATTTTCAAATGTCAGTGTTGATAATTTATATCTTAAAATATGTATAAAAAGTATATATGACATACTGAAATCTAGCGGCGGCCGTGATTTTCATCAATTGCCCTAGTTAGGCAGGATTTTAGTCAATGCCTTTAGTCTCAGACTGCACAGAGAACAAAGCTACGAAAGCCCAGAAGGCTCGGAAGTTGTCACGTTTACGCAAATGAGATTTCCCAGCTTTGTGTGTTTGTGTCAATATTTCAAAATATATGCATTTATAAACATGTTTGTATAAACTTTATGTAATAAAAGTTATAATTGACAGTTTATATTATCAACTTTCTTAATTTTATTTTTTTGTATGTTGATCGAATTCAAAATCGACGCCTTTTGAATATTCGTATCAGTGCTATATTTGGAAGGGATTACCCAAAGTATGACGCAATTATGTCAATTTCCGTCCACCCTTTAGCCTTTTGTCGCATATCTAAGGCAGTAGATGCAAATTGAGGGGCGATTTTTATTAATGACAGTTGTGACGCGACGTTTTAGTTGAATCGGTTGTAAGCTTAGATGTTGAATGACCGATCGGGAGACGGAGAGGATCGCAAAATAATTTTACCGATGAATTTCAAGCGAAACTTCCACCTGATGTGACAGTTTGAAATAAATTCAAGATGGCGGCGATGGCTACCTTGTCTATTATTAGGTATAGGGTATTTATTTTTATTATGAGAAAAATTTATAACGTCAGGTGCCTGTGGATTCAAAATACGAAATTCGAAATACGAGATTCAAGATTCGAAATTCGAGATTCAATGTCTAAATTAACCAATCAAATCAAGAATCTGAAACCTGTATCCTAGCGACATCAAGCTGTTCTAAATAAAGATCATTCGTAATGCTCTTACCTACAAATAAATGTGTTAATACCTCTTATATAATTGTTATATAATCATTTATGGTTAAATTAACGTTGATGAATTAACCACACACAGTATAAACAATCAAAACAGTGATAACACTGTGTGTTTCGGGATTCTAAGTGATTTTGTTTGCACTGTATGTATTCTCCCCCGTTACATTTAAACCCTTAGTGTATTCACCCCAATTGTGTAAAAATCGGCTCTCGAAGAAAGATCCGTTTTATCTAAATAATAAAATTGGGTGTGGTTTTAGCTTTGAAACGAAATTTCATGAAATCATCAACCTATCAAAATATAGGTTATGATGAAGTTCAAAAGTTTTAAATCCATAGAAGATTTACAACCTCAACGACAACAATACAAATACGAATAGTGTATTGTAGTGTACCAATGCCATGGTCGAGATTACATTGGTGTTCTGCGCGTGTATGGCGACAAAGTGGTAATTTTGCACATCTCGCCCCCTTATAGCTTCACCTTGATTAAATATTATCCGGCTAAGTGTTATGTAGTAGTATATTATTTTACATCTTTATACAAGGAAAGTACATATTTGTATGATTTCAATGTAATTGTCAATTTAGGTGAAGGGGGGGGGGGGGGGGGATTGGGACACTACAGAGAAATTCAACTTGGTTGTAATACAGTAAAAACGATAAGTAATGCTTACATTTATATTTATTGTTGAAACCGGACTGATGATTTATATTTAGATTAAAACAACATATTTTAGATAATAATCTTCATGCTTGGGTCTAGAGAGCAAGGGGTCAGGGGGTCTGGTCACCCCCCCCCTTTCCTTGGGAAAATTGAAGCTTAGCAAATTTATATAGTAAAATGATTAAAAATAGGCCTAGGACCCCCGCCCCCCTTTTCTACCATAACCGCATTTTTAGACAAAATGGGTGAATAAACCCCGGGTTTAAACTATTGATGGTGAAATATCCCAGGGTTCAAACGCATCAGGTGGAAATGCACACTGCAGGGCAAGCAAAATCACTTATATCCGCGAAACACATTGCATTATTACTAGTCCACTTATATATTCTGGGTAAAGATAAATAAATACAAATAATTATTCACTAGTGTAATGATGATCTTTATTTAGAACTTTCGATGTCGCTAGGATACAGGTTTCAGATCCTTTATTTGATTGGTTAATTTAGATATTGAATCTCGAATTTCGAAATTTCGTATCTTGTATTTTGAATTTCGAATCTCGAATGAGCCTTCTGGGCTTTCGTACAAAGCCAACTCTTTCATCCATCCTGAAGCAATCGCTGAAGAAGTGATGCCCTTAATCGTTAAGAATTTTCTACGTTCACAGTGAAGTCAAATACATGTAAATGAGGCAGAAATTATTTGATTGGCGCAAAACTTTGGATTATACTATAAAAAAGTTAGTTCTAACTTCTAAGAAAGTTAGATCATATTGATACTGTAATATGATATAATCATATGATTTGTTACTCAGCAAGTCTTACTTTATCATTGTATCAGACTTCAGGGCCCTATATGTTACATACCCTTGTATTTTACCGGATTACGTAATGTTTCGATCAAGTTCCAATTTTTTTTGCAATCGTTTTGTGTTAATTGCTTATTATGCAATTTCACCGTTACAGCATCAGTTGTGCAAAACACATTATTTTGTTGTAAGTTTGACTAATTTATTCGAGGTTGTTAAGCAAAGTTCCTTCATTGTAAAACATTATCTGTTTTGAAAACCCCTAATCCACTTCTAATTCAACTTATACATAGGAGTTGAATTGCATTCATACCTATTTTTAATCAATAACATGGAAGCAGTGTGTTCGAACTTTGATGAAACATAATCCTCTCCATATAAAAAATAAATAAAGTAAAACACAAACAAAAGAATACAACTTTGGATAGGTATTGGTTTAAAAATGTTTCAACAACGGATCGATCTTGATTGTTCGGGGGGAGATTGAACCAAAGAAAAGTCTGTTGGTTTTAATTCGGAATTGAACAAGTCTCTTTCTCCTCAGGTCTGTTTTATGTCATAAAAACAGTACTACTGAAAGGGAAACACATATCGAACGTGTAACACCTTCCGTTGCATTTCTCTTGGTCTAGCTGAGCTTTTTATTAGCCATATGAATAGGTCTTTTGTAGAGATATGAACGCCAAGGTACTTGTTCCTTGGTAGTGCCAGTTTTGCATCCAATTATTAACTTCAACTTTTAAGGACCATATAAAATATTCCGTGCTCACTTTATTGTTAGAGACCATAAAATAATTAACAACATTAAATTCTATAGAAATTGATTAGCTTTTTGAAATTGTAAGAAAAATAGTTTCATGCTGGAAAGTAAAGATCCTAAACATTTTTTATCATACATGTAGAACCTTTCTTATTTGATGTCTCTAACGTCATTTCCTGTATTAAAGTAGACCACACGAACACACGACCAGACATACACACAATCGTTGTGTAAAGAATCGGTAGATGCAAGTTGTCTGTATTTAACTAGTTTAACCTGAAGTTAAGAGAGCCAGTATTGGATTCCCAAGAGGACAGAGAAAGCATTATTAAAATATTTCTACTGATCATAGCGTGAGTTTCCGGTGGCTCTCCTCATTCATTTCCTGGAGACCAATAGCCACGAACATTAAGATCCAAGTCTTTTTTTTCCATTTCTCAAAATGCTTTATAAAATTTGTAAGAAGCAAGTTTAAAATACGTATCTAGTAAATACATTTTCAATTTAATGAATGCTGTGAAAACTTAATTTTAAAAAAGTATGACAAGTGAAAATTAGTTTTTATTTTCATAATTTAGTTTGAAGCATATCGGAGCACTCTGATATTTACTAATCTTTGCGTGCAAGTCGAACCGAGTGTTTACAATTGTCTTCGCCATCTCGCATTAGACCAGCATTAAACGTTTCCTGTAAATACGTTTACATTTATACATAAATGTAGGCACGCAATTTATTCAAACCATCGATGAATTTGTCAAGCGCTACTGTTGAGGGATCAAACAAAATTGGTTTTCTCGTCAACGTAACGAACGTCTTTGAAATACTATAAAGAACTCATTGAATATTTTCTTAACTATATGTTTGTCTTCAGTACAAAATTTTTTCTATAGGTTTCCATTGATTTCTGATTTTTTTTTTTAGAATTCTTTTTATAACTCTCTATACGTACCAATCTTGTTCAGATAATTTGTTTCAGTATTCAGTTTCACTATCTTGTTTCAGTACAAGTAAAGTAAACCAGTTTCATTAACATATGCTTTTAGTGGTCTAAACATTGGTAGCATCAGTAACATTTTGTTTTTCATTTTGTTTTTCTGTTTGTTTTAGAAGTCATGGCGTCCTCCATAATCACAGTAATCAGCGTATGCGTAATGGCGTGCTTTGTATGCACTATCTACAACGTCAATGCAGAAAACATCTTTTCTAGCCCTGCCACGGACCTGCCCTCTCAAAATGCTCAATTTCTCCAAGAATGCTTCAACCTATGCCGGTGAGTAACGTAATTGTCTTGCTCCTTCTAAGATAACAGTCATTATTCTGATAAAATCCAACCAATGTTCAATATTATCACGAATGTCCGGTCATTGCTCGAAACAAATGAATAAAAATCAATGAAAATTTAGGTAATATTTTTGTATTTTTTCTACTCGAGTTTATTACAAAAGGTTCAGTGAGATTTATGTGATTAACATTGGAAATGCAACTCTAATAAATAGTATCTGACGTACCCTCCAATGCACTGAAGCTTGTTTCTGTAATAAAAAAAAAAATTCATCCTATTAAAAGAAAGTGTTATCATCATACTATGGGTTAAACTTTATCACAAAAACAAGCGCCTTTGCTCCAATGTAGTAAAACATTGATGCATTCAGATTTATTTACAAATTTGTTTTGGTTACTTAGCTTTAAGTTTGCAATAGATATTTTCTTTTTGTAAAAAGCCTAGTAGAATACATTACATAGATGTACTTAATAATTACAAGTGCATGGTTCGTCTTCTCTTTACATTAATACATGTTTTATTGGTGGAGGAACGAAACTTTGTAAGATATACAGGTTGCATTTCTTGTTCCATTTGATGAATTATAGATTTCATCTTTATCGAGAACCTCCCATTATACTGCAGTAGTATTGGGGGAGATTTCTGTGAAAATAATTACGCATTATTTGCTTAGCTCGTTACCGTATTTTTGTATGGTTATACAGAGATCTCAAAGTAAAGGAATAAAGCGCGAAGTCAGCATTCAAGGTGTACATTATAGTATAGAATGTAACGGTGCTAATAATGAACTCCTAATGTGTCCCTAATTACATATACGCATTTCTGGTGACGCGATTAATTTGTCATTGGAAATTTCAATATCTCACCACAGAATCCGCTCAACCTAGTCGAAAGGGAAAAACTGCTAAGGAGCCTAATAACAATGTTTTGGTGTAGCTGTTATTGTTGAAAATTTTACACAAGGACATTCTACATAGAAATTCAAACAATATATTACAAAAATGATATAAAACTAATTGCAAGAATCTTATCATCTTTCTAATGATACAAGATGTATCGAATGTCTGTTATACATGTATAAACATTTTGCTACAGTGGAATCGTTTTTGCAAATTGTTTTTATCATAAATCTGGTACTTCAAACAACCGCCACAAGAGTATTGATTACCATACTACCAGATGGTAAATTATATTTTTAATGAAAAAAAGATTAACAAACGTTGAACCGATCTAGTAAAATTATGTTTTTCATCCATTTTTTTGGCATTCTTATAAAAAAAAATTTTCTGCTGCCGGTTGTAAATATTAGTTTCCTTATAAGAATAATGGCTATAGTTGTTGCTCACAAACAGATAACCAAAAAATGTGTATTATGCGCGAGAATATTTGAACAATCGGTGTAGAAAATTTTCTTTTACACATAGCATTATAACATTTTGATAAAATTGGGCAGAAAGAAATAGGTTCTTCAGCTATATATTTTTTTAGAGAAGGCAAATGTCCAATATATTTTTCAGACAAGGTATGTGACCAACATATTTTTCTTACAAGGTATTTGTCCAATATATTTTTCAGACAAGGTACGTGTCCAAATTCCTGTCCTCAGTCATTTGTAGGTCCCTGGTCCAAGAGGTCATACCACAAACGAAGGTTGTTCGATAAAAGTGGATACAGTACAGGGTACGAAGTTCTTAATTTATGTCATTAATATTGATTCAAAGAGATTTTACAACAACCTTAAGGAATTTACAAAAACTCTTGTTCATTTACTCTTTAATTTGTGGACGAAAACTTCGAAGAATTGAGTAAAATTTGCTTATTTTTTCTTTGTGACAAAAATATGACAGCTTTTATTTAGATGAAATGAATAAATATTCAGCTGTTTATACACAATATAGGTGTGGCAGTATGATTTTCATCTGTTAAAACCTGGGATTTTGTTTGTAATAAAACGTGAAATTTAATAATTGTAAGATGATTTCATCTTTCCTTTATCTTGTTTCAGATTCGACGACCACGGTTGGTTTATGCGTCTCTTAGGGAGGATGAACTGACGAAAAAACTATCAAAATATATAAAAAGAATTATGCTGTTTATCAGGCAAACATCGTGACTTCTTCAAGTTTTCTGATATGAACAATTTCATGTCCTTATTTATCAACGAACGTTAACTGTTTAGAATTTGTTCCTATATGGATGTGTTGTCCTTTCCAAATTGATGATTCGGTTGTTTCTTTTTCTGTGTTAATATGTATTTAACCTTTTCCTTATTTTCCATGTTTTGATCTATCTTGTTGTTCTATATTATTAATAAAGGGATACTAAATTATTTAAGGATTCTTCTCATGTTATTAAAATTGCATTTTTATTTATGAAAAATAAACAAAACTGTATATCACAGAAGATTTCGGTTGATGTTTGATGCATCAATGTACATGTACAATATAGTGCCAATAAGTTGTTTATCGTGAAAATAGAAATAAACAAAACATCTATTTCTAATAATTATTAGAATGAGTGGGTCAGCAAAGCATTCCGGGTGCAAAGACAATTGACAACAAAATTCTAATCAAATAAGCCAATGGTTATTAATAAACACTTTCACGCATTGTTTTTGATTCATACTATGGAAATCTGATCTACCTTTAACCGTTTAAAAATGATAAAATTTCTTCATTTGTATAAGGTCAATAAGACTTTCAAATAAACTATTTGCAGGAAAAATATTCAAGTTATATTACTGAGAAGTACGTTAAATATATGCGATGAAAGCCTCATTGCTAGATACAAAAAGCATCTGAAAGAGAATTGTTAAAAGAAAAAAAAACATTGTGCTATATGTTTAATGCAAATATGTTAAAGCTGACAATGTTTATCTCTTTGCTAATTGAACTTTATTGTCAAGTTCTATCTGAAGCTGTTTAATCCAAACTAATTTACATTGTACGCGTGAATTAATCTAATGAAATAACTAAACAGGTTCTCCATTTCAGATCTGTGCTATCTCTTCTCTCACCTTCAACAGAAGAAAACAGTCTCTTAATGTTCAGAAAATGTTTGTTGAGTAAGAACAATTTTGTTAACTTAAAGAAAAGAATGTTAGTGTTAAAGGTCTTTATTTAACCATCTTAAGTCTTTAATAGCAAAACGGAAACAAGAATAATTTTCATAGACTTCATTAACTTACAGAAAATAAGTTAAAATTATAAAATAGTGTATTTTTTTATACATGTTTTCTCTGTCGCTTCACTTGGTTCCACCTTTCGGTATTTAGTCCCTAAGTATATATGGGATCATAAATATCAAAACACCAGTCCTGATATGACGTCTCACTATACATGTATTTCCATCCGCTGTATTTTTTTCTTCTACATTTCGTATAATCTGTGTATTCATACATGAAGTATTACTGTATGTTTGAAATATAATTATAAATAGAATCATTAAGCTATATATCGACAAAATATTGAGACATATTTTAATAGCTTTTCCATTAAATGTTACATGACACCGCTTTCTATGAATCAAATCATTTTTTTATTAAAAAAATAATAAACAATGAAATGAGTGTCGTACAGATAATAATGGTTGCATATATTTTACATCAGAAGTGTTAGCGTTTTGTGTAATTATTCTTTGTTTGCAGTATGGAGGTTTGTTACTGAAATAAATAATTTAGATAGATTTATGTAATGGTAATCTAGATATAACTGTCAAAACACATGTTTATGTAAACATTGCCTATATTTTTGACAAAAAATAACAGACTGAAGGGGAAGTTATAACAGTAGTGAGATCATCAATTATTGGATGCAAGATCAAATAAGATAAGGAAATGTGACCTCCCCTGCACAATACTAGAATGTATAGATTATATATTTACATGTAAGATAAGATATTCTTTATTTCCTCCAAATTAATGGAGAGTATTGCATAATCAAACTATGAACTCATGTGATAATTGAACAGAAACAAAACATATTTATATATGAACATATTTTGATAGACATTTATAAATTACGGCAATCTATTGCAAAGAAATCTCTGTTTTTATACAACATAAATGCAACAATTAACATAATCTGCTTCCATTTTGTATAAGATATAATTTCAAAACTTGTACCATTGACACATCCCATGACGGATAAAAACTGTAACTCTGGATCTTGATTTTCAAACAATATATATTTGACATCAAGTAATTCTAAAATGTTTTCAAGCATACTTTCTCTGTCCTCTAAAAGGTTATAACAGCTTAAAACAAGGTGCATATTATAGCTATTTGTATCCTTATTACATAAAGGACAAGATTTACATACAGTTTTCATTGATGAAAATTGTACTAAAAAGTTGATCAACAATCGTTTTGAAGGATCCTCTTTAACAATCTGCCACAGCTTATTAGGGCTCAAATTCGTATGTATTCTACTAAAATAAGAGAGTTCAGGGTTTACAGAGAGAGAATCATGCCATTGTTTTTCTTCCTCTGCCCGTATTGTTTTGATAACCAATTTTGTATATTCTTTTTTGTTAAAAACAATATTACAATTATTAAAAATCACATTGAAAAGATTATATTTCTTGGCTGTTTGTAAAAGTTCTTAGTTGCAAAACAGGTTTTCAGTTTCAGTTCGTTTCCATATTTTGGCAGACACAACTAGATTAATGTCGGAGCTATTAACACCAATAGAGTATAATGAGTGGATTTGTGATCTTGCAGTTTTGCACACTCGTTCGGTTAGCTTGTCAGTTTTCATATTTGCTTGTAGAAGGCAGCCAGCAGTTATCAGACGGAGGAATTTCAATGCCAAATAATGTAATACTATAGTTAACAGAACATTTTTGTGTTTTTGTGTTTCTTTTTCTCACCTTATCAATAGCAACATATTATAATTTTTATATATGATATGAATGATTTGAAAACATACGAAGGATTTTTTTTTCATAGTTAAAGAGAATCAATGACCATGCGTTTTTGGCCATTTTTTTCAAACATAAGAAGCCAAAGGGACACGTCACTCAAATACACAAAAATCTGGACAATTTTATATGGCATTTTTTTCCATTTGTTCTTAAATGCAATGAGCCCCTTTTTGGTCCCAATGTTGTTTCAGAGGTTGTTGTTTTAACAATTAAGCATTAGAACTAAAAAGGTTGCTTTTATTGATGCATAATAATATTACAATTTGTAGTATTGCAGTTCTTGAAAAGAATAATATTTAAGATTGAGCCCATGTGTTTCTATAAAACTGTCCAACACCCCAGTATTAATCCGAAGGTCACAGTTTAAACAATTAAGAATCTACACTATGTAATATTGCTTGCATATCATATATTGTAGCGTCGTATTTTTAAAGAGCAAATAATAAACAATGTTAATAAATATTCCTACATGTAAATTAAACTTTGAATTTCTTTTTCGACCAAAGTATATTCTAGAGGTCACTGTTCGAACAAGAGGTCCGTGAGCCACATCGGTCATCTGGGCAAAAGTAGACATAATAAAATCAGCTTTATGGAGTTTTATACAAGATATCTGTACAATATGTAGTAGTATAGATCCTGTATAAAAAGATTTCCAATTTTTCCCCCCACATATTCCTATGTTAAATATTAAGCCCTCTTTGTAACAGGGTGATTTCGTAGTCATTTTAATATTGACCATTACAGTTCTCAAGAAGATCTTAAACAATTGTTCATATATATCTATATAAACCTACACAAAACTTTGAACTCATTTGGGGCCCAAGTATTGTCTAGGGACCACAGGCTAAACAATTGATATTCAATAAATATGTCAAGTTGCTTGCATATAAGTAATACCAAATATTATAACCTTGTAGTTTTAAAGAATGAATTTAAACATTTTCCTATGTAAAATTCCATCCCCATTGTGGCCGACCCTTTACCCAAGGATCAACAGATTTAAACAAACAACATAAATCTACACTACCTGAGAATGCTTTAACACAAGTTACAGCTTTTCTGGTCAACTGGTTTTTGAGAAGAAGATTTTGCTCTTTTTTTATATTCCTATGTAAAAATTAGACCCCTGATTGTGACCCAACGCTACCCCTCAGGATCATGATTTGAACAAACTTTAATCTACTTTACCTGAGGATGCTTGCACAAAAATTACAACTTTTCTATTTGTTTTTTGAGAATCGTTTTAAAGGTTTTTCTCTAAATAATCTTATGATAAAATTATAAACACGCCCAATATATATATCTTATTGGATATAAGATTTTTATATTCTTTTGTAAAAATTCGACCCCCGTTGTGGCCCCACCTTTTCCCTGGGGATCATGATTTGAATACACTTGATTTGTCCAACCTGAGGATGTTTCCATACAAGTTAAAACTAATTTGATTTTGAGAAGAAGATTTTTAAATATTTTTTTCTATATGTTTTTTTTTTTTGTAAAATTCGACCCCCCCCCCGCCCCCATTGTAGGTGAGCTAAAAACAAAAGGTCAACTTTAACATTACATCAAGATGCTTGCACAGTCATATAATCAATTACAGCATTATAAATATTTCTTGAAACAAATATTCATATTTTCCTTCATGTTTCTATTTTAAATAACATTGATCACCACCCACTAACCCATGGAATTATAAATTGACCAAACTTAAAATAACACTACATGAGGGTGCCCCCACATAACTTAAAAAGTTTTATGGTCAAATGGTTCTCGAGAAGAAAATTTCAAAAATACCATAAATAATTCTTAAACATCTTCCATTGAAAGAGAGCATTGCTCTACATTTTAAGAAACTTGAATACCCTTTACTTATTGATGCCTTGTGTTATGTTTGGTTGGAACTGGCCCATTTGTTCTGGGGAAAAAGATGAAAAGTTAAATGTGAACAGACAGACGGACGGAGGGGTGCAGGGAAATTGTGTAAACCATTCTGCCCCTTTCTAGAGGAAGTTTAGTACTTACAGTGTTATGTGATACGCATATATGATCAAACAAATACAACTTCCCGACGTCTTATTTAAGATTTGAATTATCTAACAAGATCATTGTCACCACAATTTCATTTTTTCATATTAATAGCTAGTATTTTTAAGCAACGACATTAGTTTGTTGCTAGTTTGTCAGCGCGACAACAATGATAAACTTGGGTATATTTCTTATTATATATCTTTGTATTAGTAGTGCTATGTCACAGTGGTATGGACTAACTTAAAGGCATGGCTCCAATTTTACTCCTATCCGCTGTAAAGAGCAGTATGGAACTGTACGTATACCTTCTTAAATACAACTGAAACACAGGACAAAGACTGAAATCTATATGGTATGTTTTACTTCGAAAATAACATAAAGTTATAAAGTTACTGAACTCAAATTGACAATTTCTGACATAAAAGAAAATAAAGCGGTATACTAATAAGAAATAACACTTTCTTTAAATTTTGTGTTTTAACAGAATTACGACAACGTGTTTTTAAAACTGTTTTGAATCAAAATTTATCTTTTCAGAAATACTTTGCTTTCATACCCGGTATCTAGTTTTTGTTATTTTGACAGGCATCAAAGAGAAGAGAAACGCAGCTCTTTTGAGACCATCCACTGCATCTTCCGTATACAGTAATAATCCGTCACTTTGGGGTACCCATTATGCTACTGATGGGTTACACTCATTTTACATAAATACAGAAATATTTGTAAGTGAATTGGAAACCTCGCCGTGGATTATGGTAACATTGGACGGACCACTACTGATATCATTTGTCCTTGTTTACAATAGAGGAGGTTGCTGTGGTAAGTTGTGTTTGCTCTCATGTTTTCCTCTTTTTCTGCATTTTCATAAGTATTTTCATTGGTACTCTTCATCTTGTTACCTTTTCGTTGAAAAAAATTACAAACTCTTTAAAAAAATGAAAGTAGTTTAAAAAATCTCATTCATTACCTATTTCTATAGGTGAAAGATTTCATGATGTTGCGTTTGAGGTGTCCATGGACGGAGCTTCTTTTGAACAGCGAGGATTTTTCAGAGGACCAGAAGTTACTGGACGGATGGAGGATATTCTGTTAGACTACCCAGCAATAGGGCAATATTTGAGAATGCGCTTAAAACAAGGTTCAAGCAATTATCTGAACTTTGAAGAGATTGAAGTTTACACACCATATTAATTTTTTTCCTTCATTATAACTGTTTTGTTTTTTTAATTCTAAACTTAATGTTATTTAAAGTGAAACTGAATTGGTTAATTTTACACCATACTTGGATTTGAAAATTAATAGATTATGTGAAATGTTGATCAGTAATTGCAAATATGGATCGCCTTTTTCTGGTGTAATTACTCATAACATGATCATGCAAATAAAGACCATTTTAATATGTCGATCTTTTTTAACATAGCAAAAAATTAATGTGATTACAATTGTATGGGTTTCTCGTTGAAAATAACTTAAATCAAATCTGCAGAATTTCAAAATAAAGAAAATACATGAACCTTTTTACGTTTGTACCGGTTTAAGTCGACGGGCAAGCCATTTTTTATTTAATATAATCATAGCATCGTCAATAGTTAACGGGTTTTTTTTAATATAATGTGTATAATGGTTCACAATTGTAATGATGCACAGAAATTTAATACCTATACGGACAATCTCAAAATATTTGATACCTATGAATTTGAATTTCCATATTCAAATTAAAAATGAGTTGTCTCCTTAGAAATGAATAAAAGTCATTTATGACAAAAGGTAACAACATATGCAATAGGGCTACCGAGTACCCACATTGTTATCTGTATATGTTGGATTAGAAAATACAGGTATGCATTTTGTAAAGTTTTGGTATTGTGAATTTCAATTTGTGGAAGTGTTTTCCATTAGCTACTCATGGAAGTATTTTGTTTTTCTTATAGACATCTTGATTTTCTTTCTAAAGTAAATAATATTGTATTTATTTCCATTTATTTTGTCAATAAAGAAAAATGATCAATTGAAATGACATAACTTTGTTTAAATGTGGAAGGCTGTTATTGGTCGATAGACGTTTAGCATTAAACAATGAAAAATGTTAGAAAAGATTGAAAAATGTGTGTCAATGTCTATAGTATATGTACGATTCAAGCCATTTTTTAAAAATAAAATTGACACCAAAGGCATCTTATTTTAACAACTTTTACATGTAACATAAACAATTTAGAACATTATTTGATGTCAAATTGAACGCGTATGCACCATAGCTTAAAACATGCACACTTGCATATCCTCTCTTTTCAACAACATCTGCAGTATTTTTTTTTTTTTGTACAATCTGTTACTTCGTTGGAACTTTCTTCCTTAAGCATGAATAATGAAGAGTGCACAAACCACAAAGAAATAACAGCCCACTCTACAAACAAATGTCATGTTCACAGTTGAAGTTATTAAAATTGAGTAGTTAAAATGAATATTAATGATCCCATATTTTCGGTTACAAAGTTTAAACAATTGAATAATCAATACATCTTAAGATAACTCGGAAAATTGGAAGGGTCCCATATAAAGATAAATGTATTCTTCGAATTTCTTTTTATTGACGTTTTAAAGCGAGTCACATAAAAGAAACGCAGAGTCAATGCAAAAGATTAATGAATTGGATGTCTTGGAGCTACCTCCATGGTCATTAAATATTTTTGTTCATAAGCGGACAAAACTGATGAGATAATAATAATTGCGTGATACTTACATGACTCCGTATAATAACCACTCCTGAAAATATTTCTTAAATTTGCCTAGCTTTTACTCTTAATCTTGTTTGAAGATCTTTGATACATTATTTTCAATAATAATCCATTATATTTCTTTTGTAGTTGTCATGAATATAATATGTTTTAATTAAAAACACACGAGAGGAAGTATCTACCTGTACATTATTAGTCAGCCCGCAGGCAGACTTATTAAGGTGGAATACCATACCTGAAAAAAAAAAGTCACTAAAATTAACAGTAAATTATTTGATTATGAAAGATATAATGATAAATAAACTGTACATATGTCAAGTAAGTGAAAAATTTGCAGTTTTGGGATAAAAAATGTATATCTAAAAAATTCTATTCAGTAAGTAACAACAAAAGCCCCTTTGGAATTCGAACTCGGGAACTACGGATCACAGGGCCGACACTATATCCACTCGACTATGGAGTAATTTACATGTTGCCGTCGATAAAATCCTTTTGATAAAACGAAATGTCGTTCCGATCATAGGCAGCCATTTTGTGATGATGTGTTATTAGTCAGCCCGCGGGCTGACTAATTAAGTTAGGATGAAACTGCAAATGCGTAAATTGGAATTCTGGGAAGGAATTAGACAGTCCGTGTTTGAGAAATTCGAACAAGTTATGAAACTGATCAGTTTCTAGGTCAAACTGCGGATCATCAGTCACGCTTCTTTCCACGGGTATCGTCTGCAGCCACTGTTTGGGGCCGGCCTACATTTATTTTGGAGAGGATATATAATAAAAGTGGTTTTCGACGAGGGACCTATATTTCAGAGAGCAATCTTTGCAAAGTTACAATTTAATAATACAACATGCACAGTTGCTGTTTATATTTAGATTTATTTATATCTAAATTTATATTCCACTGGCTGACTTTCTTAGCTTTTAAAAAAGCTAACCTTGCATATAATAGACGTTGATTTTAATCGACAGCGTAAAAAGTTTCACACTCCCATGTAGATGGTTCGCAAAATGATATTGTTACTTATTTTGTTCTACTTTAACATTGTCTATTTATAATGTCGTCTTCGAAATGTGATTATATAAAATCAATACACGGGAGGAGAAAGGATTTGATTTAGAAAATACTGTTAGCACTTCATGTTCGAATGACAGCTTACAGTCATCGTTAAGTGGTAAAAGGTACAATTTAAAACACAATGTAATATGCATATCGGTAGTAAAAATCAGCTCTTAGGGTCGATTTCTCATCTACAAACTAAATTATTTAATATTAACAAAGAAACTCCATTTATTATTTTAATCAAACCTAATTCGATTTTGCATTTCGGTTGGGACAATTATTTATTATTACAAGACTATAGTGTTGCGAATTAATTCACTTTGTCAACGAACGTTAAAACAATGATACGTTTGGATTTACATGTAAACCTTTTTATGTATCTCTCTATTAGTACTACTGTGTCACAGTGGTATGGTTTAAGACATGGTTTCCATTTTACACCTGTCCGATGCAAAGAACAGCGCGTTTATAGTTTGCTTCAATGTGCAGCACTTGGACGGGAGTCTAAAGATGTGACGTTTTTCATAAACATTGAAAATAAATATTGTCGATGGAACTGTACTTACATATATAAAAAACAAACGCAGGACAAAGAATGGAATCATTACGGTTTGTATTGAAAATATTATATGATAAGTTACGGAAGAGTTATAAGTTCCAAACACATTTATTTAATACAAGGTTTTCTTTACCCTTTTTAGAGGTAGAAGGAAAAAGAAACGTGGCTTTGTTTCGACCATGTAGTGCGTCCTCTGTTTTCAACAATTTTTACCACATGTGGGGAACCACATTTGCCACAGATGGAGTGTATTTGATTTTTGGGACTACAGAGGCATATGCCAGTGGCTTTGAAGATTCTCCATGGCTCACGGTTATTTTGGAGGGACCACTGATTATATCGTTTGTTCGTGTTTTCAACAGATTAGACAGAGATGGTGAGTTGTTACGTTATTTTTATAAATGATTTGTTTCCAAATAAGGACCTTGTATGATAAGGGATTCAAAGGGTACTAAATATAAGTACCAAAAAGCTGTCCTCTATGTTTCTCATTAGAAAAACGACATCAAATTAACCTATTGACTGATTTAAATTCGATTGTATATATTACGTCTTACATACTGCCAGACAATATTAAAAAAAGTTATGAACTCATATTCAAAATAGCAATTAAAAAAATATGTATTTTTATCAATTATTATTTGATTTATTAAAATATAATGTGTAACTTCTAAAAGAACTTACCCGAATTACCATCAATCTAATATATGATAAAAATGAATTCTAACCGTTCTTTTTAAAGGACAGAGATTTCACGATGTCGCTTTGGAGGTGTCAACTGACGGAGCTTCTTTTAAACAGAAAGGGTTTTTCAAAGGACCAGGAAAGACTGAACAAGTGATGGATATTCTGTTTGACTTCCCAACGATAGCGCAATATGTGAGACTTCAGATCACTCAAGGTTCCAGCAATATTCTTAATCTAGTGGAGATTGAAATCTACACACCATAGATAGTCTTAAGCTTAGTTTGTAACGAACCAATTATATTTATTTTTCTGTGGTTGTGAACGCCTTAAGAGCTTATTTGAAAACGAAACTAGAGATAAAATATGTCCATTACGTGGAATGTATAATTATGTGGTTTGATGAGGCAGCTCGTATATTAAAGACTGTAGTTACATTTACTATGAATAGCAATATTAAGAAGACAGTCATGTGTTATGGTATCCCTTTTAAAGCTCCAAAATTACTGTGCTAGCTGAAACGTAGGAACTTCTGTATTGATCAAAGTAGCTTGCTTTTAAAATATGCTTTATAAATAAATATGAGAAATATAAGCCTCGATTTTTTGGAATATTTGATATTCACAGCAATTCACTGCAAAAATTGGCAAAAACACAAGTACAATTGTTACATACATAATATTGTGGAATCATTTTGATACGTGGGGTTCAATGTTTATAGAAAGCCAAAATTTTCCTGGTTCGTGGGAATGTAATTTCATTTGTAGAAAGTTCTATTTTGTAAATAAATATTAAACAATGCTTGTACATGTATATAGGTTTTTGGGGATGTAAATTTGTGGGCAAGGGTTACCCAAAAGCCCCGAACATTGGTCCCCCTCGAACAATGATAATTCCACGGTATTACATACACAACACCAAAACACTTCTACATCTCGTACTTTGTCATGACCTAAGTTAGTAGTAAATATTGCAAAGAAAAACATCAAAACCCCCGAAATATCAAAACAAAAACACCCCAAAAACAGCAAAATACAAAAAGAAAACATTATGCACATTTTCAATCTGATTAAAACTGAATTATTTCATCCGCCTTCGTAGATCAATAATTAGGCAAATGCCGTGTAGTGATCTATGTGAGCGCTTCAAAGGGTACGATTTGAAAAATATTGTGAAAACTTTTAATTGAGTTTTAAAATAATTTAAATTTTAATCCATACTGGCCAGTTTATGATTTGATTTGTTTATTGCCTGTACAAGTAAAAATACATTTGAATTAATTTAAAAATAGAGAAATTTGTGGTCATTTCAAAAATATGAAAGCATGTGTCTGTTGATGCTCTTTAAACTGAATATGCACAGCGCGGTTAATATAAATCGTCATGGGAAATTAAACATGTGTCCAAATACAAAAACAAGTAGGTGGGATGCTTTAAAGGGAAAATATGGAATGGAGGAAAAACTGATATAACATCGTACAGGTCGTCTTTGCAGTTGTAGAGTGATGTCCAATGAAAACGTATAGATAGAGAATATAAATACACAGCGTAAATTGTTTGCTACAAAGTTATCTACAAAATAACCTGTCACTGTGAAATATTCATGGTAATTTACTTGTAAACAATATGAACAAAACTCTTTAAGAACACAGTATATCTGAAGGAAGTTTATAAGTTTTGCTTTACGATGATTATTCTGATGACCGATCATGTACGTGTATTAATTTAAAACTCATCGTTAGCAAATTTCAACAGCAGTGTTACCGTGAAAGTGTATAGGCCTATATATGTTCATTATATTTATTCCTAGACAGCCAGCCTCGCCGTAAATGTTGATCGATAATCTCAAGCAGACGAAATCGTGAGAAGACGCTTAATAGTCTATTTAGTGAGTTGAATAATGTGTATTGTTTATTTTTCATGGTTAAACTTTTAATTTTTCATTTTTATAAAGTTGTATTTTGTTAGCTTACAATTAAACAGACACAGTTTTACATTTTGTTGACAGTGTTTATTTCGGAAACTCCCGTATATCTCGTCAAACTAATAAATATTAAATGATTATTTATTAACTAATGGTTTGGACACTCACCCTGCTACGTGTAAACTAATGAATGGAGATGTTTTAATGCATGTAAAATCAGCTTGGCGCAAGTGAAAGACCAATGCCATCTTAGTACATTTTGCGTGAAATAGGGACAGAAAATACATTACAATGTGAATCTTTAAGAAATGAATTTAATAATTTTTCTGTTGATCGACGTATCAAAGGAAAAATTGACCGCAAAACTGTTCATCAATGCGCTACACCGGTCAAGTTTTCCTTTGATACGTCGATCAAAAGAAAAATTATTAACTTCATAAGCGCATTGATGAAGTTTTCCTGTCAATTTTTCCTTTGAAACGTCGATCAAAAGAATATCTATTAAATTCATTTTATATCATTCAATAAAATATTTTCAAACTAAAAAACGTGAAATGTCATTGATCAAAAATATAAATAATATTAATGTTACTCAAGCGGCGCGTATGAATACACAACAATAATAGCAACCATATTCAAAATGGATGCGCTTTCAGCTGATGCAGATCTATTGAGCTGAATTTAATGGATTGAACAAATATAGAAAGTTGAAATCTGAACTGACTGAATTAAAAACGAAAAGGATTACATGCGATAGCTTGTGATATTATTCACTGTGCAGCAAGATTCGTTAAATCTTATTTTAATCTGAGATACAAATGTAGATCGCTGGAATATGCAATTGGGCATAACCATGGTGCAAGGAGACGCGATATATGATATGCGTTAATTTAAAACTCATCGTTAGCAAATTTCAACAGCAGTGTTACAATGAAAATGTATAGGCCTATATATGTTCATTATAGTTATTCCCAGACAGTCAGTCTCGTCGTAAATGTTGATTGTCGCCCCAAGCAGATGAAATCGTGAGGATACACTTTTTTCTCTATTTCGTGAATTAAATAATGCATATTGTTTATTTTTCAAGGTTATACTTTTAATTTTTCATATTTATAAAGTTGTATTTGGTTTGCTTACAATTAAACAGACACAACTTTGCATTTTGTTGACAGGGTTTATTTCGGAAATTCCCGTTCTATAAATAGTGTTAAATCAGAACAGAAGAGAAAAGTAGATCCGGTTAAAGAATAGGGGCGGACAAGGCGTTGTATATCCCCCATTCGGAGCAACGAAGACGATAGAATTCCAATTTAAGTTAGAATATTAATTTGTGGCTTGTATGCATTGTTTTTAGTGTAAATTTCACGATGGAAGTCAATATTGTGCTTTCATTCTATAAACACGACAGGTATAGGTTTCCAAATTAAGCTGTACAGCGTTTTATGCAAACATTTTGATCATTTACTGTTCTAAATTGCAAAATTTAGGTATGAATGGGTCTTGACTCCATCCTAGAAGTACTTTTATTTAAAGAATAAGTTTTTATTTATTTTTATTATTGATATATTAAAATTAAGTCTAGACCCATTATGGGTCAAATGCGTGGTTTTCACCAAAAACGTTTTACTTTATTAATTATTGTCAAACAGTAAGATTTATTCACCGGTACTATATTATGTCAGCGTAGCTCACTGTGATAGGCGGAGGCTCGTAGTCCATCCTTCTCGAATGAGAGGGTGTTCGAATCGTAAATACGGTGTTTTATTTTTAATTCATTTGCTTTTAAGTAAAACATTTTTTGCTTTTTTTATTGGATCATTATGAAAAAAATATCTATACAATTTATATAATGACAACAATTTCGTTATGTTCATGTTCTGTACATACAATGTCGGATAAAAATAGCGCTAGCACAGATATGAGATCATGCTGTAATGTTTAGAAAGTAAACAAATAAAACAAAGGTGATAAGTGCCAAGAACATGGTTTAATGCATATTATTTATTTCTCAGAGAATGCAGTTCTATATGTACAAGCAAAAAGTACGTATCTTACAGTCGACTGTAAAACGTCTGAAGATATGAAACGAAAACGCTAAAGTTTTACAAGTAGTGCTGCTTTTTTTTCTTTTTTCATATTTATTACCGGACACTGTGGAAATAGTTTTGTATTTTGGATATATATATATATAATTCTCTTTTCAAGAATAGGTTCTCAGTAAAATGGCAGTGTTATAGTGCATTCATTTTTCCCCCTTAAAAATAAGTGATTGAAAGGAAAACGTTGTTTCACTTACTGCTATTTTTTTTTTTTAGAAATCAATAGAATAGAGCAGAGGAATAGTGTGAACATCTTCCTATTTAGAGGAAAGCTTAGTATGTAAAGTGTTGTATGATCTGAATTTCTGTTCAATCAAAGCGTGCTTATCACCTATTTTATCTAAATTTTGAATCATTTAACAACACAATTTCGATTTCTTTTAGCCATAGCCTAATCTCAAGACAGGGGCGCAACATTATTATTATTCCACTTAGATTGTGGGTGCTGCAAGAATGATACATTTGGATATATTTATTATTTTATATCTTTCTATTCGTAGTACTGTGTCACAGTTGTACGTTGTTAAGCACGGTTCGCACTTTACACCTATCAGTTGTAAAGAGCAGCGCGTTTCTAGTTTGCTTCATTGTGTAGCACTTGGAGGTGAATCAAAAGATGTGAGGTTTTTCATAAAAATTGAAAATAAATATTGTCGATGGAACTGTACTTACTTATACACAAAGGAAACACAGAACAATGAATGGAAACACTACGGTATGTTTAATTTCGATGTAACATGTAACAAAAACGTATAAAAACATTGACTCCAAATTGACATTTTTGACACGGAAGAAAAGTAGTACTTCTTAGAATAAATTTATTTTTTTATTCTCATTTTCTAAAGGTATTTAAACCAAATTTTGGCATTAAAAATATAAGACTTTTTCATATCTAATTATCACTAATCTTGGCAGGTATCGATTAGAAGAGAAACGCAGCTCTTTTGCGACCATCCACTGCATCTTCCGTGAACGGAAATGATCATTCACTTTGGGGTGCTGGTTATGCTACTGATGGGTTACATTCATTCAAAGGAAGTACACAAATATTTGCAAGTCAATTTGAAACCTCGCCGTGGATTATGGTAACATTGGACGGACCACTTCTAATATCCTTTGTCCGTGTTTACAATAGAGAAGATGGCGATGGTAAGTTGTGTTCGCTTTCATGTTTTTAAATATTTATTATGTTTCCTCCCCCTTGAAAATATACACTCTTATTCCGAACATTACAACTAGAATGTCATTCACGAATTATTTTTGAAGGAGAGAGATTTCATGATGTCGTGTTCGAGGTGTCCATTGACAGGGCTTCTTTTGAACAGCGAGGATTTTTCAAAGGACCAGGAGTTACTGGGCAGGTGATAGAGATACTTTTTGACAATCCAACAATCGGAAAATTCATGAGACTTCGCATAACACAAGGTTTCGGAAATCTTCTTAATTTTGCTGAGATAGAAGTGTACGAAACATAATGATAATTTACCTCTCTTTGCATTTTCTATTTTGTTTTAACATGAATATGTTTTTACAAATTTACCTGAATTTAATGTATTGTTGATTTCGTAGACACTATACTTGAATATAAAAAATAAACGTTAACATTCAGTTAGTTGTTGATCAATAAATGCACATGTAGTGTACATTAATTAGTGTTCAGTTGCATTCTGTTCTAATTACTATTACGTTATCATACCAATGCAGACCATTTCGACCTTACTCTACAACCACTCAAAATCTAAATATGGTTGGAATTATGTTTAACATTCACATACCTTCTAGAAAGTGAATATGGTTAGATGTTTTTATTTAAAAGAATATTCTTTTTTCATTAGATTTTATACTGATTAATGTTTTTCTAGAGTATTAACATGTGTCTTGCTAACTAGCTGCCCGGTATCCACTGCTTTGTTTATAGATGTCATGTTTTTTTCACGCTTCATCTCATATAAAGGTGATGGGTACGTTTTTTTTCTCTAAAATATGTAATATTGTATTCACTTCAATTTGATATATAGCATGACTATACAAATAACAATAGTCAATACTAAAATTAACTAAACTTCAACAAATAAATAAGAATAATGAGAACCCACATAACTTTATTTTAGAGTGGGGGCTTTCTATGGTTTTGATAAATTTTTGTTGAATTTTGGCGTAAAACAATGAAAAACATGTTTACGAAGCTTTTGGAAAATTTTGTACCGATGGCTACTGACATTGTGTATTTGAACCGTTTTTTTAACTGACATCACTGGTCTCTTTTTAACTAACCTGAGGCGAAGTCTCTAGTGAGCTTTTCTGATCAAATTTGTCCGTTTCTGTCTTTGTCGCCGTCGTTGTCGTCGTAAACTTTTCACATTTTCATCTTCTCAAGAACCGTTGGCAAATTTCAATCAAATTTCTCAAATAGCATTCTTGGGGAAGGCTTCAAAGGGGAGATAAAAAAGAAAGAATTAAAATAGGATGGAGTGATTTAAAAATGTCCTCAAGTAAACAGCCTCTTACATTTAAACTTAAACATTAAATTTCTGATATGTGCTAGATTTCAGTTTGTTCAATTCATTACCCCCAGGGCCAAGGAAGAGGTCCTACATGAAACATGGGGTTCAAAAATCATGTTAGAAATAAGTAAAAAACAACACTTAAAAAATCTTCTGCAGAATCGTAAGCCTATAATTTGTGAAAATGGTATAAAGAATATACGAAGGCAATGCATAATATTATAAATTGGGCTTTTAATGATAGATTGCAGTGTTATTTTCTATTTCAAATGAAGATATTAATTATCAATAGGCCAGATATATATAAAAACCAACATTTTTTCTAAATCTTAATTTTTTCTCCATACTGCAGTCAAATTAAAGTCGGGATCAAGATCCTCAAATGCACAAACAAACAATGGAATCCAAAAATGAAAGTCAAAGTCAAAGTCAAATATCATGCACAATCTTAATGTATTTATTGAAGCTCATTACAAGCCATGAAAGACTTCTAACAGAGTTATGCCAACTTACTCATTTTAGTTCAATTAATGTTTTGGGTGTTCGTCACAAAAAGAAACATTAAACGTAAGAAAATACAAGTTGCAATATAATAATGTTGACAACTCCTCTAATATATTAGATACATGTAACCTGATCTTCATGTCAAATAGTGCCATGCCAGTCCTGAATAATTAACTTTGATATTTATGACACATTTCTAGTTTTAAAATTTTATTTAACGCAGCTGCAAATTGTGCATTTTATGTTTATTCGAGAAAAAAATATACAATCCAATGTGATAATTAAATATGCAAGCAGTCTGATAAAGTGTAGATCTAAATATTTCAGATTGTGACCTTTGGACCATACTTGGACCCCAATCAGATATTAAAAGTTTAATATAGGAATAGAATTTTACCTCAAAACTTATAAACGACGGTCTCCGGAGAGGTTAAAAAATCAGTATAGGAAGGTATGGGTTTAAACTTTAAAATAAAAATCAAACTGCAGTGCTGCAATTTGCGATACTATCATGTAATAAAGCATCCTGATCTTAATTGCTGACACAACAACCAATAAAACAACACTAGTTTAAATATTTGTAATCTACTTTAAAAAGCCAATTTGATTTAAGTTAGCTGCTTTGATTAGAGTTATGGCCAATGTATTTCAAGTAAGCGATGTGGCCCCTAGCCTCTTGTTTTATAATATTATACCATAAACAAATTAGAGCATACTTTGATGTCAAATTCAATGCTATAGAGTACATTCATGGTTAAAAGGTATAATTCAAAATGCAACGAAACTTGCATTTCAATAGATAAAAACTGGACTTTAAGGTCGATCTTTCCTCTACAAACTAAATTATTTAACATTAACAATGAAACTCCATTTGTTATTTGAATCAAAACAATTCTCATTTTGCATTTCCTCAGATACAATTAATCCTGTGAAGACTGTAATATTGCTAATGAATTCAATTTGGCAACGCATGCCAAAGCAAAGGTACATGTACATTGGAAAGCGTCAAACGGGAGCACTTACGTTCAGCAAGGATTTTTAAAGGTCTGGCATTGACTTATGAAGACAATTTGAGGGTGTCATTGTATATTGCTAATTATAGCAAATCATAACTGTGAGGTGTATCACAATGATACCAAATACACCGGGCGTGATTTCTGCATGCAGGATCTCTTCAGGCGCTATGCGTGAATTTATAAAACCCATTCAGTCTTGATATAAAATAATATGACTCTGAAAGCAGGAATAACGCTTATAAATTGTTTTCTTTTTTTTCAAAACGCATTCTTGTACTTTTCTTTATTTCCAGATGTATGTTTTACACTGTATATTCATCAATAGATTTGTTTAATTTTGATACGAGATGCTGAAGATATTCACAAATAAAAAGTATTTTATTCATGTTAAGTATTTTTTTCAATATGTATAGATCCTCCTCCAGGGATATAATACCTGGATCGGCATATGGGCAATGAATTTCACAGTGGAGGCTTCAAAGACCATAAGAATGCAGATCATAACAAAGCAATGTCATTAAGTGTTTCCCCAAAGATAGGAAATGAAGAATTTTGATAATTTGCCTTTTTAGTGGGGGTTTGGCCCAACCATGAATATCCATTGGTTGTTAAAGTCAGGACATTAATAATTCATCCATCAAATTTGGATTTTGTTTGTCCTAGAACTGCTTCTCATCAAAAATGGCCGAAACAATTGGTCTTGCAATTTTCAAGAGATTGTTTTAAAAAAATGAAAAATTGTCACTCAGGTGAGCCAAACATGATAAATGAAGTACTTCAAAGGTTTGGAAAAACTGCTTCTAAATTAGTATACTTACATTCATATGGGCGATGAACGCAAATAGCACTGTCTATAGTGTGGCATATAAACACATGAAACATGATTGCAAATTCAAATCCTTTGAAATTAAAAATGAGACAAACTAATGAAAAATATAAGGTACACATATACACATTTCGTATCCTAATAGTAGAAATTAAAGTGATTTAAAAAAGCTCAGAGATTTTTTAAATATGATTCTATTCAATCTGGTACATGTATAGTCTGTCATAGCTAGGTTAATTACTGTTTCCGTCACTTTATGACTAATGTTTTTTAAGTGTACATATCTGTCAAAGAAATACAATTGATATCGATACATGGGGAAACATCACATATTTCACCTATTTTTGCGCTGAGAAATGAACATAAATAAAAATAAATTCCTTACGAAGATTTTTAAAGGGACTTATTCACATTTTTTCTTTCCATTCGGAAGTATTCGCAACACTTGCACAATATTTCAACCTTTATAATCAGGTACTTTTTATGTTTGTTGCAATGTAAAATCCCCGTACTATACTTTCTATTTTTGGTTGTGTATTGAAACCTGAGACGGTAGATGGGAATTTCAAAATAGAAAATTTGCATGAACTTTTTTCATTTTGGTGGATGAGCGTAGTTTGATTACAAAGATATTTATGATTATCGAAATATTAAGCAAAGAAGTGGTGGAAGCAGAAACTTAGGACATAGTATTGTTAATAAATATATAAATCACACAGCATTTGATGCATGTATCACGCAAAAATTTAATTAAACAATTTTTAAATTACACTTACTTAATGTTAAAACTGTTACATTCTCAATCACGAACATAATTATTTAAATCACCTTTACTAAATTTTAAAATACTACAGATGATAGCCCGCGCAAGCGCAGTATAAAACACTTTACACATTGCATGTTGAACCACAGGCGTGTTAAGCAGAGCGAGTGCTGGCGGGCGCTTGCCAAAATTTGTGTTGCAGGTATAGGGAATTTTGGCGAGCGTTCGCGAGCACCCGCTCTGCTTCACACGCCTCTGTTTTTTTTTCTTTTAACACATTTGTTTTGTATATACTGCGTTGAATTTTTTCTGAATTTTTTTTTCTCTGCCAATTTTAAAACAGAAATAAAAAAAACCAAATGGCTGAATATTTAGAGGCGCGGGCTTGGATGAAAATCTTAACTGAAATTGATTATATGTAACATTAATTCCTTTTATTGCAGTTGACTGAAAAAATCACAAACTTTTTCGACTTTTGACTTTTTGTTCCATATATTGTTGCAACGAATTTGAAACGTTTAGAGATTACATATTTCAACATAAAATAATTATACTGCTTTTTACGAAAAGATCGAGAGATGACAAAAAGATTACAAAATATATACTATTTACATATATTTTAGGAGAAAAATTATTTAAGTCCAGACACATGAAAATGTTGTTTTAAATACTTCTTTAAATAATACACATATAATATATCTGGAATTACTCACACGATTAGGCTTAGATTGGTGAACAAGTTTTAATGATGGTTTGGCTTCAAATCTTCCTGGTGTTTTCTTTTTCTTCCCCCTCCCCCTATTTTTATTTAGTTTTGGAAAATATTTCATTGGTATTTTCAAATATGGTATATCTTTTTCAAGAAGGTTTGACACAATTTCTAAATGATTATTTCCGAATTTAAAGGCGTTTATCTTTTTGCTTTCTGAAATACGTGTAAACAGTGGTTTCACCGAAAAAGTATGAGTATTGTGTTTGTAAAGGATAATTTAAAGACAAAAAGCAGGTAAGTTTTTAAATAGTCGGGAATGTACTTCAACGTCCAAAAAAGTAATATGAGGGAGCGCTTCGACGTTTTAGACATATATTTACATTTTCCAGTGTCTTTGTCCATGATAACACTACAAATCGATTTTGAAATTATAGTCCAATACATTTCATTCATGACATTTTTAATATTTAATCGTACAATTGCTGAAAAATATATGAATATAAAAAAGAAGGAATTCATCTTTGAATATGATGAGGTGATCAAATACGGTCGGGGGTTGATCAAATCTATTATAAAGCCCTTCGGGCTTTATTGGATTCGATCACCCCCGACCGTATTTGATAACCTCACAATACTCAAAAAAATATTCCTTACTCCTTAATTAAATCCAAATTATTTCGAGACGAAGATTCCGGCAAACCATTCTATCTTGAGTGCCGACTTACTTGAGAAAAAAACCTGTTTTAAAAAAGTTGCCCCCTCCTGATAATACGTCACCGTTTTATACGAATATCACTTATTTATGTCAACACAATCTATTCGTGATTTACAAATTTAAAATATATATAAAGGTGCGTATTTGATTTCATTGCGACCTAGTAACACGGCGAGGCAAGATATACGTCCACACATATGAGACCTCTACAGCCAAATACTAAGTACTTTGAACCGTTAAGTTGGTATGGGACACCTGGCGATATTAATGTGGATAAAAGTACATCTTAATCAACATACTTTCACAGGTTTAGAATTTTTAAATTTTACAATATTTGCCAATATAAAAACATTCAATTTTTTAAAGGTAAAAATGCTAAAAGCCCCAGCGGGATTCGAACTCATGACGTTAGTATTCGCAACTGACGCTCTAACATGTTGCACTACTGTGTTAGGAAACTTACTTGTGAAAGAAAAGACATATAATTAAAATTAAACTGAATTTGTTTATTTCAATGTGAAGTACGTCACGATACGGAGGTGTGTCATACCACCTTAAGAGGTCTGCAGCTTATATAGGGGTTAAAGGGATAGCGGCAATGAAAGAAAATTATGTCGGACAATGACTTTTACGTGTAATGTTCAGATTTAATTTTAGAACTTTCTTACAGCACAAAATGTTTTGTGACAATTTATGGTTGCATTCGAAATATTTCTATCCAAAGAAAATTCATTTTTTAAAAGATATAGAGATCTCCAATTTTCAGGAAAATACATGTATTATAAATATCCTCGTATATACGGTGATATTTTGGTGGTTCAAATTTCTTCAAAAAAAAAAATCTCTTGTTTTTTATATAAATATATTTTGCTTGAAGTCCGTCAATAATATTTTAATGTCTTTAAAAGCAGACCTAATTATCTTCATATATTTCTATGTAAAACATTGAACCCCTCCTGGGCCTTAGTATTGGTCCGAATTTCAGAGTATGAACAGTTAAAAAATACACTTACACGCCCTGAGGATGTTTTCATAGTAATATCACAAATTGTAACATTGTAATTCTTGAGAAAAAGAATAGAATAAAATGACAACAGATCCCCATCATTTGGTTCTGAAAGATCACATTATTCTCAATGATGATTTAAGCTTCGATACGAATTCTCAACTATTTTTATGCAAGATGAAATATAGATGTATATCAATGTTACCATTTCAAATGTTTTGGTTTAAGAGGCCATACAATTCAAGACCCCTTCGATACCTGTTCTTGCTAGGACGAATCCCCTCAGTGTTCAAAACAACAATGAAATTGTTTTGTGTTTGATGTAGGTAGCGCGCAATGACAAGACAATCAATATTCTAGATCAATCCCATTATATCGGGGTGTCTGATTTTCTGAAAAATGAAAGTGCTTACTTTTCGTAAAATATTAAGCAACGAGTATATTTCTATAAATTCATCACTCCAAATATAGATACGAAATCAAGGTTGAATATATTGTCTCCAGCTCTTTTACGCAAAATTATAACTTCAATAAAAAAAAAATCTATCAAAACACATTCTTTAATTACATCTCAACAGGAAATAACTTTCATTAATCGATCTTCGTAATTTCTTTGGTTAAAATGTGACCCTATTAATTTTTCAACAATAATTTGTTTTATTTTTATGAAACCCAACAAGTATATTATGATTAATACCAAAGATTGAGAATGGACAAACCGGTATTATTATACCGCATATCCGTTTTAAAATTCGTGTAGTAGAAGATAATTTTAAAAAAAAAATTGTTTTACAAAATCTCCTGATATCTGTCACTATGTATATATTTTTTGCTTATTGCAGGTATTGATGCAAGTCATATAAATAAGGCAGTGCGAGACTGCTTTGTAACAGAAATGAAGTTCAGAACACGATTGAATATATAAACTTGTAAACTCCTTTCAATAACCATTTTATTTTAAAACAAATGAATAACCTGATTGTGTCTTCCGAGGACGACGTTACATGTGGTCGTTTACGTCTTTTGTCACCATTTGTTTCAAAAAAACCTTTCACTTCCATTTTATGGAGAATCTCAAAGGGGTCCCTACAGTTTAGTAATTTGTGCCAATTTCCACAAAAATGTGTGATTTGTTAGCGGAAGAAGAGTGTCACAAGATATAATTTGTTTACAGATTTGACACTAGCATTTGATCAATTTTGTAAATCAATGTTTTCTTTGTAAAATTGTAGTGAAATGATCAATTCATTTTTATTAATTAAAAAGGAAGATATTGATTTTCTGAGTGGTATTTGTTTTCAGAAATCCATAAAATTGAACAGGCAAAGGGTTTCGAGGAAATAGTGTAAGCCTTTGGACAGTGAAATATGATATTCATTTTTGTTCAAACAAAGACGATATCCACCTTATATCTAAAATTTAAAGTATTTAACACCAATTTCGATTTTTTTTTATATCTATAGTCGTAATCTTACATTGACATGCGAATACAAAATTTGAATTATTAAAAACCAGTATCAACGCAATTTTGATTTTTCATTTCTTCAGCCTTAGTTTTAAGATTGGCACTCAAACACATAAGCAATCCACTTAGTTTTTCGGCGCCAGAATAATGATAGATTTGGATAAGTTTCTTATTATATATTTTTCTATTAGTACTACTGTGTCACAGTGGTATGGTGTATTGGTTGGCTCCCATTTTACTCCTATCCGCTGTAAAGAGCAGTATGTCCCTACTTTGCTTCATTGCGCAGCACTTGGACGTGAATCAAAAGATGTGAGGTTTTTCATAAACATTGAAAACAAATATTGTTGATGGAACTGTACTTACTTATACACAAAGGAAACACGGAACAAAGAATGGAAAAGCTACGGTATGTTTTCTTTAATAAAAACATGAACTTCTTAAGCTATTGACATCAAGTTAACTGTTTTTGTCATATTAAAGAAAATAAAACAGTACTCTGAAAAAAGTAGAAATTACCAAATTTTAAATATGCATTCTCGCGGGTACAGTAAATGTGTTTAACAGCGATTTAAATCATTATCTAATTACAATTATCTTACCAGGTATCGAAGAGAAAAGAAACGCAGCTCTTTTGCGACCATCCATTGCATCTTCGGTATACCGTAATAACCCATCACTTTGGGGCACTGGTTATGCTACTGATGGGTTACATTCATTCAAAAGAGATACACAAATATTTGCAAGTCAATGGGAAGCCTCGCCGTGGATTATGGTAACATTGGACGGACCACTACTGATATCATTTGTCCGTGTTTACAATAGAGAAGATGGCGATGGTAAGTTGAGTTTACTTCATGTTTTTAAAAATATTTATCCCCTCCCCCTTGAAAATATACAAACATATATTCTGAAAAAGAAAACAGGAATTTCATTTACGAAATATTTTGAAGGAAATAGATTTAAAGATGTCGCGTTTGAGGTATCCACGGACGGAGGTTCTTTTGAACAGCGAGGATTTTTCAAAGGACCAGGGGTTGATGGGCAGGTGGTGGATATTCCTTTTGAGAATCCAACAATAGGAAAATTCATAAGACTTCGCATAACGCAAGGTTCCAGAAATCTTCTTAATTTGGCTGAGATTGAAGTCTACACAACATAATGATACATAATGATCCTTTTCATCTGTATTTTGTTTAATTAATTTTATAACTTTACAACTGCGTGGTGTTGTTTCATAAAAATAAATATTTCAGTTAATTGTTGATGAATTAATGTAAATGTAGTTCGTATCATTCCAATAAAGACCATTTTAACGATTACATGTTAGTTGACCTTATTGAAAGAAGCAAAACCTTACTTGGTCGCAATTTGATTTAACATTCACGAACCTTCTAGCAAGTGAATGTATAATTATGTCCTTAAAAAATAATGTCCTATCAATTAGATTTAAAATCATTGCTTTTATATTTTTATTTGCTTTTTAACATACGTCTTGATAACTAGACGCCCAGTATCAACTGTTTTGATCGTTTTTAAATATATCATAAGTTTTATCTCATAGGTGATATGTAATTTTATTTTATAATTAGCAATATTCCTCCATCTTTATCCTCTATACCTCTATCTTTTTAGAGGCCCGTGTTGCTCTGCTTTGAATTTGTATTTCGTTTTATGATTTTTTGAGAAGGTTGACAGTTTGTTATTGTCATTTTTCATTCAATAGTGTTATTGGTATATATGAAAACTTGATCATTTCAAATTATGCAATATTCAATATCAAAATTAATAAAAATTCAACAAACAAATACCTACTGTATAATGAGAACAAACATAACTTTATTTTAATTGGGAGGTTTTCTAGTGTTTGATAGCAAACATATAATGAAACGTTGAGAAAAGGATTGAAAAAAAATTATCCAAATTTCTACCATAGATGTACAATTTAAGCCTTTTTCGCGAAATTGACGTCACTGAGCCCTTATTTTATAATACTTTAAAATAACCAATTAAGAAAAATGAATTTTCTTTATTGCCAAATTTAATCCAATACAATCATCTTGTTGGGTGAAAGGTACAATTTAAATTAAAAAATAATTAGTTGATAAAATTTAAACTAAATTATAAAATGAAATTCCATATGTTATTTGAATTAAGAACAATTTCGATTTTGTATTTCAAGAGGAAAATTTATGATCAGAGTAACATCGCAAATTAATTCAGTATGTTAATGAGAGCCAAAGCAATGATACCTTTGGATATGCAGTACTCCTTTTAAGGTACCTTTTGATAAGTAGTACTATTTCACGGTGATGTAGTGTATTAGTTGATTCAAATTTTACAGCTATCCGATGTAAAGAGCAGTATGTCTCTAGTTTCCTTCATTGTGCAGCACTTGGACGTGTATCAAAAGATGTGAGGTTTTTCATAAACATTTAAAATAGATATTGTGTATGGAACTGTACTTACATTATGAAAAGCACACACAGGACAAAGAATGAAAGCAGTAGGCTATGTACAAAGAATATCCTACGATAAAAAGAGTAATCTGCTCCAAGTAATATAAAATATTTGTTTAACATGATTTTTTTCCAAAAAGAAATATACTGTTGATAATTTTGCTTAGTGGCTATGCAACAAAAAGATTCTGAAATCAAAAGTCTCATTTATCAGTATTTTTATTAAAATTTAAGTACAAACGAATCTCAAATGGGTTAGGTTTAATTTGCCGTTATTCATATTCATAAATGTATGTTGACAATATCATTTTGAGATAATACTAATGTAAACCTTTTTTGTAAAGGGGGAGAAGAAAAACGCAGCTTGCTGTGACCACGTAGTGCGTCCTCTGTTTTCAATAATTTGAGAAGATGGAGTCGTGTTATGGTATCTCATTCGTGGCAAAAGTTTAGCGTTATTTTGCGACAGTTTAGCTTTTATTCGCAAAAGTTTCCCGTTATATCTTGGAAGTTTCGCATTAACTATTTTTTTACATACGAAAATTACCTACCTAGGATTTTGTAGATATCCTCTAAAATGAGTTTTAAAGGATAAAAAAAGTGTTCTTCGTCATAAAGAATGCTCTCAATTGCAGAACAAAACAAGTACTGCCTTAAATGTCTCCGAGGAGATAAATCACTACAAATGGTACAATACAAAACCAAATTTTACTCAGAAGGAAATTATATATTTATATTTCTTTTAAACTCTTGTTTGTATATTGTTGCGACTTGCAGTCAGATATTGTCATATCTATTTTATCAATTAAATAATATATATCCATTTATATCTTCTCAGTGCAGACAAAGCTTTAAATCAATTGCAAATACTTCTGATAAAGAGAATAACTAAACAGTCAAATCAGAATCTCTTTTGTTGAATACGTGCATCTTCCTAGATTATTAATTATGATATTTTAATAAAGTATTATATATAGGTTAATTATTTTATTGTATTCAAATGATCTATAACCTTATATCACCTTATATCACTTTAATCTGCTTTAATTAAAAGTTTTATATAAAATAATATCTCTTTCTTACAAGATAAAATAAATTCACATTACCCAAGTTCAAGATCGAACATTTGTGCTGCATTATTTTGCAATGGAAAATTCCTTTTATACCATTTATAATGCTTCATCTAATCATATGTTTCTGGTTGTCACAACTAAACTGTTGTGATGGGTTCTTTTGAAGTATACCGCTTTTTAATTTACTTGGATGACTCCTGTTATCCAATAAAGAACAACAAAATGTAAAAATTAAACAATAAATTTATCTACATATGTACAATGAAAATATTATATCATGGTTCTCCACGGGCCTCCATAATCTCGTGGTTCTCCACGGGCCTCCATGATCTCGTGCATCGTCCACGTCTTTCCACCACGCTCCACCACGTTCCACCACGCTCCACCACGCCTCAATATATTACACCCCGTCCCATCAGGTTTACAATAAATTAAGAGTTATAACATTGGTCACCTACAATTAACACACAGTTTTCTAATAAATCATTACAAACATAAGTTTTAAGCAAACCTACTAATGGGTATTGCTTTAAAAACAAATAAATTAACGACACTAAAGTACACATAGTAATACGTTCTTGTTCTTGTAGGTGAATATGATCAAACACGTTTCAGACAAATTATGTAATAAATAGCAATACAATTCATCAGCCGACAAAAATATCGTAAACTTACTGAGTTGTGGCAATAAAAATACAGAAATTGTAGACAATCAGGTCTCGCAACGCCAGCGCTAACGAAATCCACACAGGCTACATGTTCCCGAGATCACACAGCAGGGGAGACACAAGAGACACACCCAAGTTCACACAGCAAGGGCTCAACATATACCAAAATACTGCTCGGCGTCCAGACCTTTTCTCACAAAAATCAGCTCACACCCCGTATATATAGCCATCAAACTAACCAAACAAGTTTTACTATTCACGATACTAAATATAGCGACATCCGGCAACACCCCTAATAAGCCTTTACGTAAACCTACCAAACAGGTTCGAAGAGTATCCCAATCTAAATATAGTAATATCGAAAACGGAACAACCCAGTGACCAATAAAGCGTACATAAAAGAACGATAACTTAGATCTATAAACGATAACTCTTACGTTAAATAAAGTTGACGAATATATAACAAAATGTAATTTTAAAAAAATCATCGGCTTCATGTCTATTGTGACACTGGTTATCAATATTGGACATGGGAGATCTCTGATTTTTCAAAAACACATATCGATATTGCGAATCAATGATGTACGGAATAAATAACAATCTATCAAACCTAAAAATTAAAGTTCTGTGTTTAAATTCGGACTTTTCGTGCCAATACGGATATTCAATAAGTAAAAATAATCCTAATTATGACGCAATAATCGGCAAACCTTACCACGTGACCTCTTTGATTCACTATCAAAGTAATATCGAATTTTCATATCTATAGTCGTACTCATATATAGGCATGCAAGCGCAGTCATCCACTTAGTTTGTCGGCGCCATAATAATGATACATATATATATATACCTTCCTAACTACACAAAACACAAAACATATATATATATATATATATATATATATATATATATATATATATATATATATATATATATATATATATATATATATATATACATGTATTTTTGTATTAGTAGTACTGTGTCTCAGTGGTATGGGGTAATGCCCGACTCCCATTTTACAACTATCCGCTGTAAAGAGCAGTATGTCTCTAGTTTGCTTCATTGTGCAGCACTTGGAGGTGAATCAAAAGATGTGAGGTTTTTCTTTAACATTGAAATTAGATATTGTCGATGGAACTGTATCTTTTTACACAATGGAAACATGGAACAAAGACTGGACTCATTACGGTATATGGTTTACTTCGATAATAACCTATACTAAACTTTTCACGTTATTGACACCAAATTGACAATTTTTGACAATAATAAAAGACAAGAGGCCCATGGGGCCACATCGCTCACCTGAGCAACAATGGCTTTATAAAGACGTTCAAAGGATATTGTACCATATGGCCACACGGTTAAATAACAAAAAGTAAATAACGTAAAGTATCCGAATTTTACACTTAATTTATACACTTAATCCTTGACATTGTACCTTTATGAAATACCGTTTTTACCAAAAATAAGAAGATTCTATGCAAGATATAAAACTAAATTTTCGGTAGGGGTACACTGTTAATTTCCAATTCCCTTTATTTTAGTTCTGCCACCCCACCCCCCTCCACTTGATAAAGCGATCAAAATATATGAGCATATAGGTATATTTTCTTCTTCAATTACTTACTAGTTATTGTATTATATTTACATTCCACATATTTTTTGCTTGTAAAGTGTGTTGAAATCTACGGCAGTTATAACACTAGAATACACACAGGGTACTCAAAGGTTAAAATGACGAGTTTTATTATGACGTCACAAACGTTGAACGCTGCAAACTGCAAACTTTATTTTAGAGTGGGGGCTTTCTATGGTTTTTGATTAATTTATATGAAATTTTGGTGTAAAACAACGAAAAACATGTTAACGGAACTTTTGGAGAAACTTGTGCCGATATCTACAGACATTATATATATGAACCCATTTTTTAAACTGACATCGCTGGTCTCTTTTTAGCTTACCTGAGGCGAAGTCTCTAGCCATCAAATTTTTCCGTTTCTGTCTTTGTAGTCGTCGTTGTCGTCGTAAACTTTTCACATTTTCATCTTCTCAAGAACCGTTGGGCCAATGTCAATCGAATTTCTCACAAAGCATTCTTGGGGGAATGCTTCAAAGGGGAGATTAAAAAGAAACAGTTAAAATATGATGGAGTGATTTAAAAATGTCCTCAGGTACCAAACAGCCTCTTATATTCAACCTTAAACATTAAATTTCTGATATATGCTAGATTAAAGTTTGTTCAAATCATGACCCCCAGGGCCCAGGAAGGGGTCCTACATGAAACAGGGGTTCAAAAATCATGTTAGAAATAATTAGAAAACAACACTTGAAAAATCATCTGAAGAATCGTAATTCTATAGTTTGTGAAAATAGAATAAAGAAAGTTAACATACGAAATTATATGATAATCAATGCTTTCAAACCTGCATGTCAAAATGAGGCAAAAAGGGGGCGAGGGAGCAAGGGCAATGTATAACATTATAAATTGAGCTTTTAATGATAGGTTACAGTGTTATTATCTATTTCAAGTGAAGATATTAATTACCAGTGATAATTGAAATAGCACCATCTGGTGCAAAATTTAGACGCACACTTTTGCATAAATTCTCCTGCTCATCTTTGATTGCTGATTATTATTTTAAATGTCCAAGTTTACACGTATCACTCGATAATATCAGACGACATACACTTCTGTATAGAAATGTTCAGAGATGTCATTAATTTTGACTGATTACTAAATTTTGACATCATGCAACATTTTCAAACTTGTACTATCTTCAAAAATTTAGAAAGATTAAAATACAGAAGTTTTCTTAAAGAAACGGTTACGTGTTTTGTAGGAGCGTTCGTTTTTTTAAAAGTACATTTCCTGACATGAATTATGAGTTCATGAATATAGCAATGCTTGCTACACTTTAAAAATTATACTCGCCATTAAACTTCTCATTGTTTAAAGAATTTCTGAAACGATTACACAAACTGTGTTCGACACATAGTTTTCCTAAAACATTTTCAAAACATCTTCCGGTCTTTTTCAAAACATGTTTTTAAAAAAGCTTTCAATCACAACATGTTTTCATAACAAAATCAGAACTGAAAGTTTAGTCATTATGATTGTTTGTCACCAAATCATGTATATTTTCAACTCGAGCAACAACGGAGGACCTACTCGTTGCTTTGCAACGAGCTCTGCTCTAGTTTTATAATATTATACCATATACAAATTAGAGCATACTTTGATGTCAAATTGAATGCAATAGAGTACATTCATGGTTAAAAGGTATAATTTAAATTGCAATGAAATTTAGATTTCAATAGATAAGAAGTGAACTTTAAGGTCGATCTTTCATCTACAAACTAAATTATTTAACATTAACAATGAAACTCCATTTGTTATTTGAATCAAAGCAATTCTGATTTTCCATTTCCTCAGATACAATTAATCATGTGAAGACTGTAATATCCCTAATAAATTCAGTTTGGCAACGCACGCCAAAGTTACATGTACATTGGAAAGCGTCAAACGAGGGCACTTACGTTCAGCAAGGATTTTTAAAGGCCTGGCATTGACTTATGAAGTAGAAGAGATTCTTTACGAATATCCAGACGCTGTTTGCTTTGTTTGTGAAGGATTTAATGTACAACAACGAATCTCTTAACATTTCAGAAGTTGGAATATAATAAGTACTTAATGAAGATAAATGTGGACAATTTGAGGGTGTCATTGTATATTGCTAATTATAGCAAATCATAATAGTGAGGTTTATCTCAATGATACCAAATACACCGGGCGTGATTTCTGCATGCAGGATCTCTTCAGGCGCTATGCGTGAATAAATAAAACCCATTCAGTCTTGATATAAAATAATATTATTTTGAAAGCAGGAACAAAGCTTATAAATTGTTTTCATACGTGATGTAGTACCTGTTTTTCAAAACGCATTCTTGTACTTTTCTTTATTTCCAGATGTATGTTTTACACTGTATATTCATCAATAGATTTGTTTAATTTTGATATGAGATGCTGAAGATAATCACAAATAAAAAGTATTTTATTCATGTTAAGTATTTTTTTTCAATATGTATAGATCCTCCTCCAGGGATATAATACCTGGATCGGCATATGGGCAATGAATTTCACAATGGAGGCTTCAAAGACATCATAAGCATGCAGATCATAACAAAGCAATGTCATTCAGTATTTCCCCCACGATTGGAAAATGAACAATTTTGATAATTTGACTTTTTTGTGGGGGTTTGGCCCAACCATGAGACTCCATTGATTGTTAAAGTCAGGAAATTAATAATTCATCCATCAAATTCGGATTTTGTTTGTCCTAGAACTGCTTCTCATCAAAAATGGAAACAATTGGTCTTGCGGTTTTCAAGAGATTGTTTTTAAAAAAAATGAAAAATTGTCACTCAGGTGAGCCAAACATGATAAAGGAAGTACTTCAAAGGTTTGGAAAAACTGCTTCTAAATTAGTATACTTACATTCATATGGGCGATGAACGCAAATAGCACTGTCTATAGTGTGGCATATAAACACATAAAACATGATTGCAAATTCAAATCCTTTGAAATTAAAAATGAGACAAACTAATGAAAATTATAAGGTACACATATACACATTTCGTATCCTAATAGTAGAAATTAAAGTGATTTAAAAAAGCTCAGACTTATTAAAAATATGATTCTATTTAATTTGGTACATGTATAGTCTGTCATAGCTAGGTTAATTACTGTTTCCGTCACTTTATGACAAATTTTTTTTAAAGTGCACATATCTGTTAAAGAAATGCAATTGATATCGAGACGGGGAAAAATCACACATTTCACCTATTTTTGCGCTGAGAAATGAACATAAATAAAAATAAATTCCTTACGAAGATTTTTAAAGGGACTTATTCACATTTTTTCTTTCCATTCGGAAGTATTCACAACACTTGCACAATATTTCAATCTTAATAATCAGGTACTTTTTATGTTTGTTGCAATGTAAAATCCCCGTACTATACTTTCTATTTTTGGTTGTGTATTGAAACCTGAGACGGTAGAGGGGGATTTCAAAATAGAAAATTTGCATGAACTTTTTTTCATTTTAGTGGATGAGCGTTGTTTGAGTACAAAGGTATTTATGATTATCGAAATATTAAGCAAAAAGTGGTGGAAGCAGAAACTTAGGACAGGGTGTAGTTAATAAATATATAAATCACACAGCATTTGATGCATGTATCACGCAAAAATTTAATTAAACAATTGTGTTACATTTTCAATCACGTAAATTTTTAAATTACATTTACTTAATGTTAAAACTGTTACATTCTCAATCACAAACATAATTATGTAAATCACTTTTACTAAATTTTAAAACAGTATAGATGATAGCCCGCGCAAGCGCAGGATAAAACAGTTTACACATTGCATGTTGAACCAGATGCGTGTTAAGCAGAGCGAGTGCTCGCGTGCGCCTGCCAAAATTTATGTTGCAGGTATAGGGAATTTTGAGGAGCGCTCGCGAGCACCCGCTCTTTTGAACACGCCTCTGTTTTCCTTTTCTTTTTACACATTTGTTTTGTATATACTGCGTCAAATTTTTTCTGATTTTTTTCTCTCAGCCAATCTTAAAACAAAAATAAAAAAACAAATGGCTGAATATTTAGAGGCGCGGGCTTGGATGAAAATCTTAACTGACTCTTTGTTCCATATATTGTTGCAACGAATTTGAAACGTTTAGAGATTACATATTTCAACATAAAATAATTATGCTGCTTTTTACAAAAAGATAGAGAGATGACGAAGAGATGACAAAATATATACTATTTTAATATATGAAAAAATGACAATAACAAACCGTCAACCATCTCAAAAATCCATAAAACGAAATACAAATTCAAAGCAGAGCAACAAGGACCTCCAAAAAGATAGAGGTAAGATCAGGTGCCTAGGAGAAAATGAATTAAGTCCAGACACATAAAAATGTTGTTTTACATACCTCTTTAAATCACACACACACACACACACACACACACACACACACACACATATATATATATATAGATATAGATATATATTGGCTTAAAATCCTGCTGGTGTTTTCTCTACCCCCCCCCACCCACTATTTTCATTTAGTTTTGGAAAATATTTCATTGGCATTTTCAAATATGGTATATCTTTTTCGAGACAGTTTGACTCAATTTTTGAATGATTATTTCCGAATTTAAAGGCGTTTACCTTTTTGCTTTCTGAAATACGTGTAAACAGTGGTTTCACCGAAAAAGTTTGAGTATGGTGTTTGTAAAGGATAACTTAAAGACAGAAAAGCAAATAATTTTTTAATAGTCGGGATTATATCATAAAGCCCTTCGGTCTTTATTGGATTTGATCATCCCCGGCCGTATTTGATCACCTCACAATGCTCAAAAAAGATTCCTTATTCTGTAATTAAATCTAAATTTATTCGTGTCGATTATTCTGGTAAACTATTCTATCTTGAGCGCCGACTTGCTTGAGAAAAAACCTGTTTAAAAAAAGTTGCCCCCCCCCCCCCCTCCTGATAATACGTCACCGTTGTATACGTACAATACTTATTTATTTCAACACAATCCATTCATAGTTTACAAATTAATATATATAAAGGTGCGTATTTGATTTAATCGCGACCGAGTAACACGGTGAGGCAAGATGTATGTCCACACATGTGAGACCTCTACAGCTTTTAAGTACTTTGAACCGTTAAAGTGGTATGGGACACATGGCGATATTAATTTGGATAAAAGTACATCATAATCAACATACTTTCACAGGTTTAGAATTTTTAAATTTTACAATATTTGCCCTTAAAAAACGTTCAATTTTGATGTAAAGGTAAAAATGCTAAAATCCCCAGCGGGATTCGTACTCATAAAGTAAATATTCGCAACCGACACTCTTTACATGTTGTGCTACTGTGTTAGGTAACTTACATGTGAAAGAAAATACATATAAAATTAAACTGAATTTCATTGTTTATTTCTATGTGAAGCACGTCACAATATAGAGGTGTCCCATACCACCTTAAGAGGTCTGCGGGTTAAATAGGGGTTGTAGGGATAGGGGCAATGAAAAACAATTATGGCGGACAATGCCTTTTACGAGTAATGTTCAGATTTAATTTTAGAACTTTCTTACAGTACAAAATGTTTTGTAACAATTTATAGTTGCATTCGAAATATTTCTATCCAAAGAAAATTCCTTTTTAAAAGATATATAGATATCCAATTTTCAGGAAATATAAATGTATTATACATTTCCTCGGTATGATATTTTGATGGTACAAATTTTCTTCATAATAGCACATGTATATCATAAAAATCTCTTGTTTTTTATATAAATATATTTTGCTTGAAGTCCGTCAATAATTTTTCTTATGTCTTTTAAAGCAGACCTAATTATCGTAATATATTTCTATGTAAAACATTGAACCACTCCTGAGGCCTTAGTATTGGTCCGAATGTCAGAGTTTGAACAGTTAAAAAAATACACTTATATGCCCTGAGGATGCATTCATAGTAATATCACAAATTGTAACATTGAAATTCTTAAGAAAAAGAATAGAATAAAATGATAACAGATCCCCATCATTTGGTTCTGAAAGATCACATTATTCTAAATGTTGATTTAAGCTTCGATACGAATTCTCAATTATCCTTACACAAGATGAAATATAGATGTATATCAATGTTACCATTTCAATTGTTTTGGTTTAAGAGGCCATAAAATTCAAGATCCATTCGATAGCTGTGCTTGCTAGGACGAATTCCCTTCATAGTGTTCAAATCAACAATGAAATTGCTTTGTGTGTTGTGTAGTTAGGAAGGTAGTGCGCAATGACAAGACAATCAATATTCTAGATCAATCCCATTATACTGGGGTGTCTGATTTTCTGAAAAATAAAAGTGCTTACTTTTCGTAAAATATTAAGCAACGAGTATATTTCTATAATTAATCACTCCGAATATAGATAAGAAAACAAGGTTGAATATATTGTCTCCAGCTCTTTTACGCAAAATTATAACTTCAATAAAAAAAAAATCTATCAAAACACATTCTTTAATTACATCTCAACAGGAAATAACTTTCATTAATCAATCTTCGTAATTTCTTTGGTTAACACTTGACCCTATTGATTTTTCAACAATAATTTGTTTTATTTTTATGAAACCCAACAAGTATATAATGATTAATACCCAAGATTGAGAATGAACAAACCGGTATTATGATACCGTATATCCGTTTTGAAATTCGTGTAGTTCTCGTGAAGCAGTCACATTCATTGTCAGAAATGATCAAAATATAATTTAAATAAAGACAAAACATTGTTTTACAAAATTTCCTGATAACTTTCACTATGTATATATTTTCGCTTATTGTACGTATTGATGCAAGTCATTTAAATAAGTCAGTGCGAGACTGCTTTATAATAGAAATCCAGTTCAGGATACGATTGAATATAAACTTATAACCTGCTTTCAATAACCATTTTATTTTAAAAAAAAAATGAATAACCTGATTGTGTCTTCCGAGGACGACGTTACATGTGGTCGTTTACATCTGTTGTCACCATTTGTTTAGAAAAAACACTTCCGCTTCCATTTGATGGAGAATCTCAATGAGGTCCCTACAGTTTAACAATTTGTGCCAATTTCCACAAAAAAATGTGATTTGTAAGTGTAAGAAAAGTGTCACAAAATATAATTTGTTTACATATTTGATACTAGCAATTGATCGATTTTGTAAACCAATGTTTTCTTTGTAAAATTGTAGTGAAATGATGAATTTATTTTGATCGATTGAAAAGGAAGATTTTCTGAGTAGTATTTGTTTTCAGAAATCCAAAAAATTGAACAGGCATAGGGTTTTCAGGAAATAGTGTACGCCTGTGGACAATGAAACATGATATTCATTTTTGTTCAAACAAAGACGAAGTCCACCTTATATCTAAAATTTGAAGTATAAACACCAATGTCAACGCAATTTCGATTTTTTAAATCTATAGTCGTAATCTTACATTGACATGTAAACACAAAATTTGAATTATTTAAAACCAATATCAACGCAGTTTTGATTTTTCATTTCTACAGCCTTAGTGTTAAGATTGGGACTTAAACACATAAGCAATCCTCTTAGTTTTTCGGCGCCACAATAATGATAGTTTTGGATATACTTATTATATATTTTTCTATTAGTAGTACTGTGTCACAGTGGTATGGTGTATTGGTTGGCTCCCATTTTACTCCTATCCGCTGTAAAGAGCAGTATGTTCCTACTTTGCTTCATTGCGCAGCACTTGGACGTGAATCAAAAGATGTGAGGTTTTTCATAAACATTGAAAACAAATATTGTCGATGGAACTGTACTTACTTATACACAAAGGAAACACAGAACAAAGAATGGAAAAGCTACGGTATGTTTTCTTCAATAAAAACACGAACTTCTTAAGCTATTGACCCCAAGTTAACTGTTTTTGACATATTAAAGAAAATAAAACAGTACTCTCAAAAAAGTAGAAATTACCAAATTTTAAATATGCATTCTCACGGGTACAGTAAATTGTTGAACAGCGATTTAAATCATTATCTAATTACAATTATCTTGCCAGGTATCGAAGCGAAGAGAAACGCAGCTCTTTTGCAACCATCTATTGCATCTTCCGTATACAGTAATGACCCATCACTTTGGGGCACTGGTTATGCTACTGATGGGTTACATTCATTCAAAAGAGGTACACAAATATTTGCAAGTCAATGGGAAATCGCACCGTGGATTATGGTAACATTGGACGGACCACTACTGATATCATTTGTCCGTGTTTACAATAGAGAAGATGGTGATGGTAAGTTGGGTTTACTTCATGTTTTTAAAATATTTATCATCCCCTCCCCCTTGAAAATATACGAACACATATTCTGAAAAAAAAACCCAAGAATTTCATTTACGAAATATTTTGAAGGAAATAGATTTAAAGATGTCGCGTTTGAGGTATCCACGGACGGAGGTTCTTTTGAACAGCGAGGATTTTTCAAAGGACCGGGGGTTGATGGGCAGGTAGTGGAGATTCTTTTTGAGAATCCAACAATAGGAAAATTCATAAGACTTCGCATAACGCAAGGTTCCAGAAATCTTCTTAATTTGGCTGAGATTGAAGTCTACACAACATAATGATACATAATGATCCTTTTCATCTGTATTTTGTTTAATTAATTTTATAACTTTACAACTGCGTGGTGTTGTTTTATAAAAATAAATATTTCAGTTAATTGTTGATGAATTAATGTAAATGTAGTTCGTATCATTCCAATAAAGACCATTTTAAAAATTACATGTTAGTTGACCTTATTGATAGAAGCAAAACCTTATTTGGTCACAATTTGATTTAACATTCACGTATCTTCTAGCAAGTGAATGTATAGTTATGTCCTTAAAAAATAATGTCCTGTCAATTAGATTTTAAAATCATTGCTTTTATATTTTTATTTTATTTTTTAAATGTCTTGATAACTATACGTCCAGTATCAACTGTTTTGATCGATTTTAAATATATCATAAGTTTCATCTCATAGTGATATATAATTGTATTTTAAAATTAGCATTATTCCTCTATCTTTATCCTCTATACCTCTATCTTTTTAGAGGCCCGTGTTGCTCTGCTTTGAATTTGTATTTCGTTTTATGGATTTTTGAGATGGTTGACAGTTTGTTATTGTCATTTTTCATTCAATAGTGTTATTGGTATTTATGAAAACTTGATCATTTCAAATTACGCAATATTCAATATCAAAATTAATAAAAATTCAACAATCAAATACCTACTGTATAATGAGAACAGACATAACTTTATTTCAATGTGAGAGGTGTTCTAGTGTTTGATAGCAAAAAAAAACCCAATGAAACGTTTCGAAAAGGTTTGAAAAAAAATTATCCAAATTTCTACCATAGTTGTACAATTTAAGCCTTTTTCGCGAAATTGACGTTACTGAGCCCCCTTTTTTTTTTTATAATGCTTTAAAATAACCAATTAAGAAAAATGATTTTTCTTTATTGCCAAATTTAATCCAATACAATCATCGTTGTTGAGTAAAAGGGACAATTTATTTTAAATTAAAAAAATAATTATTTGATAAAATTTTAACTAAATTATAAAATACAATTCCATATGTTATTTCAATCAGAACAATTTCGATTTTGTATTTCAAGAGGAAAATTTATGATCAGAGTAACATCGCAAATTAATTCAGTATGTTAATGAGAGCCAAAGCAATGATACCTTTGGATATGCAGTACTCCTTTTAAGGTACCTTTTTATAAGTAGTACTATATCACAGTGATGTAGTGTATTGATTAGTTGATTCCAATTTTACAGCTATCCGATGTAAAGAGCACACTTTATTTCCTTCATTGTGCAGCACTTGAACATGAATCAAAAGATGTGAGGTTATTCGTAAACATTAAAAATAAATTATGACATTATGAAAAGCAAACACAGGACAAAGAATGAAAGCAGTAGGCTATGTACAAAGAATATCTTTCGATAAAAAGAGTAATCTGCTCCACGTAATTTAAAATATTTTTTTCCAAAAAGAAATATACGGTTGATAATTTTGCTTAGTGGCTATGCAACAAAAAGGTTCTGAAATCTAAAGTCTCATTTATCAGTATTTTTATTAAACTTTAAGTACAAACGAATCTCAAATGGTTTAGGTTTAATTTGCCGTTAGTCATATTTATAAATGTATGTTGACAAGATCATTTTGAGATAATACTAATGTAAACCTTTTTGTAAAGGGAGAGAAAAAAACGCAGTTTGCTGTGACCACGTAGTGCGTCCTCCATTTTCAATAATTTGAGAAGATGGAGTCGTGTTATGGTATCTCATTCGTGGCAAAAGTTTAGCGTTATTTCGCGATAGTTTAGCTTTTATTCGCAAAAGTTTCCCGTTATATCTTGGAAGTTTCGCACTAGCTATTTTTTTTTACATACGAAAATTGCCTACCTAGAATTTTGTAGATATCCTCTAAAATGATTTTTAAAGGATAAAAAAATGTTCTTCGTCACAAAGAATGCTCTCAATTGCAGAGTACTGCCTTGAATGTCTCCGAGGAAATAAATCACTACAAATGGTACAATACAAAACAAAATTTTACTCAGAAAGAAATTATATTTATATTTCTTTTAATCTCTTGTTTGTATTGTTGCGACTTGCAGGCAGATATTTTCATATCTATTTTTTCAATTATATATATAAATCCATTTATATCTTCTCAATGCAGACAACGAAAGCTTTAAATCAATTGCAAATACTTCTGATAAAGAGAATAACTAATCAGTCATGTCAGAATCTCTTTTGTTGAATACGTGCATCTTCCTAAATTATTAATTATGATACTTAAAGTATTATATATAGGTTAATTATTTTATTGTATTCAAATGATCTATAACCTTATATCACTTTAATCTGCTTTAATTAAATGTTTTATATAAAACAATATTCTCTTTCTTATAAGATAAAATAAATTCACATTACCCAAGTGCAAGATCGAACATTTGTGCTGCACTATTTTTCAATGGAAAATTCCCTTTATACCATTTATAATGCTTCATCCAATCATATGTTTCTGGTTATCAAGATGGTACATGGGAGATCTGGGATTTTTCAACAACAACCTGTTGATTTTGCGAATTGAAGATGTTCGGAAGAAATAATCTGTCAAAACTAACAAAGTTCTGTGTTTGAATTCGGACGTTGTGTGCCAATATGCCAATACTAATAATCAAGAAGTAAAAATATTACTAATAATGACGCAATAATCTGCAAACCTTACCACGTGACTTCCTTGATTCACTATCAACGCAATTTCGAATTTTCATATCTGTAGTCGTACTCTTATATTGGCATGCGACCACAGTCATCCACTTAGTTTGTCGGCGCCATAATAATGATACATTTGGATATATTTCTTATCATATATTTTTGTATTAGTAGTACTGTGTCCCAGTGGTATGGGGTAATGCCCGACTCCCATTTTAAAACTATCCACTGTAAAGAGCAGTATGTCTCTAGTTTGCTTCATTGTGCAGCACTTGGAGGTGAATCAAAAGATGTGAGGTTTTTCTTTAACATTAAAATTAGATATTGTCGATGGAACTGTGTCTTTTTATACACAATGGAAACATGGGACAAAGACTGGACTCATTACGGTATGGTTTACTACGATAATAACCTATACTAAACTTTTAAACGTTATTGACACCAAATTGACAATTTTACAATAATAAAAGAAAATTAAACGGTACGCCTCAAATATTAAGAAATTAACAATTCTTAGACACTTCTTTCACATATAACATCTGTTTTAATACCAATTTGAACAAACTACTGCAAGTATTCGACTTTTTCATATCTTATTATCATTATCTTGGCAGGTATCGATGAAAAGAGAAACGCAGCTCTTTTGCGACCATCCCATGCATCTTCCGTATACAGTAATGACCAATTACTTTGGGGTACCCATTATGCTATTGATGGGTTACATTCATTCAAAAGAGATACACAAATATTTGCAAGTGAATGGGAAACCTCGCCGTGGATTATGGTAACATTGGACGGACCACTACTGATATCATTCGTCCGTGTTTACAATAGAGAAGATGACTTTGGTAAGTTGTGTTCGTGTTCAATTTTTTTTGAAATTATTTATCCCCCCCCCACCCTTTTGAAAAGATACAAACACTTATTCTGAAGAAAAAAAATTCATTCACGAACTATTTTTGAAGGAGATAGATTTCACGATGTCGCGTTTGAGGTATCCACAGACGGAGCTTCTTTTGAACAACGAGGATTTTTCAAAGGACCAGGAGTTACTGGACAGGTGGTGGAAATTCTTTTTGACAATCCAACAGTAGGAAAATTCATGAGACTTCGGATAACACAAGGTTCCGGAAATCTTCTTAATTTTGCTGAGACTGAAGTCTACACAAAATAATGATACTTTTCTTTTGTATTTTCTTCTCTTTTTTGCGTGCTGTTGTTTTCGTGAGTTACCAATTCAGTTAATTGTTGATGAATTAATGTAAATGTAGTTCGCATTCTGTTCAGTTCTAATTACATTATTATACCAATAAAGACTATTTAAGCACTTTGATTTTATGGAATGAAGCAAAACCTTATTTGGTTACAATTGGATTTAACATCCATGTACCCTCTAGCAAGAGAATGCATAGTTAAGACTCTTTTTTTAATAAAGAATTTTGTGTCAATTAGATTTTATAATCATTCAGTTTATCTTTTTATTAGCTTTTAAACATAAGTCTTGATGATTAGATGCCCGGTACCCACTGCTTTGATCATTTTTAAATGATATCTCACGTTTCATCTCATAGGTGAGATAATCAGGGTTTTTTCAATAAGTAATATTAACTAGTGTTATTGGTCAATATAAAAACATGATCAATTCAAATTACGCAACATTCACTATTAAGATTAATCAAAATTCAAGAAACAAATACATACATGTATAATGAGAACCAATAAAATTCGAACTAATTTATTTCGTAACATTAATAATGAAACTCCATTTCTTATTTGAATCAAAGCAATCTCGATTTTGTATTTGTGTTAATCACAATCCATGATCAGAGTAACATCGCAAAGTAATTCAGTATGTTAATGAGCGCCAAAGCAATGATCATTTAAGGAATATTTTTAATTTTTGCCCAGATTATCCGATATAACCTATTTTGAGGTAGTGCACGCTTTTTTATAATCCGCTTTTGTGGATTATAAAAAAACGTGCACTGCCTCAAACCAAAGCTTTATTCATACGAAAATGACCTTCAGTTAATGAACAAAACACTGTATGCTGCTTTGGATGTCTCTGATGGACAAAATCATTACAAATGATACAATTTAATACAATAAACTTTAAGAGTACATCATGGGGAAAGTATATTTAAATGTTCTTTTAGTCTCTTGTTACTTTTGTTGCGACTTGCAAGCAGATATTTTCTTAGAACCGATAGATTATATATTGAAGTTTTACCTCCATCCTATTATTTTCAAGTTATTGGTCCTGGGGTAATAATATATGAAGTAAATTTTAAAGTACATGTACTCTTATCATGATGCTTTCATAGTAAATTCACAAAAGGGGTTCGTTAGATCTTTAATAATTTTTCCTCATTCCAATACTGAATTTAACAATCCTCATGAGGCTACATTATTGTTGCTCCTGGGTCACAGCTCGAACAAACTTGAATCTAATACACATGTACATAACTGGTATGTAACAAAGTTTTGAAACAACTTTCATATTTTGATGGAGTAACTGTTCTTAAAGGAAAGCTTTTTATACACCCCCTTTCCCCTTAAAATGTGGTGTGACTTTTCACATGAACAAATCTGAATGCTCTTCACATAAGAATGATTTATGTCAAGATTTGCATAGTTGAAATATGGCCAAGTAGTTCTGTAGAATAAGTCATAAATGTGAATACAGACAGAGAGACGCCGGACTCTCTTAGAGCTGAAAAGCTCACTTGTGCTTTGGCTAAGGTGACATAATTTTTTTTCTTTTTATCAATTATTCAAATCATGTGGAAACTTACGACTAAAAATTAATGCAAGAGCAGTGTCTGGTTGGTATCAATTACCGGTTCGATATCTTTGAAATTTTCAGGCCAAAGATTTCACGACCTTGCAGTGGAAGCGTCAAACGAGAGCACTTACGTTCAGCGAGGATTTTTTAAAGGCCCAGCATCGACTTAAGAATTAGTAGAGATTCCTTGTAAATACACAACCGTTGTGAAGGTTGGATTGTGAAGGATTAAAAGTACAACAACGATTCCCTTAACATTTAAGAAAAAAAAAAAAAAAAAAAAAATATATATATATATATATATATATATATATATATATATATATATATATATATATATATATATATATATATATATAAAACAAGATATCTATGACCCAATGTTCACTAGAGATACCCCCGCTCTGATGTGAATATACAAGATAGGTAAAGTCAACATTAAACGAAGTTGATATCGAATTTGTTCAAAAATAAAACCCACCATATGGCATTCCTTAACAAAGATAATGTTTAAATTTCAAGCACCTGCGATTAATATTGCTGAGAAATCTTTGACGAATTTTTTTTCTCGAAAATTTAGGCTAAAAATAAACGAAGTCTTCATTTAACAGAAAATTGACATCTAATTCGTACAAAAATGAATCCCACCATATGGCATACCTAAACGAAAAGTGTGTTAAAATTCCAATCATCTGCGATTAATAGTTGCTGAGAAAAATGCGACAGAAATTTGTTACGGACAGACACACAGACATATACAAAAGGGTAAAACAGTATACCCCCCTCTCCTTCGGAGCGGGGGTATAATAACAAGAGGCCCATGGGCCACAACGCTCACCTGAGCAACAACAGACATAATAAAATCAGCTTTATGGAGTCATATACAAAATATCTGGACAATGTAGTAGAATGGATCCTGTGTAAAAAAAATTCCCCTGCATATTTTTATGTCTATCAATGAGCTCCTTTGTAACAGGATGATTTTACAGTTATACCACATATTGAGCATTGCAGTTCTCGAGAAGATGATCAGACTTAACGATCTCCAGTCCTCACCAATGTTTGATAACTCTATATTATCCGGAATTTTTTTATTCGTACCATAAATCTGACTTTTATATAGACAAATTTAATTAGTTTTGAAGTTTTAATGAATGTCATTCAACACAACTGCTTGGCTTAGTGGTTCCACGGAAACCTACAACCTAGAGGTACAGGGGTTCGAGCCACCGATGCACCGGTACAACCTCTTTTTCTAATTTGATCTCAACTTGTATAGGTTATTAAGGTCTTCCGTTTCCAACGGAAGACCTTATTGTTTTCGTACTGTTTCTTATTATTAAGGTCTTCCGTTTCCAACGGAAGACCTTATTGTTTTCGTACTGTTTCTTATTATTATTAAGGTCTTCCGTTTCCAACGGAAGACCTTATTGTTTTCGTACTGTTTATTATTATTATTATTATTATTTTTTTCCAAATTTTGTGCACGCGATTTCTCGAAAACTATTCGACCGATCTGAACCATTTTTTCACAGATGATTGGATGTGATCTGAATTTTATATGTTTTTGAAATTTTTGACGTCGTCACTTCCGGTACCGATTTATCGGTGATTTTGTCGTTTTTGACGACCATTTTTGTGCACGCATAAACTCAGAGACTATCAGAGATATGATTATGAAATTTTCAGGGTAGGTAGACTATAGTTTGAAGTTGTGTCTATTGTTTTTGTTTTACGTCAGTGGCGCCTTATTTTGGAGCTCGCCGAGGCTCGAAAATTGGGTACGGATTTTCATTCAAAATTTTCAGACGTTTTGATCTGTATCTTTTTATCAGTTAATATTTTGTTAAGACATATATAACAAAAGTGGTAGAAAATTAATAGTTCTTTCCAACAAAATCAAGAAAAAGGGGCTAGCCCCTATTTTCAGGGGCCAAGACACTCGTAAACTCTATTACAAATAACTTTAAAATGATAAAGATTTTGTAATGCATTATAAAAGCAAAGTTGTTGACCGTAACAATATATATCAGGAAAAATTATTGCCACGCCCATTTATTACGTAATTAGGGATTTATAGGGGCCAACGTTCTCAAATTTTGATACAATTTTTCTAAAGAACGAGACATATTTTGTTAAGCACTGTAGAAGAGAAAATATGTGTATTGATGATTTAAATCGATTCCACTAATCAAAACACCAATGTATGTCCCCATTAAGGATCTACAGGGCTGACCCCTAAAAGATTCAATCATTTATATCTCAAATGTGAACAACAATTTTAGATAGGTGTGAGAACAAAAACTGTTAGTATTCTGAAGACCTTTTCAAGGAAATCAAGAAAAAGGGGCTGGCCCTTTAAATTAGGGGCCAAGATACTCGTAAACTCTATTACAAATAACTTTAAAATAATCAAGATTTTGTAATGCATTATAGAAGCAAAGTTGTTGATCTTTACAATATCTATAAGAAAAAATCATTGCCACGCCCATTTATTACGTAACTAGGGATTTTTAGGGGCCAAAGTACTTAAAGTTTGACGCAATATACATAGAGAAGGAGACTTATTTTGTTAAGCATTGTAGAAGAGAAAATGTCTGCATTGATGATTCTGATCGATTCCACTAATTATAACACCAATGTCTGTCCCCATTAAGGATTTACAGGGCTAACCCCTAAAAGATTCAATCATTCATATATAAAAAAAATGAACAACAATTTAAGAGAGGTTTAAGAACAAAAAATATTAGTATTCTTAAGTCCTTTTCAAGGAAATCAAGAAAAAGGGGCTGGCCCCTTTAATTAGGGGCAAAGCTACTCGTAAACTCTATTACAAATAACTTAAAAACGATCAAGATTTTGTAATGCATCATAGAAGCAAAGTTCTTGATAGTAACAATGTATGTTTGAAAAACTCTTTGCCACACCAATTTATTACTTAATTGGAGATTTATAGGAGGCAAAGTCCTTAAACTTGTTAAAAAATTGAACGGAAGACCTACTCGTTACTCGTAACGAGATCGTATCTAGTTATTATTATTATTATTATTTTTCTTTTCCACAAATTTTGTGCACGCGATTTCTCGAAAACTATTCGACCGATTTCCACAATTTTTTCACAGGTGATTGGACTTCATATGATCTTTAAACATTTTTGATAATTTTCCTGTCGTCAGTTCCGGTACCGATTTATCGGCCATTTTGTTCATTTTTACGACCTATTTTGTGCACACAAAAACTCAAAAACTATCAGAGATATGAATATGAAATTTTCAGGATAGTTAGACCATAGTTTGAAGTTGTGCCCATTGATTTTGTTTTACTCCTGTGGCGCCATTTCTTGGAGCTCGCTATGGCTCGAAAATTGGGTACAGATTTTGAATCAAAATTTTCACACGTTTTGATCTGTATCTTTTTATCAGTTGATATTTTGTTGAGACATATATAACAAAAGCGGTAGAGTATGAAAAGTTCTTTTCACCGATATCACGGAAAAGGGGCTAGCCCCTTTAATTAGGGGCCAAGAGACTCGTAAACTTTATAACAAATAACTTAAAAATGATAAAGATTTTGTAATGCATTATAGAAGCAAAGTTGTTGATCATAACAATATCTATCAGAAAAAATCATTGCCACGCCCATTTATAACGTAACTAGGGATTTTTAGGGGCCAAAAACCTTAAATTTTGACGCAATATATCTAGAGAAGGAGACATATTTTGTTAAGCATTGTAGAAGAGAAAATGTCTGCATTGATGATTTCAATCGATGCCACTTATCAAAACACCAATGTATGTTCCCATAAAGGATTTGCAGGGTTGACCCCTAAAAGATTCAATCATTTATATCTCAAAAATGAACAACAATTTAAGATAGGTGTAAGAACAAAAAATGTTACTATACTTAAGATCTTTCCAACAAAATCAAGAAAAAGGGATTGGCCCCTTTCATTAGGGGCCAACACACTCGTAAACTCTATTACAAATAAGTTAAAAACGATAAAGATTTTGTAATGCATTATAGAAGCAAAGTTGTTGATCATAACAATATCTATCAGAAAAAATCATTGCCAGCGCATTTATTACGTAACTAGGGATTTTTAGGGGCCAAAGTCCTTAAACATTGACGCAATATATCTAGAGAAGGAGACATATTTTGTTAAGTATTATAGAAGAGAAAATGTCTGCATGGATGGTTCTAATCGATTCCACTTATCAAAACACCAATGTCTGTCCCCATTAAGGATCTATAGGACTGGCCCCTAAAATATTCAATCGTTTATATCTCAAAAATTAACAACAATTTTTGATAGGTTTACGAACAAAAAATGATAGTATTCTTAAGACCTTTTCAATGAACTCAAGAAAAAGGGGTTGGCCCTTAAAATTAGGGGCCAAGATACTAGTAAACACTCTTACAAATAACTTAAAAACGATCAAGATTGTGTAATGCATTATAGAAGACAAGTTGTTGATCGTAACAAAGTCTGTTTGAAAAACTCTTTGCCACAACCATTTATTACTCAATTAGGGATTTAAAGGAGCCAAAGTCCTTAATCTTTTTAAAAAATTGAACGGAAGACCTACTCGTTACTCGTAACGAGATCGTATCTAGTTAAGGTCTTCCGTTTCCAATGGAAGACCTTATTGTTTTCGTACTGTTTCTTATTAAGGTCTTCCGTTTCCAACGGAAGACCTTATTGTTTTCGTACTGTTTCTTATTATTATTATTATTATTATTATTTTTCTTTTCCACAAATTTTGTGCACGCGATTTCTCGAAAACTATTCGACAGATTTCCACAATTTTTTCATAGATGATTGGACTTTATATGATCTTCATACATTTTTGATAATTTTCCTGTCGTCACTTCCGGTACCGATTTATCGGCCATTTTGTTCATTTTTACGACCTATTTTGTGCACACAAAAACTCAAAAACTATCGGAGATATGAATATGAAATTTTCAGGATAGTTAGACCATAGTTTGAAGTTGTGCCCATTGTTTTTGTTTTACTCCTGTGGCGCCATTTCTTGGAGCTCGCTATGGCTCGAAAATTGGGTCCGAATTTTTAATCAAAATGTTCACACGTTTTGATCTGTATCTTTTTATCAGTTGATATTTTGTGAAGACATATATAACAAAAGTGGTAGATTATTAAAAGTTCTTTTCATCGATATCAACGAAAAGGGGCTGGCCCCTTGAACTAGGGGCCAAGAGACTCGTAAAGTATATTATAAATAACTTAAAAACTTTAAAGATTTTGTAATGCATTATAGAAGCAAAGTTGTTGATTGTAACAATATCAATCTGAAAACCTCAATGCCATACCCATTTATGACGTAATTTGGGATTTTTAGGGACAAATATCTCAAACTTTGATACAATATATCTAGAGAACGAGACATATTTTGTTAAACATTGTAGAAGAGAAAATGTTTGCATTAATGATTCTAATCGATTTAACTAATCAAAACACCAATGTCTGTCCCCATTAAGGATCTACAGGACTGGCCCCTAAAATATTCAATCATTTGTATCTCAAAAATGAACAACAATTTTAGATGGATGTATGAATATAAAATGTTAGTATTCTTACGACCTTTTCAGGAAAATCCAGCAAAAGGGGCTGGTCCCTTGAATTAGGGCCAAAAACACTTGTAAACTCTATTACAAATAACTTAAAAACGATCAAGATTTTGTAATGAATTATAGAAGCAAATTTGTTGATCCTAACAATATCTATCAGAAAAAATCATTGCCATGCCCATTTTTTTACGTAATTAAGGACTTTTAGGGGCCAAAGTACTTAAACTTTGACGCGATATATCTAGAGAAGGAGACATATTTTGTTAAGCATTGTAGAAGAGAAAAAATTTGTATTGATGATACTAATCGATTCCACTAATCAAAACACCAATGTAAGTCCCCATTAAGGATCTACAAGATTGGCCCCTTTCAATATTCAATCATTTGTATCTCAAAAATGAACAACAATTTTAGATAGGTGTAAGAACAAAAAATGTTAGTATTTGTAAGACCTTTTAATGGAAATCAAGAAAAAGGGGCTGGCCCCTTAAATTAGGGGCCAAGATACTCGTAAAGTATATTACAAATAATTTAAAAACGATAAAGATTTTGTAATGCATTATAGAAGCAATGTTGTTGATCGTAACAATATATATAAGGAAAAATCATTGCCACGCCCATTTGTCACGGAAAAAGGGATTTTTAGGGGCCAAAGTTCTCAAACTTAAATATAATATATCTAGAGAAGGAGACATATTTTGTGAAGCATTGTATAAGAGAAAATACTTGTATTGATGAGTTAAATCGATTTCACTAATCAAAACACCAATGTCTGTCCCCATTAATGATCTACAAGACTGGCCCCTAAAATATTCAATCATTTGTATCTCAAAAATGAACAACAATTTTAGAGGGGTGTAAGAATAAAAAATGTTAGTATTTGTGAGACCTTTTCAAGGAAATCAAGAAAAAAGGGGCTGGTCCCTTTGATTAGGGCCCAAAACACTTGTTAACTCTATTACAAATAACCTAAAAGCGATCAAGATTTTGTAATGCATTATAGAAGCAAATTTGTTGATCGTAACAATTTTTATCAGAAAAAATCATTGACACGCCCATTTCTCATGTAATTAGGGACTTTTAGGGGCCAGAGTACTTCAACTTTGACGCGATATATCTACAGAAGGAGGCATATTTTGTTAAGCATTGTAGAAGAGAAAATGTCTGTATTCATGATACTAATCGATTCTACTAATCAAAACACCAATATCTTTCCCTATTAAGGATCTACAGAGCTGACCCCTTAAATAATCAATCATATGTATGTAAAAAATGAACAACAATTTAAGATAGGTGTAAGATCAAAACATGTTAGTATTCGTGAGACCTTTCGAATGAACTCAAGAAAAAGGGGCTGGCCCCTTAAATTAGGGTCCAAGGCACTCGTGAAGTCTCTTACACATAACTTAAAAACGATCAAGATTTTGTTATGCATTATAGAAGCAAGTTTTTGATCGTAACAATATCAGTTTGTAAAACTCATTGGCACACCCATTGATGACGTAATTAGGGATTTTCGAGGACTAAAAGCTTAAATCTTTAATGTGCTGTATGTGAAAAAGCAAAACACTTTGTTAAGCATTGTAAAGGATATTGACAATCGTATACATCATCTGAAAGGGAGGAGGTGAGGGGGAATTCAAAAATTTCATTAATAATTTAATCATATCGTTTAAAATATTGAACGGAAGACCTATTCGTTACTCGTAACGAGATCGTATCTAGTTATTATTAAGGTCTTCCGTTTCCAACGGAAGACCTTATTGTTTTCGTACTGTTTCTTATTATTATTATTATTATTATTATTATTATTATTTTTCTTTTCCACAAATTTTGTGCACGCGATTTCTCGAAAACTATTCGACCGATTTCCAAAATTTTTTCACAGATGATTGGACTTCATATGATCTTCAAACATTTTTGATAATTTTCCTGTCGTCACTTCCGGTACCGATTTATCGGCCATTTTGTTCATTTTTACGACCTATTTTGTGCACACAAAAACTCAATAACTATCAGAGATATGAATATGAAATTTTCAGGATAGTTAGACCATGGTTTGAAGTTGTGCCCATTGGTTTTGTTTTACTCCTGTGGCGCCATTTCTTGGAGCTCGCTATGGCTCGAAAATTGGGTACCGTTTTTTAATCAAAATTTTCACACGTTTTGATCTGTATCTTTTTATCAGTTGATATTTTGTTAAGACATATATAACAAAAGTGGTAAAGTATGAAAAGTTCTTTTCACCGATATCAAGGAAAAGGGGCTAGCCCCTTTAATTAGGGACCAAGAGACTCGTAAACTCTAATACAAAAAACTTAAAAACGATCAAGATTTTGTAATGCATTATAGAAGCAAAGTTGTTGATCATAACAATATCTGTCAGAAAAAATCATTGCCACGCCCATTTATTACGTAACCAGGGATTTTTAGGGGCCAAAAACCTTAAATTTTGACGCAATATATCAAGAGAAGGAGACATATTTTGTTAAGCATTGTAGAAGAGAAAATGTCTGCATTGATAATTTTAATCGATTGCACTTATCAAAACATCAATATCTGTCCCCATTAAGGATTTACAGGACTGACCCCTAAAAGATTCAATCAATTATATCTCAAAAATGAACAACAATTTAAGATAGGTGTAAGAACAAAAATTGTTAGTATCCTTAAGACCTTTCCAACAAAATCAAGAAAAAGGGGCTGGCCCCTTTACTTAGGGGCCAATAAACTCGTAAACTCTATTACAAATAACTTTAAAACGATCTAGATTTTGTAATGCATTATCGAAGCAAAGATGTTGATCGTAGCAATGTCTATCTGAAAAATCATTGCCACGCCCATTTATTACGTAATTAAGGATTATTAGGGGCCAAAGTCCTTAAACTTTGACGCAATATATCTAGAGAAGGAGACATATTTTGTTAAGCATTGTAGAAGAGAAAATGTCTGCATTGATGATTTTAATCGATGCCACTAATCAAAACACCAATGTATGTTCCCATAAAGGATTTACAGGGCTGATCCCTAAAAGATTCAATCATTTATATCTCAAAAATGAACAACAATTTAAGAAAGGTGTAAGAACAAATAATGTTACTATACTTAAGATCTTTCCAACAAAATCAAGAAAAAGGGACTGGCCCCTTTCATTAGGGGCCAACACACTCGTAAACTCTATTACAAATAACTTTAAAACGATAAAGATTTTGTAATGCATTATAGAAGCAAAGTTGTTGATCATAACAATATCTATCAGAAAAAATCATTGCCAGCCCATTTATTACGTAACTAGGGATTTTTAGGGCCCAAAGTTCTTAAACTTTGACGCAATATATCTAGAGAAGGAATGTAATAAAAATAATATTTTGTTAAGTATTATAGAAGAGAAAATGTCTGCATGGATGGTTCTAATCGATTCCACTTATCAAAACACCAATGTCTGTCCCCATTAAGGATCTATAGGATTGGCCCCTAAAATATTCAATCGTTTATATCTCAAAAATTAACAACAATTTTTGATAGGTTTACGAACAAAAAATGATAGTATTCTTAAGACCTTTTCAATGAACTCAAGAAAAAGGGGCTGGCCCTTAAAATTAGGGGCCATGATACTAGTAAACACTATTACAAATAACTTAAAAACGATCAAGATTATGTAATGCATTATAGAAGACAAGTCGTTGATCGTAACAAAGTCTGTTTGAAAAACTCTTTGCCACAACCATTTATGACTTAATTAGGGATTTATAGGAGCCGAAGTCCTTAAACTTTTTAAAAAAACTGAACGGAAGACCTACTCGTTACTCGTAACGAGATCGTATCTAGTTAAGGTCTTCCGTTTCCAACGGAAGACCTTATTGTTTTCGTACTGTTTATTATTATTATTATTATTATTTTTTTCCAAATTTTGTGCACGCGATTTCTCGAAAACTATTCGACCGATCTGAACCATTTTTTCACAGATGATTGGATGTGATCTGAATTTTATATGTTTTTGAAATTTTTGACGTCGTCACTTCCGGTACCGATTTATCGGTGATTTTGTCGTTTTTGACGACCATTTTTGTGCACGCATAAACTCAGAGACTATCAGAGATATGATTATGAAATTTTCAGGGTAAGTAGACTATAGTTTGAAGTTGTGTCTATTGTTTTTGTTTTACGTCAGTGGCGCCTTATTTTGGAGCTCGCCTAGGCTCGAAAATTGGGTACGGATTTTCATTCAAAATTTTCAGACGTTTTGATCTGTATCTTTTTATCAGTTAATATTTTGTTAAGACATATATAACAAAAGTGGTAGAGAATTAATAGTTCTTTCCAACAAAATCAAGAAAAAGGGGCTAGCCCCTATTTTTAGGGGCCAAGACACTCGTAAACTCTATTACAAATAACTTTAAAATGATAAAGATTTTGTAAAGCATTATAGAAGCAAAGTTGTTGACCGTAACAATAGATATCAGGAAAAAATCATTGCCACGCCCATTTATTACGTAATTAGGGATTTGTAGGGGCCAACGTTCTCAAACTTTGATACAAATTATCTAAAGAACGAAACATATTTTGTTAAGCATTGTAGAAGAGAAAATATTTGTATTGATGATTTAAATCGATTCCACTAATCAAAACACCAATGTCTGTCCCCATTAAGGATCTACAGGGCTGACCCCTAAAAGATTCAATCATTTATATCTCAAATGTGAACAACAATTTTAGATAGGTGTGAGAACAAATAATGTTAGTATTCTTAAGACCTTTCCAAACAAATCAAGAAAAACGGGCTGGCCCCTTTAATTAGGGGCCAAGAGACTCATAAACTCTATTACAAATAACTTTAAAACGATCAAGATTTTGTAATGCATTATAGAAGAAAAGTTGTTGATCATCATAATATCTATCTGAAAAAATCATTGCCACGCCCATTTATTACGTAACTAGGGAATTTTAGGGGCCAAAATCCTTAAATTTTGACGCAATATATCTAGAGAAGGTGACATATTTTGTTAAGCATTGTAGAAGAGAAAATGTCTGCATTGATGATTTTAATCGATTCCACTTATCAAAACACCAATATCTGTCCCCATTAAGGATCTACAGGGCTGACCCCTAAAAGATTCAATCATTTATATCTCAAATGTGAACAACAATTTGAGATAGGTGTAAGAACAAAAATTGTTAGTATTCTTAAGACCTTTCCAACAAAATCAGGAAAAAGGGGGTGGCCCCTTTAATTAGGGGCCAAGACACTCGTAAACTCTATTACAAATAACTTAAAAACGATCAAGATTACGTAATGCAGTATAGAAGCAAAGTTGTTGATCATAACAATATCTATCTGAAAAAATCATTGCCACGCCCATTTATTACGTAACTAAGAATTATTAGGGGCCAAAGTACTTAAATTTTGACGCAATATATCTGGAGAAGGAGACATATTTTGTTAAGCATTGTAGAAGAGAAAATGTCTGCATTAATGGTTTTAATCGATTCCACTTATCAAAGCACCAATGTCTGTCTCCATTAAGGATCTACAGGGCTGGCCCCTAAAATACTCAATCGCTTGTATCTCAAAAATGAACAACAATTTAAGATAGGTATAAGAAACAAAAATAATAGTATCCTTAAGACCTTTTCAATGAAATCTAGAAAAAGGCTTTGGCCCTTTAAATAAGGGGCCAAAATACTCCTAAACTCCATGACAAATAACTTAAAAACGATAAAGATTTTGTAATGCATTATAGAAGCAAAGTTGTTGATCGTAACAATTAATGTCTGCTTGAAAAACTTTTTGGCACACCCATTTATTATTTAATTAGGGATTTATAGTAGCCAAAGTCATTGAACTTTTCAAAACATTGAACGGAAGACCTACTCGTTACTCGTAACGAGATCTAGTTAAGGTCTTCCGTTTCCAACGGAAGACCTTATAGTGATTGTAATGTTTCTTATTATTATTATTATTTTTTTTTTTCCTTTTTTTGTCCACAAGATTTCTCAGAGATGGCTTGATAGATTTTCTTGAAATTTTCAGGAATGATAGAGAATGATAATATCTCTAGGCGTTTTTTTCATTTTTTCAAATTTCATTTCTTGTCGTCCGTTTCCTGTCCCGCGACAAAAAGCTAGTGACATCGAGATCTCAAAAACGAAAAAGATTTGAGCATCCAAACTTTGTAGGATGATAGACCTTTAGTTGTAGATGTGTTTAAACTATTTTGTTTTGTTCGTCGTAACTTCCGTTCGTCAGCGGAAGCACTTAAAAAAATATCTTTTTTACACATATAATTGTTTTCACATAGAATTGATATATAACTAAAAATCTCTACATATGTCATCTATCCGATGGTGAATAAAGAAAATTAATCTACTTCCGGTGAGATATCTCAAATATCTCAGATTGTTTTTTTTAAACAAATGTTGTAACAGCGAGATCTAAGAAACTGTTAGTGACCAAGGCTCAAAACTTACAAGGATGATAGACATTATATAGTAGATGTGTTTAACCGGTTTCATTTTGTCAACCGTCACTTCCGGTCCACACTGGAAGAGTTCAAACAATTCAAGTTGTTTAAAAGTTTAACTGTTTTTCTTTGACAACTTAAGATAAATTGATAGGCAATAAAGTCCCGTTTTCTAGTGTTTTAGAAAAACGACCTATCCTTTTCCTTGATAACTTCCGTTTCTCTGTTTCCTGTCCCTAGACAAAAAACCTTAACTTCTCGAGATCTCAAAAACGGTAATGACTTGAACAATCAAACTTTGTGGGATTATAGACATATGTATGTTAATCTATTTACACTATTTTGTTTTGTTCGGCGTAATTTCCGGTCGTCACCGGAAGCACTTCAAAACTTTTTTTTTTCACCTTTTTTAATGTGTATACATAAAATTGAAATATTAGTATAAATCATTTCATATGTCATATATGCGATGTTAAATAAACACAAAAATTCTTCTTCTGGTGAGTTATCTCAAATATCTCAGATAGCCTTTTTTAAACAAATGCCATACGTGTCGGATCTTACAAACTTTAAAAGATTAAGACACAAAACCTACATGGACGATAGACATTTTATAGAAGATGTGTTTAATCGCTTTTATTTTGTCAACCGTCACTTCCGGTCCTCACCGGAAGGGTTCAAACAATTATGTTTTGAACAAGTTTACCTGACTTTCATGGGTTTTCATCTAGCCTGATAAATAGTGATGTACACTTGGCAAATGTACTAGAAATATCAGCTTTTATTTTCATTAATCACTTCCGTTCGTCAGTTTCCGGCCCCGAAATAAAAAAAACCTTGTTTGAACGAGATCTCTGATTAGGCAGAGACGTGAAAAACCAAACTTTGAGGAAAGATTGACTTATGACTGTAGAAATGTTTAATGTGTTTTGTTTGGTTCAATATTACTTCCGGTCGACACAAAATGTACTTCAAAAATTGATTATTTTTTTCATTCTCGTTGTTGTTTTAGATAGAAGTAACGTATACATATTTCATTCACAGTAAATATCATTTCCATTATTTTTTTTTACTTGAGAGAAGCAATGTCTTATAGTTAAATTCATACATGTATATCAGAACGGAAGACCTTTTTGTTGCTTTTGCAACAAGAGTCTAGTTAAGGTCTTCCGTTTCCAACGGAAGACCTTATAGTGATTGTAATGTTTCTTATTATTATTATTAAGGTCTTCCGTTTCCAACGGAAGACCTTATTGTTTTCGTACTGTTTCTTATTATTATTATTATTATTTTTCTTTTCCACAAATTTTGTGCACGCGATTTCTCGAAAACTATTCGACCGATTTACGCAATTTTTTCACAGATAATTGGACTTCATGTGATCTGCATACATTTTTGATAATTTTCTTGTCGTCACTTCCGGTACCAATTTATCGGCCATTTTGTTCATTTTTACGACCTGTTTTGTGCACACAAAAACTCAAAAACTATCAGAGATATGAATATGAAATTTTCAGGATAGTTAGATCATAGTTTGAAGTTGTGCCCATTGATTTTGATTTACTCCTGTGGCGCCATTTCTTGGAGCTCGCTATGGCTCGAAAATTTGGTATGGAATTTTAATCAAAATTTTCACACGTTTTGATCTGTATCTTTTTATAAGTTGATATTTTGTTGAGACATATATAACAAAAGTGGTAGAGTATGAAAAGTACTTTTCACCGATATCACGGAAAAGGGGCTAGCCCCTTTAATTAGGGGCCTAGATACTCGTAAACTCTATTACAAATAACTTAAAAACGATCAAGATTTTGTAATGCATTATAGAAGCAAAGTTGTTGATCATAACAATATCTTTCAGGAAAAATCATTGTCACGCCCATTTATTACGTAACTAGGGATTTTCAGGGGCCAAAATCCTTAAATTATGACGCAATATATCTAGAGAAGATGACATATTTTGTTAAGCATTGTAGAAGAGAAAATGTTTGCATTGATGATTTAAATCGATTCCACTAATTAAAACACCAATGTCTGTCCCCATTAAGGATCTACAGGGCTGACCCCTAAAAGATTCAATCATTTATATCTCAAATGTGAACAACAATTTTTGATAGGTGTGAGAACAAAAATTGTTAGTATTCTTAAGACCTTTCCAACAAAATCAAGAAAAAGGGGCTGGCCCCTTTAATTAGGGGCCAAGAGACTCGTAAACTCTATTACAAATAACTTAAAAACGATCAAGATTTTGTAATGCATTATAGAAGCAAAGTTGTTGATCATAACAATATCTATCTGAAAAAATCATTGCCACGCCCATTTATTATGTAATGAGGGATTTTTAGGGGCCAAAATCCTTAAATTTTGACGCAATATATCTAGACAAGGTGACATATTTTGTTAAGCATTGTAGAAGAGAAAATGTCTGCATTGATGATTTTAATCGATTGCACTTATCAAAACACCAATATCTGTCCCCATTAAGGATCTACAGGGCTGACCCCTAAAAGATTCAATTATTTATATCTCAAATGTGAACAACAATTTTAGATAGGTGTTAGAACAAAAATTGTTAGTTAAATTAGGGTCCAAGGCACTTGTGAAGTCTCTTACACATAACTTAAAAACGATCAAGATTTTGTAATGCATTATAGAAGCATGTTGTTGATCGTAACAATTAATGTCTGCTTGAAAAACTTTTTGGCACACCCATTTATTACTTAATTAGGGATTTATAGTAGCCAAAGTCATTGAACTTTTCAAAACATTTAACGGAAGACCTACTCGTTACTCGTAACGAGATCTAGTTATTATTATTATTCTTTTTTTTTTTCCTTTTTTTGTCCACAAGATTTCTCAGAGATGGCTAAATAGATTGTCTTGAAATTTTCAGTGATGATAGAGAATGATAATATCTCTAGGCGTTTTTTTCATTTTTTCAAAATTCATTTCCTGTCGTCCGTTTCCTGTCCCGCGACAAAAAGCTAGTGACATCGAGATCTCAAAAACGAAAAAGACTTGAGCATCCAAACTTTATGGGATGATAGTCCTATAGTTGTAGATGTGTTTAAACTATTTTGTTTTGTTCGTCATAGGTTCCGGTCGTCACCGGAAGTACTTTAAAAAATATTTTTTTTTACGCATTCAATTTATTTCATACAGAATTGAAATATAAGTATAAATTCTTACATAAGTCATCTATCCGATGTTAAATAAAGAAAAATAATCTATTTCCGGTGAGATATCTCAAATATCTCAGATTGTTTTTTTTAAACAGATGTTGTAACAGCGAGATCTCAAAAACTGTAAGTGACCAAGGCACGAAACTAACATGGTTGATAGACATTTGAAAGAAGATGTGTTTTACCGCTTTCATTTTGTCAACCGTCACTTCCGGTCCACACTGGAAGAGTTCAAACAAATCAAGTTGTTTAAAAGTTTAACCTTTTTTCTTTGACAATTTTAGATAAATTGATAGGCAATAAAATCCCGTTGTTTAGTGTTTAAGAAAAATTATCTATCCTTTTCATTGAGCACTTCCGTTTGTCCGTTTCCTGTCCCGAGACAAAATACCTTGACTTCTCGAGATCTTGAAAACGGTAATCACTTGAACAACCAAACTTTGTGGGATAATAGACCTATATATGTAGATGTGTTTACACTATTTTGTTTTGTTCGGCGTAACTTCCGGTCGTCACCGGAAGCACTTCAAAAATTATTTTATTTTACCTTTCTTAGTTATTTTACATAGAATTGAAATATTAGTTTACATTATGTCATATGTCATGTATGCGATGTTAAATAAACACAAAATTTCTTCTTCCGGTGAGTTATCTCAAATATCTCAGATAACATTTTTTTAAACAAATGTTTTAGCTGTCAGATCTTACAAACTTTAAGTGATTAAGACGCAAAACTTTCATGGACAATAGACATTTGACAGAAAATGTGTTTAACCGCTTTCATTTTGTCAACTGTCACTTCCGGTCCACACTGGAAGAGTTCAAACAAATCAAGTTGTTTAAAAGTTTAACCTTTTTTCTTTGACAATTTTAGATATATTGATAGGCAATAAAATCCTGTTGTCTAGTGTTTAAGAAAAATTATCAATCCTTTTCATTGAGCACTTCCGTTTGTCCGTTTCCTGTCCCGAGACAAAAAACCTTGACTTCTCGAGATCTTGAAAACAGTAATCACTTGAACAACCAAACTTTGTGGGATTATAGACCTATATATGTGGATGTGTTTACACTATTTTGTTTTGTTCGGCGTAACTTCCGGTCGTCACCGGAAGCACTTCAAAAATTATTTTATTTTACCTATCTTAGTTATTTTACATAGAATTGAAATATTAGTTTACATTATGTCATATGTCATGTATGCGATGTTAAATAAACACAAAATTTCTTCTTCCGGTGAGTTATCTCAAATATCTCAGATAACATTTTTTTAAACAAATGTTTTAGCTGTCAGATCTTACAAACTTTAAGTGATTAAGACGCAAAACTTTCATGGACAATAGACATTTGACAGAAAATGTGTTTAACCGCTTTCATTTTGTCAACTGTCACTTCCGGTCTTCACCGGATGTTTTCAAACAAATCATGTTTTAACAAGTTTACTTGACTTTCTTGGGTGTTTCATCTAGCTTGATAAATAGTGATGTACAATAGGAAAATGTGCATCAAATACCAGCTTTTATTTTCCATCATCACTTCCGTTCGTCAGTTTCCGGTTCCGAGACAAAAAACCTTGTTTCGATGAGATCTCAGATGAGGCAGAGAGGTGAAAAACCAAACTTTGAGGAAAGATTGACTTATGACTGTAGAAATGTTAAACGTGTATTTTTGGGTTTGGCTTTACTTCCGGTCGACACAAAAGGTACTTTAAAAATTGATTATGCTTTTCATTCTCGTTGTGTTTTACATAGAAGTATCGTATACATTTTTCGTTCAAAGTAATTATCATATCCATTATTTTTTCTACTTGAGAGAAGCAAAGTCTTATAGTTAAATTCATACATTTATATCAGAACGGAAGACCTTTTTGTTGCTATTGCAACAAGAGTCTAGTTATTATTATTATTATTTTTTTTTTTTTCCTTTTTTTGTCCACAAGATTTCTCAGAGATGGCTGGATAGATTTACTTGAAAGTTTCGGAAATGATAGACAATTATAATATCTCTAGGCGTTTTTTTCATTTTTTAAAAATTCATTTCCTGTCGTCCGTTTCCTGTCCCGCGACAAAAAGCTAGTGACATCGAGATCTCAAAAACCAAAAAGACTTGAACATCCAAACTTTATGGGATGATAGAGCTATAGTTGTAGATGTGTTTAAACTATTTTGTTTTGTTCGTCATAACTTCCGGTCGTCACCGGAAGCACTTCAAAAAATATTTTTTTTACGCATATAATTGTTTTCACATAGAAATTATATATAAGTAAAAATCTTTACATATGTTATCTATCCGATGGTGAATAAAGAAAAAAAATCTACTTCCGGTGAGATATCTCAAATATCTCAGGTTGTTTTTTTTAAACAAATGTTGTAACAGCGAGATCTAAGAAACTGTAAGTGACCAAGGCTCAAAGCTTACATGGATGATAGACATTTGATAGTAGATGTGTTTAACCCCTTTCATTTTGTCAACCGTCACTTCCGGTCCACACCGAAAGAGTTCAAACAATTCAAGTTGTTTAAAAGTTTAACTGTTTTTCTTTGACAACTTAAAATATATTGATAGGCAATAAAGTCCCGTTGTCTAGTCTTTGAGAAAAATTACCTATCCTTTTCATTGATTACTTCCGTTTGTCCGTTTCCTGTCCCGAGACAAAAAACCTTGACTTCTCCAGATCTCAAAAACGGTAATGACTTGAACAATCAAACTTTGTGGGATCATAGACCTATACATGTAAATGTGTTAACACTCTTTTGTTTTGTTCGGCGTAACTTCCGGTCGTCACCGGAAGCACTTCAAAAATTATTTTTTTTTACCTATTTTAGTTTTTTTTTTTTTTTACATAGAATTGAAATATTAGTTTACATTATGTCATATGTCATGTATGCAATGTTAAATAAACACAAAATTTCTTCTTCCGGTGAGTTATCTCAAATATCTCAGATAACCTTTTTTTAAACAAATGTTTTAGCTGTCAGATCTTACAAACTTTAAGTGATTAAGACGCAAAACTTACAAGGACAATAGACATTTGACAGAAGATGTGTTTAACCGCTTTCATTTTGTCAACTGTCACTTCCGGTCTTCACCGGAAGTTTTCAAACAAATCATATTTTTAACAAGTTTACCTGACTTTCTTGGGTGTTTCATCTAACCTGATAAATAGTGATGTACATTAGGAAAATGTGCATCAAATACCAGCTTTTATTTTCAATAATCACTTCCGTTCGTCAGTTTCCGGTCCCGAGACAAAAACCCTTGTTTCGATGAGATCTCAGATTAGGCAGAGAGGTGAAAAACCAAACTTTGAGGAAAGATTAACTTATGACTGTAGAAATGTTAAACGTGTATTTTTGGGTTCGGCGTTACTTCCGGTCGACACAAAAGGTTTTAAAAATTTTAAAAATTGATGATGTTTTTCATTCTCGTTGTTGTTTTAAATAGAAGAAACGTATATATACATTTTTCATTCAAAGTAATTATCATATCCATTACTTTTTCTACTTGAGAGAAGCAATGTCTCATAGTTAAATTCATACATGTATATCAGAACGGAAGACCTTTTTGTTGCTATAGCAACAAGAGTCTAGTTATTATTATTATTATTCTTTTTTTTTTTCCTTTTTTTGTCCACAAGATTTCTCAGAGATGGCTGGATAGATTGTCTTGAAATTTTCTGTGATGATACAGAATGATAATATCTCTAGGCGTTTTTTTCATTTTTTAAAAATTCATTTCCTGTCGTCCGTTTCCTGTCCTGCAACAAAAAGCTAGTGACATCGAGATCTCAAAAACGAAAAAGACTTGAGCATCCAAACTTTATGGGATGATAGTCCTATAGTTGTAGATGTGTTTAAACTATTTTGTTTTGTTCGTTATAGGTTCCGGTCGTCACCGGAAGAAGTTTAAAAAATATTTTTTTTTACGCATTTAATTTATTTCATACCGAATTGAAATATAAGTATAAATTCTTACATAAGTCATCTATCCGATGTTAAATAAAGAAAAATAATCTACTTCCGGTGAGATATCTCATATATCTCAGGTTGTTTTTTATTAACAGATGTTGTAACAGCGATATCTCAAAAACTGTAAGTGACCAAGGCACGAAACTAACATGGTTGATAGACATTTGATAGAAGATGTGTTTAACCGCTTTCATTTTGTCAACCGTCACTTCCGGTCCACACTGGAAGAGTTTAAACAAATCAAGTTGTTTAAAAGTTTAACTGTTTTTCTTTGACAATTTTAGATAAATTGATAGGCAATAAAATCCTGTTGTCTAGTGTTTAAGAAAAATTATCAATCCTTTTCATTGAGCACTTCCGTTTGTCCGTTTCCTGTCCCGAGACAAAAAACCTTGACTTCTCGAGATCTTAAAAACGATAATGACTTGAACAACCAAACTTTGTGGGATTATAGACCTATATATGTGGATGTGTTTACACTATTTTGTTTTGTTCGGCGTAACTTCCGGTCGTCACTGGAAGCACTTCAAAAATTATTTTTTTTTATCTATTTTAGTTATTTTACATAGAATTGAAATATTAGTTTACATCATGTCATATATCATGTATGCGATGTTAAATAAGCACAAAATTTCTTCTTCCGGTGAGTTATCTCAAATATCTCAGATAACCTTTTTTTAAACAAATGTTTTACCTGTCAGATCTTACAAACTTTAAGTGATTAAGACGCAAAACTTACATGGACAATAGACATTTGACAGAAAATGTGTTTAACCGCTTTCATTTTGTCAACTGTCACTTCCGGTCTTCACCGGAAGTTTTCAAACAAATCATGTTTTAACAAGTTTACCTGACTTTCTTGGGTGTTTCATCTAGCCTGATAAATAGTGATGTACAATAGGAAAATGTGCATCAAATTCCAGCTTTTATTTTCAATAATCACTTCCGTTCGTCAGTTTCCGGTCCCGAGACAAAAAACATTGTTTCGATGAGATCTCAGATTAGGCAGAGAGTTGAAAAACCAAACTTTGAGGAAAGATTGACTTATGACTGTTGAAATGTTAAACGTGTATTTTTGGGTTCGGCTTTACTTCCGGTCGACACAAAAGGTACTTCAAAAATTGATTATGTTTTTCATTCTCGTTGTTGTTTTACATAGAAGCAATGTATACATTTTTCATTCAAAGTAATTATCATATCCATTATTTTTTCTACTTGAGAGAAGCAATGTCTTATAGTTCAATTCATACATGTATATCAGAACGGAAGACCTTTTTGTTGCTCATGCAACAAGTGTCTAGTTAAGGTCTTCCGTTTCCAACGGAAGACCTTATTGTTTTCGTACTGTTTCTTATTATTATTATTATTATTATTATTATTTTTCTTTTCCACAAATTTTGTGCACGCGATTTCTCGAACACTATTCGACCGATTTCCACAATTTTTTCACAGATGATTGGACTTAATATGATCTTAAAACATTTTTGATAATTTTCCTGTCGTCACTTCCGGTACCGATTTATCGGCCATTTTGTTCATTTTTACGACCTATTTTGTGCACACAAAAACTCAAAAACTATCAGAGATATGAATATGAAATTTTCAGGATAGTTAGACCATAGTTTGAAGATGTGCCCATTGATTTTGTTTTACTCCTGTGGCGCCATTTCTTGGAGCTCGCTATGGCTCGAAAATTGGGTACGGATTTTTAATCAAAATTTTCGCACGTTTTGATCTGTATCTTTTTATCAGTTGATATTTTGTTGAGACATATTTAACAAAAGTGGTAGAGTATGAAAAGTACTTTTCACCGATATCACGGAAAAGGGGCTAGCCCCTTTAATTAGGGGCCAAGAGACTCGTAAACTCTATTACAAATAACTTAAAAACGATAAAGATTTTGTAATGCATTATAGAAGCAAAGTTGTTGATCATAACATTATCTGTCAGAAAAAATTATTGCCATCCCCATTTATTACGTAACTAGGGATTTTTAGGGACCAAAACCCTTAAATTTTGACGCAATATATCTAGAGAAGGAGACATATTTTGTTAAGCATTGTAGAAGAGAAAATGTCTGCATTGATAATCTTAATCGATTGCACTTATCAAAACATCAATATCTGTCTCCATTAAGGATTTACAGGGCTGACCCCTAAAAGATTCAATCAATTATATCTCAAAAATGAATAACAATTTTAGATAGGTGTAAGAACAAAAATTGTTAGTATTCTTAAGACCTTTCCAACAAAATCAAGAAAAAGGGGCTGGCCCCTTTCATTAGGGGCCAACACACTCGTAAACTCTAATACAAATAACTTAAAAACGATAAAGATTTTGTAATGCATTATAGAAGCAAAGTTGTTGATCATAACAATATCTATCAGAAAAAATCATTGCCAGCCGATTAATTACGTAACTAAGGACTTTTAGGGGCCAAAGTCCTTAAACTTTGACGCAATATATCTGGAGAAGGAGACATATTTTGTTAAGTATTATAGAAGACAAAATGTCTGCATGGATGGTTCTAATCGATTCCACTCATCAAAACACCAATGTCTGTCCCCATTAAGGATCTACAGGACTGGTCCCTAAAATATTCAATCGTTTATATCTCAAAAATTAACAACAATTTTTGATAATTATTAATTTTTATAATTATTAACAACAATTTTTGATAGACTAACGAACAAAAAATAATAGTGTTCTTAAGACCTTTTCAATGAATGCAAGAAAAAGGTGCTGGCCCTTAAAATTAGGGGCCATGATACTAGTAAACACTATTACAGATAACTTAAAAACCATCAAGATTGTGTAATGCATTATAGAAGACAAGTTGTTGATCGTAACAAAGTCTGTTTGAAAAACTTTTTGCCACAACCATTTATTACTTAATTAGGGATTTATCGGAGCCAAAGTCCTTAAACTTTTTTAAAAATTGAACGGAAGACCTACTCGTTACTCGTAACGAGATCGTATCTAGTTATTATTATTATTATTATTTTTCTTTTCCACAAATTTTGTGCACGCGATTTCTCGAAAACTATTCGACCGATTTCCACAATTTTTTCACAGGTGATTGGACTTCATATGATCTTCAAACATTTTTGATAATTTTCCTGTCGTCACTTCCGGTACCGATTTATCGGCCATTTTGTTCATTTTTACGACCTATTTTGTGCACACAAAAACTCAAAAACTATCAGAGATATGAATATGAAATTTTCAGGATAGTTAGACCATAGTTTGAAGTTGTGCCCATTGATTTTGTTTTACTCCTGTGGCGCCATTTCTTGGAGCTCGCTATGGCTCGAAAATTGGGTACAGATTTTGAATCAAAATTTTCACACGTTTTGATCTGTATCTTTTTATCAGTTGATATTTTGTTGAGACATATTTAACAAAAGTGGTAGAGTACAAAAAGTTCTTTTCACCGATATCACGGAAAAGGGGCTAGCCCCTTTAATTAGGGGCTAAAAGACTCGTAAACTTTATAACAAATAACTGAAAAATGATAAAGATTTTGTAATGCATTATAGAAGCAAAGTTGTTGATCATAACAATATCTGTCAGAAAAAATTATTGCCACGCCCATTTATAACGTAACTAGGGATTTTTAGGGGCCAAAAACCTTAAATTTTGACGCAATATATCTAGAGAAGGAGACATATTTTGTTAAGCATTGTAAAAGAGAAAATGTCTGCATTGATGATTTCAATCGATGCCACTTATCAAAACACCAATGTATGTTCCCATAAAGGATTTGCAGGGTTGACCCCTAAAAGATTCAATCATTCATATCTCAAAAGTGAACAACAATTTAAGATAGGTGTAAGAACAAAAAATGTTACTATACTTAAGATCTTTCCAACAAAATCAAGAAAAAGGGATTGGCCCCTTTCATTAGGGGCCAACACACTCGTAAACTCTATTACAAATAAGTTTAAAACGATAAAGATTTTGTAATGCATTATAGAAGCAAAGTTGTTGATCATAACAATATCTATCAGAAAAAATCATTGCCAGCGCATTTATTACGTAACTAGGGATTTTTAGGGGCCAAAGTCCTTAAACATTGACGCAATATATGTAGAGAAGGAGACATATTTTGTTAAGTATTATAGATGAGAAAATGTCTGCATGGATGGTTCTAATCGATTCCACTTATCAAAACACCAATGTCTGTCCCCATTAAGGATCTATAGAACTGGCCCCTAAAATATTCAATCGTTTATATCTCAAAAATTAACAACAATTTTTGATAGGTTTACGAACAAAAAATGATAGTATTCTTAAGACCTTTTCAATGAACTCAAGAAAAAGGGGTTGGCCCTTAAAATTAGGGGCCAAGATACTAGTAAATAACTTAAAAACGATCAAGATTGTGTAATGCATTATAGAAGACAAGTTGTTGATCGTAACAAAGTCTGTTTGAAAAATTCTTTGCCACAACCATTTATTACTCAATTAGGGATTTAAAGGAGCCAAAGTCCTTAATCTTTTTAAAAAATTGAACGGAAGACCTACTCGTTACTCGTAACGAGATCGTATCTAGTTAAGGTCTTCCGTTTCCAACGGAAGACCTTCTTGTTATTGCTTTGTTTCTTTTCCTCTATTATTATTATTATTATTTTTTTTTTCTCCCACGTTTTCTCAAAAACGCTTCAGCCGATTTTGATGAAACTTTCGGGTCTTATTCATGACAAAATTTGTAAGAAAATTACACGAGCATTTTTTGGTCGTCACTTCCGGTCCCGAGATATTAAAGATTTTATGTTTTTGCTTGTTCACGATTTTTCTCCAAAAGTATTTAAGATAGAACTTTCAAATTTTCAGGGATGGTAGAAAGTGTCCTGCCGCAGTGCCCTTCGCATATCCGAACGTCCGCTGTCACTTCCGGTCGGCACCGGAAGGAAACAAAAAACAGTCAATTTTCAACTTTTTTGTTTTGAAATTTTTTAATATCATTGTTCGATAGAGACGCTTTAATAACTTCAGAATACGAAATTTGTTTCAAAATCGATCCACGCATTATCGAGATTTTGGGCTCCAAAGTCCTGAAGCGAAAGTCCGCGTAGCTCAGTCGTTAGAGTGGTGGACTTTGGCCCAGGCGACCCGGGTTCAGTCCCCGAGTGCTGAATATTTTTTCTTATTTAATTGTGTTAAGATTTATGATTTTATATTTGAAATGATAGATTTTACTTATTTCCAATATAATTTTATCAAAAATCACAATAATAGCGACTTTTTAAAGATAAATTTAAGTATAATTATATGACTATTGAAATTCTTATAGAGGGTTAAATGGAATTTAATGACGTGGTTTGAAAAGATAGAAAAGAACAACTATCCCTCTAGTCTACTTTATGGTGTACTCAAACGGAAGACCTCTTGTTGCTCGCAACAAGCATCTAGTTATTATTATTAAGGTCTTCCGTTTCCAACGGAAGACCTTATTGTTATTGCTTTGTTTCTTTTCCTCTATTATTATTATTATTATTTTTTTTTTCTCCCACGTTTTCTCAAAAACGCTTCAGCCGATTTTCATGAAATTTTTAGATCTTATTCATGACAAAATTTGTAAGAAAATTACACGAGTTTTTTTTGGTCGTCACTTCCGGTCCCGAGATATTAAAGATTTTATGTTTTTGCTTGTTCACGATTTTTCTCCAAAAGTATTTAAGATAGAACTTTCAAATTTTCAGGGATGGTAGAAAGTGTCCTGCCGCAGTGCCCTTTGCATATCCGAACGTCCGCCGTCACTTCCGGTCGGCACCGGAAGGAAACAAAAAACAGTCAATTTTCAACTTTTTTGTTTTGAAATTTTTTAATATCATTGTTCGATAGAGACGCTTTAATAACTTCAGAATATGAAATTTGTTTTAAAATCAATCCACGCATTCTCGAGATTTTGGGCTCCAAAGTCCTGAAGCGAAAGTCTGCGTAGCTCAGTCATTAGAGTGGTGGACTTTGGCCCAGGCGACCCGGGTTCAGTCCCCGAGTGCCGAATATTTTTTCTTCCTTAATTGTGTTAAGGTTTATAATTTTATATTTGAAATGATAGATTTTACTTATTTCCAATATAATTTTATCAAAAATCACAATAATAGCGACTTTTTAAAGATTAATTTAGGTATAATTATATGTCTATTGAAATTCTTATAGAGGGTTAAATGGAATTTAATGACGTGTTTAGAATTGAAAAAAAAGAACAACTATCCCTCTAGTCGACTTTATGGTGCACTCAAACGGAAGACCTCTTGTTGCTCGCAACAAGCGTCTAGTTATTATTATTATTATTATTTTTCTTTTCCACAAATTTTGTGCACGCGATTTCTCGAAAACTATTCGACCGATTTCCACAATTCTTTCACAGATGATTGGACTTCATATGATCTTCAAACATTTTTGATAATTTTCCTGTCGTCACTTCCGGTACCGATTTATCGGCCATTTTGTTCATTTTTACGACCTATTTTGTGCACACAAAAACTCAAAAACTATCAGAGATATGAATATGAAATTTTCAGGATAGTTATACCATAGTTTGAAGTTGTGCCCATTGTTTTTGTTTTACTCCTGTGGCGCCATTTCTTGGAGCTCGCTATGGCTCGAAAATTGTGTACGGATTTTTAATCACAATTTTCACCCGTTTTGATCTGTATCTTTTTATCAGTTGATATTTTGTTAAGACATATATAACAAAAGTGGTAGAGTATGAAAAGTTCTTTTCACCGATATCACGGAAAAGGGGCTAGCCCCTTTAATGAGGGACCAAGAGACTCGTAAACTCTATTACAAATAACTTAAAAATGATCAAGATTTTGTAATGAATTTTAGAAGCAAAGTTGTTGATCATAACAATATCTGTCAGAAAAAATCATTGCCATGCCTATTTATTACGTAACTAGGGATTTTTAGGGGCCAAAAACCTTAAATTTTGACGCAATATATCTAGAGAAGGAGACATATTTTGTTAAGATTTGTAGAAGAGAAAATGTCTGCATTGATAATTTTAATCGATTGCACTTATCAAAACATCAATATCTGTCCCCATTAAGGATTTACAGGGCTGACCCCTAAAAGATTCAATCAATTATATCTCAAAAATGAACAACAATTTAAGATAGGTGTAAGAACAAAAATTGTTAGTATCCTTAAGACCTTTCCAACAAAATCAAGAAAAAGGGGCTGGCCCCTTTACTTAGGGGCCAATAAACTCGTAAACTCTATTACAAATAACTTTAAAACGATCTAGATTTTGTAATGCATTATCGAAGCAAAGATGTTGATCGTAGCAATGTCTATCTGAAAAATCATTGCCACGCCCATTTATTACGTAATTAAGGATTATTAGGGGCCAAAGTCCTTAAACTTTGACGCAATATATCTAGAGAAGGAGACATATTTTGTTAAGCATTGTAGAAGAGAAAATGTCTGCATTGATGATTTTAATCGATGCCACTAATCAAAACACCAATGTATGTTCCCATAAAGGATTTACAGGGCTGATCCCTAAAAGATTCAATCATTTATATCTCAAAAATGAACAACAATTTAAGAAAGGTGTAAGAACAAATAATGTTACTATACTTAAGATCTTTCCAACAAAATCAAGAAAAAGGGACTGGCCCCTTTCATTAGGGGCCAACACACTCGTAAACTCTATTACAAATAACTTTAAAACGATAAAGATTTTGTAATGCATTATAGAAGCAAAGTTGTTGATCATAACAATATCTATCAGAAAAAATCATTGCCAGCCCATTTATTACGTAACTAGGGATTTTTAGGGCCCAAAGTTCTTAAACTTTGACGCAATATATCTAGAGAAGGAATATAATAAAAATAAGATTTTGTTAAGTATTATAGAAGAGAAAATGTCTGCATGGATTGTTCTAATCGATTCCACTTATCAAAACACCAATGTCTGTCCCCATTAAGGATCTATAGGACTGGCCCCTAAAATATTCAATCGTTTATATCTCAAAAATTAACAACAATTTTTGATAGGTTTACGAACAAAAAATGATAGTATTCTTAAAACCTTTTCAATGAACTCAAGAAAAAGGGGCTGGCCCTTAAAATTAGGGGCCAAGATACTAGTAAACACTATTACAAATAACTTAAAAACGATCAAGATTATGTAATGCATCATAGAAGACACTTTGTTGATCGTAACAAAGTCTGTTTGAAAAACTCTTTGCCACAACCATTTATTACTTAATTAGGGATTTATAGGAGCCAAAGTCCTTAAACTTTTTAAAAAATTGAACGGAAGACCAACTTGTTACTCGTAACGAGATCGTATCTAGTTAAGGTCTTCCGTTTCCAACGGAAGACCTTATTGTTTTCGTACTGTTTATTATTATTATTATTATTATTTTTTTCCAAATTTTGTGCACGCGATTTCTCGAAAACTATTCGACCGATCTGAACCATTTTTTTTGAGATGAGTGGATGTGATCTGAATTTTATATGTTTTTGAAATTTTTGACGTCGTCACTTCCGGTCCCGATTTATCGGTGATTTTGTTGTTTTTGACGACCATTTTTGTGCACGCATAAACTCAGAGACTATCAGAGATATGATTATGAAATTTTCAGGGTAGGTAGACCATAGTTTGAAGTTGTGTCTATTGTTTTTGTTTTACGCCAGTGGCGCCTTATTTTGGAGCTCACCTAAGCTCGAAAATTGGGTACGAATTTTAATTCAAAATTTTCAGACGTTTTTATCTGTATCTTTTTATCAGTTAATATTTTGTTAAGACATATATAACAAAAGTGGTAGAGAATCGAGAGTTCTTTCTAACAAAATCAGGAAATAGGGGCTAGCCCCTATATTTAGGGGCCAAGACACTCGTAAACTCTATTACAAATAACTTAAAAATGATAAAGATTTTGTAATGCATTATAGAAGCAAAGTTGTTGATCGCAACAATATATATCAGGAAAAATCCTTGCCACGCCCATTTATTACGTAATGAGGGATTTTTAGGGGCCAAAGTTCTCAAACTTTGATACAATATATCTAGAGAACGAGACATATTTTGTTAAGCATTGTAGAAGAGAAAATACTTGTATTGATGATATAAATCGATTTCACTAATCACAACACCAATGTCTGTCCCCATTAAGGATCTAGAGGGCTAGCCCCAAAAATATACAATCATTTGTATCACAAATATGAACAACAATTTAAGATGGGTGTAAGAACAAAAAATGTTAGTATTTGTGAGACCTTTGTACAGAAATCAAGAAAAAGGGGCTGGCCCCTTTAGTTAGGGGCCAAGATACTCGTAAACTCTATTACAAATAACTTAAAAACGATAAAGATTTTGTAATGCATTATAGAAGCAAAGTTGTTGATCATAACAATATCTATCAGAAAAAATGATTGCCACGCCCATTTATTACGTAACTATGGATTTTTTGGGGCCAAATTCCTTAAACTTTGACGCAATATATCTAGAGAAGGAGACATATTTTGTTAAGCATTGTAGAAAAGAAAATGTCTGCATTGATGATTTTAATCGATTGCACTTATCAAAATACCAATATATGTCCCCATTAAGGATTTACAGGGCTGACCCCTAAAAAATTCAATCGTTTGTATCTCAAAAATGAACAACAATTTTAGATAGGTGTAAGAACAAAAATTGTTAGTATTCTTAAGACCTTTCCAACAAAATCAAGAAAAAGGGGCTGGCTCCTTTAATTAGGGGTCAATAAACTCGTAAACTCTATTACAAATAACTTATAAACGATCAAGATTTTGTAATGCATTATAGAAGCAAAGTTGTTGATCATAACAATATCTATCGGAAAAAATGATTGCCACGCCCATTTATTACGTAACTAGGGATTTTTAGGGACCAAAGTCCTTAAACTTTGACGCAATATACCTAGATAAGGAGACTTATTTTGTTAAGCATTGTAGAAGAGAAAATGTCTGTATTGATGATTCTTATCGATTCAACTAATCAAAACACCAATGTACGTCCCCATTAAGGATTTACAGGGCTGACCCCTAAAAGATTCAATCGTTTGTATCTCAAAAATGAACAACAATTTTAGATAGGTGTAAGAACAAAAAATGTTAGTATTCTTAAGACCTGTTCAAGGAAATCAAGAAAAAGGGGCTGTCCCTTTAAATTAGGGGCCACGATACTCGCAAACTCTATTACAAATAACTTAAAAACGATCAAGATTTTGTATTGCATTATAGAAGCAAAGTTGTTGATCATAACAATATCTATCAGAATAAATCATTGCCACGCCCATTTATTACGTAACTAGGGATTTTTAGGGACCAAAGTCCTTAAACTTTGACGCAATATACCTAGATAAGGAGACTTATTTTGTTAAGCATTGTAGAAGAGAAAATGTCTGCATTGATGATTCTTATCGATTCCACTAATCAAAACACCAATTATGTCCCCATTAAGGATTTACAGGGCTGGCCCCTAAAATATTCAATCGTTTGTATCTCAAAAATGAACAAGAATTTTAGATAGGTTTAAGAACAAAACATGTTAGTATTCTTAAGACCTGTTCAAGGAAATCAAGGAAAAGGGGCTGTTCCTTTAAATTAGGGGCCACGATACTCGTAAACTCTATGACAAATAACTTAAAAAGGATCAAGATTTTGTATTGCATTATAGAAGCAAAGTTGTTGATCATAACAATATCTATCTGAAAAAATCATTGCCACCACCATTTATGACGTAACTAGAAATTTTTAGGGGCCAAAATCCTTAAATATTGACGCTATATATCTAGAGAACGAGACATATTTTGTTAAGCATTGTAGAACAGAAAATGTCTGCTTTGATGATTCTAATTGATTCCACTAATCAAAACACCAACATATGTCCCCATTAAGGATCTACAGGACTGGCCCCTAAAATATTCAATCATTTATATCTCAAAAATGAACAACAATTTTAGATAGGTGTAAGAACAAAAAATGTTAGTATTCTTACGACCTTTTCAAGGAAATCATTAAAAAGGGGCTGGTCCCTATAATTAGGGGCCAAGACACTCGTAGACTCTATTACAAGTAACTGAAAAATGATAAAGATTTTGTTATGCATTATAGAAGCAATGTTGCTGCTCGTAACAATATCTATCAGAAAAAATCATTGCCGCGCCCATTTGTTACGTAATAAGGGATTTTTAGGGGCCAAAGTACTGAAACTTTGACACAATATATCTAGAGAAGGAGACATATTTTGTTAGGCATTGTAGAAGAGAAAATGTTTGCATTATTGATTTTAATCGATTCCACTAATCAAAACACCAATGTCTGTCTCCATTAAAAATATGAAGGGCTGGCCACTTAAATATTCAATCATTTGTATTTAAAAAATGAACAACAATTTAAGATAGGTGTAAGAACAGAAAATGTTAGTATTCGTGATACCTTTCGAATGAACTCAAGAAGAAGAGGCTGGCCCCTTAAATTAGGGTTCAAGGCACTCGTAAAGTCTCCAACACATAACTTAAATGCGATCAAGATTTTGTAATGCATTATAGAAGCAAGTTGTTGATCGTAACAATTTGTAAAACTCATTGCCATACCCATTGATGACGTAATTAGGGATTTTAGGGTACTAAAATCTTAAACCTTTATGTGCTGTATGTGAAAAAGCAAAACACTTTGTTAAGCATTGTAAAGGATATTGACAATCGTATACATGATCTGAAAGGGAGGAGTTGAGGGGAAATTCTGAAATTTCATTGATATTTTAATCATATCGTTTAAATAATTGAACGGAAGACCTACTCGTTACTCGTAACGAGATCGTATCTAGTTATTATTATTTTTCTTTTCCACAAATTTTGTGCACGCGATTTCTCGAAAACTATTCGACCGATTTCCACAATTTTTTCACAGATGATTGGACTTCATATGATCTTCATACATTTTTGATAATTTTCCTGTCGTCACTTCCGGTACCGATTTATCGGCCATTTTGTTCATTTTTACAACCTATTTTGTGCACACAAAAACTCAAAAACTATCAGAGATATGAATATGAAATTTTCAGGATAGTTAGACCATAGTTTGAAGATGTGCCCATTGTTTTTGTTTTACTCCTATGGCGCCATTTCTTGGAGCTCGTTATGGCTCGAAAATTGCGTCCGAATTTTGTATCAAAATTTTCATACGTTTTGATCTGTATCTTTTTATCAGTTGATATTTTGTTAAGACATATATAACAAAAGTGGTAGAGAATCAACAGTTCTTTCAAACAAAATCAAGAAAAAGGGGCTGGCCCCTTTATTTAGGGGCCAAGACACTCGTAGACTTTATTACAAATAACTGAAAAATGATAAAGATTTTGTAGTGCACTATAGAAGCAAAGTTGTTGATCGTAACAATATATATCAGGAAAAATCATTGCCACGCCCATTTATTACGTAATTAGGGATTTATAGGGGCCAACATTCTCAAACTTTGATATGATATATCTAGAGAACAAGACATATTTTGTTAAGCATTGTAGAAGAGAAAATACTTGTATTGATGACATAAATCGATTTCACTAATGAAAACACCAATTCCTGTCCCCATTAAGGATCTAGAGGACTGACCCTTAAAATATTCAATCATTTGTATATCAAAAATGAACGACAATTTTAGATTGGTGTAAGAACAAAAAATGTTAGTATTTGTGAGACGTTTTTAGGGAAATCAAGAAAATGGGGCTGGTCCCTTTAATTAGGGGCCAACACACTCGTAAACTCTATTACAAATAACATAAAAACGATAAACATTTTGTAGTGCATTAAAGAAGCAAAGTTATTAATCATAACAATATCTATCAGAATAAATCATTGACACGTCCATTTATGACGTAATAAGGGATTTTTAGGGGCCAAAGTACTTAAACTTTGACGCAATATATCTACAGAAGGAAACATATTTTGTTAAGCATTGTAGAAAAGAAAATGTTTGCATTAATGATTCTAATCGATTCCACTAATCAAAACACCAATGTCTGTCCTCATTAAGGATCTACAGTGCTGGCCCCTAAAATATTCAATCATTTGTATCTCAAAAATGAACAACAATTTTTGATGGGTGTAAGAACAAAAAATGTTAGTATTTGTGAGACCTTTTCAATGAAATCAAGAAAAAGGGGCTGGCCCCTTAAATTAGGGGCCAAGATACTGGTAAACTCTATTACAAATAAGTTAAAAACGATAAAGATTTAGTAATGCATTATACAAGCAAAGTTGTTGATCGTAACAATATCTGCTTGAAAAACCATACCCATTTATTACTTAATTAGGGATTTATAGGAACCGAAGTCCTTAAACTTTTAAAAAAAAATTGAACGGAAGACCTACTCGTTACTCGTAACGAGATCGTATCTAGTTTATTCTGTTATATTCACCGTGGCCAAAATTGTAATAACATCGTAAAATGCATGGATACCATCAAAACATTTCTTTTTATTTTCTTTCATTTATAAAGTTTGAAAAATAAATAACATTTTCATGATGAAAAAAAATACTTTCAGGTTGAGGATCGGAGGATATGGATTATAAACCTACATCAAACTTTGAACCCCTTGTGAGGCCCAAGAATTGTCCAGGAGCCAGAGTTTAAACAATTTTAAAGAATCAACAATATGTCAAAATGCTTGCATATAAGAATAACCATATACATGTATAATAAAATTTGAGATTTTGTGAATAATGTAAATGTTTTCCTTTGTAAAATTGGAACCCCCCCCCCCCCACCCCCCGTGGAGCAACCCTACTCCTTGAGATTATGACAAATTTTAATCTACACTATCTGAACTGACTAATGTTCGAGCATTTCTAGGCAAATTGTGGTTTAGAAGATGATTTTCATTTTTCCCTATATATTCCAATGTAAAAATTTTACCCTCCCCCCAATTATGGCCCCACCCTACCCCCCGGGGATCATGATTTGAATCTTCCCTACCTGAAAATGCTTCCACACAGGTTACAGCTTTTCTGCCTGATTGGTTTCTGCGAAGAAGATTTTTAAAGATTTTTCTATATATATTACGATGTGAAAATTCGACCCCCCCCCCCCCCCCCACTGTGGCCCCATCCTACCCCTGGGGATCATGACTTTATCAAACTTGAATCTACCCTAACCGAGGATGCTTTAACACAAGTTACAGCTTTTCTGGCCGAATAATTTCAGAGAAGATTTTTAAAAATTTATTCTACATATTCCTATGTAGAAATTAGACCCCCCATTGTGGCCCCACCCTTTTCCTGGGGATCATGATTTGAACCAACTTGAATCTACACTACCTGAGGATGCTTCTACACAAGTTACAGCTTTCCTGGCTGATTGGTTTCAGATTTTTAAAGATTTACTCTAAATATTCCTATGTAAAAATTCGACCCCTCCATTGTGACCCAATCCTACCCCCGGGGATCAAGATTTGAACAAACTTGAATCTACACTAACTGAAGATGCTTCCACACACGTTTCAGCTTTTCTGGCCAAATGGTTTTTGAGAAGATTTTTGAAAAATACCAACAAATTTTCTATGATTTTTAAGTATCTCCCCTTGAAAGAGGGCGTGGCCCTTCATTTTAACAAATTTGAATCCTTTTACCTAAGGATGCTTTGTGTCAAGTTTGGTTGAGATCGGTCCGGTTGTTCTGCAGAAGAAGTCAAAAATGTAAAAAGTTTACGGACAGACAGACGGACGCCGGACAAAAAATAATCAGAAAAGCCCACTTGAGCTTTCAGGTGAGCTAAAAACAGACGATCGCATCTTTGCGATTTGGGGTCTCATTGTGTTTTGCTGATAATAAGGGTATACATCTCAATTATGCCGAATGAACCAGACTTTTGGGCATGGCTGCTTCAAACGCTATACGTGAATAAATAAAAACCCATTTATTTTTTATAGAGAATAAATACTTCTTATAAAATGACATCGTTTTATCAAAAGAAGCAAGAAATTGGGATTCTAGTTTCTTGTACTTTTCATGAGTATGTTTATTCCTCTTTCATGTGACAGAGATATCTAATCGTGATATGAGATGAGATGCTGGTCTTTTCAATTCAAATAAAACTAGAGTGGAATTTTTTTCATGGCATATTTTGTTCTTTTCTATATTGCTGTAAGAGGGTTTCCAAAAAGTTATGTCACAGAACTCTGTCTCTTATTATCAATTGATTTAAAAATCATATGGGTCCAAATGAAACGGACCGAAACGATCAGGGGTAGATGTAAGAAAGCACCCATTCACATTGTTTACATTCACAGATTAAAAGTGAAAGTAGTTGGTTTAAAATTACTTTTGGCTGTAGATATACTTATCGCTCGATGTAGGAGGTTTTGTTTCTAAAAGATCAAACATTTGTGCATTGTCAACATTCGATATGGATACAAAATAATCTATTTTGCAGGCAGGTATATTTCATAAACAAATTGTGTATATAGGCCTAACTATCGCATGCGTCTCGGTGCAAGTGTATTCATCCGCTGAAACCCAGACAAGTATTTTACAATAAAATATGAACATTATCAAAGACATCAACTATTTTTTATCTGCCAACTTGTTATATTGACGTACAGTTCTGCTCTAAATGGAAGTATGTCATATTTTATTCTTCTAACACAAAAGAAAACTTTGCACTCATTTCCGCGGATTTATTGATATCATGAGTTGTTCAGCTCCTAAATTAAAATTTGGCAACTTCCGGCCGTACGATCCCTAGATGGCTTTCGAGCTTCGCTCGACGCCATAAAAACCCAGCCCAATGCACATTAACTTACAGTTTCAAAAATAATGTGAAAGTCTTCAAAATAGTGGGTTTCATATTTAATAAACAACACTTAGTACAAATAATATACTTCTGTATATTCTCAACAGAGATATTTAACAATGCAAATTATCATTGGATTAACATGTACATAAATATACACCATTGTACACATTGAACCAAACTGAAATTAATTTAAAGATCATTTCCTTGGTTTGCTATTAAGAAAATGCATGATCATATAATTATATATATTTATATATATACAGTACATTCATGTTACACTTGAAAGTTGATATAAATACATGTATATACTTAATTAAAGTACATGTAAGGTGCACAAAATATGTATTCATGTATTTAATACAATAAAAATTCAACAAACAGAATACTACATGTATTTGTCTGTGTCTAAAAATTTATTTAGCATTACCAGGAGTACATGTAATAATTCAATTGATTGTTAGTCAATTTGACACTTATAGTTTATTTTGTTTATGCCCTATTACATTGTGTAAATTATTTAAAAATGTTTAATGAAATGCAGGCAACTCAAAATGGTGTTTCTGTACAGTAACAGATATACAAGTTTTACATATTACCATATCTGTAGATGAAAAAAAAAGAGACAAAGTAAATTTAACACTTCATCCAATTTTTTAAAGGTCCGGCTATTTTGTTTGATTCCTTTTAAGTGAGAAAAAGATGTCTTAGCTTAACATAGTTTTTATATCACAGTCATGAATTTGAACACATCAGTTATGTGGGAGGTAAGAAAAAGGACACTTAAAATAGGCAGACTTCCTCTCACTTGAAGATCTGTGGTGGCCTTTGTTTGCAGACTCCATTGAAGTAAGGATGAGTCAGAGACTTCTTGGCTGATATCCTCTGACTGGGCTCGTACTTCAACATTTTCTATAATCAGTTCAAATTGTAATTTACACTTGAGGATAATTCAAATCAAGTACTGGGAATTTTCACTTGCTTATTTTAAAGGATTTTTCAAAATACATGCATCAACTTTCTAGGAAACATTATTTTCGCTGTATTCCTGGGGGCATGGGTGATTTTGGTTTAAGGAAAGGGGTACCCAACAAATTACTTAAAACTACATTCAATCTTCAGCAAATCTTTAATTATAAATCTTGTTCACTTATCATTTTTCTTACCACCAAATTGAATCATTCTGCAATTATTTTCATACTTATCTTGTCTAAACTTATTGAATATCCTATCATTTAAAACCCAGGGTCAGTCTCATCTTCTTATTTACATTTCGTAGCAGAAGAAGTATGCCCAAAAAGGTTTATAAACAATCTGTTAAAACCTTCATCGATCAAACACTAACAATTGTCAAGAAACATCATGATTGCATGATTAAATAAATGACTTTTCAATAAAAAGAAGATTGGTGAACAACCTTATCTAAAATAACGATACTTATCGTGTATCAAAATATCTTTTGAGTTGGGTACTTTTGCATCAGACGGTTGGGAGAGGGCAAACAAACAATATTTATAGGGTAGTCCCATGCAAATATATTACAGAATCAACGAATGTAATAAACATTCACTCACTGCCATTAAGTCCAGCCCGTCCCCTGTTAAATGTGGAACGATGCTACTGATTGACTGCTGGGGCCATTTAGGGAAGGATGATTTGTAATCTGGGAGCTGGGACACGCCTGGCCAAACACTCTCATCTGGAGTTCCTGGAATAAATCAATCTGATGCATCAAAAATATTGAGGCTACATAGAAATGTTAAGCATCAAAACTTCAATTCATTAGTATTGTTATTAATTAAATAAACAGGATGTGGCTGCCATCTTCTTAATTGGTTTGTAAATTGGGAAAAATGAGATATCTCACTTTCAATAATTTTAAAATTTAACCACCCTCTCCCCCCCCCCCCCCCCAAAAAAAAAGAAGAAACTGCCAACACAGTCAATCTCAGATATCATCTTTGAAGCTTTAGGTTTATATATACTTTTTATAATTTTGAAAAACAAAGAATCACCAGTTAAAAAGAAATGTGCAATGGGTTTCAACTTCTTAATAATAAATACATATCCACTCCTGTTTATAATTTTAGTGCAAAAGTTCTTGAGAACATGATTTTAATAAAAACCTACTCTATTTTCACAGTCTTTTAATTAAGGAATGGTCAAACAAATATGTGAAAAGTTTACAGACTAATGGACAGACAGATGGGCAGTTAGCCACAAGACAATGAGTGATTAAGTAAAGCTTACTTGAGATACATCTCAGGGTGACCATAAAAGATTAAGTTTCAAAATAATCCATTGATTGATTTGTGTTTTGAGAAAAATTGAAAAATTCAAGTGGGTGCAGATGAAATGTAGATAAGAGTACATAATTGATTTTTTTCTCACAACAATGCAATCCATTACAAAAAGACTGTAAAAACTGTGCAGCAAAATTAACGCTTGCATTTATGCAGAGTTAATTCTTAAATGTCATTTGAAAACACTGTCAGGACTTCTACTATTTGTTCTTTGTATACATTCTCACTGAAAGCTAATGGTTAATGCAAGAAAATTTTTACCAAGTGTTCTAAAGATCCTAAAAAGCTGGTCAATTTCGGAATCCCCTTGAAACAATGCACGTCTTGTCATCTGTAATTAAATAACAAAACATATTAGCAACCCACGGAAAGATTATCATATGACATACACCATGTACATATAAAGTTCTTTCATTACTGTAAAGTCTCATGTATAACACACACTTTTTTCAGCCAAAATTTGATCAAAAGTGGGAGGTGCATGTTATACATTGGAACAAAATTTTACCCCATTTTTTCAGGCCGTGATTCTGGATACCGCGGGAGCAAGACTGCCAATATTGTGTTACGCAAGTTGTATGAGTGTAAACTAAATTTACTTTGTCAGAAATACCTTATTCTTAAGTTTATTTCCATGTATAAAAATATTTATCCACTCTGACCACTGTTTCTTGCATCAAACAAGTTCTCACCAGTGTATTCGCCATTATGTAACCAGCCAACTGTTGACTCGGCACGTGGTCAATGTTCATTCAATAATTTCCGGTGTAAGTAGTAAGCACCTGTCTCTTGTCATACTTCACAGGTTATTCAAGTGCAGGAAGATTAGTAATTACATGTGTTATGATTTGATTACACTTATTTACTTTGTGTCCCGTTATGCAATTAAACGTTATTGCTTTACATAGACACTGTTAAAAATAGATCGATCATTTGTACAACTTGATAATGATGATATATGACAAACAAACTTTTCTTTACAATGTTTATTTTACAACAATTAAAGAATAAGACTATGATTAATCAATTAAATAATTTCTTTTGTTGTTGTCTGGTTTAGATCTGCAAACGTTATTACTTTTAAGCACTTTGATTACATTATTACACATGCATTACAATGACTTTTCAAAAATCTCGAACGAAAATTTTTTCCTTTTTGGGTGCGTATTATACATTGGAACAATGGTTTTTTCAGCACTTTACACCCAACTTTCTGGTGTGTATCATAAATGGGTGTGTGTTATACATGAGACTTTATGGTATATTAAAAAAAAATAATAATTCAACATGAAGTATTCCTTTATTTTCTTTAAAGAAAGGTGAGATACATTAATCAGTTAGTAGCAAAACATTTCATTCCCAAAAAAAAATTGGGTTGACAGGCTAGAGAGGAAACAGTTCCTAACATGCAAAACAAGAGGCCCATGGGCCACATCGCTCACCTGAGCAAAATGGCAAACTATGTTGACTTAAAACACTTTAAATAATTAAGAACAGTAAAATTTAATATTTAAGTTAAGTACCATAATTTTCTGATGTAAAACTCAATATTATATAAAGGGGTAAGGGTGAAAATATATTGCGATATATAAATTATATATAACACCGGTATATTATTTCCTGCAGTTTTTTGCACATATGTGAACAGTATTAACTCTTTAAAGATAAAAAAAATTCATACATTTTCTAAGACGTATATCAGTTTAAAAATCAGCACCTATTGTGGGCCTACCTTATCGTGTGTAATCATAATTTGCACATGTTGAATCTACACAATTAAACATTTTATTTCATTAATATTTTGTCTTAGAGGTCATGCAATACATACAATGTATCTATTTTATATGATGAAAATACTTGAAAATGTAGTTACCATTTACCTGCAATATTTCTTGTTTGGTGTATTGGTATTTATGAAAAAAAATCGAACTTAAATTAGTGTAATTTCCATTTTCCACATCTAAGTGAATATTTTTGTGTGTTTATTTAAGATGCCAAGCTCTGTGAATATACCATGCCGATGAGATACATTTCATTTTCACAGCTCGTATCTCATATATGAAAGTTGACAAAGATTGATGGACAGAGGATCGCCAGATAGTCTCGAAGCCAGTTCGCAGTTTTGAACTCTATGGCAAAAGTTGCTAAGGCTACAGTCAAAAACTTAATTTGTCTTCCCTAATATAATTGTTTATCTAGTGTAAACTTGTGTGACGTTTTATGACCTTACTCACTTGATCGATGAAAACATTCGACTGGATGTATTGTCAGGCATACAGGTATCAGTTTTGTACCAAGGCCCATCAATTATTTCATCTTTCCTCAAAAACAACAAACGGCTACAAACCAAGATGATTTTCTGCTGCAATATTTTCTTAAAAATAATGATAAAGCAGATATCCTCATAATTATAATGTGTCAGAACTGTTTAAAAGGCGTTTTTATTTACTCTTTTGAAAACTACCAAAATTGTTGCAGATTTCATATAATTCATCAAATGAGAAGGGACCCCATAAATTAATTATAGCACATCATCCTTTTGATTTTTCTGTACACAAGTATTTAATGTTTAATAAGACAACTCTAATGATCATCAAACATTTAAGCGTCAGTCGTAGAATTATAGGCAACTTTTAAAAATTTAACCAATTTGTTTAATTTCAGTTTTTTAACGTATTCATACATTATATAGATAAAATGTTTTGTAATAGAGTTAGCCAAGTGACACAAAATTAGTTTATGCACTTGTGTATTTTGGAGGAATTAGTCCTACCCTATGACCCAATTACAACAGTTAGGTAGAAGATCTTATTAATTTTGAAGACAACTGTAAACAAACGGTTTTGCATTAATTTGGAAAAAGTTATTAACTAATTACAAGTTACCTACTAACTGTAGTATCAAAACGAAATGTAAATAAATATCGATTGTAATTTTCAATGCACGGTATGTGTTGCATCACCCGTATTTATAATATTTATAACCTCTAGAGATAAGACAGTCGCGAGTAATTAATCTCAACAGGGTTTAACTGAGGCTGTGAAAACGTCTTTTCAAATTCATAAACATCGTTTTATTGTCTTTGGATTTAATTTACACGATAATGAACTCGGAATACATGGCTACTTCAAATTCTCTTTCGGAGGAAATTTCGGCGAAGTTACCGATCAAAAATCGATTATTTCAACCAAAGTTCCCCCCTTGTTTGGTCCTTGTGGACACTCAATTCGAAATTAATAAACAATAAAAACAGAGGGAAAATGCACTTTAGTACGTTGTTAATGTATCAGATTTTATCATTTTCGCAGGTAAACAATCAACTGCCTATTAACCGAAGTCTATGTTCCAAATACCAGAATACTGAATACAGTTATACAGGCAATCGTTCCCCAAGTTAAAAAGCAAAATGAAACGAAAATCAAAACAAGCTAAAACAACCGTCACAAGTGAAAATGACAACGCGTTGAAATATTTAACCTCAATTTACTTCACAATAATCGGCACCAATATATCTTCCTTGTTTCATAGATTATATTCGCACATGAACTGTTGCAAAACAAACATGGCTGCTACAAACAAAGAACCTTGCTTTCGAGATGTGGTAGACTGGCAATGCCTGTCATAGGATCAGTCTATCGTACGAAATTGCCAGTCTACGAAATATGGAATAACGAACCCGCTTTATTAATATTTTCGTAATTAGCTCAAATTTGAATCATAATTAACCCTTAATTTTTGCAATTTATATTTTCCTTTCCATAAGGATGATTTATGCTAAATTAGGTTAAGATTAACTCAGTACTTCTTGAGAAGAAGATTTTTTAAAATGCACCCCCCTTTTTTACAGTTTCGATGTTTTCTCCGCTTTGAATACAATCTGGCCTTTTATTTTTGCAATTTATATTCACCTTCTTATAAGGATGATTTGTGCCAAATTTGGTTGAATTTGGCCGAGTGGTTTTAGAGAAGAAGTTCAAAATGTAAAAAGTTTACAGACGGACGACGGACAATGGGTGATCAGAAAAGCTCACTTGAGCTTTCAGCTCAGGTGAGCTAAAAAAAACCCCATCTCTATAGGTATATGTACATATACTTATCCTTTTTCAAATACGATTCAAATCTGTTATCACAAACTTCCTTGGAAATATCTCCTTGCACAATAAATTAAAAGAACCTACCATTTCTGCAAAGATACAGCCGAGTGACCACAGATCTACTGGGGTGGAGTAGAACCTGCTACCCAGGAGGATCTCTGGGGCCCTGTACCACAATGTCACAACCTGCAATCAGACATGTACATGTGTGTCACTTATTTCATGCACCAAAGACAAAAAAAAACACATACATATAAACATTTGCTTGAATCTATATGACGAAAAAACTTCAAAATCAGATTAAAATAGTTACACACATATTTGATTTAACAATTAAAAAGTAAAAAAGTATGGAAAAAATTGCTCAATGAACTACAGACTTTATTAAATCTTTCCATAATCAAAATATATGTGTATAAACATGTACATGAAGATAAGAACAAAGTAAATTTTCTATAAACATGTACATTTATAAATTACACAAACTGACTTGACCATCAGTTTTAAAAAGCTAAAAATTACTTATAAAATTTTTCAATATTTACTGTAAAAGTGTATATAATAGGAAATATTCTTTGATCACCTTAAAAAAAAACCCGGACTACTTCATTCTCCTCACTTATAATTCATATTTGAAAAATGATCCATATCATAAATACTTTCAATCAGCAATCATCATTACCTCATGAGTGTACGTTCTAACTGGGACACCAAATGCCCTGGCTAGTCCAAAGTCTGCCAGTTTGATATTGCCTTCCACATCAATCAACAAGTTCTGTGGCTTCAAATCTCTGTGTAGCACCCGGTGTGAATGACAATAGGCTATTCCTTGAAGCAATTGGTGCATGTAGCTCTATAAAACAGAAGTAAACTTACTTTATTTCTATAATTGTTCCTAAATTTCAACACTAATTCTGTTAAGTAAAAACATGTGGTCTTAAATCTTTTTAGAATTCTCACCTTAAAATGCACAATAAACATATGCAGTACCATTTGTTTTTAATCAAGATGATGAAATTTATCAATGTTGTCAGGTTGTCACTGATACTTTCATGAATGAAAAGTTTTCTTTTCTGTAGATTGAATTGGATTCAAAGTACAACCAATTATTATATATGATGTAAAAAAATTTTAACCATATCCTTTACAGATCAGAATACTCAAATATCTAAACTAGACAGACCTTAATGAGTGATGATGGCATTCCAGAGGCGGGACAGCTATCCATGTACTTCTTCAGGTCCTGATTCAGGTACTCAAACACCAAGTACAGCTTCTGCTCACTATGGACAACATCTAGTAATCTGAAAGGAGTAAAACTTATGGCTTAGTAATTATTTCTGACTGCAGAGTTTTTACCTTTACTATGTTCACTGTGTGTTTCAAATATTAACAACTAAATTGTGAATTACCTTATCAACAATTAAATCTTAAAATTTAGTTCACTGACAAGATTGTTACATGTATACTATTGAGTATTGAGGGTTGTTTATGGAGCTGTTTGGGAATAACAGTCTTCTGCAGCCATTCAATTACAAAAATCTTATGCATGGTTAAAAACTCATGTTCATTAACATACCTAACAATGCAGCTTTGATCAAGTTCCTTCAACAAGGAAATTTCTCTAATTGCTGTACTTGGCACACCTTCTGACTCACTAGAAAATAGAATATAAATGTTGTGAAACATTCTCTGTTTCTATGAAGAGTGAAGAAAAAATATTATCTTGCAGACATTACATAAACACAGTTTAAATTTTATTTGCAGGATAATATACCAGTATACGAAAGTTAAATTTTATTGGCATGACAACATACATGTTCCAGTATATGAAAGTCAAACAACTTAATAAATGTAACAAATAAATGGAAAACATAAGGTTTCGAGACCTCAGGGTTCAAATGATGTTCATTCAAAAGTATGAAAAATCTCCAAGATTTCTCCTTTGAAATGCCCCCTCTAGCTTTATCAGATTGCAATAGTTGAATACACTGCTAAATATAAAAGAGTGTGTGGGGTTTTTGCATTGAATAGTATCCGGATGATAGCACTGAAAAATCGTGCACAGTATTCTGAGCAACTTCGAATGGAGAAAATATGTCAACATTTCCCATTATGAATGTATGTTCGTTCGCCCTAAAATGCGTTCACCCTTGAAGCCGTTCGCCCTAGTTTCTGTTCGCCCTAGGTCCATTCACCCTTGATTCCGTTTGCCCAAGGTCCGTTCGCCTTATTTTAATACAGGATTAATGTAATTGTACATTTTCATATTTGTGTAATTAAATATCTCTTCATAATTTTTAAAATGATCATTTTAAAAATTATGAAGGAGATATAATTACACAAAACAACACATACTATCACAGCACCTTCACAAAATAATAACCAACTGACTGATCTAATAACGATACAATGACTTATTGCCATGGTTAATTAATTATTTGATTATGGTTGACAATAGTTTGATACAGTTTCATGTTCCATCTACGTATATCTCTTTAGAGATCAAAGGATTTTGTTGTGATCGGGTATATATCAAATTCTTCAAAGATAAAATAGGTCATCCGCTGCTCACCTTCGATATAAACCAATTAATGTCTCAATTTCTTTAATTGTTTAAAACACAACGCCAGTCAATAAAAAAAAAAACATGCAAGACAGTTATCTATAATTTACGGCATTAAAATCTAACAATAGGACCAATTAAGTCTTTTTGAAGAAATGAATTCATAAAGTGTACGAACAATTTATAATAGTAAAAATATTTTATCATTCAAAAAGTTAAAATTAAATGAAATAAAGAAAATTAACTTAAAATGATAGGGTTTATTAACAACAAGGAGCAAACAAGGTTTATGGCGAACGATTATTAGGGCGAACGACAATTAGAGCGAACGGACCTAAGGCAAACAGCTTTTAAAATAAAAGCAGAACGGTGACTTATGAGCTCAAACTAATACTTATATGTTAAAGCATGCTGAAAAATGGACACCTCTTCTATTATCAGTATTAACAGTCAGCTAGAAGCAGCAACTTAAGCTTAGAAAACAAAAGATGTAAATAAGATTTAAAAGTGTCCTTGATCAAGCATACCCTAAAACAACAACAAACCGAAGCTTGTATCGTATTTAACTGTTTAACAAAACTCTACAGTAGTATACACACGTGTCTAATCTGATTTTCTTTAATGCTACAAGTTTTCCGGTGGTCTTGTCTTGTGCTTTATACACCACGCCATAGGTTCCTTCGCCAATCTTCTCTATTTTCCGAAAATTTTCCATTGAAATAAGTTAAAAACCTCGATCACATCTGTACCGGAAGCCGTCTGGTCTTTTGTGTACGTAATTTCCCGCGTTAATTAAAGGTTCATCGATTCCATTGGTCATAAAAAATGAGGACCCCTAAGGGGAATTTTTCACAAAAAGAAAAAGTGAGACAACTCGTATTGTTTACCAGGCATGTAAATGTTTTTGTTGTTTATCTTTTGGAGTTTTTTTTTTGGGGGGGGGGGTCTAATTTTTTTATTCTTCGTATTTTACGGGGTTTTTTTGAATTCATTATCTATTATTCATGTCCATAAAGAAAAGGGATAAACTAGAACAAATAGTGATATTATACAATGGAAGATATAATTAAATGCAGTTATTTTATAACTTTGATACAATTTACATTTCTTTTTTCAAATATCGGTAAAATTTCCTCAAATAGCCATATGAAAAATTTTCATAAAAAGTTTATTTCGCATAAAATGCAAAGAACTCCATTTCGCTTTCAATTGTAACATTTTTTAATGAAAAAATGCTGAAAAGGTTTACAGGTTGATCGAAGTACAAATCCATGTACAGTGAATATTAACTGAAAGAAAAAGCACTTATAACGGGGAAATTAAACACCCCCAAAAATGTAAACATATTGTATAAAGCACATTGTATAAACTAGGTTGCTGATGTTGAACAGTAATTTGCCAAGCATCATACTTTCAATATGTCAATTGTTGGGTTTTTTTCTAATTCAACTAAATGATGATAAAGTGACCAATGTCTAATCAAATGAACATATAAAGAAAGCCAAGTCTAAGTGTATATTAGACCCAGTAAGTCTTGTTCACGAGAATTGGAACATCAAATTTCACTCGCCGGCCAGGAACAGGTAGTTGATCCAACTGCACGTGTGGTCTTCGGAAATTCTCTGGATTGTTGTCGCCTCCCTGATTTTGGCCGTTCGATCTTTGCTCCCACATAGATGATGTTTCAATGGCTTGTTGTGACGCAACACAAGAGCTGCGTTCTGTATTATCAAAAGCGGTTGTTGGGTCTGCACGCTGTGAAGGGGTTTGGGAACTTAGAGAGCTGTAATCCAGCTCGGCTGTGACGCTCCAGCTCTTGAAGAGCTCGGTGATGCTTTGGTGGAAGTTGTTATCGGCTTCACTGCCGGACTGTGGTGCACAAAGATCCGCTACGTAGCTCTGTCCAACGATACCGTCGTATCCAATGACGCTGTGAACGATGGAGCCCTGATTCATCGTGTCTCCGTGAACAGAGAGTGGGCGGATGGAAGACATTTCATCCACCACTTTGGACAAATCCTCGGCACTTATGTTTTGACTGGTCGCAAAGTTGGCATAGCGAAGCGATGGATTTAGAGTGTTAAAGTACTGAACTGATGGATTGAATGACGTGGCAAACTGGATAGAAGGATCCATAGAGTTTTGCAAGGACGGCAAAACGGAATTAGAAAGAGGCAGCGAAGGATGGAGAGAAGGGTTTGTACTGAAAAGAATAGATCCAGTCGGGTTTTCGGATGTATTGCTGCTTCCCACGTTTGGCAACAAAGACGTATTGTCCTCGTAGTGCGTATCCGCAGATATCAGACTGCTACCGGCACTTCCCTGAAAGGCGTGGGGAGAGAAGTTGGGAGTTTTTCCAAAAGGCTTTAGACTAGTGTCGCCAGCCATGCGCTGATGGTAATGTAAAATACTGCTTGGAAGACTGGGAACACCTCCACTAAGGTCACTTCCATTCTGACTGGTTCTTTCTGAGGTTTGGTTGGTAGATGGAGCAAAATCGCTTTGCAAAGAAGACGGGGGACATGTAGGTTCTTGATACGATATCATCATCGAGGCTTCAGGGCCCGTGTCAATGTTGGATGCAGTAAGACTTCCAGCAGATGAGGACATGGGCGAAGAAGGGTAGCTGGTGTTGTGTGATAGAGTCGTGGTTGTTGCTGAATTGAATTTCATGTTGGACGGTTCTTCCAGCTCGCACTCTGTTGTAGGAGTATTGTAGTGTGGGTAGAACGGGGAACTCATGGTAAGGGACCTTTTGTGTTTAGCACAGGCGCTCCACGACTCCTCACTCCGCGTTGTGTTTGTGGTTTGTAAGGAATGCATTGGAGCAGGTTTTCCCGTGGAACTGACTTCCGACTCCTCATAAGATGGCGGCGGTGCATGGATATACGTCAAGTGATAAGGCGAGTAAGGAGGTTGCGCACTGAGGTTGTACGACCTGGAAACGTTGGCAATGGACGTCTCTGTTTCCTCAATGGGCGACAAATGTTGGCGAAGCGCAGTGCTGTTGTTGTTAAAGTCAGACCTTTGAAGTCGGGAGTCGCCTTGCGGACACAGTCTCCAGTTGTCCTTGTCCCACACAAATGTGAACTTGTCAGAACCCTGATTCTGAAGGGCCGTCACGTGAACATTGTCTCCGATGCTCGATCGAAGAGGAGTGGTGGATCTGGTAGAACCACGTACGTAGTCCGATGTGTTCTTAGTGCTTCTCCTGAACCGGCTGATAGTCTTACTAGCGTCTGGAGTTTGATCCGTGGGTTCAGAGACTTGCCTTCGGTTAATCCATGTGTGCCATAGTAAACAGCCCGTGACGGTGACGAGGAACAGCACAATCAACAGGACCGGGATGATGACGCCCCAGCCGACCACAGCGCCATCTGTGGACTCGTCTGCTTTAGTAGACGACAGCAGCGTATTGTTCAGCGATGTCCACTTGTCAATGTCTGGGAGTAAACTTAAAAGTTCCGCCAAGGTCATATTCAGTTCTGTAAAAAGGCACTAAATTTTATGTAGTTACGCAGTATAACAAGTTACTATATAGTATGTGATGAAAGTGTTTATAAATTATTCTTATCAATCTCATAGATACTTAAAAGATATTATTTGATGGAAATTGAATAAACTGTATGTATTTATAGGTATTACTAAGATATAATCATTATATACATTTTAATTTAATAATCCATGCGCGGATCCAGAAAAATTTTCCAGGGGTAGGGTCGGACGGTTTTTTGAGATTGCTGGGGGGGGGGGGGGGTCTGAGGCATATTTTTGCTATTTTTATGGTGTAAATTTAAAGAAATTAAATTTTGCAGGGGGGGGGGTGTCCGGACCCCCCTAACGCACCCTCTAGATCCGCGCATGAATTCTATCAAATGGTTTGGATAACCTCTTAGTGTTTTTTCGATGGCCTTTTGATCGTCTATGGCGTTTCCTGTAATATTGATTCCGAGGCTGTCGATGTAGATCGTCGGGAGACCTTTTGGAGAAGTCTCTGCCGTCACGTAACTGTGCACCCATAGTGAGAGAACCAGCATCAACTTTATTACTATACACCCTGTTCAGGAAACACAACATAAAAACATAATTAAGTAGAAAATCAACATTTTAGTGCAAAAGTTTGTCTATACAACCTATATTGCAGGCACGTAGCATCAGGGAGGGGGCGGGCTGCCCGCTCACTATTTCTTTAACAGACATTTTCCCTTTAAATTTACATATAAAAAATTCAATTTTGAAGGAGCTACTTCCCCATTCCTTTTTGGGAGCATGTAAAAAGTTATAAGATACTGCAAGCCACACATGTTCAATTTTATTTTCAAAGTTCCATCAGAGTATAAAGTTTAATATTAATTTTATAGGAATTATTGTGAAACGCCCACTTAACCCTTGTGCATTGTGCTTCATCCATACATATATGAAGCAATCATTAGTTTATTATGCAACGAATAAACTAAGTATCCAGGGTTGAATACCATGCAAGCATAAACGTTTGATCCATAAATATAAGATATTTCACACAATATTCTAGAATAGTCATGTGCATTTACAAAAAAATCACGCATAGACTCAATGAGGTAAGTATAGTGTTAACCATCGATACATAATGTGTATTGATTTGAAAATGCAAGAAACCTTTGTAAAAATATCCATTTTATGGGTAAAAACAGTTAAATCCTATTTTCTCTGGTACACGATTTTAAAATTTGGGATATACACGGATATAAATTATATCTTAAAAGCTGGACAAGTGTTTACTAAAGAGCACCTTGCATGATTGCTCAAGTTATATACGGCACTGATATTCTAAACTTTAAAATTTTGCGACTTACCTGGAGTGCTCACCATGTCTGCATTTCTGTCGCACAGATCTCGACAGTGACTGAGTGAGCGAAGACGTGAATAAAACTCACGGCATACTGGTAGTTGTAACTCCCTGGAGAGAGAGAGAGAGAGAGAGAGAGAGAGAGAGAGAGAGAGAGAGAGAGAGAGAGAAATTAAAGTGATTAATCGCAACTACTGTTATTCCTGACTGAACACTATGAAATAATAATTTCGTATCGCGGATATGTATTTTATAGCAATGATTATAACTACGAGGCATGTACACTGTATTACCGGTGAAAATCTCTAATTTTTTAAAACAAAAGCAACAATCCACCTTTTATTCAAGGAGATGGGGTTTGACAAAATAACCCTTTGCGTCCAACAGCTCTCTCTTTATCTCGCTTTACTTTTTTTTTGTTTTGTGTGTCAAGCTTTTTCGGTACTCCCTCCCCTTTTGAAAATAATACGACGTGTAAGCTTGTTTTGCAGTGCTATTATGGCACACTTCTTGTATGCAAGTTATTTTTCTATCAAATATGTCGACATGCAAGATAAATATGTCGACATGCAAGATAGTTATGTCAACATGCAACATTACTATGTTGACATGCAAGAAAATTGCAATCAGACAAGAATTGTAATAAAAATATCGAATAACGTCCAAATGTGACTTTCAACATGCTAGATGCTACTTATTTTTGTCCGCATGCAATACATTTATGTTGACGTGCGTGATATATATGTTGGCATGCAACTTATTTATATTGACATGCAATTTAGTTATGTGGGCATGCGAGGAAAATATGTAGACATGCAACTTATTTATACTGACATGCAACTTATTTATTTTGACATGCAATTTAGTTATGTGGGCATGCGAGAAAAATATGTAGACATGCAACTTATTTATACTGACATGCAACTTATTTATTTTGACATGCAATTTAGATATGTGGACATGCAAGAAAAATATGTTGACATGCAGCTATTTATGTTTACATGCAATTATTTACGTTAACATGCAAATTATATATGTTGACAAGCAATATGATTATGTTGACATGCAATTTTTTTATGTTAACAAGATGCACGTGGACATACTGATTTGCATGATGACAAAAATAGTTGCATGTTAACATAAGTTGCATGTAAACATATTTATTTCGCATGTCAACATAACTAAGTTGCATTTTGACATAAATTAGTTGCATGTCAACATAATAAGTTGCAAGTAAACATATTTATCTCACATATCGACATAAATAAGTCAACTTGCATGTCAACATAATTATCCTGCAAGTCAACATAAGTATCATCTAGCATGTTGGAAGTCTCATGTGGGCGCAATTTGATTATTTTTTGAGATTTTAAATAATGTTGACATAATTGCAATTTTCTTGCATGTCAGCATAGTTATGTTGCATGTTGACATTCAACATAATTATCTCGCATGTCGACATATTTAATATGAAAATAACTAATATGCCACCATAGTATGCAGTGTAGATGGCATTACTGTGGTTTTTTTAAGTGAGCGAGGTGATACTATTTTTTTAATGTTTGCATGTGTTACATAAAACACTTGATGCGTTATTATTTTTCTTTATTTTACATGTTAATGTTCCAATGTAGTGCAAGTTTCAATGATGTAAAAACACGATACTGTATGCTCTCATTGGGATCAATGAAAATGAAGCATACTATCTGATTTTCAATTCTTATTTATTCTTGTCAGGCACAGTTTTATTTCTCTGTACATTTATGTTGAATTTCCTATTACTGATAATGATTTTGGAGGCAAATATATGATAGATAGATCATTTTTGTATATACAAATCTAAAAGGTACATAAAGATAAAATTCTAACAATCAGCATTGTTTTAATATTTTATTCCTTTTCTGGTGACAAAACAAATAGGGTGATTGAAGAATTTCAACCTACAAAATACCCATTCACACAACTCGCGTCCTCACAGCATTTGATATTCTCGCTGGTAAGAAGACCTTGGATTAGGACACAGTCGGCTTTCTGTGAAAGAAAAACAGTTCATTGATATATAGAAAAACCTTTAAAATAAAACAACAACCACATTTTTAATTTTTTGTTGATCGACTTTCCTGCGATGTAAATGTTTAAACATGTTACAAATGACTGCGGACCTCGCTAGCAGAGTTCTAGTTGGAGCTTTACTGGATACTTTGATTTTGTTTTTAAACTGGCAAAGTATTGAAAAAAAAAGCGTAAAAAATATTAAAAGAACAATACAATAAAAGAAACATTAAAATAAAATCTAGATCACTTTATTATATTAAATTATAAGGTTTTTAATTACTAGTATATTTGTTGGACTGTATAACTCTATCTACATGTAGGGTCTGTGGACCCGAATTTTCTTGTAGAGCTACACTGTTTTACAGCTACCCCCTTTCATGTCCCGAGGTGTTTTTTTTTTGCATGTTTGGCAGTACATATTATTTAACACAATGTCCCATTCTACGTGTATTTAAAAACAATTATCAACTTAACTACCTAGTCAACTAAATATTTGACTCATAAATAACTTGACAATTTTATCAAAAATGTAGACGATAATACAGAGTGGCAAAAGGCCACATATGTCAGAGACTGCTATTAAATGCATCTTGCTGTTCAATTCCAAAGGGAAATCAGAATAACCTGGCTCAGATGAACTGTACACTTACAATACTGCAATGGGTCGTCAGTTTTCCATTGGGAGAACGTAACATACAGACTTCCGAATCTGGACACATGCTCCAAGTACAGGCCCCAGCCGAATCACAGGTAGGGCAGTTCACACCTGTATATGTATTGTATATTTATAATTTTTAAAATAAATATGTATATGTCAATTCCATGTTTGGAATAACTCATGAAGTTATTTAGATATATACCGGTACATGTGTGTCAATAATTACTGAAATGAAACAACACGAATAAATTTTGCATTGTGAGCTCAATTTTGTGACGTATAATAGAATTAGGTTGTGGTCCGCAACTCATGGGTTTATATCCGTATTTTATGCTTTTAATTTTTCTCTTTAAAGGAATTTCTTAACTGCCTCTTTTGGCCAGATATGTTTTGATGATCAAATATTATGATCAATTTTATACAAAAATATAATCTAAGAGCTAATAAAGATATATAATGTACGTAGTACATTGTATGCATATGATATCTAATTGTGACTAACTTTTTATAAACTTCACAGCTGTAAAAAAAATACATATTCATAATCTACCTCTCCTATTATTGTTTAGTTTGTTCCCAGGAAAATGGAAGGTATACGTCATAAATTATCAAATGAATTAACCGTTTACCTTGCGAGCTAACTGATGGAGTAGTCAAACTGTTGCCAGTGTCTACTTCTGGGGTTGTCTAAAATGATATACAGTACATCCAGTCTTAGAAATATATTATACATATGCATGTAGGATATCATCGTTAAACTTTAAAAAGAGAAAAAAATTCTAAACAAATGTAGAAAAATGAATCTTGCAATTTCAGGCAAAATTGACTTTGACATGAACCAAGGTTTAATTGAGACTACGTTTAACTACAAGTTACCAAAGTTTTGTCGCAAACACAATATCCAGCTGTGCAAGTACGCCATATTGGGTCCTCGCATAAAACGAACTCGAATGGGTTCCAGTGTACAGTGTAATTTGAGAGCTTGCAATCGCTGGTCGTTGTACAAGCTGTAAATACAAGTAACCCTAATACTTATGTCTAGCCTAGTATCGGTCCATGAACTACCGTTCACAAGAGAAGAAAAATCAGTTTGTTTAACCTTTGAACCGATACAACAACACATAATGTCATGAAGTGTTAGTCTGAATGCAAAGATATACTCTGTCCAAAGTTTTTGTCTCTTTTTGATGGTTTTAACGAAATAACACATACCTGTCAAAGAAGTAATTGAAATCGATATAATGAGAAAAATCCAAAATTTCTTCATAAACATATCATCTCTTTTTACCTGGAGAATTGACTAGAACAATGTTCTGTTCTTGTATGCGGAATTGGACACAGAACAAAATGTAAAACCTCATATTGATAGCTTTTTCATTCTTTGGCAACAGTTTTGGTCAGTTTTAGGCAGGAACAAGCCAGTTCAAGAAAAATGTTTACATTTTGGTCGTCAAATGTACAAGATGACCAGACATAACCCTTAAAATGGACGATTTTCGTTCAACTAATTAAAATATGTTTATTTCTTGAAAGAAAATTATGATTAATGTTTTGCAACTCAATGTATTTGACTAACATTAGACCATCACCAGATACTAAATATATCGATGCCAAACATTTATACACTGAAGGTTTTTTTATCGTGCTAGCACCACACAAGACCTCGTTTCAATGACCAACACCTTTTAACTACAGTTGCATGCCAACTATTTTTACGATGATCTTGAGCTGAAGCAACATTATTTACTTTACTGAATGTAGTTTACTTGGATGCTGTTGTTTAATTGTTATTAACCATTGTCCTTTTTTGTCGAAGCAATTCTAGTCCGATTGATCAGCCAAGATGTGACAAGTGTTTTATAATTGGATTATTCGATTGTGTAAAGAATTTAAAATTGTGATAATAAAAAACATAATTATAACCGATGAGCACGTGGCAAAATCAACCAGAAAAGCATGCTAAAAAAAGAGTGTGCTTCAATTTCAAGCAGTTGCTGAGAAAACTGCGACAAAAATTTGTTCCGGACAGATGCACGGATAAACGGGAAGTTGACGTCAGATTCGTACAAAATAGATACCATCATTGGGCATGCTATAACAAAGAGTGTAAGTGTTTGCTAAAATTTCAAAATTTCAAGCATATGCGAACAGTAGTTGCTGAGAAAACTGCAACGAAAACTTGTTACGGACGGATATGCAGACACACATGGGTAAAACAGTATATCGACCTCCTCTCATTCGGAGAGGGGGTATAAATATACTATAAAGTAGCCTATATAGTATTTCAACACAAAACAAAATTTATTATAACATTCTGTATTTACCTACACCGCTTGGCGTTGAAGCTGAAAGTTAAGAAAGAACATAGGTATCATTAATATAGAGGTAAAAGCTCTACCAAAATACTTCGTAAGGTTAAGGTCAGACGCGATCTATCTTCCGTTATTCTCTTCTTTTTTCCGCAATGCGATGATTTCAACTAAGGAATTCCAAAATTATATTAATCATCTATTTGCATCTATAGTTTCAATTGAAAATATATACTATGACTTAATTAATAAGCATTCACTTGCATTTTTTATGCAATTAAAAGAAAACTTCAAAATATTCTAACCCCAAAAGTAGCCTGCTAACGCACCCTGAGTTTTTGGACTTTAACAGGTTTAAATGCAAATAAATAAGAACTAATCTATCAAGGAAAATGATCTAAAACTGAGGAACGTCGCGGGTGTCCTTCCTTATCACGATCTCTTAACAATATATTGATTCGATGAAAAGTACAAGTATTTTGTTTACTTTGTGGGGCTGTTGTTGTTGTGGTTGTTGGTGTCGTGGTGGTGGTGGTGGTGGCAGTGGTGGTTGGACGGGGTGTGGTAGCTACAAATGATTGATCGATTGTGTACTGGTTAACGTCACTCTCACAACAATAGGTTGTGTTATATATAATACACTAGGAAATAAAGATGAATTCTTACTGAATTCATACTATAATGAATTACTGTGAAATCATTGTTATAAGCTGTTTCTCAATTTTCATGGATAATCCCCCCCCCCCCCCCCCCCCACACACGAATTTATAAATTACATCCTCAATGAATAATGAAATAAAATAAAATATTTATCTATTATTCATATTCCCCAAAATATGTTCCCTTTAGTATTTTTTAAGTACGTGTATATTTTTAAGTAAGAATTCAGTATGAAAATTGGTCCACACGAATTTCACAATAATTCGTTTAAGTATGAATTCAATAAGAATTCGTCTTTATTTCTACTTTATCATAATTATATGAGACAACCTATTGTTGTTACATTTCACTGTCTTTAAACGGCAGGTAGCGTTTATGATGTATTAAGTGAGTATTTAAAGCACGAAATGCAAGGACTGGCGTCAGACTTTCAAATAGTTGATGTAACTTTCATATTTGGAAGAATCGGCGCTTCTAATCAATCTGTTATAATCAGTAACAACGATAATCTACATACACTTACTTTACTCGTCTTTAAGAGAAATCCAAAGATATATATTCATATAATAGTAAAATGATCCTAACATCGATGGTTCATTTTAATAATATAATGCTTTCTTTGGTGTTTCATGCGGGTTGTGTAATATTTTTTTCTTCAATGGTTGTTACATCCACTTCCAGTATGAAACAAACGCCAAAAGAAATCATTTTAATATTGATATATACATATTTTTGTGAACCATTCAACAAATTATCCATAAAAAGTTTGTAAAAGATCGTATATATAATATAATTGTTAATAATTACGCCACACAGCCAATTCTTCTAATCATGTGAGGGTTACCATGGTTACAACTACCTGGAATCGTGCAAGTCTGAAAACTTCGTGCTCTCTTAAGGTTCGATCAATATTATATTCAACAGGAGAGGAAATCTGATCCTTACGAGCATTATCATTAAATAAACCAAATTCAGTATAAAAAATAAAGAAAAATAGTCGAATAAAAAGAATCCATTTTTAAGGAGGCTGGACGACCAACACATTAACCATCAGATCTACCTTAAAAATTCATATATGATATTTTTGGCCGTAAATAATAATTTAACAAAGAAAAAAATCAAATATTTTAGCTTAGAATTTTAGCATTTTCCTATATCTCTATACAGAACTCTTCATTTTAAGAAGATTAATGTAGTCTAGAAATGGCCACGACCATCTTGTCCTCTTAACAAGAAATATTGAAAAACGATTGTGTGGCTTACTTGTCGTTGTTGTTGTGGTGGAGGTCGTCGTTGAAACTACAAATATCAAAACGAAGATCACAATCACATAGCAACATGGTCCACATTACCGAATTGAGAAACCTTAACCTGAATGTCCTTTTTAAAGTGTATCTTAAAGAGGTTTGTTCCTCTGCTTTTGAGTAGACGTTTTGCGTCATCCCTAGTCTGAAAATTCTGCATCATAAGTTAATTCTACTCATATATTTATTTTATACAATGTCATATAAACTTTATTATCTCAATATTTTTAGAGTATTGTAAATTTAACTTGCTAATTTTCCGTGCAGACCAAACTTCTACATATTTTGTGCACTGAGATATCATGCATGTTGAATCTTTAAACAACAACAGATCTGAAAACAACTTTTTATTCTTAATTGTAATTTTAATGTTTTGTTTTTTTTTTAAAATAAAATACGTTTGTATTTGATGCCATGGTTCATTCTGATAAAAATACTAGAGGAAATGGCAGTTTATCTGCAAGTTGCACTTTCAGACCGTAATTACGGCGGGGTGGAAGGGCCAGATGAAAAAATAAATAAATCTTATTTGTTCGGACGAATTAGGATTTGTTCGAACAAATTAGTTATTTGTTCGGACAAATAAGTTATTTAGATCCATTATCTCGCCCTTTTTAAATATCAACGAACGTTAATTCTGGTATAACACTATTTAAGTTAAAACCCCTTTTTAATCTATCAAGGCAACACATTGAAGCTCGTTTGTTTCCATTTGCTCGTCAACGTAAATAAAGACAGTAACACCTCGTAATAGTTAAATCATTGCCATTTATTTAAAAATGACGCAAAAAATATAGAACATTATGAACAGAAACAAAAGTGTTAATTCTGGTACATGTATAACACTATTTATGAATTGATTTTGAAGTACAAGGGTTGATCCAAATGTAATGTCACACAATGCATCGCGCCTCTCGTGGGCGCTGTATTATATAAAATGATATATCAAAATTAGCCCAATCAAAATTTACGCTCGAATTAGAAATTTGATTAAATTTCATTGGATAATTATAAAGATATGAATGTTTATACATATGTAACATGATATATTCGTGACATTGCCGCGTCATAAATGTGCGTCTTTTTTAAGGTTCTTATTTCAGGGTAAATAACATGGTTCAAAATTTTTTAAAAAGCTCCAAACAACACAGTATTTTAAAACAGATATAATAGAGACTTTTTCTAACTGTTTTAAAAATTTAGGAAACGTTACCGTCCATTTCGGTTAAGTACGCGGTTTTTTTTTGTCTCTAGATCTAGGAATAAAAAGGCCGAATATACGAAAAGTGATACGATGCATTATTTACTTTGGTAGGATAGAAATAATTAGAAAAATTATTGGAATTGATATATCGAACTAAAACTGAGAGTGAACACAGTACCGTCAATGTGGTTCCAATGTTTTATAAAAGTCTATGCCAATAACTAACACTGCTAATAACTAAATTAGTCAGAAGACATACGCTCTGAAGGAAAATTTAAGCTTTGCCCTTATGTCATCAGTAATACCGGTATTATATGGCTACGTTCATGACTTTTTGAAAAGCCATCGATAAAACTGATCGCACATCAAATAATCCAATATACTACTCTATCGAACACAAAGAAGTAATATTCAGTGATAAAAAAAAATGAAAAAACATTTGAATAGAGCATCGTAGCCATTTTTTTTTGTTAAGGGCTAAATTACGAAGTTTTAACATAACGCCAAGAATCAAGAAATGACGTTGCAAGCGTGCGGCGACTATCCTCACCTCACGCCCTATTAAATATATTAGCTGCAGAAATAATTATGATAGTGCATTAAAATTTTCAGACCTGAATTGTCTTAGGTAGATATTTTAAAGGACGAATTTTTGTCACTTTACGCGGATTTTTCATGATTTTATCGAATCTATGCCATTACTTTTGGATCAACCCTCGTAATTGTCCATAATGATTCGAATTGATGTAAATTCGGAGCAAAATCGAATTGACCGAGGATCTTTTTGTACCAACTTAATTGCCATGCAAAAATATTAACGTTTTCGAACCATACACTGTATCTTATGAATTTACAACCATGTTTTAAAGATTTTTATGCATAAAGAATATAGTCTTACCTGTGCACCGACATTCGTTTTCGTGACAAACACCTATTTCGGGACACCCATCACATTCAGAATCGCTTTGACAATGACAGGTGCATCTGTTTCCAAGACAAAGATTTTGTCCACCATATGGACACTTGTCTGTACAATGTACATTGTGGTCACAGTAAGCATTGTTGTGACACGTGCAAGTCACGTGATGATGATGACCCTCGACGCATGTATATTTGTCGTGACAGTCAGCTGCACACTTATGACCTGTAATTACATTTAAATCAAGTCATCCAATGAACCAATAGAAGAATGAACATAAAGGTCCAAAATGCAAGAACGGAACTTTATTTGGGCTAAAATAAATATTGGTACAGTGCAAATTCTTAACAAGACGCCAAGCAGCAACATCGCTCACCCAAGTGAAAATGGTCAGAACTCAAACCATATTTTACATTATATTACATAGTAGCATTGTCCAAAATTGTCTGTGGTCACATTTTAAAAAAGAAAATCAGTACTCCTTTTTTATGCTTGCATATTTATATCATAAAGTAAAGCATTGTAGTTCTCAAGAAATATTTTTCCTATACATGTGATTTGATTCCCCACTTTGGTCCAATGCTACACTCATGGATAATGTTTAAACAAATTTGAATCCACACTACCTGATGCTACTACAACACAAATTTCAACTTTTCTGGCTAAATGTTTTAATTAAGAAGATTTATAAACAAGAGGCCCTTGGGCCACAATTTGTTCTTCTGAACAACAGTTATTATATCTCTCTTTTTTTTTTAACTCTTCTTAAAAAAATTGAAATTCGCAAAAAATCAGATATTGCATGGTTTGACAATGTATAAAACAATGTAAATGTAAAATGTAGATTATGAAAACCTTCTTTTGGAATATCTGATCTTAAATTCCAAGATACATCAACAAACCAATTTTATTCTCTATGACCCCAACCAAAGATAAAAAAAAATGAACAATGAATAATGATAAAAGGCGAAAAATAGGGCACTATCAATTACTTTTGGGTAAACGAACATTGAGGTTGTAAGATACAACGACTAACAAAGTTTGATAATCCTAGGCTTAATGATATCAAAGATATTGATAAGACTATGAATTATACCAATGAAATACCATAGGCAGGTCACTACGACATACTTTTCATTGTCAGATCTAAAGCGGGCTAAATTGACAAAGTTTGTTGGTTCTATGATTGAACTTGACACAAAAATGCACGTTAAAACAATTTGAAAATGAATAGCTGCAAAATTCAAAAAGAGGTCATGATTGCCAACTTTTAGGTCAATATATCTTCGGGTGGTCCTATGATGCATCAATTGGCAAATGAATACTTGATGACCCTAACCCTAAAAGTGCAAACTATTGAAGTTTTACTAAATGACATTATAGCTCAAATTTATTTAACCTTGAGACTATGCCCAGCTTTGGCTTCTCCCCCCTCCCCCTGGAATTTGCTTTGAACTGATGCTTATTTGTCAACAACATATCCTTATATTCAATATATGCGGCAATCTACACAGAAACCACTTTTATTTTTAAATTACCTATGTTGAACTTTTAACCCCTCGTAGAGCCCTAGTATTGGTCCTGGTCACGGTTTGAACAATTAAGAACCTAAAAAACATGAGGATGATTGCATAGTAGTACCGCATTTCGTAGCAACGAAGTTCTAAACAAGATTTTCAAAGATATTCCCTATATAATTCTACATGTATATGAAACCTTTATCTCCTTCTGGGGCCCTAGTATCGACCATGAAGTCACAGTTTTTAGATTGAGAATTAATAATTTATACTTTATAAGGATGTTTGCATACTATATAATAGTATTACAGGTTGCAGGTTTGTAGTTCTTGAGAAGTTTTTTAAAGAACTATACATTTATGTTTCTATGCTGAACTATAACCCCTACTGAGGATCAATTAAAGTATTGGCCCTGGGTTAACAGTTTTAACAATTATTTAGAATCTATACTCTATGAGGATGCTTGCATATAATATTTTCTTGTAGTTCTTGAAAAAAAGATTTTTCAAAGAATTTTTCTATGTTGAACTAAGAACCTCTTCTAGGGCCCAAGCATTGGCATTGGGGTCCAGCCTGAACAACTTAGAATCTTAACTATACACAGAACTTTAATGTAGATATTCATTTGGCATTTTTGGTGCGATTGTTCTTGAGATATTTTTAAGACTCACGCCCTATTTTCATAGTTTTGTAATTATCATCCCTTTGAAAAAGGTTTAATAGAAATGTGGAAAATTTACAGATGGACAAGCGAACAGACAGGCCGACGGACCAGAGACAAAATATAATCTGAAAAGCTCAGTTGAGTTTTTATCCCAGATAAGCTAAAATTATAAAAATCAAAATGCCCTGCCTGGGGCCACATCGCTCACCTGAGCAACAATAGCCATAACTGATCAGAAAAGCTTTGCACCGTCGATAGAGTATCAAATACAAAATATCAAGACAACTTGGTATCGTATATCTTGTTTATAAAGATTTTCAAATTTTTATCCACATTTTCTTAAGTTAAATATTAAACTCCTTTTGATGTTTAGGTTTTTAGAATAAGATTTTTAAAAAGTTTTTCTCTAATGATTCCAAGATAAACCCCCCCCCCCCCATTGTGGTCTCATCCTATCCCCAAGGATCATAATTTAATCAAATTCAGATTTACATAACCTGAGGATACTTACACACTAAGTGTTCTAGCTTATTGTGGATTTTATAAGACGATTTTTTATGATTTTTTCTCCATATACTTTAATGCAAAACTTTGACCCCCATTGTGGACCTACATTACCCCCCCCCCCCCCCCCCCCCCCCCCCCCCCCCCCGGATCATTCTGAACAAACTTGAATTCATATCACCTTAGATGCTAACACACGTTACAGGTATTCTGGCCAAATGGCTTTTGAGAGGAAGAATTTTAAAGATTTCTCGATATATTCCTATGTAAATATTCGATTTCCCATTGTGGTCCCACCCTGCCCCCGGGGATCATGTTTAAACAAATTTGGATATCTACACTACCTGAGGATGTTTCCTCACAAGTTACAGTCTAACCAAATGATTTTAGCGAAGATTCTTAAAGATATTTTTTTTTATAAATGTTCATTCCTATGCAAAATTTTCAAACCCCTCCCCCCAATTGTTGCCACAATGTTCCTCCAGGGATCATGATTTGAGCATACTCGAATTCACATCACCTGAGGATGCTTACACAGATGTTATTGGTATTCTGGCCATAAGGGTCTTTGAGAAGATTTTTAAAGATTTTTCTTTATGACCTCAAAGCATTGTATGTACGTACAAGCCTTAAACATTTCCATATCTCCTCACTCCCTGAGGATGTTTCCACGAAAGTTGCAGGTGTTCTGGCCAAGTGGTTTTTGAAAAGATTTCTTCTGTATATTCCTATGTATTAATTTGACATCCCTCCCCTCCATTGTGTCCCAACCCTCACTCAGGGGATCATTATTTGAACATACTTTAATCTTCACTATCTGAGGATGTTTCTACACAAGGTTTAGCTTTTCTGACCAAATGGTTTTTGAGAAGAAGAGTTTTGAAGAGTTTCTTCTATACATTTCTATGTAAAAATTCGACCTCCCCTCCCCATTGTGGCCCCACCCTGTCCCCGTGGAACACACTTTGAACAAACGTGAATCTACGCTACCTGAGGATCCTTCCACACAAGTTATTATAGCTTTTCTGGCTGAATGGTTTAAAAAAAAAGATTTTTGAAAAATACCAATAATTCTTATTCATCTCTCCTTTAAAGAGGACCTGGCACTTTAGTTTAACAAACTTGAAAGCCCTTCACCCAAGTCTGCTATGTACCAAGTTTTATTGAAATTGGCATAGTGATTCTGGAGAAGAATATGAAAATTTTAAAAAGTTTACGACAATTAACAACAACGACAACGCCAACGATGACGACGACAGACAACGGGGAAAACATTGATCGGAAAAGCTCACTTTAGCCTTTGTCAGGTGAGATAAAAAGTCAGGTTAACTTTACTTGATTATTTCTGATCAAACTGAATCATTACTTCCGTAGGCTTTCAACCACCAAGTCTTTTCTATACATATATACTTTGACGTCTGTCTGTATCTGTGCTTGAAATTCTTATATATAGACTTCTTGTTGTGAAACAAGAACCACTTACAAGGGTCATTGCATGTACATGTTTTATCTGCACACTCTGGAGTACCATACGTGCACGGAAAGTTTCGACAGTCGGCAGCACTGCTACAGTGATGCACGCATTGACATTTTGAATCCACGCACGTCCTAGTTCCGCTGCAGTCACTGGACAAACACACGGGTCCACTGGAGGAGACATCACAGGTGTCCGGATTGTGACAGTGACAGTGGTTATGTGGAGGCGCACAGGTAAATGGATGACCTCTGCAGGCGGCGTAGCAGTTGTTGCCTAAATATGTAACAAATTACAAATACAGGAATACTGGACCTAGAGCCCTCCCCCTCCCGCCCCGATACATACAATGTTTAATCAACAAGGCTTAATATATTTATAAGTAGTAAAATGATTTCCGTTAAAAAGAAATATTTACATTCTACTGTGTTTTTCCATGTTGTCTTTAAATGCCTCTAAATGCAACAACCTAATCACCGCGTATAAATTTACATGTAATTTACATAAGAAGTTCCCAAACATTGATTTCTACGTTATCAGTTTAAAAATGTATTTTATACATGTTGTTAAACACAATCTTTTACAATTAATTTGATTTTATTGTTAAAAGCAAAATTTCAAGAGTTATTTTTCATGAATTATATTTTTATGTTCATCTTAACCGTCTATGTGATAACCAGATTAAACCGGTTTTAGAAAACAGCTGTTCTTGCTGTTACTAATTTACTCCATCCGTGATCTTCAATTTATACCGATTTATTTAATTAAAGGATTGAATTCATCAGTAAGGGAATGTAAATATAAGCATTAAATGATTTATTTTTTGACGTCGTCGTGTCAATAACTGCCGTCAGTTGAGCAGACAAATTATCATAACGCGTTATTCAATTTGTCTGCTCACCTGACGGCAGTTATTGACACGACGACGTCAAAAATAAATCATTTAATGCTATAATAGCTGAGAAGTTACGATTAGAAAATCAATCATTTAGTAAATTTCGAGACCCAAACTTACTTATATTCAAAATTGGCCTAGCCTAGTACATATATTTGTGTGTGCTCTCTCTCTCTCTCTCTCTCTCTCTCTCTCTCTCTCTCTCTCTCTCTCTCTCTCTTTATTTACTATATTCCACAATGCATTGTAAATCCTCATTTTACTTTAAAGAATTAATTGATATATTTGCCCAATAGTCATTTAAAAAAGATAGCATTGTCATGCCCGAGAAAATCTGCCTTGTCCTTGTTACTCCTAATGCAAGACATCTTCATAACTTTATCTTAGTCCTTGTTTTCTGTGTTAGTATATCAAAATTACGTGACTGAGAATCATGTTTGAATCTAATCAAGCCTACGCCCACAATGCTATCGATAATTCAAACAAATATCTACGTGTATACATATTACTGTAGCAAATAGATACACGTTTCTGCTTTCGATCTTCTGGACAGTTTTAAAGATTAATCATCTCTTAGCACAGAATATCCCAAAACATTCGGTTATAATATACAAAAATAATAAAAACCCTTTTCCATGAAAACTAAAAACGGTTTTTTTGCGTTGAAATTACTTTTGGCAATTTGGTAAATTGTACAATTCGTCAAGTACTAGTACTACATATTGGTATATATGAGATCAACTTACAGTAATCTTTTTGTACGCACGTGCACTTGTTGGACACACAGGTTGCGATTTGGTTCACGTCACAGTGCATGTGATCACAGAACAAGTTGGCGTCATCACAGTACGAGTTCGTCACACAATTACACACGTGTTCACCGGAAGGACATGTAAATTTCTCTGGACAAGAACGAGAACACTCTGCGCCTGAATTTGAAAGTAATCAAAATGAATAGGCTATTTTAAAATACTTACTATGGTGTTGTCATGAGAATTTGATTCTAACGCTTTTTACAACTGTTGCAATTGAATTACAGGAGGTCCCTAGACCATCACAACCATGCACTTGGATTCTGCAGTTATCCACAAGAATCCATAAGCAAACTCCAGGACAATCTATTACAGTTCATCTCGTCATGTACATATATAAAGCAACTGTATTCAATCAGATTCTATGGTTTCATTTTAGCTACGAAAAGACACTGTTTACAGAAACAAATAATACGTGCCTAAACCGAATACCCCTGTTAACTGAAATTGTACTACTACGTAAAATGTAAAGAGTTGTATTTTATAGAAACACAATAAAAACAATTGTGCTTACATCCATGGTGAGGCCTCCGACGGTAAAGATCGTGTGTGTAACTAGTAACAGGTAGGGAAACCAACGTGGTCACTGAAACAGAGAGAACAATATAGGTATATCAGACTGAGACCAAGCATTCTGAGTTAATCAATAGAAAATGTGCTTACCCAACTGCATATGATATAGTTTAAAAAGAATTTCTCAAGATTTCAGAATGACGAGAACAAGCTTTATATGCTTTCCAATATGTAGACGGTCAAGCTTTATTGCCATATTCCAAAGAAGATGTACTTACTTTTTGATATGAAATAATAGAGTCTATTTCATATTTTTCTTGCAGAAAGAACAATTTTATGGTACCCAATTGGAGATGATATAATTTTATCATATACATTTTGTAAATAGTTTTTTGAAGTTTTTACTTCATGTTATTTAAACAGTTTTGAACTTCTATAGTGTGGGAAAGTTGTTTGTGTGTTGGGGGGGGGGGGGGGGGGGGGGGGGGTTATTTGGGGATTCAAAAGAAGATGGCAATTTATTCAAATTAACATACAAAATTATCAATAAAAAATATTTTGACTGACAAGTTGATTTATATTAGACAGATGGTGAAAGCTATACTCAGATAACGTTGGGGTTAAACAAGGGCAATGATTTATGTTGCAACCAATCATATTCGTAAAATGCAAAATGCACAAAATTATTATTATTATACAAGTAATGATATAGAACAAAGGGAGGTCCCTTAATGAAAATAAAATCTATTATAAACATATTTTTATAAATGATCACAGACTGCCGTAATATGTAATATGGGCGTTACTTTTCAATGCAATGTACATGTAAGTTAATTAGACATTTATAAAAACTTTATTTGAAGAAGAGATAGCAAGAGAAAATATTGAAAAAATTCCAAAACAGTAAAAATATTTAGAGTACATACCGATAAAAAAGCATATCAAAACTTGTGTCACTCCCATACTTGTCCAAATAAAACCACGATTTGATAAGGATCGCCTTGAACCCATTTCTGCGAATGGATCTGGATTTACGTTCCTTTCTTTATAAGATCTAGTAACATAAACTGTAGAAGTATTTACGATCAAGTACACTGATACACCGGAAAATTTTGTTTTTTTTTTCGGTATTTTGCAGTGATATCATATTACAGAATATTACTTTAACGATCAATCAATTTTAAATATCACTTTTGTGTAGAGTACGCTTTATGCATCGTGTTTCATTAAAAAAAAAACCCATCAACTCACATAGTTCCACCTGATTTATGAACCGAATTCCATTATTTAAAGAATAAACATTCATTCTTTGACTTTTATGGGATAATCATTTCAGTCGGGCACGTGATTAAATCCAATAGAGTCCGAAGGGCTTTATGATATATTTGATCACGTGCCGACTGTAATGATCAACCCCACAAAAGTCAAACAATGATTCCTTATTAGATACATTTGCATATTATATACCTATTTTTTATCATGCAAATCCCGCTTATGTTATTTGACACATTTCGATTATTCAAGTACTCTAGCTGTGTATTACCACGCAGTACAAAACAACAAATTAATGCTGTTAAACATGCCTATTTAAGGCAATGTGTCAATGATGAATTTATTGAAAAACAAAAAAAAATTTGACTAGGAGGTTTATCACAGACAAAGATTGATAATTTTAACGATTACTTTAATTTTCACTACATGTACATGAACTTTATTGTTGTTTGTCATATATATATATATATATATATATATATATATATATATATATATATATATATATATATATATATATATATATATATATACAGTCTTATCAAACAAGCAAGTTTGAGTGAGGAAGAACATAACTCCAAAATATAATCATGCTTTCAGCTAAAACTATAGCTCTATGCTACATACCGTATTTCTGGTAATTTTCGCGATGATCTAATTTTCGGGTTTTTTTCGGGATGATCATTTTCATATCGCAAAATAGCAAATACGCAAAATTATATCCGTTATTGTTTGCTCTAAGGAAACCTTTTGAATCGCAAAAGAGCCTGATGCAAGTAAAAAGGTAATACATTTCACCATTTTCACAAAATTTGTAACACGTGTAAAAACCAGGATATACGGTATCAACCTCCTATTTATTTCTCGATTTTTAAATTATATTTTATAGCAATCTTGATAATCGAAATCAGACTCCGCAACCGAATCCAGCCTAGTAAAATTTCCATATTTTTTAAACTATTCAGGTTTTTATGAGCATCTTATTTACTTTATTATGTTACTTTTTCTCAAGAACATGCTTAAGAGGGCTTTGAGAAGTCCTAGCATCCTAAAAATCGTACTCAAACTTCGTATCTGAAGCTATGTCTGTGTAACACACCTATAGTTTCTTTAACAATATCAAATTAAATGGATAACGACCAGCATTGATTTCAAAATGTAACAAGGTCCAAAACTTTAATTAATTACAGTAGAGCTGCTTTAAAAATGTTAAGTGTCTTCAGGCGTGTTAAAACGCACTTTGAAAAATTACGCACTTTGAAAAAAAAATTGGGACCAGTTCAACGCACTTTGAGAGATAAAAATCAAACTGCTTTGATATCGTCGATTTTAACGTTCTTTGAAAAATAAATTGTAACATTTGACGACATACTTGAGATTTTATATATACAGTCAATAATTATTTTTAAAAACCTTATTTACTTCAATGCGATATATGTTCAACAGAGAACACAATGGGTCCTAAACTTCATAAACAGTTTCTTGATTAAAAAGTTTCCGACGTGGGAGTATCTTTCGTTTTGACCGTTTGTATATCAGTATTACTCAGTCTGATTAAAACCATTATCCTTCTCCTTACACTTGTCAGGACGAGTTTAAGGAGATGGGGGTGGTTTTAATCAGACTGAGTATTATTGTACTTTGTTTTCAGCAAACTTAATCTTTTTTATTATTCTTTGTAAAAACGTTTCCTGAATATTATATATGTTTGGGAAGGAAAGATTGGGGTGAGGGACCTTCTTCCTGCAATCAATTTAATGATTTTCTGATAACTGAACTGTTCTATGGATGTCCCCTAAATGACGGTAAATCATATTAATCAGTGTTTACAAATTATCTTACTTTCAACTAATTAAACTCGAAGTCCAGAATTTGTGGTTTAATCTTATTTTTTTTTTAAATCATTTATTTTTTTCATAATTATTATAAAACTATTTTCCTTTCTCCTTTACATCTAAACGATTCATCATAAAATCAGCTTTATGTGTCTCAATAAAAATTTTAAAAAATGATGATTTAAATTTATAATTGCTTCAAAGTGGATTGACTTGGTCCTAATTTTAACGCACTTTTGAAATTTGTTTTCAAAGTGAGATCACCCCGTCCCAAATAACTTGACCAGCATCCTTAGAAATAACCTGCCCATTCTTTACACTAACGAAAGAATGGCTGACCTGACCTTTCCAAGGATCCACCAATATCTGCATTTAAATGCCCAAGGAACTTAAAAGACATGATAGTGCGAGCGAGATTAGACAACCCATTGCCCAATAGTGGCTTTAAAACTTGTTCAGACACCAGATGCCTTTTGTGCAAGCACCAACACAGACAGTTTTATTAGCCTCATTACGGGTCGTAGCTTCACAATACTAGTATTGGGCAACACGTTTTGTCGCACAGACAACTGTATCTATCTCATCAGTTGCAAAGTTTGCTCTAAGCAATACGTCGGGGAAACAGGTGATATCCGCAGAAGAATCAACAACCACCGCTCTACCATAAAGACCAAAAAAATCAAAGAGCCCGTCGGGGAACATTTCAATCTCAGCGGTCACAAATGGGAAGACATGACAGTAGTGGTTATTGATCATAATCCTCATTGGACGGACGCGGAGAGGAAAAGCAATGAAAAGTTCTGGATGCACAGACTCAAATCATTAAGACCTGATGGCATGAACAAGCAAATTGACTTCATTCAAATGACCGTTCCATAGCCTTATCAACTATTACCCATACAGTAATTTTACCAATTCTGTCACTCCGCCTGTTTCAACTTTTAGTTTTCTGTACACTTATCATTTTATTTTTTTCATAATTATTATAAAACTTTTTTCCTTTCTCCTTTACATCAAACCGATTCATCATAAAATTAGTTTTTTTAGACTAATTAAATAATTCTGATTAAAACCTAAGCGTGAAGTTGACAGCTGATTGATTACTCTAGAGCGATCGGCGAACACTGAAACACAAACTGTTCAAAATGTAGTTCCTATTTCCTTTATAATTCCTATAGTTGGTAGTGTTAATTTTTCAATTTTCGAAAACTTTGTCAATAAGAATATTTCTTGCTGTGAACCAATCCTCTTTAAAATTTCTTTTTAAAATATGATTGTTTGAAGATTGCTGTATGATAGTGACGTATATTTTGTCGATTTTATTCATAGATTTGAAAAATATCAATAAATAATGATTTTCATTTTCATAAATAATTTTTTACCTTAAAAATTACAAAGAATACATGACCCCCCTCCCTTTTAAGTGCGTGTATTATCAAATAATCATATCAAGCAATGATTGATACAAAATAAATATATCGTATAATAATTCGAGAGATGACAACAAATATGAATTTTAAATTATACTTTTAATTGGTAAAATGTTTTTAAAATATATGAATTTATGTAACACCGGTAATATTTAATATGGCACAAAAAACTCGCATACGTGTACCCTAACCTTTGAATATCACTACAACAGCATATTGCCTCAGAGAGAGAGAGAGAGAGAGAGAGAGAGAGAGAGATTTCCAAAAAAATGTCTATTCATAAACAAATTTTTCTCACTGACCTATGCACTTGCTGTACATTTCAAATGATTGATGATTGATCAATGGCAAGATTGAAGTTTTTCTCTCCATTCAAAAAATATTGCACATGCATTAGATCTCATTTGTGGCAATGATGGCATTAATGGACAATTGAGAGACAAATGACACTTCTAAAAAGTTCACTCGATTGCATCGTTTCCATATATATGTACATGTATGTTAAAATTAAGGCATTAATTATGGAAAATTATGAACACAATAAGAATATAAATTATGTAAAAAATGTAGAAAATATATATATTAAATATAAATATAATTTAGCATTCTAAAAAAGCCCACAGATGACATGTTAAAAAAATTAGTAAGCAACTAGTAATGCATATAATTAAAAAAAAAAAACATTAAAATTTTGAACACAACTTCTTTAGACCATCTTTTCAAGTTTTGAGTGGCACTTCAACTTGTAAAGTTACTGTAAAAATAAGTGCGACAAAGTAATGGTAATGGGTCCAGAAAGCATATACTCAAATGCAACTCATTCATTCCTTGAACTAGACCTTGGTCAAGATAATGAAAAATCCTTAGGTCATAAGCAAACGAAACCTCCTATATAAGGTCAAGGTCACAAAACATTTACAGGTCATGCCACAATTTGAAAAATGATTATTGGCCCTCTCCTGATTCAGTGTTTAAACTTAAGGTCCACAGGTGTTGAGAAATTATATTTTTTAAAAGTTGCATGAAAATATTAATTTTTTAGTTTTTTAGTCAGTTGGTCCTGAAAAGGCAAGCAATCCATTCTTTTGAGGATGGAGTAAAAGGCGTTTTTGCTGGCAAGTTTTAGCTTAGCTTTCAATCATTTTCCATTACAAAATATGACCAGGACAGAAATTTTACATTTATTCAAAGTCGCCATAAACTTCAGATAAGATACACCCTGTGACTCAGGTGATAAGAACACTTTGTGAAATCAGAACTTTTCTTCAGTGAACATTTATGGACAGGACATTGATATTACACTTTTTCGACCAAACACCTTGAATTAGCCCTTATGAATAAGAATGCAAGTAATCACATATCCCAGGCAAAGTACAGACTTTTTGTGAAGAAGGGCTTCCCATTGATTCCCAATCTCAAGGAAAGGCCCAGATAAGATTGCATGGAAATACGCAAAGGATTGACAGACATGACAATCCCAAACTTTATTAGTCTTTAGATAAGGAGGGATTTGGAGTAATAAAAAACAAATTTTTAACTTTTTTTTTTAACAAAACACCTTTTTTTAATCTAAATGCATATCAAATACTGCTGTGTCTATTTTGTAGAAGGAAAGAATTTAGGAATGAGCATATATGCTACGAAAATACCGAGACCAAAACCCGACACCCCTGCAACTCTCATCAAAAACTCTATAACTGAGCTACACAGGTCGATATCCAAAACCATAAAGTCCACACTAATACACCATGTCAGTAAATGTAGATATGATTTGATTACTATAAACTTTTCAACTTTACAATAACAGATGTTGCCTAAACTAACAATGTGAGGGTTTTTGCTCTTGTTTTGTTTCAAAACCTTAAAAATGTAACACAGTAATTTGAGTGCAGAATTGCAAAATACAGCTCACAGCTTTCCTACGTTGATTGACATTTCACCCAATATAGCATAATAACATTGTTGCCAATTTTCTATTATCATGCACGCTGCATTTATTTCATAATTGTTAGTACATGTATTATTTCTGAACAGGTCATAAATACATGTTGAATTCTTTACAAATAAACAAAAGCTATAGCCTACTAGAATAAAACACTTCTGTTTGAGGTAATAATTTTGTAGGAGGGATTTCTTGAAGAATTATGTATTGCAGCCACTGAACAGCGGTATCCGTACTTGTTTAAAACATGTTGAAAAATTCTTTGATGGAAAACCTTCCATTTCTTGGTGTAGCAATAGTTCCCTATTTCCTTTTCAAATTGCCTTGCATAAGTGAGTTGATACAAATGTAGTGGGTATTTATTCTGGTTTGCTCAATGGCTCTACATGCTCCAGGTCATAGCTGAGTTCTGAAAAAATGTTCACGTCTAAAAGTTTTTCATTTTTGAAATGAAAAGATGACAAAAATATTTTCCAATAAAAAAATATAATCTTTTTATTTGGTGAGGATTGAATATTGTTACCGGTATTTTAAAATGAAACTTTAAGGAGCTATGTGAACTTTTATACTGTGATGTATATTTTTAACCAAAAAAAAAATAATAAAATAGACTAAAATTTAATACATTTTTCATTCACAATATTGGCGTTTAACAGTGTATTTCATAACTAATGCATTTAGAGGATGTTACACAGTCGTCTTCTAAGACCCTGACATTCAACCTAGGAACTTAATTCAATGTCACTGCACACCTTTAACCTAAAGGCATAATGATGGTGAAGTATGATCCACATTGGGCCAAGGGGAGAGAATATATGATTTGTATTTAAGTGATGTCAGATGGACAGACAGAGAGACAGACTGATCACTATAGGGCACCTGCAGATCATCAACTTTAATAATTTGTTGAAGATGCATATTCATGGGTTTAAGCCACCATGAATATTAATGATTCCAATGTATCTGAGTTACTACATGTATTGGAGTGTATCACCCTCTTTGCTAACATTTGAATAAGTGGGAATAGGTCAAGTCAATATTGCTTTTTTACAAGTGTTAATTGCATACCTTTGTCTTTTTTTAAACTTCCAAGAGACAGTGGATCAGCAAAACCCAATTCACAATCTGAAAAATTTATTGTAAACTTACTTAATGACTAAAACTTTCAATTTATTTGGACACTCCATGAATATACCAAACACATGACTGAAACTTGCCTGAACATCTATCAGAAAATGATAAGACTAGCACCTTAGTTTGACCAAAAATCATATGATATAGGTCAGAAAATGACCAAATAAGCTATTAATAGTTGCTATCTATTCTATTACTGTTCACAGATCCATTTTCCACAATACTTGAAGCATTGTTTGCAGTTCTCATTGAATGGGTATTGTGTGGCATAACACAAATGCTTTTCATTTCTTCACCTGTGCTTGAAGAGATTGTACCAAATTGGCAATTCTTATTTGCATCCATTCCAGTACACATTCTACTATAACTGTTCAAAGATCCATTTCCAAAACTATTTTCCATGTCTTCATCTGTATTTGTTTTTCCAATTTGGTCTAAAAAAAGGCAACAAATGACTTTTAATGCATTACATATAATATTACTGAGAATGAAAGGTATCATTGGTAGTTTTTTAAGATTAAGATACAATAACATTGGGGTAAATATGGTAACTATAGTATAGTATCTATTAAATAACTGTTCACAGATCCATTTTCCACAATTTGTGAAGCATTGTATTCAGTTCTTGTTGGATGGGTGGTAATGAGTGGCTTGAGAGGAATGTTTTCTGGTACACCAGTTGTGCCTCTTTCTCCATTCCTTTCTGAAACAACAGTTGACTTTTACATATTACATTGTAGTAATTATGTGTACAGCATTTGGTATCTGGCTTTGTCTTAATAAGAAGTGAAGCAGTATGTTACTTGACCAGAGGTTACTAGGTTACTAGTGTGAGACCTTTGAGGAATCAGGAATTAGGGTACAAATATACATGAATGTTTGATGGTATGGATGAAATTGCAGTGACTTTCAATAACTGTACACCAACTTTTATTTGTGCGAACTTAATACCACCATTTTATGATTACCTGAATATGAATAAACTGGTTGGCCATCTTAGTCTTTGTAGGAATATTAAAAAATTATACCCAGAAACATCAAAGGAATGAAATCTTTCCAACAACAAGGTTCTATACTCTGTCTCAAGATATTTTTGCCACATATTTTCTTAAATTATTCTTTATTTATAAATACCTCTGGATTCAAACGATGTTCATCAAATAGTTAAAAAAAAAATGCCCCCTCTAACTTGTCAGGTTTCAATACACAACCCAAAAATAGAAAATCTACAGGGATTTTGCATTGTAAACAAAATCAAGTACCCCGGATGATAACATTAAAATATTGTGTACTTCCGATTGGAGAAAGATGTCAACATTCACCATTTTGAATCTCCATAGGGTTTTTGTTGTTGTTCAACTGAATTTCTCCAGGTATTAACAGATGATGTATCAATGAAGAAATATATTGGATTTTCCCCTTTTATCGATTTGCATTGTACTTCATTGACAGGTACATGTATGTTTATTTTAATTGAAAAACATCAAAAAGTGACAGAAGCAATAACTTGGGACAGATTATAGAAACCTCACAAATTTTCTTGCAAGTGATTTACAGTATCTGTCACTTTAAAAGGGCACATGGTTAGTAGATCATATTTTGTACAATGTTATCAAATTAAGGTAGAATGGAACACATTGAAGTATATACACATTAAGGCTAGTGCATTAATAAATTATTACAAATATGATCACCTAGCATTTTAAAATTTTCATATTTTGATGTAAATATCTTAGACGGGAGAATCAAAACCTGATCAAATCTTCTGAGAAGCACTTTGGGCTTCACAGGATTTCATCATGTGACCAACAAAGTTCATATACACGTGAACTTTTTAACTTGCTGTTTATTTCTTAAGAATCACACAGTTAAATGAAATCTCATTATGGATACTAGTATATACTTACCTATGGTGCAATCTTTTCCCTTCTTATACCAAAATACTCCAAATACAATTGCCACGATCATCCCAACAAACATCACAACAGACAGAATCACAAGTATTGTCACCAAGTCATTATCTTCCTCTGAACTAAAAAATGAAAAGAAAGCTATCTAACAGTAGTAAATTTTGCATTCTAATTAAATGCAAGAGTATTTCATCACAAATAACATCAGCATTAATAATTTTATCCTGAAAAATACAATCAGATTTTTTCAGTGATTTGGAACATGTTTATTTGACTGGCATATTTTTCCTAGTAGTACATATGTAACTAAAGTTATTGGTAGTTATTGTTGGTAGTTTTGTAAATTTGATCAATCTTGTAAAACTTTTGGCTCTTTGGACTTCACTGTTTGGCATATATAATCTTACAAATTTCAGTCATGTTGTTTGAAAGAAACTTAATAAAGTTACACTCTGATATAATTGTGTAAATGACTAACGAACAAATAACATCAAATCAACAAAACAGGGATAAACAGATGTTTAAAGAGACATGGGGATTTTACCAAATATTAAATTTTGACATGATTTCCACATATCTTATATCTAATATTAAAAGATTACCTTTTGAAAAATTACTGTATTCAAAAGTAAATAAATACAGTTAAAAAGAAAAAAAATCGAAATATTCATTAACTTAACATGCTGTATACAGGGTTATTTTCGCCCTTCTTCACTTGCAAATGGTTTCGCAATCATATTGTAACTATTTTTTAGACAGCAATTGCAATCACGTGACACTCAAATCATTGTCCAAAACAATTCATTCTGTTTACATGTATAACATGAAGTGAGTTTTAACAACTTAAAATAACTGATGGGTGATGACTTTGAATGCGTGAAACTGCCTGTATGATCAAATTTTGTATACATGTACTTCTTTTTATTTCTGTAGTCATGATCAAAAAGTAAAATAAGTTTTTTGGGGTCACTATGTCACTTCAACTTTAATCATGTGAATGGGATATTACTTTCACATATTCTCGAACAACATTTTCCCCAAAATAATTGAACAGGTATTGGTGGCATTCCTTTATAAATACTGGACTTGAAAAGAATGCTGCATGCTTGCTTTCACAAAACTCACCCTGGATTGTATGATGGTATTGTGACATTTGAATTCACTGTGGTCTCTTTAGTCCTATACTCTGGATTCTCTTCTTGAGTAGTCAAGAAATAAACTGTTGAGCTGGGGCCATAGGTTGTGTTGGTCATTTCCTTTACTCTATTCCAATGAGAACAAATTTGGTAGAAAAAAACCCCCCAAAAATGAAACTACTGCACAAGTACCATAAAGAAGTAAGCATAATTTGTAATCTTGGTTGCAAGGAAATAATATAGTAATTCTTTAAAAATAATGTCTTATATTAGTATAAAGAATCTTGGTTATAAAGACTTGACAAAATATCAGATTACAGGTGTACATGGATAAGTTATAAGTATTATAGCATCACAACTACCGGTATATGTACATTTGTATGCTCTGGATAGAGCCAGGTACAATTGAAAAAAAGAAGTACTTGAAAGTATCTAGAAATAAATGTAAAATGCCTAAGTAGAACTTTATTCATCATATTAGCAGAAAAGGGTGTACATGTACTATTAAGACATTTTACATTACTATAAAATTAATTTGTCAAGAATATCACTGAACAAATTAGTTTCTATGTCTCACATTGGTTCGCAGGTATCGTCAATTGTCAATGATGTCCCATGAGTACAAGTGACTGTAGCCCTCCTGCAGGCACAAGGGTCTGTTCCAACATACTGTCGCTGAACATCGCAGACACATTTTTTTCCACATGAAGGCTCTGGTGGAAAGGTAGGTGCTGGTATTGATTCTGTTTTTGAAAAAAAATATTAAGCACAACACTCTATAATCTAAAAATTTGAATTTGATGAAATTCTGTCTTGATTATCATGATTATATACAACTGTATAATTTTATCTTACTTAGTTAGTACATCCTCGTGTTCAGAGTACTTTTCGTTACATAAAATGTGAATTTCAAGTAACAAACAAAACATAATCAATGTTTGAAACAATTAATGCAATAAATTGACCTGGAAGGCAATCATAAGGGCTACACTTCACTAGGAATTCAGAGTCTGTAATGTCATCCAAATAAGTGCCCTCTGGACAGGGCTCACATCTGTCTGCTGTTCCATTGACTTTGCAGACATCAACAAAGAAACCTGTGGAATATACTAGCTATTTCAAGTGAATTTTAAAATCTACAAAATTTTAAATATGTTTTTACATTATACATTTGTATAAAAATACATTTTTTAAAAAAGATATACATGTACAATTTGAAAAACTGCTTGAATAATGCATTGAATCCTGTGTCAAGAGATGCAGCATTGTTCACTATCTGATTAAAATCAGATCCTCGATCCGCTCCTTCTTATTTTATTGTCGCTACACGAGGATCTGAAGAAACCCCGCTTGAGGTCACCTCCTGGTGAACTTTGTTTTGACCAATGAAATCATCGGTTCAATTCCTTAGTTATGTGTTTCGGAAGTTTAGGCAATACAATCTTTGGATTCCCTGAGGGCATCTAATATCAACTTACGCCCAATATCTAGCTCGCTGATATCGAACGATTGAGAACATGTGCCAATGCTTCGTCATACGACTCCATTTTTGTTTGTAACCCAAAAATACTGTTTCTAAAACTTGCTCTGATTGGCCAAAATAACCCATGAATATTCTTAAATCAAAGTTCACCAGGAGGGGACCTCAAGAAGGGTTTCTTCAGATCCTCATGTAGCAACAAAAGAAAAACAAGGAGCGGATCGAGGATCTGATTTTAATCATATTGTATTGTTCATAAATATTGATGCCTAAATATTGATGCCTGCAATTTCATCAACTTTGATATCTTGCACCATTGGATATCTCAAAGTCCTCCCCCCCCCACCTCAATCCTGGAGAATAAGTGTGACTGTACTTTAATCAATACATACCTGGATCACAGGTAACCTTGCAGCAAACTACTGTTTTATTCACATTGTGATATCTGACGATTGTAGATTTACAATCCTGTGTCCCCACCTGCCAAATGGTAAAACTTCTACCAATGATTCATCAAGATGGAACATTGAATGAAACATATTCATTAATGTTATAAATGACAAGGGTCTATTTTTTCTGTCTATTATTTTCTTCTGTCACTTTTTTTTTTATAAAATTATTAAACAAAAAATTAACATTGACCTATCACTGAAGTACAGCTGAAATTAATATTTCAAAATTCCCTGATTTCCTCATCGACACCTTCCCTCTTTTCATCCACTAAATTTGCCAGAATGAAAAAAAAATATTCATGATATTCATTATGGAAAAATATGACATCTTCTATTTGAAACATTTTGGAACACTTTTAAAATTTGCACAATTTTCTGAATCAACATCAATCCGTATTGACTTTAGTTTTAGTAATGATCTTCAACCTAATTAACTTAGAGGTGGGGGCATTCCCAAACAGTAATTTGATTTTTTTTTTTTCATTATTGTGAATGCATATAGGTGGATTTAGTGCATTTAGTTTGGGAATACAAGTATCTATGAATTTTTTTTTTTTTAAAGTACAGAAAAGAAATTTAGGGCAGATCATAATAGAACATGTAATTAATAATGGTCTAATAAATAATAGTAGAGTTACCGTTGATATAATCATCACACACATCAGAACACATACAGTAACTGTTGCATATTGTCCCATTTTGCTATTTGGCCCTCCTTTTTTTCACAAAATTCCTAAAATGTTCATCAAATGAAATCATTATGTATACTGGATACATTATACACACTGTAAAATATCTATTAATTAATTAAAGTATTGTTGACCACAGATACTGATGTTGAAAATACCTCTATATATATGATACCTAGGATATGATAATGAATACACCTCCGGTATCAGATATTCAAGTTGAAAATAAATACTGGTATATCACATACGATAGGATATATGATTTAAGGAATAAAGAATCTTTCTTTGAGTATTATGAGTTTTATGTATTTATGATAGATTTGACCATGCTCCGACCGAAATTATCACCTCATAATATTCAAAGAATGATTCCTTATTACTTATATTTATATTATTTCCAATTTCTACACTTTAAAAACATTTAAAAAGCATTTTTTCATGTAGCACATGATATGTATTACTGCGCGGCGCAGCCAATGCCGTTTTTCGGTTATGCTGTAAGATACGCCCATTTTGTGTCACTCATCTTTTATGAAATTATTGGGCTATAGGCTTCAAAATTGATTTGTAATGTTATCAAAGACAATTGAAAATGTAAATATTTAAGGAATAAGGAATCATTCTTTGAGTATTATGAGGTGATAATTTCGGTCAGGGCGTGGTCAAATTCAATAAAGGCCGAAGGCCTTTATGATAGATTTGACCACGCTCCGACCGAAATCATCACCTCATAATATTCAAAGAATGATTCCTTATTGCTTATATTTATATTATTTCCAATTTCTACACTTTAAAAACAACATTTTAAAACCACTATTTTTTCCTGTAGCACATGCTATGTATTACTACGCGTTGCAGCCAATACATTTTTTCGGTTATGCTATAAGACATGCCCATTTTTTGTCACTCATCCTTTATGAAGTTATTGGGCTATAAGCTTCAAAATTGATTCGTAATGTTATTACAGACAAAGACGGTCGAAAATGTAAATATATTGGAATAAATCTACCATTATCATATATACCATATTCAAGTACCTGAGAGAAAAACGCCCAGTGTTGAATCTTTGACAGCAGCTCTTCATTAGTATTTTAATACCCTTGAAAGCTGGTAACTGTAAATATGAAGATTTTTTAAAATTTCATTTAAATAATGCAGAACAAGGAATCCTTGCATCAATATATAGACAAATAAGATGCTTTTCCTGTGATCAAGGTGCACATGAAGCACTTCAATTAATAATATGTGAATTAAGTCCATACTGGTACTGGACCAGTTATAGGATAGGATCATTTATGCAATTATCAGCTAAACTGAGAACTCAGGTACATGTATTTAGAACACACTTTTCCAATTGTTGCTAAATCAGTCGTCTGCCATGAAAGAAGCAAGGTAAACTTGCCCATCAACATCCAAGCATATATGGTAAAAATGTGTCACATTTAATATAAAAATATTAGGAATTAAAATACGTATGTATATGAAAAACAAATGAGTGTAGCATACATCTGATCAACATATAATTAAAACAATAAATGATGAAAAAATAACTTGGGAATGTAGGGGGTGAATATTGGGGGGGGGGGGGGGGGGGGGGGGGGGGGGGGGTCCGTCCCCAAACACCTGAATTATAAATAGAACTTACGACATCAACTTTGATCTTTGATCGAGTGTGCAGAATACCAAACTTTCAAGACTTCCGAATCTGCAAATTTAAATCATCATATTTATAGAAACCTTTTTCAATACCTCATGGAGTTAGGCTCGTAAACTTGTTGCCGATAATCATTCGGCTCGTACCTCATATGACTGGCAATGCCTGTCTGATATGTGGGAACCGGAAATCGGCCGAGGTGCGCCAAATGAATGCTAGTGAACTCGGCACCTGGTAAACCCGGCACTTGGTGAATTCGGCACCGAGGATAGTGAATTCGGCATCCAGTATACTCGGCATCTAGTAAATTCGGCACCTGGTGAATTCGGCATCTAGTTAACTCCGCACTTGAATATTATTCATTTATCTCTTTGTTTCTAGACACGCATTTTTTTTTTTTTTTTTACAAAATAACTTCTTACGTACGACCACATTTATTTACAAATACAAATTATATTCATTAGCTACTGAATGATTTAGCATTTCATTTTTGAATTTAATGAATTTATATATAATTTGTACTGTAAGAATTTATCTTTTAATGAAAATTTTATGAACATTTGCACATTTGGTTGTAAATTGTCTTTTATAAAACGCAATCCAGATTCATCTTGGCTAGCGAGGATCTTCACATTCATGAGAAAATCAGTGGCGCTACCCAGCTAAATCAGTGTTTTTGAACAAATGCATACACGGCCGTAGCGCACCCCTTTTGCAGTTGAGGCACGTTTACGTTACAAGACTATAAATATCGTTTCGAACAAAAAAAATCCATGAGAATGGTCCTAGATAAAATCAATAGAATAACCTCGAGGATGAAAATAAATTAAAAATATGAAAATATATGAAGAAAATATCCCAAACTAAAATGCTTTCTTTTGGTGTTTCATGCGCGTGTGAAGAACTACATCATGTAAAATTGCAGGGGAAATTTTTTTTCTGCAATGCTAGCTAAGTACATAGCAAGGAAAGCATTTTACTTTTTATATAGTTATTATACTGTGAAATCATCATTGTTCGGGGGGGGGGGGGGGGGGGGGGGCAAGTTCGTGGCTTTCATGGGTAGCCCTTGCCCACGGATCTACATCCCCACAAACGTATATACAATTTAAGCAATTGTTTAATATTTATTAAATTTATTCCGATTACACTACCAACGAACAACTAAAGGTATGGGGAGGGTGGCAGACGGCTTGAGGTAGAGACGAGAATCAGTGGGTTTAATATGGATTGAGGCTGAACTTTATATTGTCATCTTCCACGTATAAATGTTCTGTAATATTTGTTTTTGAGCTTGGTGAATTGAGAGCTTCTAAACCGTGACATCAAAGAAAAAAATAGTTTAAAAAATTGATAGTCGTTTCAAAAGTGAGGCATATGCCGTGGGATACCTTTGCTGTGTGTGTGGTTTTTTTTAAAGCATAGGCCTATCTAATACTATAAAAATTAATTTTTTTGGTACAAGGTATGCATTTTTTTTTTAAAAACACGGATTTAGCTGACTTGTATGGATTGCATGTATCTTGATCAAAAGTTCTTGATTGCTGAACACTGCATGTCTGCTTGAAGTCGCAAGAACAAGTGACACAGGGGAGCCTATTTGTTGACAGGGTCTCTTCATTAGCCTCCTCATAATTAGTACCTCACCTCTTCCATGTGTACGGGGAATACACCGTCTAATAGCACCTGGTATCCCTTCCATGTATACTAGGAATACACCGCTGTCATCTTGTTGTTTTAGCAATTGAACACGGTACACACTGAATAACACATGATTAAGTACCTTTGATGCTGAGTATACGTAATTATTAATACTTTTATTATAAAAACAATGCAGATAATATTAGGAATAAATTTATGTGTTTAAAAATCTACCTTTTAATAGCAGATATCTAATTATTATATAATAGTTTGCCTTCACGGTGTAGCTAAAAAAGTTATTCATTACATAAATCTAAAAACATAGCTAAAGCTCCATCCTTTTTTACACATGGTAAGCGCAATCTAAACATAATGCATACTCACTTATGATTTACACAAAATAAATATTATAAAAAGCGGTAATTGTCGGTGTGGATCACCCGAAGATGCTAACCATTTTTTCTTCAAATGCAAAAATTATACTATCGCTAGAAATATTTTTTTCTTAATCTGCTACAACTTGACCATGAGTCATTATCCATTGATAGTAACAAGCAATTATTCTCATAAGTTCAAATACATATCAACGAAACTGGTAGATTCGTTTAATACAGTTTATATGCATGTTTCTTATACTCGTAGATATCACGTGTTTTGCTATTTTGTAATTACTAATTTAGATCTATATCGTGTTATAACAGTTGTAAGTTTTGTACATTTTTTTCTTTTTTAATGGTGAGGACCTCGTAAGGTTTAAAACTTGTGTCCTAACCATTTGTATATGTATGTTATATATATACACACACACAATAAAATATGTTCAAATCAAATAAAATATACCTTTTGTAGTTAGTTGTTTTACTGACTGTTTTTATTCTCATTATTTTCATAAACACGACAATAAGCAGGAGAAGTGTGTTTCTTTTGAGTTATGATAAAAAAAAAAATAACCCAAATTCAAAATGCCGAATTCACCAGGTGCCGAATTCACCAGGTGCCGAGTTCACTATTAATGCAAATGCCGAATTCACCAGATGCCGAATTGACTTGTTACCCGCCAAATGGCAAAGCGAGCATTGATAGGAAGTCTAGATCTCAATCGGGTTCGAGATACAAAATAGCGGGAAAATTTGTATTCACTGTACAGTAAAACTCAAAACTCAAAATGCAGAGAAATCTACGAATGAAGAAGGAATTACAGATGTTTGTTCAGTCACCCCCTCACGGAGTATCATGTTGGACGAATGATGAAGACAATATGACACAGTTAACCGCTCGTAAGGATGTATCTAAATTTTATTATGGGACTGTAATTTGTCTTGTACATTCAGAGACATAAATAACATTTATGTATCTGGTACATTGTAACACTTTCAGGTTGGGACCATTCGTCCAAATCAGCAATTGGGATATTTTTTATACATGTACATACAATATATTTACAATAACTTCCAGTGCCCGTGGGATATATAAGCCTGTTTGATATTATGATATATAATACCCCCAAAAATATATGAGATTGATCAACCTGATATATTTCTGTAGTCAGACAGTAACAAATCTAAACAAACAAAAACTTAAGTGTTTTGTTTTCCCAAGGATTATAAACATGATTAAGTGAGACATTTATTCACAAAAAACGATGATCTACGCAAATCCATGTAAAAGTTAACCACAGACGTAAATAACAATGTTATTTATGTGTCTGAGTTAAGAAACTGGTAGATGGTTAGGCATTCCTCTGAATGAAAGATACTGTACCTTATGTAATAATAATCAAATAGCCAATGAAATGCATTTTATATTAGAATGTAATGCTCTTTCATTTATCAGACAAAAATACTTGGAACCTAGATTTTGTGAAAGACCAAACACCTTTAAATTTTGTGAATAATTGTCTACTTTAAAACTTAAAAAACTCAAAAAACTCTATTTATACATGAAATTTTTGAATCAGTCTGTCCTCCTTGAATATTTGTACTTCTTTCTCTTTTTTTCCCCCTGATTTGTACTGTACATGTACCTCTGATTGTATATCTACATTTGTAAATATTTGTATATATGTACCTCATGTACCGTCACATTGGCGGTTTGTGTGAAATAAATTAAATTGAGGACCACAATTGAGTTAACATTCTCACCTTTCACAAATACTCTTTGGAAATCTTCGCTGCATCCTTGTTTATGAACAATGTTTTGTTGCTTTTCAATTACGGTATAAACGTTTTCTCCCTTTCCTTAGCAGAGGTTTGAGCAAATCTCAACACTGCCATTTTATTCTGCTCTATACTTCACAATGTGACATCAATTCAAAGGGCAACTACTCTAATTTGAAAGTAATTCCAGCACAGTTAGAAATAAAAGTTGAAGGGTGTCCGATGCGTGGAGAAATCATTCTGCATCTACTCAATTGTTATAGAGAACAAGTTTTACTCAAAAACAAGACCAAGGATATATCTGTTATATTTCTCCATATTTTCTTGTAGACCAGAACTTATAGAACACGGTTTCTGTATTAAATGTATAGGATATAGGATAGATATATCCTGCAGTCATGTGTCATGTATAAACCAATGAAAGTGTGCCATTTCAGTCCGAGGGAAAACAAAATGAAATATCAATAAGAATTCTGATAGTTAAAAGTCAATCTTTTCCCCACCCCGCAAACAGATTCATCATGTATCTTAAATTTCTTCATTGAAATATGGATATATGCGCAAATGTGCTTCCTGATATGAACCTATAGAAGAGAAGAAAACGTCCATTTCTGTGTAAACTTTACACAGGATAAATAACATCAAAATGATCACCGCAAGCGCTTATAGTTTGACTTTGACGGTTTATTATAAATATAAAAACACATTTATGTTTATAATTTTGAGTGATTTGCCTTTCTCGACAAAAGTAAATACAAGTATGACAGAGATTAAATTTTTTTTATGAAAGATTTTAACATTTCATGAATGGCAATATATGACCAATTTTCTAGGTTTATATTATGATAATGCTTTTTGTGTTTGCACAAACTTTTCAGGTCGCTGTTGAGAGCTTAGACTCTGACTGAGTGTTGATTTAAATTGTTTCTGTGACATTGTTTTATTTTAGTAATAAGGAATCCTTCTCGGGGCATGATCAAATCCAATAAAGCCCAAAGGGCTGTTTGATAGACCAAATTATCACCTCATAATATTCAAAGAATGATTCCTTATTACTTATATTTATATAATATTCAGTAGTTGTACGATTAAATATTATAATATTAATCATGCAAACCCGCTTTCGCCCCCAACAATACATCATTTTAATTTATTGGGCTGTATAGTGCAAAATTGATTTGTAGTGTTATCACAGACAAAGACACTGGAAAATGTAAATATTAATAAATGATTTTCATCCTGTTTGTATAAATTTCTTTTCAAGAAATCATAGGAGGTGAAGGAACACCTTATGAAGGTGGAATTTTCAAGTTGGAAATCCAAATACCTGACAGGTAATTTTAATTTTTTTTATGATAAAGTTTAAAGGGACATGGTCAATATATGTGCTAAAAGTTGTCAAATTTTATTTTCCTATTTGCAATGTTAGTATTGCTAGACTTAAATAAATGGATACAAAAACATCACATAAGCCTTTTTTTTTTTTTTTTTTTTTTACAAAATAATGAATGATTATGAGCTCTGTGCATGTATCTTTCATACAACTCAACATATTTATTGACATGTAGTATCGGCAGACCAATAAAAATACCAAAAAGAAGTTTTAAACATCAAAATTAGAAAACTCTTTTCAGCTCAAATTGTGACCATGCCCCTTTAATAAAAAAAAATGAAGATGAATCTTTAATTTTACATGAAAATAAGTGTATAAGCTACTATAGAATAAACTGATGTATAAACACACTGTACATGTATTTCGTACATACATAAATGATAATCATTATCATGTTGAGTTTATTGATTAGATTCTGATTTCTCCCTCTTAGATATCCATTCGAGCCTCCCAAAGTAAACTTTGTGACACCCATTTACCACCCAAACATTGACAGTGGGGGAAGAATATGCCTGGACACTCTGAAGATGCCCCCAAAGGTCAGAAAACTTCAGGTTTAATAAATCAGATGTAGAGCATATATAGTGTTACAATTTTATTTTTTTCAGTTATCAATTTAATGTGACTTCATACAGATGAAAAATTATTTAAATAAAAATGAAGAAAAAATATCATCCACTGTAAATTTTTGACAAATGTATTCTACAGTTCCTATAGGATTATATAGAAAAGTGTACACTTTTATATCTAGTATGCATATGTAATTCTACAGGCATTACATGTGCTGAATTTTTCTTTCAATCTTTTGCATCTTATTCAGGAATAAATTGATGTTGCAAAACATTATAGAATATTGTGATGTTCTCTATTAAATTTTTGTATATATAATAATAAATGTATTTCATGTTTATATTATATGTTTTAAAATTTAAATTTGGCTTGAAATTAAATGCATGTACATATATATATGCCAATACTAGTACATCTACATTCATATACAACATTTACCATTGGAATTGCATGTATTGAACCATTTTGGTTAACAAATTCATACATGTACAAGTACATTTATTAAGGTAAATTTTACTATTGTGTAATATTTTTATGACTCCTTCCTGTTTAGGGAGCTTGGAAACCGTGTTTGAATGTGTCCACAGTGTTGACAAGTATCCAGCTCTTGATGGCTGAACCTAACCCCGAGGACCCCCTGATGACAGAAATAGTAAGATTGTGTAAAAATTGTGTACTTTTATCATTAAATGATAAAAGTAAACAAATTTTGTTTTCATGATTCTCTTGTTGGTAACATTGTTCATCTTGATCATCACTCACTTTTACAAGATGAAATGTATAGTAAGTATTCATTGGGAGTATCCATAAAGAAGTACATTTTTAAAAAGTATTTCTGTCTGGAGGTCTATCATACACGTTATGATAGATTCAGCTGTTCATACATGTAATTTTATTAGCATTTACTTCATTGATAAATTCCTAATTGAAATATGAAGAAGACAGTAGAAATATGACATAAATTATGATACATGAACAAAAAGTTTCATGAATGGACCTCAGTCAATTTGGTTTTGCTATAGGCAGTCTGGGCTTTTCATGATCTTGATAGGTAGGGTAAATTAATTGCAACTTTGTATGTTTACTGGATAGGAAATAGGTTTGTTACCAATATTTATTATTGAGACTATGATTTATATACAAGATTCTGTAATTAAAAAATAAACAGCATGTTAAAAAGTTCACTGGGATATGAACTTGGTTGGTACATGTACATGATCAAATCTTCTGAGAAGCCCTTTGGGCTTCACAGAATTTGATCACATACATGTACCGACCAAGTTCATATCCCAGTGAACTTTTTAACATGCTGTTTATTACTTTTATTTATTTTTGAGAAAGGCAAATCGTTCATAATTATTAACATATCCATGTTTTTATGTTTACAATAATGCAACCAAAAATGATAAGCACTTGTGATTATCATTGTGACGTCATTAAAAAGTTCACACAGAATTGAACGTTTTCGCTATTCTATAGGTTCATATAAGGAAACATATTTGCAAATGTAAATATTCAGTTATTAAACCCTTCTATCCGGTAAATGACAAAATATGATGACAAAAATGTTGAATTATTTTAATTTTTAAAAAAGTTTTGAAATTATTTCAGATAGATACTGCATATTTTATCTGGAATTCAGTTAATGAAAAATAACCAGGTTGATATCAGTGCTGTGAATGACAACAGAACTTGCTCATTTTAGGCTAATGAATTCCAGTACAACAAATCTATGTATCTCCAGACAGCTAGAGAGTGGACAAAGAAACATGCTTTGGATGATGTTGTACAAGTAAGAACGGAAATGTTGATTGAATTATTTCCACTTTAAATAAAGGGTACATACATGTAACAGCTGTCAATATTTCTCTTTTGTGAGGTGAAAGAGAATTTGGTTGTACAGTTTGTACAATCCATTATCTCTTTGAAGTGAAATCACAACCTATCCTATGCATTTGTTGAAATTTATTGGGGAACTCAAATTGTAATCGTCATTGTATAAAAACCAGTAAATTTATGAAAAGTTTATATACAGAAAATGTTGATAATCTGTATTTTTTTTTTCAGGTCACAAATTCATCCTCACAGGAATCAAAATCTTCAGAATCAAAAGGTGTGTGCTCAGTAACTGATAAAAGTAAAGACCTCAAACGAACTCATCCTTCTCAGCCATTGGAAGACATGACAAACAAAAAAGTCAGAAACTGATTGGTGGAAAAGCAAAGGAATCAAAGAGCTTCATTCCAGCAGTTTCTTTTTATGCCTGGGACTGCTAGTCTTCATACAATCTACATGATTGTCAAAACGCTCAAGAAGCTAAACTTGTACATTTATGTGAACATAATTATTATACTGTAGTCATGTGTAGTTTGCAAGGTATTTCTAAAGTACCTCAAGCCCTAAAATTTAAATTTTTGTGTTATAAAGAGATTTGCTTTGTGTTCAAGAGATGAAGGAAAAGCTAACAGGTACTAATAGTGACTACCTGTAAATATATGTAATTTAATAACCCAAATTGCAGAAAAGCATAAACACATATTACATTTTTGTACGTCTGAGTGTATTATAGCATTAAAATGCATGAATTTTGAAAAGTCATCCTAAAAATGTACAGTGTTGTTACCAGTAATACAGAAGTACATGTATCTGTTTAATGCATGGATTTTAAAAAAAGTCATCTTAGAAATGTACAGTGTACATGTAACCAGTAATACAAAAGAACATGTAGCATTCAGAGGAAAAAGCAGTGAGCATGAGTGAACATCTGCTATAAATAATTACTGTGTTAACCAGTCAAACACCAGGTACATGTATGTAGTACTATGTACTTTACAACTTTTGATTTTCAATAATGTGGAAAATCCTTATATTTTGAAATCTGATTCTAGGCATTCCACAATGTACATGTACATGAGGAGGTGTAAATTGGTCAAATTATGTAGACCAGAGACTATCATTACAACATTTTTACATTGCAATTTTTTTTTTCAGTGATTCACAATAGTAGTATATGTTTTTTATAGGAGTAACTGGTAAATTCATCATGAATGCTGACTCTAACATTGTCATAATCTTTAAGGTTGCCATGCAGTATTTGAAGTCTTCTTTGTACACATAAGTAATGAAAATGTTGCACAATTGTTTTGTTTTTCATACACTGATACAGTACTTTTGATAAATTCTCCTAGAAAGAAAAAGAGAGACATCAATTTAAATGCAAAATGAACTTGTAATCATAAACATGATTTTTCTTGTTCACATGCAGTGCTGAACACTAAATTTATATAATATGCTTGTCTTAAATGTGATGTTACATGTATTCCATGGGGAATATACAACTCGTTAATAAACATAACATTTAACAATTTGTGTTTTGTTGGTGTTTTTAGAGTAAAATATTTTTCTTTAAATCATTTGATGATTTAATACTGTTAGTTTCAGTTGCAATGCTTTTTAAATGGGTATTCATGCCATTTGTACAGTTATACAACTTGCAAATTTTTAAGTAGGTGCACTGTAAATAGACTACCCTGTCCATCCTACTTTTCCAATTTGAGAGATTGTCACCATGAAGCCAGGCCCTTTGTTTTACATGTAATTGTCAAATCTGTCAAAAACAAAAGCAATAATTCACATTTAGAATAACAACTTTGTATCTTGTATTACTTGTATTGTGTAAAAATACAGCATTTAAAAATGTTATATATATGTAAAGGAGTCTCCTGGGAGAAACTTCCAAACATACGATTGTCTTTCAATTTTTGTTATTTAAAGGGAAACTTAGGATTAAAAAATATACCAACTTAAAAAAAAAATTGATCACATATTTTTTTTTGTTTTTCGCGTTCAAAATACGGTCCTATTTACATGGACATGCATCCGACTTTATTTTACATAGGATTATATAGGTAAAGGGGGATTAACAATTTTCTTCAACTATCAAATTATAGATGCATAATTAATTCGATGTCAAATTAAAAAAGAAATTCACTGAATGGTTTAGTAGTTTATCACGCTCTAATTTGAATCGTATACATGTATATATAGCTATCGCCGATGTGTGTGTCAATCAAGCCGTTTTACTTAGAGAAAGGAAAATTATACAAGGGTTGTCCCAAAATAGCATATAAAGAACACACAACTTAAAATCTGTTCACTGAAATTTCATTAGACTTCAAAATTTTCTTCGATGACCCTTTGGCAAACAATACTGAAAAATTCAAATCTGTACTTTATTTATTTATTCAGAAAATGAATAATTAGTAACAGCAATTTTTGCCAGGCGGCGCAATGTGCGACGTCGAAATTTCCATTCTTTATGTTGTTGCTAAGATATTTATTTACATAATAGAAATATTAACAAATTTAAATGTACTTTTCATTTGAATTTTTTCATCCGAAAAGTACTTTTTCTCGCAATTTTCATTTCATTGCTGATTTTAATTTTTCATTTTTGACATTGCGCATCATGTCGAATATATATAATATAATATAATATAATAGCATGCTTTCATTTCACTAATTAAATCTCAAACAATATTTGATTTCAAAACATAGTTTGAATGCAAATTACTTGAACCCTTTGTGGCACAGTTTCATTTTTCTGTCTTCGATTAATTGAATAATGCCACTTGTCTACGCTATTTTGGGACAACCCTCGTAACATACATTGTATTATTTTTAATTAAGTAAAACTTTATTGTGAAAGGATAATTTAAACAGAATCCTATGAACAAGGCTTGAAATTTGGTCCGATGTTTTACTATACATGTAAATATTACGTATGGCAATTGATCCAGTGTTTTATATTTTCCACGCATATGAGATACATTGTATACGATTTTATGTCAAATGGTTACCTTTACAGAAAATATAATTGATGAATAACGTATCGATTTGAGCATTTTTGGCATTTACACACACACACTCTCTCTCTCTCATAAAAAATAGTAGTGACACAAGGTTTAAATATACCCTAGTGATTATTCAATAATGCTTATTAAATATGTGAGATGAGCGTGTTTTATTTTTTTAAAATTTTAGTCTTTTTTTTTTTAGCAACGCTACGACATAAATATGTGACGTTTACTTCTCTCAAAATGTCTCGTCTTAATTCGTCAAAATTCATAATGATGCCGTTGTTATGTAATGCTCAAAATTAACGTAATTTGAAAACTGATTCATCAATTTTAAAAGCTTTGAAATATTAATTTCTAAAATGAACTATTTTTTAGACATATAATTTAAATTGCTATATAAATTAAAATACAAAATAGAGAGTTTCATTTTCCCCCGACGTTTTACGACATGCATGCGATTTTATTTACGTTATGCGCAAAACCCTACGCAGTGGCTGCAATTTAAACCCACTTATAAATTAAGTGACCCCTGTGACATGCAATTGAATAACTTATCTGAGTAGTTTCAAATTATATCACATTAATATTTACCAGTAATCAAATTTTATAAAATTCATGTATATTGTACATGAGATTGACAAAATATAATTGTCATATATCAAATTTTTTTGTGCAACATAAATCTTCGCAAAAGACAATAACAAGTATTCTAACATACAATTTTTCATTTTTAATTAAAATAAAATAGCCTAATATACATACAAACAAGAGTCACAATAACTAGGGTAATATAAATAATTATAACCAAGACTACATGTACCTTTATCAGCAATGTGAGTCTACCAATTTTTTTACACTTTGAAAACTGTCTACAACAATACTCTCAATATAGGCTTTATTTCAGAATTACAATCAAACAAGGATCAGAACCCTCATCTCAAAATTTAATTTTGTTTACAACTGCTTTATGTTGTTTTTTTATCAATTGTAAGTAAAATTTATACAAAAGTGCATTAGACTGCAAAAAGGTTTGAAGTACACTTGAAGAGTTCTCATACAAATTCAAAACTGTGATGTTTTCAAACCTGCAGTTAGTTAATGTGTATGGTTTATGGCCACTCTGTGCAATGATAACAACAACATGAATTGTAACATCAATATCAGAAAATACTTTCTTCACAACATCAAGAGCTTGGCCTATAGTGTCTCCTCTGTGTGTTGCACCAGTTGCAACTTGAACAAGATACAATACTGAATTCTCTTTGGTTTTAAGTTTCTTAGCAGGAGAGCATGCCTCCATATCACCACTGTCTGTTCTGTATACAAAGTAATCAACTCCCATACAGTTTTGGACCTGAGGATATACCAAAAGCTTGTCAGTTGATCCTATAAGCTGTTTTATATACAAAGCAAATTTTGCAACTTTTCTTTGATGGTTTTTTAAATCTTCTGGGATATCTGTAAGATTATCCGGAACATCGCATTCAAAAAAATTCTTATGTGGAACTTTCAAGAGTAGCCAGTCATTTGTTTGTGACCCATCAAATTTTGTTTCTGAAGACTCAAACACTGTTTCAAGAACTGTTGAATTAGAAGGAAGGATTACTGTGCCTTGATTCTTCTGGATCTCTACAAGCATTTTCTCAAATTCCTTTTTAGCCCTTCCATTCTGGAACATTATGGTAAAAATTTCATCACTAGCATTTTCCAGTACAAATTGAAGATGATAAGGTAATCTTTGTCGCCATGCATCTGCAAGGTAAGGTTGGAGGTGCCGAACTTTTACGAAGTTATCTCCTTCTTTAAGGTCAAGCTCTGATAATTCTACATTTGAGTCTAAATCATCTTTTGTGACTATGCAATATTCAGTTTCAAATATGTTGATTGCAATCAAAATCTTTGTTGCCTGTTTTTCTGTGAAGATGTATTCTCCTTCATGTGGGATGTGCTCCAAAAGAATAGTAGTGTGAAGCAAAAATTGTGCATATTGTTCATTGTCTCCACATCCCTTAAAGTGGACAATTTCTTCTCGTCTCTGCTTTGTATAACGTGCTAAAGCTTGTTGAACTGTTTTTCCAATGCAACGAAAGCTGTACATATAGTCCAGAACACCATGAAGTAATCTAGGTGTTACCAAAAAGCGCTTCGAGAATACATCATAGACTTCTTTTCCCTTCTGTGAAAGAGCATGGTCCTCACAGCCCAATGACTTTAAAGAACCATTCCAAATTTTTAAAAAGTTCTCCTCATCCAGTTGCAATTCTTTTCCACAATCATAATGAGCAGTGTGTGCACTGGCAGTAAATCCTGCTTCAATCAGAATAAATTTGTCAACTTTACCTGCAACTATTTCTTTAATTTGGTCAAAGTAATGAGAATTAAATGCTGTAATATGATCGATGATAATACAGTCTTCGCTTTGAAAATTTTCAACAAAAGTTGAAAAAGTTTGTAGGTTTTTATCTCTCTTTTCGATTTCAATAAGGTCAAAGTAATGAACCCCAGTATCATTATTTTTCCTGCAATCCAAAACATAGTATAACACTGATGATGTCTTCCCAAGTCCCTGGATTCCACTAAGGTAAGTCCATAAATTCCTACTTTTCCTACAACTATCAATTATGTTGACAAACATTTCGTGGAACTTTGTTTTCACAAAGCAACGTCTAGCCTTAAAATCCACTATATTTGCAAAAAGAGTTGCTTCTTCGTCTTCAGTAGCATGTTCCAGGACACTACCATCAAATTCATCAATATCAGCAGAATACTTTGGAATCTGAAAAGAAGGAAAATAAATTATTAGAAACAATAGGACCTATTGAGTCTCATCTCTTTAACCCCTGTCATACCTGGACTGCATTCTCATTATTTATCACCATTTTCTTTTCTTTGATATCTTTTTAAAATTCATATCTGTAAAAAAATTTTAATTGAGCTAATCAACAGCAAAATATTGAAAAGATGAGAATAAATCTGAGAACTAAAAATGTTGACATTAGATAAAACCCTAAACTATGACTTGGTGATTTTCATATAAGTTCATGCATGATATTTGAACTCTTTTTCTTCTATCTAAACTCATCCAAGCTGCAAAAGTGTTTATAAAATAGACGGCTGCGGACATAGTTTTCTATTCATAAAACTACGACGAAATTGGTGCATGATTTCTGCTAAGAAAATTCCGGGAAAATACACCTTTTATCATGTCACAAATACCCTTGTGAAAGTCTAATCAGGTAACTATTTATAGATTCTTATGTTATGGATATTCGTGTCTATTTTAAATAAATATTATTTTCACTTTTTGTGTTATTTTTTAAAAATCACTTTTAAACAGGGCTAAATATGACTGAAACTACTTTGTTTATTCAAAGAAAATTTGCAGAATTCCAAGGGGCATAAATCTGTCAAAAAACTGTTCAATTGTACATGAAACAGAACCTGACATAGATATTCTCATGATAAATCTATATCTTCAAATTTCATTTCAATATCTGCCACCTTTGCAGAGATAATGACTAAAAACTGAAAATTAGAGGAATTTTTCTAAGTCCATTTAGGGACATAATTTTGTCAAAAATTGTTGGATCATTCCCAAAACAAAACTTGACCTCATTTATTTTCATGAAATCTTGTATATCAAATTTTAATCATTTTAATATCTTTATATTTTCTTAGAGGCATAATCCTGTGGAAACTGTCCAAAACAAAACTTGACCTAGATTATTCATGCTTGAAGTGTATTCTTAATTTCATTTCAATATCTACAACCTTTGCAGGGAAAATGACTGGAAACTGAAAATTAATGGAATATTTCTAAGAGACATTATTCCGTGAAAAATAGTTCGATCATATCCAAAACAGAACTTGACCTAGATGTTCTCATGATAAACCTGTACACAAAATTTCATTTCAATATCTGCAACTGTGAAGAGATAATTACCCGAAATAAATGAACTGACAGACATTCAGACATTTTTCTAAGGGGCATAAGTCTGTCACAAATAGTTTAATCGTACCGGAAACAGAACTTGACCAAGATATTCTCATGATAAACATGTACACAAAATTTCATTTCAATATCAGCAACCTGTGCAGAGATAATGACTAGAAACTGAAAAGACCAACACCAGCAAAGCAATATGCTTTCCCTTCTTTGAAGGAGCCATGAAAATTACTAGTATTTGTTTTCATCCTAGTATGACAATAGAAATAACGAAGTTTGGAAAATACTAATGAAAGGGTACTAGTTATTTTATCTTTATTCGATTCCTTTGGAACTAAAAAATTCACCCTTTATTTCCTTTCATGCCCTCAAATTGCAAAAACAAAACTTTTTGAATGTTGAAATTATGTTGAAGCATATATACTTGCTAAAAACTTAATATTATTTATAAACCATAATTATAGTGGGTATTGATTTTTTAACAAGAGGCCCAGGGGCCACATCACTCACCTGAGCAACAATTGACAAGTTAATACTCTGACCCAATATTTAAACACTGATTCTCTCTTTATCTTTACATATTTCATTTGTAAAGGTTGAAACCACTACCCCTTAAAACACCTGGTCAGACAGTAGAAATAAAGTTTGGGAAATACATGACAAATGACTGTATCAACCTGTTAGGCCACACCAATAAGAATTTTGTTCGTCGGACCCGTGCGCTCGTATTTTAACAAAAGTGCAAAAATAATATTATTTTAAATTTCCCGCGTCCGGAAAATTTCGTTCCGTTTCCCGCTCCAATTTATTTTTTACTTTATATTCTCGGTCTCATCTGCGATTAGAAATCACCGGAAATTGACTAATCCTTAGTAGTTAGAGAATAAATGTTGATTGTCTTGAACAACATACGCTGTTTTCGAATCTTAAAGTTGAAAAACTACAGAAAAAGATGATGTGTTCTACTACAAGCACTGCCATAAATACGACTTTCGATGTCTTATCGACTTATTCTTCGACAGACTTGGTAATCCATATGAGGATGACAGCATGGATGGGACAATATTCCAGCTCAGTTTATAGAAGCAAAACTTTCGGACATTGGAGTTAATAAGATTTTGGATACGCTTGGATGTAAGTATATCAAAAAAAATCATAACACTTTTTGAGATTCCTTTGGCTCTAACCCCTTCTATTACATACTGTTGCATTGCATGTGGGGAGGACATACATACACACACACCATCTAAAATATAAACCAGGGGTTGAGTCAGAGGAATATAGAAATAATTTTATAGAGATGACTAGTACGTTATTTTTATTGCATTTTTTGGTCTTAGAATTGACAATACACATGTACATTTGCTATATCTTCTCTAAATTTTGACACAGATTTATGGCCAGAATACTAATGATGCTTACAGGTCATGTTAATTCTCAAAGTGAAGTTGGCCGTCAAAATATAGACTTATGCAATAATCAAAAGGGTTGGAACATTGTCCTGTGCGAAGAATGTGGCAATTCTATTTACAACAACAAAAATTGACAATAGACCAAGTAAATGATATTGTGAACTATCATTATCAGATGAAATAATGAACAATGTCAATAGCTCAACGGCAAAACTTGATCATATTGTTACTGTGTAACGATATTTATAACTACTGTGAATATGGTATATTTCATTTAGGAGGAGCTTCTTCAACAAATAAAGTAGGAAGATTAACTTCACTTCTGGTGTTTCCCTTGTTCCAGGAACAAAGAATTCAAAGCTTGGTTTTAATGGTTAGAAGAGCTTTAGCCTGCTCTTGAGATGTGGAAACCTCTTTCTTCAATGCTTCACTGAGACATTATCTTCCTCCTATTTGTATTCATTGTGAATCAGTCAAAGACTTTCTGTATTGTAAATTTGTTCAATGTTTTGGATTTTATTATTTTTCTAGTTGTGACCATACAAACATGATAGACTAACTACATCTATAATCCTTTTGAATAAATAATTTCTTCTCATCCTATATTTATTGAGACTTATTTTTTATATCACAATAATCCACAATACTTTTACATTAAAGCCAAGCCCAAAAAAGGGCAAAATTATTATATAAAGTCATGTATGTAACAAACAATATTTGCAAAAGTTGAATTCAGTGCAAAAAAACTGTCAATCAAGATAATTAATTTAGGTTGTATATATATTGTTGATCTACAATAATTGAATGCAGAAAGATGGAAATCATTAAATGTTTGATATTTTACATTATATAGATTTTTAGTTCCTTTTACTCTACAAATGTAAAAAATAAAAAAATGTACTACTGCTCGCTCCACCTATTTTCTGTACCGCCTGGAAATTATGTCAAAACAAAATAATATTATAATTATCAAATCGCTCGCCCGCCCCTACTTTTTTAGGTCATTTGTCCGAAGAACAAGAAATTACATTGGTGTGGCCTTATCTTTTATTTAACAGAGTAAATGAAAGAAATCTATACTCTAAACTAAGACTGGAATATGGTCCCTTGGGTCAAATTAATTCACCCTCGCAAATGAATTATACAGCACTACAAAAGTAGAGCTCCAATGTTAAATGGCATGATTTGTTTCTCTTTAAATCAGTGGAAATTTTTGACCATCAATCTGAGCAAAGATAATTCTTATACCATATGAAAACAACAAATACTCACATTTATGCTGTCTGAAGTAGCCATTTTTCTAACCTTGGATTTTTTCCTTCTTTTCCTTCTGAAAAGTAAAATTAATTTATATTAACATACATGTACCACAGTATGTAATGATCAATCGCCATTACTATGAAAAAGATTGGCAAAATTTCCCCTGCGTAGGGGATATTTATAAACATTTGTCTGTTGAACAATGAATAATTTTACAAGCATATATTTTAAAAGTGGTTTAGTGATAACAAGCGTATCAATGGCAATTAATTAACTTGTAATCTAAAACTAAACTCCGCGCATAACTTCGTAAGTCTCACCACGTCATGGCTGCTAAAGAAGACAACGCTGTGAACGGTAAATACGCAGATGTATTTTTTCTAGTGGCAATTTATTAAAGGGTTATACACTATCCCAGGTTATTGTTTCCCTCACTTTTTGCTTAAATTTTGATAATCATAAATGCCTTTGTGCCAAAAATAAGTTTTTCCACTAGAATGAAAAAAGTCCAGATTTTTTGTTTTGAAATGCCCCTTCTACTGCTTCAGGTTTCAAAACACAACTAAAAGTAGAAAGTTTTCATGGATTTTGCATTGCAGATTTGTAAATTGTTTTCAGATCAGTTCAAAGTTGAAAATTATTGCTGCAACTAAGTGCGACTTTTTGTACAAATGCCTATTTAAGAAAAAAGTATGATTGAGCTAAATAAACCTACTTCAGGTATACTCTGTCCCAAGATATCCTCGATTTAAATTATGCTTAATTACTAGATATTTATAAATACCTCAGGGATCCAAATGGTGTTCATTCAAAAGTATGAAAAATTTCCAAGATTTTCCTTTGAAATGCCCCGTCTAGCTCATCAGGTTTCAATACACGGTAAAAAATGTGATGTCTAAAGGGATTTTGCAGTGCAACAGACCCTGGCCAGATGATATCATAGAAAAACTGTCCGAGGTATTCCGAATAGAGAAAAAATGTCAACATTCCCCATTATAAATCTCCGTAAGAAATAAGTTTTTGTTCCTGTGAATATTTCCAAGTGAAAAATGACAATGTGTGAATGAAATTATCTTGGAAATTTTCCCTTTCATCTACATATGTATTTCAATCGCACTATGGCCAGAAATTAGTCCTGACTTTTACCCCATTTCATTTGTAACCAGTAACAAGGCACTGTTTTCTGGTGACAAAAGTAACATATATGACAAAACTGTTTATTTTCTTTCCGCTGGATGGTTTAATTTCATGCAGTAACAATGGTTACAGCTATATTATATTGGTGACAAAAGGTAACAGAGGTGACGAGCCTTTTTCTATTTAGCAGGGGTTCTTATTTTATTTGGTTACAATGGTTACAATGGTAACAGCTATATTCTATTGGTGACAAAATGTAACATAGGTGACAATTTAGCCTTTTCCTGTTCAGCAGGGGGGTCTTATTTTATTTGGTTACAATGGTTACAGCTATATTCTATTACTGACGTGACAAACCTTTTCCTGGTCATATTTTATTTGGTTACAATGTCTACAATGATTACAGCTATATTCGCTTGGTGACATAGGGTAACAGTGGTGACAATCATTTTCATGATTTACTGGGGGTTTTATTTTATTTGGTTACATTGGTAGCATTGGTTACAATAGTTATCCTAACCCTAAACTAACCCTAAGCCTAACCCTATGCCTAACCCTTAACCCTAACCCTAACCCAAACCTAACCCTATTTTGTAACCAATGTTACCAGTAACCACTGTAACCAGTTATAAGTACATCAAAGTTTGTAAATCATTCATAATCAAGCATTGTAACCAATGTAACCAATGTTACTGGTTACAAATAGAGAGGGGTAAAAGTCAGGACTAATTTCTGGCCATATATGGTCATTTACAAAATTAGCTGGGGAGCACCTATGATCCAAATGTGCTGCATAAATATCTTGGCACAGACGATAGGGGTATATCCCTCCAACTATTTTTAGAATCGGTAGGACAACAAAGTAGTGCCTTTAAGCAAAATAGTTCCTATACTTGCAGAGTGGATATACATTTATTGGGACATTTTAAATCAGAATGCTTGACACATGTCAGAAAAGAGGATTTGCAATTTTAAAAGCAATTGTCAAAATCGAGTTATCATTTGAAGGAAAGAATTGAAATTGTTTGATGTACACCCTTTTCAAAACTGTGAAATTCCCTACTTTTACTTTCATTTTCAGAGTTTTTCAATACAGACGCATTTTGCGGGAAAACAAATCTGACTTCACACCACGAAATTTTAACAGGGGAGAGACAATTTGATGAGCTTTCATTCAAGAGGTCCCTCGTTGCTGAACGAAAATTAGGGCCGGAGCTATGAACCCGAACGTTAACATTACCGCCTATGGAAAATGCATTAGTGGACTATACCCATAGGTAAATAAAGCTATGTAAGAAATTGGCACAGACGATAGGTAAATAAAGCTATGTAGGTAATTAAAACCACGTAGCTAAATCTAGTTATTTTACTGGACCTGTTTAAGCACAGATGTGTGCACTGTTTACTAGTGACGGATGGCAGTATTTGCTATGGACATGAATTATGAACTTTATACGCCAGTTTCTTAACAAGTTCAGTGATTTTAACTCCAGCTGAGCACAGTGAAAATTCAATTAATATTTAAAAGTCGAATATCTTAGATATGGGGTAACACATGTATATTCTTGTTCACTTTTGATTCTAAGATGCTGTCAATGTCTTTATGTATAATAATAATAGTTCAAAAATACCTACCACTTTCTCATTTCAGCTCTGCACGATGATCTGGGATTATTATTTTTTTTTCATGCACACCGAGCCCGATCATAAAAATGGTACGTTTAAAAATTATTTTTCTCGAATACCTGTTCATAAATCAATTCTCAAAACCAAAGTGTAAACTTGTTCTGTTGCTTGACACTATAAACCCACATAACAAGTTTCATAATAATACTCAAACGCATATAGAAAAAATACTGAAAGCTGAAAGGGTCAAACAGACGGACAGACAGACAGACCGTGAGACGGATGCAGAGGAAAGCTACATTGTATAGTCCGTTCCGGTGAAACCTGTAGGGGACTAATAAGTATTATAAACAGACAAACTGTATGTCATAATTGGTAAACCACGGGTGATTTACATCGATTCTCTGCTTGTAGTTTGCAAAGATGACTATTTGAATAACCCTCTCCCTTAAAGAAAAAAATCGGAAACATGCATGTGTTTTATAAATAGCAAAAAAAAAAAAAAAAAAAAAAAAAAAAAAAGAGACCCTGAATCAATGACTGGCCCGAAAATGATTATGCAAGTAAACGATGGTTGGCTTTCATTCCTTAAGAAATTCTCTGATTGGAAGGGTCTCCATAGTGCTGTTTTTAATTGAAGATGGTTTTTATATATTTAGACCAGTAACTGTTTTAAAACAATTTAAGGCACGGTACTCATTGTAAGTTATTCAATGTTCAAATCCTGTTTAAAGCCCCTTTCACAATTGGCGCACGAGCAAAAGCGACAAAATATTCGTGCGATCGAAAAAAATTAATAAGGTTCGTAAACTGTTGCCAAAATAATCGCTTATGAAAATGTACTCATACGAAACTCGCACGAATAGAGCGACCGTTGTGCGATGCAAATTATTGAATCTTGCGATTTATCTCATACGTGTGGTGTATACTACCCGTGTGATAAACCTTTGCTTTATCAAACGGGTGATGCTTTATCAAATACTTCCGGTCCGAACTATTTTTGACACAGCCCCTCGCTTCAACGCTTGTGTGACCTATTTTCGAAGACTTTCTAGTATTTTCCATATAGCTATATCTATTACTAAAAATGGATTTCAAATGGATTTTGTCGAAGATTTAAATTACAAATATAAAGGAAAACACATAACTGTGAAGTTTATAAAACTGCAAATCACGTTAGCTATCAAGGAGTTCATTCTGACTACGAAATGAAAACAGAACGCTTTGGCTGTGTTTGTATACAAGAACTTACCGAAATAATGTCTCCCAAGACTTTTATTTCACCAGCAGTAAGGATCCTTATTCGATATTTTCAACATCGAATCATTGGGCTAGTGTTCGTATTATAAAACATCAACAACTGTTCCTCGTTCGAGTCAATTCAAACTAACGAGCATTCGCAACTTTGTGTATATCAACAAACTTTGATCAGTATTTCCATTTAATTAAGTGATTAAGCTCTTAGAAAAATTATTTGGAGATAAACAATTATTTCAAGGTTTTTTTCAGTGAAACTTAATATTAAAACAGTTATATTTATCTCCGAAATGACGTACTAAATTGTGTTGCGCAAGGTCACAATAACCGCATTACACGACATTGCATCATCGTTAACTTTAATCTTTGAAAAAATCGATTCGGGTCATATTAGGGGCTGTCTCAAAAGCTTCATAAAATAAATCGAATTGTATGAGATAAATAGAACATCTATAATTGTGTGATTTTATATTTGCTTTATCCAACTCGTTGAAATGGTTATATTCGCTCGGCAAGCCTCGCGAATATATACACCATTTCAACTCGTTGGATAAAGCAAATATAAAATCACACAATATAGATATCCTCTATATATCTTCCGTTATATGCGACTGTTGTACAATGAAAGCGAGTATTGTAAGATAATGCGATAGGATCGCACGAAAGACCACTGGGTAGATGATCAGACGATTGAACATGCGCCAATGCGATAGAAAGAGTGTCGCTCGTCCGATCGTGCGTTTCACCGTACGAATGCTCGTACGAGTTCAGAGGGGGTATTACATTGTGTGTGTGTGTGTGTGTGTGTGTGTGTGTGTATATATATATATATATATATATATATATATATATATATATATATATATATATAGCAACAGCCAAAATCAAGGTCAATTGTGGCCTGAAACAGATATGCTTATACAGTGTATACTGTATAAGGGAACTATTCGCCCCCGTTTTATTTTCGCTTAATATTTCGCTCTTTTTGTCAGTTAACGGATTAAGACTTGGCAAATTCCAATGTCTCATATATTATCTCTCTTTTACCACAACCACAAGACGAAGCACAACCGTAAGTAGAAGCGAAAGTACCACGGGGCGAAAATAACCCTGTATCCAGTATATACTAGTTGTAAAGCATGGAAACTGAAACCGATAATCTTGCAGTGATAGTAAAACATTGCACAACAAATGCATAAACAGCTGTTAATTATCTTTCGATCTTAAAAAATCGTGCATCGCTCTTGTGAGTACACAAAACGTTCGTGCTAATGTTGTTGCGTTGCATTGCAATAATTTGGATCGCATTCGGTCGCGTCTGAATAGTGTGCATGTCCACTATTTTGAGGAGACTTGGTGCGACCACAAAAACGCAAGTAACGAATGCGAGAGCGATTGATCATGCGAAGCCAAAAAATTCCGATCGCAAAGTGTTGTAGAGTGTTCGTGCGCTAATTGTGAAAGGGGCTTAAAATGATTGATTACGTACGTAGAGGATTTTCTCGAGATACGCTTTATCAATGTTTTCTTTTGTGTTTCATGCGGCTTTGAAGACATGTGCGAGGATCTAATTGCATGGCGTTTGCGTGTCAGGGGATCCGGACCCCCCTTCCAAAAAAAAAAAAATCAAGCTTATTAAACTCAGTAGTAAATTCTGGGACCCCTACGTCAACTAAGGGAGGGGTGGGATGGAGTTGCATACTAGTATATGGAAGGCCATGAGCGAGCATTGAAGAAAAAAAAAACATCATATGTGAATTCGTATATTAGCCTGATGCGTATTCTGCTATATTTACATGTGCAAATATTTCCCCTTAATATATGAACCTACTAAAGTTCAAAACTAAAGTTAAAAAACGTTCCATTTTGTGTAAACTTTTTATCGGGTGAAGAAGTCAAATTTATGACGTCACAATGAACGTCGCGCGAGCTTGTTGATCGTTATTATTCACTAAACAAAACACATTATAATCAGAAATTCAAATATTCTGACTCCCTCAAATGGAATATAAGTAATGAACAGCAATGTTAACATGTTCACCGGGAAATGAATTTGGTTAGTACGTGATCAAATTTATACTGAGAAGCGCTTCGTGCTTCATAGGATTTGATCACGTGACCAACGTGATCGTTACCTGCATAATCCGTATGAAAATGTTTATATTTGCATCTTTCTCTGAATCTTTTTTCAAATGTCAAAACAAAGGGTCAAAAGAAAAAACAACGGTATTAAAAGTACATGTCAAATAAGATGACATAGCTTTTGTTAAAAGCGACCGTGTGCATTCTGTAATGCCGCGACAAAAATAAGCCATGGGCCCCGACATGATGACGAGCGCGAAAAAGATTATGTAAACACGTGTTCGTGATTAATATTACTAGTATTTTGATTTTAGCGCATTTTACATACGCATTACATTACAATTAATTGTAAAAAGTTTAATATATGCTATATTTAAACAATAAAATGCTTTCTTCGATGATTCATGCGGATTATGAAGTTGGCAACATTGTAGAAAAAATACATAACCCGCGTTATGTTTTTCTGCAGTGATATAGCTACCTTCATAACCCGCATGAATCATCGATGAAAGCAATTTATTGTTTTTATTTACATCTTTCTTTTAACAAATTAATAAATTGATCGTAAAAGTAAGAAAAATTAACGAAATTATTGTTAATGTACATCAGTACGTTAGCTAAAAGGAACTGCCAAATCATCTCCTAAGGTCTGATTTCGTGCAGTCTGTGAGTTTTCTTAGGTCGCTGTAGGTTTAATTTCGACCAGTCGATAAACAGGGCGTGTAGATTTCAGTCCTGTCAGTTTCAGTCGTCGTACGTTTCGACCAATCAATAAACGGGGCTTGTAGAGTTCAGTCTGACTGTTTCTATATATTCGATAAACTCCAAATCCGCTTGTGGATTCGACGGAAATTTAAAAGTGTTCTGAGATAACCATGTAACGTCATCTTTTCCAATTCATTGTTGTCACAAGCAATATAACCTCTGATAAACTGATAAATCGAATTCATTGTTACAGTACTTCTGAAAAAAGAGTCAGTCTTAAGAAAGTTCCGAAGACAAATCTTACGAGAATATTCAGACCATCCCAAGTCAAATTTAGAAATATGGGGGGAAAGTACCCTTTCTGGACCAGTTTCCTCCCATAGAGTTACTACAGAGTGTCCTCCTGTTATCCTCCCAAATAATATAATAAACAGGTCAATACATAATTTTGAAACAGAAAACGCACATAAAACAAGAAATAAGTGAGCAGAATCTCAGTTTCAGGTGTGCAATCGGGTTTGACGAAGTCTAAAGGTTTTTATTATACCTGTTGTGACTGCATATTTATGAGCGGTGTTCAGCTTTTATCAGCGACCGAGTCCAACGGGTCGCTAATCATTTGACAGTAGTAGTAATTAATAAATGGATAAAAAATGAATAAACCGATGGAACAACAAAAGTAAACAAATTTATTTTCAGCAATAAACTTTTAACAACTAGGACAATTATAAATGCAACCAGGTAAATTAAAGCAAAACTTTAAAATTTGCATGATCTAACTGTATGCATAACTGGTACAGTACTCTGATTTTTAATGTCAAAAACAACTTATGTTAAAGAATAATACATTGTACATATACCAGTACTGTGTGTATATATTTTTATGCAGGATCCTTATAAATAGTACATATACTGTAGAAATTACACATCCCAGTCCCATTGAAATTGATAAAAAGCATTAAATATATTTGATAAATATTTGCAACTATAAAGCACACATGATGTATACTGCTTCAATATGAACATTATATTATAGGATATGAACTGGTAAACCAATATTAAAATTCCATATTATGATATTAATAACTGTAATGATTATATTTACATAAATAGAGTATTTAATCATTATGTTTAAAAATAACATGGTTTATATGATTATAAACTCATTTAATTGCAGTTAAGCTAAACAGGAATATTATTTGATTTTTTAAATCCATATAACAATTGTATTGGAGGGGAGTGAAAATTCAGGTTACAAGAGCTCGTTCTAGAAATTAATTGGTGGATTAAATGGAAATTCAATCAAGAGTTTAATTTTTAATTACATGTACGTGCTGTTACAAAATTGATATGTGACTTGCAGATTTTTCTGAGATTGCTTTAGCCTACTTAACAATTCTCAATACATAAATATGTAAGCATAAATTGACATTTCTTTGTAAACAATCATTTTAATATGGCTGCCAAAATGAAATGGTGGGCTATTAACTTTAACTAAAATAAATATTGAGTGACTCAACTATATGTACATGTACTCTACATGTACGATTTATGTACTCAAACTATTAAGTATTGCATAAATCTCTAAAAATGTGTACCCAATTAAATGAATAGATATATTGTTATAAGCTACATGTATATTATATAATCATGAATATGAGTAACAGTAAATGAACTTGAATTCAGGTATATGTCATGGAAATTAGCGCAGACAGATAATACATGTTAAAATAATTGAGATACATGTATGTACTTTAAAACATATCCATCATAACTCAATATTAAAATGTGCATATGATGAAGTTAAAACAAAAGTAACTAAAACAAAGAAAAAAAAGATACACATAAAAATATAAGCTATGTACTTCATTTTTATAAATAAGATTTTTTATGAATATTTTGGACGGTAAAGTGTTTTTGGTGCTGGAAAAGGAATTTTCATTAAACAGTACATAAAAGAAAAACTAGCAACAATAAAAATAAAATAAAAATTTCATCAGTATTAAAGAATACATATTACATGTACATTGTATAACATGAATATAAAACCTTTTCAAAAAATGAAGCAATTAATGTACATGCTATACACATAAAATATGAGCATTGACTTTTTCAAGTACACTTGTTTCACATGTATAATTTGTGAAAAAAAAAAAATTTGACGTTGTTGATGAAAGTTACATTTCAGATATGTTCTCATTTTATCACAGGCAAAAGACGGCAATCTTTTAAATCTTTTATATAAGCTGTACATTTTAAGAGTTTGTTTCTAAAAATTTGCAATTAGGATCTATGGCAACATAATACAAATATGTACATGGGAAAAAGCATTTTTACTTTCAAACTGATATGTGATTGCTGGTATCCATTAAAATCAGATGTTAATATGCATGCATAATATGTAACTATGCCAAAAAAAAAACCCATTCCCAGTAATGTTAAGAATGGCTTTTTTAATGGAGATATTTTTTCTTATGGTTTTGATTACACATGTTTGATTTCTTCCTCTTCAATAGTTCTTGGTCCATGTTCTCCTGTTTTCCAGAAAATCTGAGCACATCTCACGGATCGACAGCACATTGCAAACTGCAGAAGAATTTTTCGCAAAATTTCGACGATCGGGTTACACACGACCTTTGTTGTGACACAACAGTTCCAACAGAAAACTCCTGTAGGGTGCATAAACCCATTGAACAACACCGAGAGTACTGGTTTCATCACATAGTCACCAGTTGTGATGAAAATACCGATGAATATTGGCTGGAAGACATATTTTATAATGTATTTGAACAGTTCAACCACAAACAAGATGAAAAAGCTGGTCACAATGCGTAACGCCCCAAAGAACTCCTGCCAAATTCTCTGAAAAATTACTTCTAACCTACAAAAAAGGAGAGGGAATAGATATACATGTACTAGAAATGCAATGTGTATTTGATATGTTTGGCTGCCTCTTACATGAATGATATCAAAATGATGGATGTAAAGTTATATGAAGTGTGTCTTAAATTTCTTGATGACTTTACTGACTCTTACAACTGATCACGGAATCAAAGACATAAATTGTCTCCCTTTAATCACAGTTGTATTTAAACTTTCTTTTATCAATATTTTACATTAACTTTTAATTTCCATGCTATTACTATACACTTTTTGCACTGAAGCTTAAGTTTTAGACACCTTGTTTTAATACATGCTGAAGAATTTGGTTTGTTTCACAAGCTATCTGAATAAAATCACAATGTCTAAATTCTACCCCCAGAGAAATCTAGCTGAGCAAATGTGTTCTGCAAAAAATCACTACTGACCTTTCTGCGATTTTAGGCATCATGGCCTCCTCTTCTTCATTGTCCACCTCCACATACTGCACTGCCCCGTGTCCAAAGTAGTAGGTCGTACTGTAATAATTCAGTAATTGATAATTACTTTTATCACATCTATAGGTATTTCATAGATACAAGTATTTAATTGTATATTCATGTGCAAGGGTACAATGAGCATTTTTTGGCAATAAAAATGGATTTCACCACATACAATGTACATGTACATAATGTATAAACGCAAACAGATGTGTCAGAGCTAAATATAAGGGGATGCTTTTAATCATAGTTTAAACCAAGTCATTTAATGAAAAGAAATTAACATAATATATATGTACTCCTGCTATATATATAAACTTTTAACACACTATAGCAACAGTGCTAATAGAGGTGTGACATTTACATGTAAGTATATATATATATAGTAACAACATTATTCCATAATTAAAGAAAAAAATTAAATCCCCCTAGAACTGCACTGTTAATGAAACTGATGTAGTATTCAATGTTCATACACTGTAAAAATAATAGATCAAAACTCTATTCACATAGATGACAGTAGTACATTGTAATATCCCACTGATCATGACCTACCCAGTTTCCTCTTTGATAATATAAGGTGGAGGCATGGCGGCGGGCTTGAAGTCTGTGTAATTGAAGTCCTCCATCTTCTCAGGTTCCAGAGGCTGTTCCTTGACCTCATTTTGGGGGCGGGCCTGGAATACATTGACCTGGGGAGGGTCCTGTCTCTGGATCCCTGCCCTGACCTGAGCAATATCTACTGCATCATAATGACCCTCATCCTTGTATGTTGGCACTGTTTTACCCTCCTGGGAAGAATTTTTATGAGTTAGATGTATCAAACATACAGTATTACCATATATAATAGATATGGTATGTAAATGAATAATATTTGTTTCTTTGTATTCTAGCTTATATGTATTGTCAGAATTAATGTTTGCTTTAGCCTTGATTTTGTATTGAAATTGGAAAAACTAAATATTTTTTCAGAATCAAAATGAAAACTTTCAATCCTTCACTAATCTTGCAATAATTTCAACACTTAAGTTGAGTGAAAAAACCCCATAATTTAAACAACATCAAAGAAATTTAATCATAGAGTAGCACTTAAAAAATAAAAAGGCAAATAATAGCACTTATCAAAAACTCAACAATACCTTTTTCTTCTTCTTTCCTTTGTTGCTGCGGTTAGATGATCTGCCAAGCTTGCTTCCAAAGCTGGCCCAGCTTTTCCATGTGGCCTCTGATCTGTTGGTCAGTTGACCCTCATCAGGCTTATCTGCCAGATTAATGTTATAAAAGCCTCACGATCAGGTGGCTTTAACTACCGGTACATGTTTATACATGTACAGCATGTATTCTTTTTTAAATCCATTAAAAATAAAACTTCCTCACTGAAACATCAATTAGATCGTCTTTATCTTAACAATTAGATCGTCTTTATCTTAACCGAATCCTTACAAAGTCTTTTCCTTGCATTATACATAAACTTGTATCTTTTAAGGTTTTTTTTTTACACATCTAGCTCAAACCTACTTCTCACACTTATAGTAAAACTGTTTGCTCAAATCTCAACAGAATACCATCTACAAAAGTCAAATGCTGTTGAAATAGGAAATAAATATTGACTGGCAGCCTCTATGGTGGCATGGCTCCCTACCTTCAGCTTGACTCTCTAACTTCAGTCTTAGCTCCTCTGCTTCCTGCTCCTTCTTCTTTTCTGTTTTAAATGTCTCTCTTAATTCCTTTAAAGTCTTCTCATCTTCATCTGTGTCATCCCAAGATCCAGTACCTGGAATGAAGACTTGTCTGTTAAGGGATTTTGTACAATAACATAAAGTATATCTGTATATCTCCAAACTTAACAAAAGTACTGAATTCATTTTTTATTCACATCACTCCTTCTTTACTTCAAAACTCACTCATTATACTCTCTTGTTGAGAAACTGGTACCGGTGTCTTTGATCCAACATCATATGTTGTTCCTTTTCTGTCTTTACCTGGGGGAGGTGAATCGTTTTTCTGGGGAGTGATGTTTCCTTTAAAAGTAAAAAAAAACAAAATTCTTATAGATCAGCATTTTTCCCCATTAATCAATACACATGCTTTGCACATTTATTGCTTCCTTTCTTTCCCTGTGTGATCAATCTGATTAAAACAGCTGTTCTGATACGCTACTGACAATGTTAATTTCATAATAAATGTATCTTTATTACCAGAAACAGCTGCCCTGAAGTTGTAGGGGGGTGGACTCTCTTTCGATATTTTTTGTGGTTGTTTTCTGGAAAATAAAAACTTTTGACTCAAGAATTTGCATTTTCAAAAACTAAAATAAACAAAATATATTTGAATACCAGGTTTACTGCAGAATAAAGCAGACTAATTTTTTTCCTCATACTTTATATTGGTTAATAACTTACTCTTTCCTGACAACTTCAGCATAGGTATAGTCTTCAAGTGTCTGGTCTGATGTGTAAAGAAAAGGAATTCATATGAGAAAAATAGCTAGTTTAATTATGTTTCTGTAGTGATTCGATCAGTATGATCATGTATTTTTTCTAAAAATACACATGTATTTATATATTCTGCGGTAATCTAAGATTATCATCATACCAGGCCCCTTCTAATTTTATGTTAGTTTAAAAATTCTGATTTGTTGTTCATGGATATGTAAAAATTATTATTAGACATTCAATGGTGTATGTTTTTAATCATTTACTCAGCACTCAAATACTGCTAAATTGCTATTCTGATTTTAAGGATTATTATATCATAATCCACATGATGTCATTAATTTGCTTGATAACTCAAAATGTCAAAGTTTATTCTGAAAAAAGTTGGGTTTTTTGTGCAATATGTTTATGGAATTATAATATATTATATGTTTATAGACTGAATTTCACTCTTAAACAGAGAATGCACATGTATAAACCATAATCATCTCATGGTTAAATACTGACTGACTGGAACAGTGGTTCTCTCTTTTGGTTTTGGTTTGTCCATGATAGAATCATGGCGACTTGTATCTTCATCTTCTATTTCTGGTGGGCGAGATATTTTATTTTCTTGTCGGGGAGATGTGAAGTCTAAAGTACTGTCCCATTCCGAGTCTGTATCATCCTTATCATTCATCATTACGACAGCCTAGGAATAAGATATTACATTACTACTATATTTTTGTACTGCAATTACCAAAACTTTTCACAATACTACATTTTAATTATTTGAACAATTAAATGAGAGAGAGAGAGAGAGAGAGAGAGAGAGAGAGAGAGAGAGAGAGAGAGAGAGAGAGAGAGAGAATTATCATCTGATATATTGTCTTCGGACGTGATGAATTTAATGCCTAAATTATATAAATATTTTTTTCGACAAGTGATGAACTTAATTTAAATCAGTGTTTGTATTTACAATAATTTCTTTAAAAGTATTTACTAGCTGCTTAAATAAATAACAAAAATGTTATCTCAATTTTTTTTTGAACAAAACCAAAGAGATGAAAAGAAAGTAACAAAATATAGGTATATATTATGATTGATCTCTCCTTTCGTAAATAGATTGACCTAATTGCACTTTTGCAAAAGATTTCATTCTAGTAGAGAATAGAAAGAAAGGAGTACTTATCAAATAACTTGCGATAAAATTGAGAGATAAATTATACCTCCTTATCGTTGGCAATGTATCAACCAGCAGAAAGTCTTGTTAGAACTTGAGGTTACCAATGTAAACTTCCGGCGTACTGTAAATGTAGACTTGAAGCCGATATCATCACAATACCCGAGTTTTAATATGATATCGATAGATTATGTACAGATATTCACACATATAAATAAAAAATGTATTATCAATTATCAAATTAGTATCCATGTTTCCATTTTGTTTTTCAAATAATAAAAAAAATGTATTACCATCGGGATCGGCATACTGATAAATAGAAATTGATACAATCAGCTGTCAATGAAATAATTTTTTTAAGTTTTACTACTAATACAAATTGCTAAGGTAAGTAAATAGAGTTATTTTTTTTTAATAAAATTATATTCCATCTTTTGTTTTTAATGTGACAATTTTCACAAACATAGCAGAAGCACGGAACCATTGTTCCTAAATTATGCAATTTTGTTCTAATTTGAAATTTTCATTTTTTAAGATCATTGTTATTTTCAAAGCACGATGAGTTACCAGAAGTTTTACACAAATCCTATTCAGTCCAGTTCACTGCTTTGTCAGCTGGCATCGATGTGGAAGAATGACATAATGTGTGATGCTGTCATTAAAACAGGGAGCGTTCATACAAAGGTAAGGATATAAACTATTATAGCTGAAGGTCTGTATAGCTCCTGGTCTGAAAAAATGCGGATGGACGACCTGGGAGCTACGGTGCATCCCATAGTAAAGAACTTCAATTTACAGAGGACAAAAAAATGCACTAGTTTTGAACTGGTTAATCTTATTTTCACACAAATTCTGTGAAAACAATTAGTACCATTACATTTTTCAGGCAATTTACCACTGACATCGTCACTTTACTTGCCTCAGACTTTCTCTTAAACATGGTAACCAACCTCGGAAAATGAAGTATATTAATTCGTGTCGAGATTGAGAGTCGCCATTTTTACATGTATACAAACTGCACCACTTCACTTTATGGGACTGGTGATGGTGTTTAAAAGAATATCAGAGGAAAGTGAGGTGATGATATCTGTAGAAAAATGTCGGAGGAATTTTTTGGAATCAAATATTTGTACAGAATTTGTTGGGAAATGAGTTTAATCAGTCCAAAACTAGCACATTTTTTTGTGCATTGTAAATTGCAGTTTTTTACTATGGGAGGCACTGTAGCTCCCATCCAATTTTTTTCAGAACGGGAGCTACAGACCTGCAGCTAATAAACTATATGTATATTGATGTAAGAAATCATCATTTAAATGCTTCAAAACTATCAGACTTTGTAAAAATGTTTAGTGGACTGAAATACTGAAATGACACAGTGCAGGTTTCACTTCAATACAAGTCAGAGTAAAATCTAACTTTATATACATTCACATATTTTTTATTAAAGGCTCATAGAGTTGTCATGATGGCAGCTTGTCCTATGCTTCAATCCATGGATCATGCTGCATCAGGATCCAAATTAGAGATTCGGCTTTCACCAGACATAAAACAGCAGTCTATCCAGTCCTTCTTGCAGTATTTGTATGAGGGCTTCATGATGGTGACAGAGGACAACTACAAGGACATTGAGAAGATTGGGCGTTTGTTGCAAGTGGACAGTGTCATTAAATGTTGTGCCGATTTCTGCAAGAGTTTAACAGTCAGAAGAGGGTCCTTATCCAATGCTGACCAGTACCGTTACAGTTTCTGCGATATGATTGAGTTTCGTCATGTTCGATCCTCAGATTTACAGAGAACCATCTCAGAAAATCAGGTCAAAAGATCACATGATATGCATGGTCATGACCTTGATAATGGTGTCAAAAGATCGAGATTTAGACACAGCAGTAGTCCAATGAAGACAAGTAATAGGAATTTGCTTAATCAGGCAGACAATGTGTTAGATGGAAAGATTCTACAGGACAGTTTGGAGCTAGTACAAGTAGATCCTGCTGACTCTGGAGGGTCTCGTCAAAGTGTGGGGGTGGGGGTGGTTAGTCATTGTGAAAATAATCCAGAGACTAGTGTGGTGATTCCTACAGGAGAATGCTGTGAAACTCCTTGCGAATCCACTGTGGTGTCTGAATCAGGGTCATCAACATGTACAAATACTGTGTCAAGAAACCAGACTCTATCTTCATCTGATGCCTCAAGTCAAAGACAATCACCACATCAAAGTTCTGATAGTATGGAAGAGATTTCGAAAGAGTTGAAGAAAAATAGACCACCTGAGACTACTCAAGATCTTGCTAAATCTTGTGAACCCAAAGAATCAACTGAAGCTCAGAGAAACAGGTTTGCAGATTACATTATTTATCATATATATTATAATGTGTATGCACAAATATTAATTTATTTTCAAAATATAATTTAGATTTATTACATATCATCTCTATTAAAGAATACAGAAGCATGTACTGCATCTAAGTTTTAAACAGGATTCATACATATACATGTATCTTTGTTATTGATTTTATTTCAAATTGATACCTTATTATTGTGTTTTTAAGACTTCAATATGACAGTCAGCTTGGTCCAGATTTGAGCATTGTCAAGGTAGAATCCATCACTCCAGACCCTGATAGACACAGGATTTTGGAGCAAGAGCAGGTTGCCGCTGACTACCAAGACAACAGATCCCAACAGAGGTCAAAGTCATCAGAGAGTATGGAACTTGGTCAGCAGGGTTCAGCACTAAGGTCAAATGATGGAAGTACTCATAAAATCCTTGACAGTATGAATGAGCTGAATGAGCATATAAGATATCACACTGGAAATTTAATACGCATGTTACCTGACAATCAGCAATCAAACCAGCAACAAAGCCACCCAGGGGAGTCAATGACCTCTGTAGATCACAGGAGCCATCCTCATAGAATGAATCAGCAAGGTCAGCTATGAAAGTATATATGCCAATAATATACAGCAGATAATGATAGATAATGTTGTCATTGTTTAATTGAATAAAATGGGAGAAGAGAGAGAAAGTTAGGAGGAAGGTTGGTTAGGAAAGTTTCAAAAAACTTTAAACAATAAAATTCTTGGTCTGTTGGTTCCTATGGTCCATTTGCATGACATTGATAATGTATTTGTGATGATTGCAACCATTATATCCCTTTGAACTATTGTTTATATTTTCATTATTCTCGAAAGTTGAAAGTGACTGTGTAAAGTATCAGATCTTTTGTATTACGGTACATGTACCAGTATTTACCAGTAGTACATGTATATGTTTGATGTCTTTTCTATATTGATGTTTTCATTATTTAGGTAAACAGCAGTCTAGAGTTCATACTGTTTCCTCCCCACCTTACCCATTTTCTGTGAGCTCAACAATGCACCACCTACCTCCAGTATCTGCCTTATCCCACTTCATGCTGCCTCCACCCACCCACCACCAAGTTGCTGCCAAACCCCCACCCACAGGACTGATTGATCTGTCCGAGGACTCCTCGGGGGAGACACGTAGATCGGGGGACAGCCAGCCGCCCGCAATGCACAAGTTGATGTACATTCCTAACAGAAAGCCCTGCACCTGGTGCCAAATTAAAGGTGTGAAGACAAAATCGGGCTGGTACTGCTATGCCAGCTATAAGTGTGAGGTGTGTGATGTTCCACTGTGTAAGCAGGGTAGGGTTTGTTTTCAGGAGTACCATAGACATATTGGGATACCTGAAGCAGAGACTGTGAATCCTAATAACGATAGTGGATCCTTTTTGTTCGATTTCAGTCCTAACAAATAGATCTCTTAAGTTGTTGATATTGAAACAAATCTCCACCACTGAAGCCTAGGAAAAGAACAGCCATCTTTATAGATAATTGATCATAAATTATGGTTGTCTGATGTTGTTCATGTGCGGATCTAGAGTGGCAGGGGGGTCCAGATCCCCCCCCCCCCCCCCCCGGAAAATTAAAATTTATTAAATCTACATAGTAAAATTATCGCAAATATGCCTCAGACCCTCTCTGGCAAATGCAAGTATCCTTCTGACCCCCCTGGAAAAAATTTCTGGATCTGCGCATGTTGTTTTTTTCTTTAATAGAAACAGTAGAGTGCTTACATGTATATATTTTTTATATTTGATTTACTAATTTATTGAAAAAAGTTTTTATCAGGTAGTTGATATGCAAAATATACTAATTTGTCTCTGTAACCCTGACATTTACATGTTTTATAATGAATGCATTGAAAAAATTTAATGTGCTTCTAAACGAGTTCAGTATCTCAAGTTATTACTATATAACTGGTACATGTTTGATAGTGTCAAGCATTTGAATACTCTGCATGAATATGCTGATTATATTATGAAAACAGGTGTATATATCTGATGTGTGATTATATTATGTAAACAGGGATATATACACCTGATGTGTTTTGTGTTCTGATATGAAAAAATGCAATAAATGTACATGTGTACATGTACTTGTATATATTTTTCATTTGGCACTGCATTTCATCTGCAGATCATAGAGTTCATATTATGAATGTCATGAATTTCACATTTATGTCATAGGCATTATTATTTCATGATATTTTTGTAGGTTTAATTTTTGTCAGTTGTTGTATATATGGGTGCAATAAAATGTAATTTTCTGTAGAAGATTAGAAGATTTGTGAATAAAATTATATAAAGTAAGACTTCATCACTTATACAGAGTTTTTGGCAGGCACATAGCATCGTTTTCGAAAGTGCATGTGGGTTGGGGGGGGGGGGGGGGGGGGGGAAGGGGAAGGGCAGACTCATCCTAAATCTTGAAATCTTGACCAAAAAAATTAAAACAAGAGGCCCATGGGCCACATCACTCACCTGACAATGGTTCTTGTATCATTCTATTTTGAAATGTTGAAATATGAAACTCTTTGAAAATATTCTAAAACTCATATATTCCAAGATCTGACAAACATTAAATGATAAATAAAAAGTAGCCTACTTTCTTGGACATCATATCTTAAGATCTAAGATGCATCAACTGACCAACCTCAATATCCTAGGCTTCAACGATTACAGATAACAGTATTGTAAAATGGACTATAAATAATTATTAAAAATGAAATAAAGGTCACTGTGACCTTGATATGTGAAGATGCTTGCATTGTAAAATAACTAAACTTGACTAAACAATTTGAAATCCACACTATCTGAGGCTGGTTGCAAAGTAATCTCACAAAATGTAGCATCGTAGTTCTTGAGAAGAAGTTTTTTAAAACATTTTCTCTATATATTTTTATGTTAAACTTTAAACCCCTCCTGGGGCTGGGGCCGCAATATTGGTCCGGGGGTTACGATTTTAATAATTTAGAGTCCTCACTATATATTCAAACTTTGATGTAAATATTGGCATTTCTGGTGCAGTGGTTCTTCAGTTGATTTTTTAAGACACACCCAATTTTCACTGTTTCGTAAATATCTCCCTTTTAAAAAAGGTTTCGCCTTTTAAGAATTTAGAATCCCCTTCCCATAAATATGCTTTATACAAAGTTTGGTTAAATTTGGCTCAGTGGTTCCAGAGTAGAAGTCAAAAATGAGAAAAATTTACAGACAGACGGACTGACAGACGGACGGACGACGGACAACAGGTGATCAGAAAAGCTCACAAAAATTTCGGTACAGGTGAACTAAAAAACCTAGTAATCCGCCAATCGACAAATTCCTAATCCGTGATGGTGGTGGTGGTGGGGGGGGGGGGTGTAGCAGCGTACCTAAAACTGCTATTATAATGTTCATTTTCATTATTTAACAAAAAAAAATATTTACTCTCAGAAAAGTGAGGAAGGACAACTCTCAAAATTTAATTTTCTACCTGTAAATTTAAGAAAAATGTTTGCAGAGAGCCCCCCCCCCCCCTCCCCCTTGATGCAACGTGCCTGTTAGGTTGATCAGTTGTAAAAGTCAATCAATTATACATTTAATCACGTAGTACTGAAAGTGTAAACATAAAATTGAAACTGACAGCCTAGCTTTTGACTAGAAGGATGTGCATTAAACGGGAATCTTTACTCCATTATTATATCTTTGACCAGTTTCCCAATGCAGCGCTTTTAAAAAAAAAAAATCTGGAATACACTTGTATTATGCTTTTACATTAAAAGCCTCAACAATTTTATTCACCACAATGTACTTAAAAAACTGCTGCTTTTCAAAAGAAATTACATAAGTAATAATTGATGAACGTGCACACACTCATCAAATTTGCTCAGGAATTTGATTGATCTGTTGATTTCAAGTGCAGTATGCATGTAATCTAGTATATGCTAGCTGACATGGAGAAACTAATGATTTTTACAAGTGATCAATTTTTCTAACCATGATTTTATTTGCGCGCATTTAAAGAATTAAAAAATCTAAATTACAACGATGGTAGCAAACGGTTTTGCCGTATAAATATCTTCTGATATGGTTCATGTGGACCGTATGAATTAATAAGGAGACTGGTTGGTCAACAAACTAACCATCAGATCTACCTTAAGTGACTTTTCAGACATGATTTGTTTAGCTATTTTAAACTATTTTTAGTAAAGAAACATATTAAATACACATATTTTAGCATTGGAATTGGAATACTAGTATTCTGCTATATCTTTATACAGAGCTCTTCTATATAACATGTCAATATGAATTTTTTTCAGTTATCCATATAAAGTAAGCAAAGGTACGAACATTATTCGCCAATCAATGTATATGGAGTCAGTGAAGTCCGTGCTGTCCACAGGCACCTGACGTTTTAAACTTTTCTCATAATGAAAAAATTAATCCTTGTACTAGTTATTATTATAGTGCAAGGAATTGTTTCAGACAAAAGCTTAAAATGTCAGGTGCCTTTGGTGCTGTCATTGTACCCAGATGATCACGATTTAACTCAAGCATAGGTAACATCAACAGTGTAAAAATGATTTACGAAGCCGTATACGATTTTACAAATTTGGCTTTAATTGTCTATGGTTATATGAACATTATTGAACTCGGTCGGATTTCTTCAGAAATAAGGGAGGAAATATACTCAATATAGATGTAAATTCAAAAATATATCTTTAAGTTGGTTTATTCTAAAATAATATTGTTTTGTAAATAAATTTTGTACATGATCGCAAAATAATAATGGCATTGCTTTTGGTTTTACAGCGTTTTTTTGGATTGTCACCGCAAGGAACTGGTTAGTATTGGACAGATGCGATCAAATCTTACAAAAACCGAATCCAAGAAATTTTAATAACCAAAGACATCACCAACGTATGAAAAAATGCTTGATATTCAAATGCTCTCTCGCTTTTTTATCTACGTAACATGTACTGACCATTAACATACATATACCAGTCGCTTTAAGTCATAAATAAGTCAATATAAAGGTTGGGGGGGGGGGGGGGGGGAGAAAGGAACAATTAATCATGCAACACACTTCTTTCATTGTTCATAAGGATTGTTGACAATACAGAAAAAAAAAATTATAAATGTATTTATTTAACAATCGACCAACCGAAGTTTTGGCTTACATCAATTTTTTCTGAAGTGCTAGTGTAGCAATTTAAGTGTGTTACATTTACAATGTTATAAAATTGTTTGAAGACAGCCCTGCACACGCAAGATGCAAAAATGTTGTTTGAATAACACGAAACTAGGAGCATTAGTGTTACAATAACCAACTCCACCATTATACTGCACACAGACACATTTGGTACGGGATTAACTTTTACATCCAGGAGACAGCTACCTATTCGATGGGGAATCGGATTTTAGAATTGTGCATGCGATTTTGTTGCTTTTTTATAGACGTAAAGTAAACTAGCGAAACCTTACAGATCAATCTGAACGTCACAATACATGTAATGCTGCAGGCAGTAACCTGCATTATATATATAATTTAAACATTTTTTAATGACCGATTTGATGAGAAATGTGCCCATGGGCACAAAATTCAACCGCATAACCTTTAACAACAACAAAAAAAAAAAAAACCAAAACATGCAATCTTTAATTTTTATTGCACTGTCAGGATTAATTTCCACCAAAAGGTACAAAAGGCAAAAACCAAATGTCAATAAAGGCGATGCATGTAATCAATTCATCATATGTTGGCTTCAGAAGTAAGAAATGCAAATACATAAATAATGAATGATTATTAATACACCCATTTATTTTATTGGTTTCTAACGTCGAATGTGTCTTGTTTAATTTTGAATATGATAGACAATTTTTACTTAGGTTGAAATATAAGGATAATGTATGGGAAATTAGATATAGAGTTTTGCCCATAAGCAAAGCGCCCGGCCGGAATGAGAACTACTGTTAATCAAAAATAGGTTACAACTGGTGTTAGGCGGGGGTTGCAAGACCAGTTTATACAAAATTGGGAAGCCGATGTAAATACACATCCAGGGGCGTTACGTATAAAATTTTTATATCAAAATTTAAAAAGGAAAAGTACTTAAATGTTTCACCTCTAAAAAATTGAAAAATACTTCAAAGCACCATCTACCAGTTGAACTGGGAAGATGAAGGTACATGTATTTCATCATATGAAAGATTATGTTCTCTTTGTGATTTCATTATAATTTAGAACGCATTGCAAAATCGCAAGTCCGAAATAAGTTTAGTGACAATCTTCTGTTAAACCTAATGTTCTTATATTTTTGCATCTGATGACAACATGCATATGTGATGTAAAATTTTTGACAAAATTGTGTATTTTTTTTTCTAAGCTATATGAATTAGTCTGTCGATGAATCTTCATCCCACAGCTTTATTGTTTCTTTTCTATAATAATATATATTATATAATATATATATATAATATATATATTTCTGTATCTCTGACCTAACTGATATGTACGTTGTGACATTGAATTAATGCATGTTCCTATGTTCCATATGTTTAAAAGGTGTTGAGTGATTTATGAACTTGACCTTTGAATGTTTTGACTTATTTTTGTGAAAATTTGATTCCACCAACTACAGCACACACAAAAAGGTAAAAATAAAGCTAAAATAAACATATTTAAACTTAATCTTTGGGGTTTTTTTTGGTTTTTTTGTTTTAACCATTTGTAATTTATAAAAAAATTTCAATGTTCACATCAAATGATGCTTTGTTCGAATTAAAAAATGAGTTCTAATCCACTTGTCACAACAACTGCTAAATGAAAGCAAGTAAAGCAAAACCAAAGTCCAAAGTATAGCATTTCAATTATTTATTATTTTTTTGGCATTTTGCTAAGTTAACCCCTTCGTATTATTTAATTCTTTGCATTCAATATTTTTCATTTGTATTTTCTTTGTATTAGTATATTGATTCATTTTTATTAAGTAAATATTTTTTTTAAAATTCTATTTGTTTCGTATTCATTTTCATTTTATGATGTTAAAAAGATTTTTTTACCACCAAAATCCAATGCAATAACCAAAATATAGAATATAAATTAAACAAATAATCAAATAAAAAAGTACAACCCATACGAGGTACTTATATTTGTTAAATTCTATTGTTTAATAATAAAAATGACATTAAGATATAGAAATAATTTTCCAAGCTGTTTGATACAAAAAACAAAAAAAAGGTTTTACAGTTAACAAATGGCAAACATTGAACATTGCAACTTTTGACATGCCATATGCACACCCTAATTTATATAAATTTGAGTTAATGTAATCAACATTTAACTTTAGAGAACCCAGAGAGTACCAGTCACGTGCCATTTCTTATGTGATTGATGACAAGTCTTGCAGAAGGCGGGGAATTGATTTGGTTTAAATTGAAACCCGGAGAAATTTTCTGAGGAAAAAAGATGGACCCTATCAGGTAGGTTCGTAGCAAACGACTGTGAGTGATATTTGGTTTTTTTTTTCTACCTACCACTCCAGATTTAAGTTAGAATTAAAGTGTATGGTGCTTGCATAATAGTATATGAAACAAGAGCAGTTGAAAAGTGGTCGCATTAGATATAGAAAAAACCCATCTTCAAGTTTTGATATTTTAGTTTATGATATAAAATATCATTTAAATTCTGCAAAATCGACATATTCATCTAATAGTATGCTGTTTCGTGCAACGTTTAATCTGTAATGCAAGGAGTATTTGTTTCAGGTCTATTTTATTATCATACATTTTAAAGCACGGAGAATTGCATTTTACTGTGTAAATGTGCAAAATTTGTACAAAAGCATTTAAGTTTGTTATTTCATCCAGCGTCTGTGACCAAGATTTTAAAGAACCCGGCATGTATTTTGCATTGAAAATCATTTACCCTTACATCACCAGCTGATAGGAAGCAATGAATATTTATACGGTAATATAATTCAATTAGAATGAAGACCCTCGTTATGGTTTTGTGTCTGGTCCCTGCAGCCATGTCCTTGTATGGGCGGATCCATTTCACTAGGCCCATGAGAATGAGGTCATATCAACTAGACAATCTTCTGATGGATAGGCAATCACGGGTCAACCAGGTATACAGTCCCCATGTTCCACCCCCTAAACCTATGATGTCAAATTTAAATATGGACTTCGGTCATTTAAATCCATCATTAATGACGGAACCTTTGACTGCACCAATTCCTCTTCCTGAAGAAACACCGACAAATATGGACGGTATGGGACAAATGATGTCAGCCTTGATAAAAGAAACAATGTCAGCATTGGGACCACCGGCCACAATACCTATCGGTAGGTTTGAAACTTCACTGTATCTGATTTTTTGTGTCTGAAAAAATTCAACCATGAATATTATAACCTACCGGTAAAATGTTCATTCTTGTAATGGGTAGAATAGAGTGATACGCAAGTCGGCCTTCATCTTTTGTTTTGGAAATGCTGTAAGGTATAAGACCAAATTCTTTTATTTCTGTTTCAGAAACAAATAACACTGGTAGTGGAAAGTCTTTCTTCCACACTTTAGGTCGAAATACCCCAGTGAAATTTCACTACAGTTTTTCTCGTCAAAACGATGAGGAAATGGTTGCCATGTTAAGCGATCGGGCACACACATTGTCTTCAATATGCAAAAGCACGGCAAAAATGTATGTATTTAAATGTTATTTTTTTTTCATCATTACATTCGAATAAAGTTTAATATTGTATCATTTCAAACACGTCAATAGTGTAAATAGTAAAAATTATGGTGTAAATTAGGATGGACGCTAGAAACGCCGCTGAGGTTCGGACAATAGTAGATTTTCCGAGCCACCAAGACATGCTGAGACAAGAATTCTCTCCATTTTGTTACGAAGTTCCACAGTGTGACCCCCAGCGAAAGTATAGACGCACGTGCGGCGCGTGTAATAACCTGGACGCACCTTTATATGGGAAAGCTTTCACACCATTTAGGCGAATCGTAGCATCTGCTTACGATGATGGTATATTTATTGATATTTACAATGTCTAATATGAGACCCCTCTTTTAATGAAAAATTTGCAAGCATTATATTATAAACATTATCTTATTTTGTAGAGAATGATTTGTATAAAATATTTCATTCTTATCTAAACTATAGGTGTAGAGGCGCCAAGGACACAGAGTGTATTAGGGGGTATGTTACCGAGCGCACGTGACGTCAGCAATGCCGTCCACCAAGAAACCGTTACTAGCGTTAATTCTCAACTCACGCCGTATGTGACCACGTTTGGCCAGTTTCTAGACCATGATTTTACAAGCACACCATTAATGCAAGGTATGCAACGAATACATAGCTTTACATTGCAACTTCATTCTTCTTAAATGTAATTTGGCGGTTATATCATCGGATTAACAAAGATATTGAAAATGTACATGCAATTAAAAGCTACAATTTTTGTAAATGAACATAACACCAATTGCAACTATAATGGATGAAAAATATATATGTGGTCAGGCTAAGTATACCCAACTGGTACATTGTAAAAGAAAAAAAATCGATGTTTTCACTTGTTTTCTTTAGATGAAAATGGAAATATAATTCAGGACTGCTGTTCTTCTCCAGAAAGGTAAAAATCACTTTGACTAAGTAGCTCTTTGGTATCACCCTGACAAATGGTATCCAGCATTCAATCTAATTTTGCCTTATTTTACTGTAGGTTTGAGTGTTTCAGTATATCCGTTTCGGCCAACGATCCACACTTTAGAGACCCTACAAAGAAATGTATGACTGTTATACGATCAGATTCCGCACCACCCTTAGACTGCTCAACAGGTATATACTTTAATTTTTATAGACCCACAATGTCATGGTATTTGAAATCGTATATGCCAACTGTACATAAATTTAGAAATGAAAAAGGAACATGGCCACGATTTTGTTCAGAAATTATTTTCCGTTTTAAATGTTTACAATGCTTCAGTAAGGCATTTCTAATAATCAATCAAAATTTGAGTGTCAGTCGTAGACATGTAAGCGATATATTGAGCTCACAATTCTTTGTTATGTAAACAAAGCTGAGGCCATATTTTTGTTTACATTTTGAATGTTAAAGTGAAAATTCCAGTTTTAGACCAAAACTGAATGTAACAAACGCTAGGTACTGTTTATTTATGCTTAAAACGAATTAGCAGAAAGAAAATTCAGTATTTAAAAGAACTTTTACTGGTATATTAAATTTGAATAAATGTAAACAAAAATTTAACAGGACATGAACCTTTTTTACATTAACAAAGAATTGTTAGAACTGCTTTTTGCTTATAACTCTACGACTGACACTCAAATTTTGGTTGATAATTAGAAACGCATTTCTATAGCTTTGTAAACAATAAAAATAGAAAAATAAAATTTGACCAAAATCGTGTCCATGCCCCTTTAAGATAAAAAACCCAACTTTGTTCTGTTGTTGCAGGAATTCGTCAACAACAAAACCAGCGGTCTTCCTTCATAGATGGTACAATGATTTATGGATTTAATAAAGCCAAAGAAGATTCATTAAGAACTGGAGAACTAGGTACTTGTAACCAATGTCATTTATTTACATTTCTTTTGTACAAGTATAGTCACAAATACAATATTTGTGCTTGACAAAGACACAAATACAGCAGCAAAATGGCACCTGTGTTGAAATACAATGTATTCATTACATTGACAGGTTTTTTAAAGGTAAGCGAGGACTACCCAAACACTCATGGTATGATGCCTAAAACTGGTGAAAATACGTGTAATATCCAAATGGAAGACAACCAGACTCCAGAAATGCAACACTGTTTTGACGCTGGTACGGTTTGAATTTCAATTTAATTCCTGTTGCTTTTTATATGCGGATACCGGTATCCATTTTCATCTTTACATACAAAAATACAAATAATCAAAAGTATATAAAGATAGACACTGTGAAATGTCATTTCAGTTTTCAATTTAAAAACTTGCTCTCAATAAAACTTCAAAAATTGAACAACTCGCAATTTGGTAGGATTTTTGTTCAATATATTCTATTTAATTAAAGGGTAAGTCGTATTTTGCATTTTTACTTTATATCTTAGGAGATCACAGGCACACAGAGAACCCTCTTCTAACTGTTATACATACAGCTTTTCTTCGCCGTCACAATCTCATTGCAACACTGCTTAGAGAAAACTTTGGTGTTCTCGATGATGAAATGTTGTTCCAAGAGGCCAAGCGTATGGTTATTGCCGAATTGCAACACATCACCTATAAAGAATTTCTCCCAATCGTTTTAAATAACGATATCATGAGACGGTTCAATTTAAGGATTTACAAACCAGCCCACGACAACGTGTACAATTCTTCAACTGATCCACGAATCATTAACGCCTTTGCCACAGCAGTATTTAGATTTGGTCATACGTTGGTGCGACAAATTGTTGGTACAGACAATGGAAACTCTATTTTTGTCGACAGTCTCTTTAAACACTTTGATCGACCCCGGATGACTCTATCGTCAAATGGTTACGGACACGAGTACATGGCAAACTGGAAATCCAGAACGGGTACGTCCCAACCTGACGGCTTCATTGTAGATGCTATTCGGAATAGATTGTTTGAATCAGAATCGGAAATGGCTAGTGGAGCGACCAAGAGTTTTGATCTTGCAGCATTGAATATACAAAGGGGCAGAGATCACGGGCTGCCAGGCTACACTGTTTACAGGGAATGGTGTGGACTTTCCCCGGTCCGCCACTTTGGAACGTGGAATCTCGGACTAGTTGATCACGATAGTAGAACGGCAGCAAATCTTCGTTCTATATACAGGTTAGAAAATTTCCAAATTCAGAAATGAAAAAAATTAAATAACAGATTTTCAAATGAGAATATATGTAAAATGTTTTGTTTAGACATCCGGATGACATCGACCTCTTTGCGGGAGGTTTATCAGAGAGGAGGCTTCCAGGTGCTTTGTTGGGTCCTACCTTCGCCTGTTTACTTGCTTTCCAGTTCCAACTTCTGAAAACAGGGGACAGGTTTTGGTATGAGAATCCACATCCAGTCCATGGTTTTTCAGCAGGTAAACCACTCATCATCAGTGCAGATTTATCTTTCTTTATGCGCATGGAATCAAATTAGATTTAGGATTTAGGCTGAAACACTCTAAACAGTTTGCTGTAGCAATACTAAAATCATTGGTAAAATTCGAATGTTTTTAGATACATTTTCCCCACACATTGAACATATTGTGTAAGAGCTAAATGTATACAGCGCTGTTTAATCAATGTAAAGTTAATTATTTTCTTTCTTATTTGTTTTAAATTCCACTTTCAAAACATTTAATATATTATATGAACTGGTTTATAATGAACTTTTTTGCCAAAGAAACCCCAATATCTATAGTGGAAATGCATAATGAAATTATTTGGAGCAGAAATATGCAAATGCATATCTTCAGAATGGAGAAGAGCTTAATAAATTCTAAAAAAAAAAATAGAATTTAACAAATGTATAAAGACAAAAGACTTGTCGATTGGAAATCATAGGTGAATTTTTATTTTTATTTTCAATCTACGGTTCAGGCGATTGTCTGTAAGAAAAGCAAAGCAAATCGTTAGAGAAAAAAGATCAGAAGTAATAGAATAACCTTATTTTAAAAATGAATTACTCTTATGAATTATAATGTGCTTGAAAATGAACTTTGATCCAATTACAGACCAATTGAAAGAATTGAAGAAAGTGACACTCGCAAAGATTATTTGTTCCACTGCTGATGAAAAACATATCATGACAATGCAACCTAAGTTGATGGCTAGATCACATCAAACGTAAGATTTTATGTGTTCATCTTTATTTTGTTCATTCAAACAAAAAGAGAGTGCGGTTTAAGAGATAATTTACTGTTTTCAACTACTATAAATGTGGGCGAAATAGACTATTACGGATAAGGGACAAACATTAAAAAAAAAACCCCAGAAAGAAATAAGTAATGATAGGTACAGTACGTAGAATGTATGCTAATTTGTTCAATGAAGATATACGTTGTATTGTAGAAATCCAGCGGTGTCATGTAGAAGGATACTAGGAGGGCATGCTCTTGGTTATCACATTGATGTGTTTCGAACTAACTTTCGTGGAATGAGAACTCGGAATATGAATATGGCACCACCACCAGCGTTTAGAGGAAGAAAGTCAACATATCCCCTCAACCCTACTCTACAGCATCTTTTCAGAAACAACCCAACAGTTAAATCTTTTGGAAGAAAAAGGATGATATATGCACCAACTAAACTCAAATACAGACGACGGATTTTACTGAAAAAGAGAAAACCGTTGTATTTTTAACCCATTGTTACTTTGGAAATCATTTCATTATTACACCTTACAAATCCATACTCATACCAATCTCAAACCACAAATTCAAATTTGCATTGTGTGATGAAATAGAAGTAAGCTATATACATCAATAATGTGCAGGGCTTTGACGCACTGAAATAAGCTGTATAAAAGTTCAAGTACATTATGTTAGGCAGTAAGACATATTTAGTATATGTACTGTGCTGCATGTATTCTTAATATCTTTAAAACATTGCGAAGATGTACCCCTTTTGTGCTTAATTTCTCTTTAATTTCAAGAGTTTTTTACCTCACTACAATGTTTTAGCACTTTAAAACATACAATACTCTTCACATTCATTAGTGCTGGTTGAATACTGTTAACGTAATCAATTTAGTATTTAGTAGTTATGGATTTATTTTTGCAACATTTTAAGGAAAATTTCAATGTTTTATAAACTCATGTACTATTATGTTTTTATGTAATAGAAATTAGAATAAAAGCTATTAATGCAGAACGAACTGAATTCTTTTTCTGTTTATATATTTCACAATCAAAATTTGTATTTTGAGGATATTGGCTAATGAAATACATGTAGTTAAAAGCCTTAACAGATAACCTTTGTTTAAGAATTATTTTATTCATATATAAAGAAACAAAATGAATTAAACAACAAATACTTATGTGTACTTGTAAGTAGCCTTCAGATAATGTGATTTGATATAATATAAGACTTTTGATCAAGTCTTGGTGTATATTCATATTCTGAATCAAAGTTTATTGAACACTTTACACATTTAACAAAATATTACCAAGCGAAAAAGTGAATACAAATAACTTTGAGAAACGGTGTTAACGATACTAGTCATCTGCTAATTTTGAAATGTAATGAGGTTTGAATAAATATAAGATATGTTTGTATATAAAATGTTTTTCTTTTGCCATGTTTCTTTAATTGTAAAAAAATCCGACAATTTTTCTGTATTTCCACAATGTCAATAATTTTATATTAACATAAATTGCAATCAACTTGTAATTTAAACCACAATGCACAGCCCCTTTATTTCAATATTTGTCAATTTGACCGAACAAGTACGCAGAAGTTGTACATTATGTGCTTGTAATGAAATTGGGGATGAATTTTATTATCTTATCAAATCTACTGATGTATGTAATTATATCAAATTCAAGGGTTATGTATTTACCAAAATATTACATATTAAATCCAAATCTTCTACAATTTGAAACTCTGTGAAATGACACAAAGAAATATTTGTAAACTATTAGATACTATATTCGAGAGAGTTAGCTCTCTTAGTTAACTTGTAACAGTTGTCGGTTACCCTTCATCATGCTTATACCAATAATTTTCATCTATTATATAGTTTGTAAAAACTGTACATGAGTATTTTCTCTACACTGTAACTTCAGTTATTATAATTTAAGTCCATTGTCATTGCGTCATATATAAACGTTGTGAGACATAAATTTGTTGATTTATAACAAATTATGCATCACCTTATCTTGCTTTGTTAAACCATAACCATTACTTCTTTGTTTTAAGGAAGGTACACGATGACGTTTCATAAGAGAACAATGAATGATCTTGTAAAATTAATCATTTTGTGCTGTCAATTCTAAATAGGAGATATTAACAGCCTCGTTTGAAGTCATCTTTTCGTTTTTAATTCTAGCACAATTATAAACTTGTTTTTTTTCTAAATCCAAAACGCATCCAAGGTTTCGGATACTGTAAAATGGCATAATTAAAGGCCAAATCTCTATTTTCCCACATCAGTAGCCCCAGGTATTTTTATAGAATTTATTCCATGAAAAGGCCTAAATAAAATTCCTAGTGTGTGCATTTGTATTACTCTAATCATTTATTTCTTTTTACAATATGATTACTGGAATGCAAATCATTGATAACGTTTCTTAGTGAAGATTGAGTGACAATTCGGTGTTATCGTTAACATATTTATAAACAACTTACGTAATTAGACTTTCAAAAAGAATTAGAAATGCAAATATTTTCTTGCGCTCATCAAATAAAACTTAATTCAACCGTTGATTACATATGTACCTCTCGCCTACTCCACAGGAAATATCCTGCCTTTAGAATTTACGACATGCTATTTAAACTCACTATTTTCTTAAATAGTGTCCTGTTAATCTGAAATTATTTGTTTAGCTTGTTTTTGTTATAAAAAGTAAATTAAATGCTTGAATATACTGTATGTATGTCCCTTTTCTACAATTTTTTATAATCCAAATATTATTTTCCTTCATCACTACATCTTTAGACAGATGCACGAAGTTCAGAAGTCCAGAATTGGAATTTATAATTTAACTCTATATCATTAATGCTTTACAATAAAACTTGGTTCTATTATAACCGACTTGCGAACCATATGTCTTTATTTCTTGTACATCTCAATTGCACTCGCAATAAGCCATTCACTCTTTTTTTCATTAGGGTTTTTAAAAATAAAAAATAAAAGAGCAACTGGTATTGTCAAATAATAAAAAAATTATGAAATAAATCTGTGTCTTTTTTTTAGGAATAATGAGACCAAAAATAATTTTAGTTACTATTTTCCCCTTATTTGTCATGATACTTTTCATTGAAATCCATAATTAAATATTTTTCTAATAAAGAAAAAATGCGCAAATTTAAAGCAAATATTGTATCGTCATTATCGTAAACAATCATTTGTTAGTTGGAAAAGTTAGACAGTTTTTGAATTTTTACATAAAATTCCTTTTCCAAAATCCCGGCATCTATATACATATATTTTCGACTTAACTGCTGGTTAAATTGTTCATATAAAAATTTTATCTGCCTATAATTGATATATGAGGAAGGCGGTCCATTACATGCTATGATGCCTTTCGAATAAATAAGTCCGAAAATTAATTGTCCCAGGACATACTTACGTAACTTCGTTAATAACAGGTAATTGATTCATTATATGTAGATATATATCTAAAATTTAAGTGTTGATTGACATGGAAATTCAATGCAACTTTAATTAGGAAAGCAATAAAGGTAAATAATTGAAACACTTAGTGTACGATTATTTATTTTTCCGTTAAAAAAGTTATTTGTGTAGTTTTAGCATCTTACATAAGAATAACTATCGGAGAGCTGTATTCATATTTTAACGCCTATTTTAGCTTTGATTTTGTATGATAAAAAATGTGGTACTATCAATCTAGGTGATTTAACAAAGAAAAAAGGTAATACGACTACAATATTATAAACCAGATAACTGGTTCATTAAAAACTCGTGGGTGTCGGTTGCAAGTAGTTTTTAAGTAACATCAACTGTTTTAAAGATTGCAAGTTCATGGATAATGGTCGAATCATCAAAATGATTAAGCAGATATCTTATTTCGATGACGGCTTGATTTTATAGATCGACTTAATAATTACATCCACATTAACTGGTTTTCATCAAATATTCATGAGACCACATTATTAGTTTTATACTGGGGATAATACGATTTTGCATAGCAATTGATGTATGACCTTCAAAAGTTCATAATATTATGTTTTTAAGATAATCATATTTTTTTCAGTTTTTCCATCAAAAAAACCCAAGCAGTTAATTACTTTATGTTTACACACCATGTTTTTTTTTTATTTAGGATGGACATCCATGTTTTTTGTCTGTGTGCACTGTTTGTTGTCACGCTTGGTCAAAAACCGGAGGAAAATAAAGATATAACCCCACGTGAGCTTCTAAAGAATACACATACCCAACATGAGCAGTTTTCCGAAACAATGATGCTACCATTATTGGAAAAACTAACTAAAACACCTACACTGATATCGAAAATACAAAGCAAAGGTCTGGAAATGAAAGCATCACATGGAACAGAATCTGAATTTCATCTGAACTATAAAAAAATACGTTCAAATATAGCTTCAATGAAAGTACGGCACTCTGCGAAATCCGAGTTTGAACTGAAACCTAGCTTCCCTTCTGCAGCTGTTGTTATGTCTTCTTCTGCTCAGATTGCTGAGTCATCTCCTGCTAATACAAATCCTATGCCTAAACAAGATACGAGTTCCTCCTCTAAAAATGATATTTCTACGAATGGTGATAGTTCCTCAACCAATCGGAAGGATACTCACTCTCCTGAAAAAGTTGATGAAACCTCAAAGTCAAAGGCTAAAAGTTCCTCCCTCGAAACAAACGAAACGGAACCCGATGAAAATGCTGATAAAACCTCGGAGCCAAAGAGGGAGCATTCCTCTTTTGAAAAAGTTGATAAAACTTCTATGCCAATGAAAACATTTTCATCTGAAAAAGAAACAACTCAGTCCGTTGAAAAAGATGCCTCTTTTCCCCAGGTTAATAGTTCCTCTTATAAACACACACTACACATTGTGATTACACATGTATTTCATTCATCCCTACCACTAGTGGACAGGAAATTTGACGTAGCGAATCCGATTCATTTGACCACAAAAACAAATCAACCGGAAGTGAAAACGAGCACAACAAACCAAAATCACATCGTGCATATAACCTTTCCTGGAAAATTGCTTCCGTCCAAGAAACAACCTCGGCTAGAGACGCAAAAATTTAAAAGTAATACAAATTTTAAAGAAGCATCAAAGGAAATGTATAAGGTGGGTATGGCACGCATCGTTCACAAAAATGAGCTTAATACAATTTACATGTAAAAAAAAAATCTATGTTTATCGAATGTAATTTATAGTTTACAAACCGTTAACTATTGATAACACATTGTTAAGGTATTCAACCGTAAAAATCGATATTAAACGGATGCAAACAATTCTTTACGAGTATTAATCAAAGATCTCCTGTCTTAAAATAAACTTTAACCAAAGATTTAGCAGAAAAATATAGTTTTACATCTATAAACTATAGTTTACGTTTGTTAATTTTAATTTGCAATTGTTAACCATGGTTTTACAAATCGTGAAACTTTTTTTTATCAGATAAACCATGTTTCACATTTGTTAATTATTGTAATCAATGGTAAAATATAGATTGCTACCAATTATGATAATGAACAATAATTTATAAACGTGAACTATAGTTAACGATCGAAAACTATAGTTTGGCATTCAAAGTTTATTGCCATCACCTAGTAATTTACATTTGTAACTTCAGTTTCTTGAATTTAAAAGTCTGCTTACTAAGGGTGTCAGTTTTTAGTCTCGAAATACGAATCTGACATTACGCACAAAAAATTGTTGAATATAATTGTGATCGTGTCGTATAGTTAAGATTCGTGAAATATAGTTTCATAGAAAATTAGGCATATCCATTATACAAAATAACATATTCTGACGTGAAACTGGGTTTCTCAAATATAAATCTGTGTTTCTTAATTCCTTTTTTTTTTATCGGCTCCTTGAATGTCTATAAACTGTAGTTTATAAACCGTTAAATATGATTTTTTTAAATTGAAGTTTGGAATTGCAAAACGTAGTTTACGAATGGTGAAACAGTGTTGATATGATATAACGTGTTTGCAATACGGTAATTTGTAATAACCTTTTTGTTGCGTGGTTAATCTTTCTGGATTGTTATGGCCATGAACTTGATGTTACTTTAATTTCCCAATACCACATACTATACTTGGGCATCAGATAGTGTTTAACCGATGCAATCAATTAGAAAGATATGGACACTAGAATTGAATTATGCAGCATTTGTATTTGATGCAAGATTCAACATTTCTGTCCATAGATATAAATATGTTTGCATGTTGTTAAAAACTAATACCACATTGGACTTTAAGAATTGGAAAACCCGGAATTTTCAGTTAGTTATCATTTGATAAATAATTTTGTTAATCACTGAACTAAAGTTAAACTAACTCAGAACAACGTGTTTTGCCAACCAATTAGAGAAATCAGAAATCACATCATAATAAATTAAATTGTTCATTTAATAAAAAAAAAAACTCTTGTGCAAACTACTGTTAAACTGTTGATTTGGTTTCATCAAGCCGTGTTGAAATTCATTAGTGCAAAAGTTTAAATTGCCTTGATATAGTTTAAACAAAATGTCTTTAATTTAATTCATAAAAACTTTTGGTTCTTATTTCAGCAAAGGATTTTACCTCTCATTCAAGAAGAGCAGCATGACTCATTTCAAACAGTAAGACAGCCTTTTGAAATGCTTATATGCCACTGCTCTTTGGAACAGCCACACTGTTGCCAATATTAACCATAATCTAAATTGTAACAATAAGAAATCTATATATTATCTATGAATAAAATACAATAAATGTACAATTTAACAGAGACTAGATGACACCCCGCGCAAGCTCGGGAATTAACACTTTACACATTAATATGATATATTGTTTAATATGTTGAACCATATTTTTTTGTTAATTTTTGTATATACTTTGTCCTATTTTTTCTTAACTTATTCTTTAAAATTGAAAAAAAAAACAACTGCAAGGTTGGATAATTAGTGGAGCGGGCAGGGATAAAAAATCTAAACTGAAATGGATAATATTTACATGTACGTGGCCTTAATTCTGTGTCTGTTGCAGCTGACTGAAAAAAATATATTTATTTAAATTTGATTTATTTCAAACCAGTGAGTTGGTATTTAATGAACCTCTCTCTAAATTTGGGGTTTTTAGGTAAATTTTCAATATAATTTTTATAACTGTCCCAAATTAGAATTTCAGATAAAAGAACCCCATTAAACTTGCACGTTTATGCATACAACATTTATCCATATAGACGTAAAACATAATATGTTCATAAATGTGTCTAAGGTTTAATACCAGTCTGTCGTGGTATGAAAATGTATGAAATTAAAACATGCTAAGTCATGCATATTTATTTGCTTATTTTAAACCAAAGTTGTCAGATTCAAAGTATCTGCCCGATAGTCAACTCACCCTACACTTTCCGCGATGATGTTAATTAGTCAACCCGTTTCTGGGCACCCCGTTCTAAAAAGATCTTTCTATCAAAACTAAAATAGCATTGAATTGTTCCATTTTATTTTTTAATTTTTTGTATTAATCGAAGTCCGACACAAGATACCTGCCCGCAATGCATGATGAACTCATCCTTAACTTTTCTTTAGTTAGTCAACCCGCGTTCTTGGTTACCCCGTTCTGGAAAGTTCTATTCCATTCTCTCACCAGAGGTCGCGTTTCGCAAGCGAAGGAGTATCAAATATAAAATCGTCCATTCATGAAACGAATTGGCTCATTTTATTTATTCAACATTTGTCAAATCTAAACTTCTATATATACTCTAAATAAGTTCCCAGTAAATATATTCACTCTTTACGTAATCATTCAATATTATGTCATTGCAAGTATATATTTTGATGCAAACTACCCCTGACTTGGATCCGCCAAAGCGTGTCCACCACCTTACTCTCATTTTTGCTATTTCGGGCTTGTTTATCGAAAATGAAAGTAGGTTTTTAATTAATTTTACAATAATAACTTATCAGTTAACATTCAATTATAACTTACGGACATCATCTCACACGTGTTGAAATACCAAATGTATAAGCAGTTACTCTGGTGCAGGCGTTTTGCGGTTTATTTGCAAAATCTCTCAATTTATAAGTATAGATATTGCTGAGATAACAATTAACATGCGACAAAATATCTTTGTTCTGTTTTGATTCAGTGTGTAGTTCATTTATGACAACTACATGTATTATATCAATTAATTAATTTCCTTTCATCACTTTAGTTTTACTTATCAATGAATTCATGGAGAAGGCTTACAAAGGAAGTACAAAGTACAAAGTATCGTTTTATTTTCAGACAGACCCAGGCAGCACCCACTTCCTCTGACTTTGATGCTACATGTTCATAGGTCCTCTGGTTATGTTTATTGGCATGCTAAAGTGTGTTTAAATGTAACAAAATTAGGTTAAATACAGCTCGTTAGACACTTTTATTATAGTTAGTTAAACTGAAGTAGTTGTCGGGTCACAAAAACCTCACCCACGGCGGGCACCCTTTCTAGCTATACAAAAAGATTATTAAAGTAATGCTTATGTAAAAATTATTCAAAATACTGACTGTGTTCCATTCAAAGAATTCTGTGGCATATTTACTAACGTAACTTTCGTAGCTTATGATTATAAGGGCATTCTTTAAACTTTTTATAATATGCAAATGAATTTGAAACAGAAATGTCATGACGGAAATTCTACAGAAATTGGTTAAAGTACATTGGCTATACAGATAGCGTATGATTGTTTACATTCAAAGGGAAATGGGTAATTAAGTCCAGTGATGAGTCTGTCTGCGCCTGGTCGGAGATATAAATGAAATGCCACGGCTGACCACGGTGCGTCAGATCAATAGTATGGACTTGAACTCATGTACTTATAAGGTTCGGAAATTTGAGGTACATTGTCCGTGCGTATAAAAAGGAGGTGCGGGGAAAGCAGCTCTCCAGTATAGTCAACTGGAAGCTGTCTTTTGCCTCCTCTTTTTGTACAGGTAAGATCATAGCAAGATACGTGCGCGTTTTTTGTAAAAGTTAACATAAATGATTCAGGGGGTTCAAATAAATATAATAGTTTATTTTCAGAGTTTCTTGTAATCAATATCTATTGTTATTTATTATACAATATATTATATTTAAATTGTGGAATTTTATTTGGAATGTTTTATAATTAAAATAGTTTGAATTAAAATAAAAGGAGTAGTCAACTGGAAGCTGTCTTTTGCCTCCTCTTTTTGTACAGGGAAACAGGCTACTCCCCATGTTGAGGAGGAGATAGTTTATATAACGTGGCACAGGCAACGCCAGGTGTCTGGTCAAGGACGAATAAGGCCCTGAGGATCAAATAAATTAAAATATCGTATTGAGAGAAATCATAGTACGATAGAAATCTAATTTATTTTGTTTTATGTAATTTCTTAATGTTGTCTTGTGAGGAGTATTTTAACTTTTTTTTATTTATTAAAAGTGAATGAAAGACACTTGTCTTTACTTGTACAAGTAATTTTTTATGACTCATACCGTACTATCACTTGTGTAACAAATACCACTACTTAAAATCGTATCCATCCATTGGGTCTATCATTTTGCAAATTTGTTTTGTAAAAATGGACATGATATTTCAATATAACCGAAGATATGTACAGCGGCAAGGAAAGAATAGCCGTAGTTGGTTCTCTTTCAGATTACTTCAGGTTTGTTTACGACAGAAGAAACAATCTGTCATGCCGCACATAAAACGCTTCACTACCAACCACAAAAGCTAGTTAAGCATTGAATGCTTATTTTTGGATGTCGTCGGTCCTGTAACACACCAAGCGGTGCAGACAAATTGGTGTGTTACAGGGTCGACAACATCCAAAAATAAGCATTCAATGCTTATATTTATATTCATACTGATGTTTATTTTTATGAAATATATGTGTATTGTCGTTGTAAAGCCATTATATACGCTCTCAGTCAGGGATATGAAACATACATGGAACAGCCATTTTTACCTATTATTTAGTTCGCCTCCGCGACTATAGATATAATGCCAGAAACTTTGTAGAGAAAAATCTTTTTTATGAATGAGTAAATATAATTTAATGATTATTTTTCAAAAGAACATATCAAATTGGTTATGTAAGATTGAACGTTTCATTTAATATTACAAAAATGAATATATTCAAAACACGTGAAGACGTTTATATTTGTGCACATGGCGTATGAATTATCAAAGTGTATCCATTAAAAATTGAACGTCGCAGATTTCCAATACAAACATAAGGGGAAATAAACACTGAATGTAAATATTTGTCTATGAAGTGTTTTTTAATGAAAGATTTTGTACTTTATGCAGAAAACTAACGACATCCATACGTATGCATACTAATTAATAAATGGCAGAAAATCGTCACGAAGTATGTATGCCATATACATTTCCATGAGAAAATGACATAAAATTATTGTAATGGTGATGTTCAATATAAATGTCTCCTTGCATGCTTAATAAGTATATGGTTTGATTACACGTCAGCTTAAAAAAGAATCTCACTGACATTGTTGGATGTACATATACAAAGCAATCAAAAATCCGATTCGCTTATGGTAGGCCTGCCCTGATTACGATTTACTTATAAAAATCAGCGGGACAAATATTGAATTTGGTGGTTTTTCTACCAATTGCATTAATAAAACTCAAAAACCTTAGAAATACATGATTTTAGTATGCACTTTAGTATGCACTTTATGTTAATTAGACAACTACTTCGTCTTCATGGTTATAATTAGCTAGGTAAATTGATCGTCTTGAAATGTATATAATCCTCAGAGCCACTGAAGTGTTAATTTAACTTGTTCATTGTAGTAAACGGGTAAGTTTGCCGGTTTTTTTTTTTTAAATTTTCAAATATTAAATTTTCAGTATGTTGAGTACCAATTTTTGTTGATTTCCCTGTTTAGTGGATCCACAAAATCAAATGATGAAAAAAAAAATAAAAATAAAAGGACAATAGGGAAAACAAATTCACTATTAGATTACTAATTACTTATCCGTGAAATTGTGTATTACAAAATATTTGATCTCCTCGAATATAACCGAAAATAGCTGCAATTTTTTTTTCTGAAAAATTTGTTTTTTTTATTTATTATAGAACTTAAATCCAAATAAATGATCAATGTTTTAGGGGAATTTTATAGTTGTTACATTAATACTCTTGAAACCACTGTGTGAGATTTTTGGTGGATTACATGTACCCCACTTTTAAAATTTCTTTCATTCATTCATACCACCTGAACTATTCTCTATTCTGTTAAATTTCTGCTACATGTACATATTAGAAATAGAAATAAGGTGTTCTAAAAAATGCATTTTGATTATGTGTTTGGCTTCATAAAACGACCAATCCGTTCATCTATACTAACAATGTAAACTTATCTACAATTCAATAATGTGTTACTCAGACCTCAGAGTTCTAGAAATTACTGTTCAATTATTGAATTTTGCGAAAGCCAATCTTTATGGATTGTCAATTTTTAAAGGTTCGTTAGGATTTGCTTCTATCTACAATGAATACTAGTATTAACCTTGTTTCATAATTTGTTTGGGACGTCAATTCTTGGATAAGGGGTACCCCAAAATTCCACATAAATTGAGCAATCACAAAAATGAATTATATTATAGTAATTACAAAGACGAAACAAGTCTCCACGTCCTTTCTTTGCTCACTGAGATTTCATATCATATCTGCCTCCGCTACTCATATGAAATATATAATTTAATACTTAAATGTATACGTTGATAATGATATAACCACCGTATAAAATATAACCACATGACTTTCAGTATCAATTGTGTGTCTCTTTTACTAAATATATACAGAATGAATATATCACAAATGCTATTCATCTATTTCTTAAACAGAACCCAATTATTTTTTGCTAAATTCACTGCTGTCAGCATGATTTGTTTCTATATATTTCTTCACATCAAATTTATTCATTTATTCTAAATGATTTACGATGTTAATGCCATTTTAATAATGAAAATACAATGAATGCGGATTAAAGTACCAAGGAGAAATGATTTATACATATATAGAGGAAATAAACAGCTAAACCCATAACCTGTAGCACCGTGGTACTCTCAAGCATTGAAGCCTTTATACAATAATGCCATACGGGTTTAGACCTATTTGATGTCCCTGTTTCTGTAGCGGAGGGCTACTTGGTGATAGTTTGGTGATTCCATGTACCATTCTAAACACTCCTGAAACACCATCATCTCACTATCAATGCTGGTTGTACTGAGGTTAGCAGCTCTCAAATCGATTATAAGACTGCCTACCTAAATGTCACAGGATTAGGTAATGATATTTAAAAGATTAATCATGCATTCATTCATTTATTTTCAACACTTTATGTTTTCATTTTCCCTTTTTCATGGATAATTTGATGATAAAAGTAAGTTAAGATCTATATAGATTTAAGCAGGGTTTTTGGAAAATTGTGAAAATGATATAACTCATATTGCAGAAAATTGTTTTCTTTCTGAAGAGGTTATAATTATGTATTAAAATTATAGGGTGGATGCATGCTTTCTACCTCAGCAATGACAACAGCTGATCTGTGATTAACCTTTTAGTGTTTTTTATTGGGATAAAAGCACCTAATACCCCTACAGGACATACTGTTAAGCTCTTAAGCTCATCTGATACCAATTCATTTAATCCTTTTATTATTTCAATTACTTTCAAAAGGTGGTGGTTTTTCCAATATGGAATAGAGGATCGTATGATTCAAACGCTTTAATCACATATTTTGATTTTGTTTGGATTATATAAAATTGACATAGTTACTATAAAATCATTTCATAGATTTCTATGATACCCTGACATGACAGAGTCCCTTATATGCAATTTCCCTACATTTTTCCCATTACATTATATTCATTTCGATAAATGTTTCAGATAAAATACGTACTCAATTCAATTTTCAATTCAATTTTCTTTATTGCAAAAAGGTACGTCTTCTAGCAGTTATAATGATAGACAATACAGACAAAAATACAGCCAAAAATGGACGGTCAGTCCTTACAAATGTACTTATCAAAAAAAACAAACCATTGTTTGCATAGATGTCAAGAGATAAAAAATCAAATAATAAAAAACTATACGGGAGTTTTATGAATTCATTGGCGATAATGGCCACGGCTGCTTATATTAAACGAATACAGAATACAGGGTGAACCCTGGGACCAGCTGTTCACCCATAAAAGAGTATACCCTATCCAGTAATACTTAAACATATTATATAAACAATTAAAAGTCCATATGAGCACCACTGGTAAGCTGAAATATTCGCGGGCAAGTTCAGTAGTTGTCCCTCACAGAGCTGGCAGCCGTGACGGAAAGGGTTCGTCCTGAAAAAATTAAACCGAGAGCCAGAAACACCGAACAATCAAATTGTATTCAATCCAATTAACACATAACAAAAACCAACAGGGCGATCGAAAATATGAAGGGGAGGGGTGGGTGGGTCAAATTCAAAGCGGCGACTGATGGGATGGTCTGCAGGGAGTCTGTGACATTATGAGTTCAGGCTAATGCCTCAAAGTGCAACAAGGACCAGCTAATATGCGTAAAAGTCCCCTAGGGTTATTAATTTTGGTGGAAATATTTAGCTTTGATAAACCGATTTAACTTTGACTAGTTAAATCCAATTATCAAAGACAAAACATTGTTTGCATAGATGTCAAGAGATAAAAAATCAAATAAGAAAAAAACTATACGGGAGTTTTATGAATTTATTGGCGATAATGGCCACAGCTGCTTGATATTAAACGAATATAGAATACAAGGTGAACCCTGGGACCAACTGTTCAACCGTAAAAAAGTATACCCTATCCATTAATACTTAAACATATTATATAAACAATTAAAAGTCCATATGAGCACTTCTGGTAAGCTGAAATTTTCGCCACGAGACTATGCAGGCAATGCAAAGTCTGCGCCACCAGTAAAGCTAACCCTCTAAACCAGTAAACATACAAGGTATACAAGGTACATCAGAACCAGTTAGCACCTATAAGCAAGACGCTACTTAGCGCAAGTAGGGTAGAGCCACCGGAAATAATTGGGGGTCACGTCATCAATCAGTGAGCACCCCCCCCCCAAAAAAAAATAAAAAAATTAGGGGTCACATCATCAGTGAGCGCCCTCAAAATCAATAAAATAAATAAAATCATTGGGGAGCCAGCACAATATGCTATTAGGCATTCCAGAACAAGTTATTATTGACATAAACCTTGTGAAAAGCATTAAGCAAATGCATACATCTGATGAATAACTTTGTTAGTTATAAGAGCTGATAAAAATGAATATAGCCAGGTATTTACTTAATCCCTTAACTATCTAAGTAGTTTCAATAAGAGCTAATCAAGGATATCGCAGCCATGGCCCATGGTCGCCAACTTTTGGGATCACCATTACTCTGTCATCAGCGAGGAAATCCTGCAAGGATTGCTGAATTCTATGCAGGAAAAGGCTATTGCCCAGGGAATTTAGATGGACATTATCCCTAAACAAACAGGGGCTTGACTCCTGAAGTTCAGGATATCTAATATATTTGCCCCCTAATTCGAGAATGTAAGTAGCTATACAGCTATTAAGTCTCACTCTAGCTCGCTCCAAGGCAAAATGATCTACTTACCCACACCATTGTAACCTAGGTAGAACTTGTGACCAGATTAATATAGTGGTAGGTAACAAGTTTTGCAATTTATCTAGACCCTTCTTGATATTTCCGCGGAGCACTACACTCTTGTCTTCCTGACCAATATCATTCCCCCCACAGTGTATTAAGAAGAAATGGGGCGGATCTTCAACCTTCAATAGAGACCATACCTTTTGGCAGACTTGCTTCCATTTCATACTCCCCTTCCCTTGCCAAAACACTGAAGCGTTGTGTCTGTGTAACTGGAGATTTGCCCCAAATGAAGAGGATCTGGCATGCAAGAACGCATACTTAACTAATGATGATCCTAAAATCCAAATTCTTTTGTGACCTACAATGATAGGTGTTGCAATTAATAAACCTTAAAGCAGCTAGTCCACAGAAATAAAATACAAACAAACTTATACAACCTATTGTAACAAAAAACTTGAGGCTGGTTTAGCACCTAATGTATCTATGTAAACACTTGGACTTGCACCTGCCCCCTGCTGCAATCTGATCCTCACTCTTGCCCACGACCCAGGCATCTGGACAAATGATGTTATCATTCATGGGTAGCAAGTTATGAGTGATCCCTTCCCCTCCTGATCGGTTTTTGAGTGTTTGAGTGAAATTTGAAAGGTGTTGTTTGATGCATTGTACCTAACATTATTTGACTGAATGGCATGGCTATTTGCAGAGAGTTTGAAAGATGGAGGAGGACATGTACGACATCAACTTTGTCCCTAATTATGATCCGTCATCCGAGAGTCAGTCGGAGGAGAGGGTAGTCCTAGACGAAGCCATGTCGGAAGACGGAGAAGTGCAGCAGGTGGAGGAGGAAAAGTCTCTCGAAGATAGTCCAGATACCAGGACAGTAGCACAGATACCAGATTCCCAGTGCGTGTCTAGGGTTTCATGCTCTGGCACACGTTCAACACACACCGGGAAGTACCACTGTCCGATCTGTAGCATAGGCCTCCATGGCCGGGCATGTTAAGCGCCATGTGTTGAGAAGCCACTTACCGTGGTTCTGGATCGGAAGCCTCTCCTGTTGGAAATGCAGGCAACTTGAAGGCTCAGTCCTGAGCCTGGCCGTCAAGCATACCATGGTCCACAAGGGAGAACAACGTTCCTTTGGCAATGACAGCTTGCATGAATGGTGCCAGCTGTTTAACGGATCCCTGCATCTGTTGAGAGAGTGGTTTGGGGCTGAAGATCTAGATGAGCAGCTCCACATGCTGTCCGCATGCCAGAGCGGTGTTATGTAAGAGTTCACAGTTGCAGAATTACAACTGATGAATTTTTACTGTGCCCATTACAGTACGATACAGCCTACAAGGTTCACCGTCTCCCCAATGAACCATATCGCATGTGTGCTGCACTGGCAGGTCATTTCCACCGTTCTAAAGAACGTCAGGGGGCTTTCCAGAGCCATCAGTGTCGGCTACTAACCAGTGGAATGACCATCGACAAACCATTGAGTTATGAGGAACCCATCATGCTGATAGACAGTCACTTTCATCTGGATAAAGTGATTGGTCGTTCAGGCTACACCAACTGGGACGATCTCCAGGATGACCTACAAGGCAGAGGGCACTTGGAGTTAGCTGTGTCCAACTATGTGTTTCCTAGGAACTGGGCCAAATGGGAGAGACAAGTAGGATTCTCGCGTAACCTGAAGGTCTCATTTTGACTTCATCCTCACATGGTGTGTGGCGCCCAGTCCGAAATATTGGACGAGCTTGTTGTACTTGCTAGCTTGCCACAATGCTGTCAATCGGAGAGGTAGGCGTAGACCTGACTACAAAGTGCCGTTGCAACCCCTGTAGTGACCCTCAGGAATGTCAGCGTACCTGGCTGAGAAAACAGCTGGATTTCCTTTCTGAAGTCCTCCAGTTCGCAAAGAGCTTGGACAAACCGGTGATCTTACATGTCGAGACAACGGTTCCGAAGAGGCAGCCGCACGGACGCTCTCCACCATCCAGATGATGGACATGTCGGATCACATTTTCCACCGGCACTGCTTCACTGGTGAGGCCCAAGAGCTGCGTCAGTGGCAGAAGGAGCTGCCCAATGCCAAATTTGGGATAACGATGAAGTCAATCCCTTCCATATTTGCCCCCTGCTCCTGGATGTCACCTCAACCATCCATGGAATGTGCTGTCCCTAGCCAAACAAGTCGCCTTCATCAGAAACACTCCAGCCTCACTCCTCCTGAAGGTGGCTAACGCCAATGCCAGGAATATCTACGGATGCCCTTAAACCTGTCAACCTGTAGATGGTTTATAGGATCGTCCACAATTGATGTACATTGTATATGCATTTTTATTTGTGTTTATATGTGCTTAAGGAAAGTACATGATAGTAATATTTTTGATATTTTGATCTGGACCATCCAGTTACAGGTATATAGACTTTGCTATTTTTGGGGTATTTTTTTTCTCTTCATTCCTTCCACCCAATACTGCTTCAGTACCATTGAGATTGAACTTATTTTACTGTGTAGGTATTCTATTTCTCACAGAACTTCATATCACACGAGTACTGCAGACGTTAAGCATTTGTATGCCACTATTTAAATCATTACTGTACACACTTTTGGGAGGGGTGGATTTTTCTAATTTAATACTTTTCAATTTGTAATATCTATAAGCTACTAATTATTTAGCTGTGATTAGGGTGGACAAACTCAATCTTTAATGCTCAACTCAACTCACAAAGGATCCCCTTCTAACTATATTTAGACCCACTATTTGGGTTTTCGACGAAATAATTATTCAGTCGTTGATACGCTAGATGGGAAAAGCCATTTGCAAAAAATACTGGTTTATAAATTTGTGGGATGTTTTTTCCACAAAAAAAATGTTATCATTCAAATGATACATGTAAATGATCTCCCTGGGTTTTCATTTGCAAAACAACAGAAAGAAATATCTCTGGGGTTTTCTCTTTTGCTGTCTTTTAAGGTGCAGTTCCAGGAAGAACTGCGCAATTAAAGATTGTTTTAATTGGAATTTTGTATCTTACTTGCAAATTATTTTTTTATTTTCAAGATATCAATCTTAACGTCAATGAACAACAATTATGAATCGTTCGTAGAAGTGCAAAAATGCCTTTACGAACTATTTTAGATGCTCCTTGGTGATTCTCTAAAAGTCAATCGAATGAAATAATCGTAGCCAACATTCTTGTCAGCATAAAAAATTAGTTGTACTTTTCTGTACCAGCAAAATCTGAAAAATAAGACAACATATAATACTAAATTACAAAGGAGAGAGAAAGAGACATAGATACATGTTTATTGATGAATTTAAGGCTTTATATACCGAAAATATCTTCATAAAGCTCATTAGGTTACTTTTTTGTTAAAAAAAAATCTAATACCATGTGTTAGCTAGAATGACATAAGGAAAGCTGCTAAACTTCATGAAAATCTATTGTCTACGTATTTTGTGATAAATTTTCAAAATACTGGTACATTTTTCATAAAATTATATACTTCGCATTTTTTACACCATTGTCAAGTATACAACCTCTGAATTAAATTGCATTTTTTTACTTATATCATGTGTACTATAACCAATCAAATCGTTTTGTTTCAGAAGGAGTCTTCTCAATATCTCATTTTCAATGAAATTGTTATAGTTGAAGTGCTTTAGAGAAAATACAGCTTAAGATAAGGTTATGTATATAAAGTATTAAAAACTAATTCTGATATGTGCAGATTTCATGTTTTGAATTTTTATTTGTATGACTAACCTCAACCTCTAAAGAGTTATATAGTTTCTTGTAACGTCAAACCAAATTCGGGCACTTAGTATCAGATAGTTAAGGCGGTATGGGACACCTCCACCTCCACCTCATATCGAAATAATAAAAGATAATAACAAATATAAGTCAAGTATAATTTTATAATTTTTTCCTTCCCTTAATTGTTACATGTATCAGCGTAGTGCAGTGAGTTAAAGTGTTTATTACGAATCTGGAAGTCATGAGTTCCAATTCTACTGCGGTTTTTATTATTTTTACTTTTTCAAAATATTTGTGGTCAAATATTGTACAATTGAAAATTTCTTAACCGTGGAAAGTATTTTGATTATATTTAATATACTTTCTATCCATATTAATATCGACAAGTGCCCCATACCACCATAAGGATATCGAGTGTTGTTCAAGTGTTTTAAAGGATCACTATAGATTACGTCATTACGTAAATGGTGTCGGTTTTTACTTTACGGAGATGTACAATACCAAGGTCGTGATATGTGATTAATCTTCACTCTTCTTCAACAGGACCTAGTTTTAGAAACAAAAATATACTAATGTAGTCAGTACTTGAATTATTTTGGATAAATTATAGAGTTCATGTTTGTTTTGTTAATATGAATGAATTAGAGGGGAGTATATTCTTTAACGCCTATCTAGAAGTATAAGTATTAGGAAAAATGGTAATATCATCAACTCAAATTAATCAGGTAAGTTAAGCATACTATTCAAATAAAAGACCAGATTAATTGCGAGCAAAACTAATCTACATTACTTTATGGATTAACAAGGTTGTTTTCAAAGATTTTTCAGGCAAGTGAAGTAACAACATTAGAAGAAAAATTTAATATTTTGGTATCAAAATTAGTTGAATAATTGAAAGAATATGGACTTTTTCATATTATGTCACGTTTTTATTTTCATTATTATTGTCTTTACTTGAATAAAACTTCTTATTGTAACTTCCTTGATTTCTAAAACAAAAAGATTGATTTCTATAGTTTATTCACTAAATGTTATTTGATAACTTGAAAAGTCTTATTTTGCGTTCACATTCTAATCAAATGCAGCTGTCTTGTATAGTGGGTTTCATTTTAAAGACTTTTTAAGATAATTATCCTTTTCCATAAGTACTTATAAGTACTTTTTAAAATCCCTTTTTGACTTTTTAGTTATTCATTGTTACATAATTAAGTTTTTAACTATAATTAAGAAGAGTTTTTGAATTAACTTTTATGTGTACTGTATAACTTTTTACGATTTACCTGGAATCAGAGAGAAGTCACCGAAAAGAAATAATACATACTAGTATTATTTGATAATAGAAAATAGGAGGATACACGTATTAAATATTCATCCGAATATTAAGTATTTCTGACATGGTTTAATGTAGCAAAGATTAAAAATCAATTTTTAATATACTTTACAATAATTATGTAAATCTTGGCATAAAAACTCAAAACAACTGTTGTATATTATGATATTATATAATCTGTCTTAACTTTAGTCAATAATGTTAATTCTTTTATGTGTGATTTCATAGGATGGAAATAGTTGTGTTTTGTGTATACCTGCTTGCAGTCTATGAATGTACATCGGGACAGGATAGTAGCGGTAGCGATTTAACTCCACACCAAGCGCTTTCAGAACTTAATAGTATACATGCAGACTTTCCAAACAAAATGATAAAGCCAATACTAATGGAATTGGAAAAGAGGCCGAAACTGATGAACGACATTAAAAACCAATACTTGGAATTGCGAGCTGCACACGACACTAATTCTGTAATCAAATTAAATCCGGTTAACACAAGCTCGGACACAGGTTCAATGCAAATATCACATGCTGCCAATTCGGAATTCCAGATAAAACCACAAAGATCAGATGGAGTAATATCTTTTAAAAGAAATGCAATAGAAAAAGTATCAACAGATCTGTCTAAACAGAAGAGAATATATGTTCTTAATTTACCCTCTCGAACATTCCAAAAAAATGACATCGAAGCAAATAATGATCATGGTATTATATTTGCTTTTCCGAATTCTTTGAGAAAACTTCAAATAATATCCGCAAACGCAATTGATAATTTGCCTCAAGGTATTCTTAATTTTACTAGAAAACAAATATTTAGCCTCTGCTTGGAACCTCCATTTTCAGCATTTTAACCACTCCTAAAAGTACTGAACCTCAAGTAATACATAATTAAGTTACAGGTACTTTTACATTAACGGAACAACAGACCCAGTTGGTTTCAAGGCCCACAAGCTTAAATATGATCATAAATCCCAGACGAGTTGTTTTGCTACGACGGTTTTTACCGAGGAGGATAGTCCTTTTCCCAACAAACACACTACCAGTTTTTAATGTGAGTGAAGTATTAATTAATATAATCGTTATTATTCATACGCATACTTTAATGACTTTATAAATGAACCTCCTGTTTAAAAGATATAAATACCATGCATTTGGTGAATCGATGTTTCTTGGACAATGCCTGAAAACTCTAACGTTCATCTGAGAGAGAGAGAGAGAGAGAGAGAGAGAGAGAGAGAGAGAGAGAGATCAAATTGTAATAAGTGATTTATCATGCAGAATCGTCCTTTATTATCTATGGTGAGGCGTGTTGGCATAAATCCAGTGCCGATACCTCTTACACCTTTCAAGGTACCGGGACTGAGAGCCTTGATTCCTATTGGAATGCCTGCTCCAATGTGTTTTTGCTCTGCACAACAACCACAGTGCTGTCCACTGAAGAGATTGCTTATTTGTAAGTATTAAGACAAGACATGTTTTTTTTCTTGATGCAACAATTCGCCAATTGGATGTTACAGTATGAAAAATTGTTCAGGTGTGAAATTGGGTTTCCCTAAAATAACATTTGTCCTATGGCGATATATTTGATAACGATTGCTTTTTAAAAAAAAAAAACAAAATTCATAATGATCTCCAAAAATATACAAACATAAGTTGTACACTTAACAGAAAAATAATGATTAGCTATTTAATACATGTAGTTAAATAGCTACCTATTTATTCCCAATTGGTATAAACCAGTGTTGTCTTGGCCTTGCTATATTCCATATTAAATGTAAACTGTTCAATTACATTTTGAAGAATTCAATCTGTTTTTGCAACAGAGACGACGCTTATAAAACTGCATAGCGTTTACATTAGTCACTATTTAGCCTATGGAGGGTTACTAAAAAGAAACATCCTTTTCATATGGTGTAAAATCATACAATGAGACATTGGGCGTTGTTTTTTACGGTCTTGTACGTATACCCCGTTCAGAGGTGACATCATTCGTTTTCCTGAGTCACTATCTCAGGTCATTTGCGCGTCAAATCTAACTGGTTTTGGAATGATCATATTATCAAACAAAAGTGCTAGGTTGATTTTTATCCCATTCTACATGAAAAAAAAAGATAGCACTTAGTGAGTTTTAAAATAGATATTTTTCTGTTGCACAAACGACTTGACTGTACACAGAAAATCGATCAGAAGTAAAAAATGTTTTTCTTGCAGATTGAATGGGTGTAAACGAAAAGAAAGAAAAAGAGGGCAAATCATCACATGGGAATTGCCGTCTACTGCAGTTATTATGAAATGATTTCCTTTTATCATTACCACTGCTGAATTTTGAGTCGTTTTGCATTGACTCTCTGATAACTTTATATATTTAAATAGGATGATTGTAATGAATGTTATGTATGTCTTTTTGATGACTTAATCGTGTTATCATTTATAAATTATTTGCATTTATATACATAAACGTATTGATTTCTTTATTGATGAAAAGCATAATAAAACAATATATTCCTTGTGTTGTTGAAAGGAATGTTTAGACTAGTTCATGCTATTTAAAAGTTTGTCATATCAATGTATTTTTTCACGTTTATATGCTACTTTATCACGTTAATTATTTGACAGCTTTTTTAATTATTATTTAAAATTAACCCCGAGATATTTTTACGATATTGAAGAATTTTGCCAGACACAAAATCGGTTGTAAAAAAGAACTTAAGAACTTAATTTTTTTTTAAATTAATAAATAATGTAATAATCGAAAACAGTTGTAAAAGAGTTGATTAAACTTTTTGATTTTTCGAATACAAAAATATAATGAAAATAAAAATCCATTGATGCAATTATGTTATTCAAAGACTTCGAAACAAATTTCGACAATCTATAATTTTAAAACTGAAACAATTTCAGATAATATTTTTTTTTTATTTTAAATATCGGTAATATTTTTTAAATTTATAAATGAAAATTATTCTAAAATGTCATTAAAGGCCCAATGCCTTCATTAACATTTTAAAAACAATGCAATAAAAAGATCAAAATTGAAACGCGATGCATTGATACGGTAAGGCATTAAAAATGTTTAATATATTCTTACCACAAACCACCATGTTTTAACACCACCACCATCCCCCAACCCCCTAAAAAATAAAAATAAACGTTTCAGTTACGGATTAAAAGCACCTTTAAAAGAATTAATATTTGAGCTCATAAATGCAATAGGGAAAATGGACTTGATGTAAGGATGAACACAATATCTAACTCTATTTTTTGTGATAAATCTTAAGGCTGAAAGCTGTGCATTATAATTTGTTCTACATCATATCAACTGTGTCCAAAAATAGGAATTTTCATTAATTGTAATTCCTTGTTTACTGATGATGATTTGATGACACAATCAAATTTCTGTATTGAAGCATACACTTACTAGGTAGTAGCAAGATGTGTTTTGCTCCGAAAAAAAAAATAAAAGCAGAGAGAGAGAGAGAGAGAGAGAGAGAGAGAGAGAGAGAGAGAGAGAGAGAGAGAGACTTTACTGATGATGTTGCAACTGTATACTCATACTTAAATAGAAGTACATTATTCATCAATTTGCATAAACGAAAATATTAGATGTACTGGAATAATTACTTAGTCATGGTTGCATTGAAGTTATGCCCTATAAAATCAACTAATGAACTAGTGGGATACTAAAATAACATTCCTAATTTTAAAGAAAACATCAAAGGATAATATAAATCATAATGCATCACGAATAAAACACTAAATGGCATGAACATTATGTAAATAAGGAAATATTATAGATCTTCACTGACATACATAGAATAACGTGTTGTGATAAAAAAAGAATTGTTTATCATATGCGTTAAACTCTAGATGCTACACAAATCTAAAAAAAATAATAAGGAATAAACAAAATTATTTAATACAAATATATATACTGTCGTTTATGGGGGAAAAAAATCAGAAAATTTTCTTCACTCCATGTTATCCCCTGTAGAGCAATGTAAATTTAATGTAAACTGGCATTTACATCATTCTCGTGAACATACGAAAAACCTTAGTTAAGCATTTTAAATCATCAAAAATGAAATTAGTAATTTTGAGCTCAAATCGGACTACATCTCTTTAAAGATATCAACAATTAAAATATCCGTTTAAAAAGTACAAATGTTTAGAGTTTCTTTCTTTTCATAGTAGCAAAGTAATTGTTTTAATCGTCTTAATCTGAAGATGTTTTGCCATGTTTGGTTGAATTTGGTCTCCTTTAAATTAGAGGGAAAATTGAATTAGTAAACAGTTTATAGAAAGACGGCAATAAAAACAAACAGAAAGATTGTGGAATAAAGACAATGGGTGACCAAAACCTCTTTTGAGCTTAACCAAATTTAAAGTTATCAAATACAATTGTATCTTATATTCCTATGTAGCCTTTTGTAAACCGCATATTACGATAAATCAATGTGTGTATAAACCTCCTTTGTGCAAGGTTTTGTTACTGGATCTGATTTTTAACTGCTGCTTGGTACATTGATTTGTTTTAGAAATTAAAAACCCGTAACACATGAACATGGTATTTAAAAAGGCTGAAATACTTGATTTTTTTTTAACCCTTATTAAAGATGAGTTAATTATCCTTAACAACTATGATGCAAAAAGTGAGTAACATTGAAATTGCATTGATGATATGACGAGGTCATATGGATAAGAACAAGAACGTGAAGTTATTAAGAAGTTGAACTAGTTCAAGTGCAAACGCTTGTAAAACATTTGAAAAATTTTATATAAGGGAATAGCAATGGTGAGAAAATAAATGTGAACACTGAAGTCCTTAAAATTCATTTGTTTTCAAAAGCATACCATCATTTGAAATCAGTTGTATTTTCACTGCCATACTTTTTGAATTGACAAATACTATGTTTCTTATCTATCGATTGAAATGTCAAAATGAATGTACTTTATATTTATAAATATAGTTTCCAAGGACAAAAAAGTAAATCACGTTTATGTGTTCAAAGGGAAAAACGTAAGATAAAAGATGCAAATTTAATCTGGAGTAACACGAATGCCATTATATGATTCTATAAATCGTGATGCAAGTACTTGATCAATCTCCATTTTTCAACATTATCTATTCTTTAATTTGAAAAATGCAAATGGATTCAGAACTTGCTTTTTATTTGGAATATTATTTATAAAACTCATTCTTTTAAAAGATGAAAAAGAGGGGCAGTGTTTTATTTTTAAATTGGTCTTAGTATATATATCGGAACACTACTCGGTTTCATCGTATTTACTGCAACTGATCAGGTGAGTGTTATACGGTAATTACGTAATGTCTACATGATCAATTTATACCTGTAAGTCAACTTAATCGAAATGAAATGAAGGATACGTGTGGGTTTTTTGTTTGTTTTTGTTTTTGTTTTACTTTTTAAGTAAATTCATAGGATTTTTCATGTACATTTTAGATTTTAATATTTGTTCACCTGAAGGTATGTTTTATTTTACCTGCATATAACATGCATATTTTATTTCCTAATGATAATCATGTAGATAAAATACAGAAATCAAGATCCAACATATCTATTTAAAGTGTTCTAGTACTTTTAATTTATCTATGAATAAGTTCATATCTCTTTTTACCTTTACAATTCTTCAGAAAATTTATTTGAATAATGTTGGTTTGCTTTATGATAATAATCAAAATAATTGCAATTTTATGATGTAATTTAACATGAAGCAATTGTTTCAAAGTCAATTTTTATACGTGCAATTAGTTTATGATGAAGAGTACATTTAAATACAAAAATTTATTGCACATTGGAAACTATGGTGAAATGACCGTTACTACATTTTGTAAAGTTCTTGCACTTTTCAACCGAAAATGATATTTGAAAATCATGCAATTTCTTGAAATAAGAAATTTTCCGTAAGTCCGTTAATATTTTAGTTAAACAGTGTGTTAGACATTCCATCTGAATCAACATTTACTTAAATTTTCAAAGATATTTATTTACTGCAATATTAGGAAAACTTTATACTGAAAATGACAGTAATAGTTCTGCAATGTCATAAATATCAATAAAATAATGAATTTAATATAATATGAAAATACCTAATTTATCGTTTGTTTCAATTTCGCAGGATGGATCACACTGTTTTTTGCGCATGCCTGTTGGCAGTGAGTACAATTACATCTGGTCAAAATAACGTCGATATAACTCCACGTGAAGTTCTTTCAGAAATAAATCGCATACATAAGGACTTTCCAAACACAATGGTTAAACCAATACTAAATGAATTGGAAAAAAAGCCGTCACTGATGACAGACATTAAAAATAAAAACTTAGAGGTAAGAGCTGCACACGGAACGAATTCGGAAATCACTTTAAATTCCATCACGATGAGTTCAGGCACAGGTTCTATGCAAATATCACATACTGCCAACTCGGAATTCCAGATGAAGCCGCAAACGTCAAACGGAGAATACTTTCCACAGCCGGAAAGGGTACAAAACCCAGAGCTGTCTAGTCAGAATAAAATCTATCTAGTTAATGTACCCTCTGAAACATCCCAAAGAAAGGAAATTGTTGGTGAAGTTCATCAGCCTTATTCTGCGCCGGAAGTACAATTGGTATCAGCAGCACAAGATTATAATCAACAAATTCTGCGACCTCAAGCAATAAAATATTATGAAACAGCTAATCAACCCCGGTTTGTCAACTCTATCTCAAGAGAATCGGGTTATATAAAACCGCAAGTCGTTCAAAGGTCGATAAAAGATACCTTCCCTTTAACAGATCAACAGCCACATTTAGTTCCACAGCCTGTAAGTGTCAACTTAATTAAATATCCTCGAAGAGATGTTTTGCTCAGACAAGCAGCACAAGTTCATAATCAACAAATTCTGCGACCTCAAACAATTCTATATGATAAAACAGCTAATCAACCCCGGTTGGTCAACTCTATCGCAAGTGCATCGGGTTATATAATACCGCAAGTCGTACAAAGATCAATGAAAGGTACCATTACTTTAATGGATCAACAGCCACATTTGCTTCCACAGCCTGTAAGTGTCAACGTCATCAAAAATCCTCGAAGAGTTTTGTTCAGACAAGCAGCACAGGATGATGATCAACAAATTCTGCGACCTCAAACAATTCTACATGCTAAAGCAGCTAATCAGCCCCGGTTGGTCACCTCCATCTCAAGCGCATCGGGTTATCTAAAACCGCAGGTCGTACAAAGATCAATGAAAGGTACCTTTACTTTAACCAATCCACAGCTACGGTTGGTTCAAAAACGTGTAAATGTCAATTCAATTACAAACCCTGGACGAGTTGTTTTGCTCAGACGATTAATACAGACAAGACGAAATGGGATAGCACGTTATCAAAGAAACAGTATTCCAGTTTTTGTAAGTAAACTTTAGCTATATAAAAAGTATTGCGATGAAAATTGAGAGAGAGAGAGAGAGAGAGAGAGAGAGAGAGAGAGAGAGAGAGAGAGAGAGAGAGAATGAATATAAAACAATAACCAAAACCTTTTTAGATGATTTATTTTAATATTATTTAGAGTCGTCCTTTATTGCCGGGGATGGGACATGTCATATCGAACCCAGTGCCGATGCCTCTTACACCTATCATGCCTCTTAAAGTTCCAGCACCTGTACCCATGATTCCAGTAGGAATGGCTGTTTCGCAGTGTTGTGCACAAAAGAGGATTAGAATCTGTAGGTATTTGAAGATGTTTTAACACTTATTTTTCAAACATATTAAAATCTTGATGAAAACAGAAATATGACAACTGTTTAGAATGCAAGCCGTACTAAAACTTGAGCAAGGGTAATACAAAATGAGAGATGTCTTACTATTTGCGGTTTTAAACCCGAGCTAAACCGCTGTTTCATTTTCAAAAGTTATACCTTCATTTTATTCTGCAACATAGAGAAACATTTCAGATTACAAAACATACGATATTCGACAAATGAAGTTTGTAGTTAAGATTTTAATGTCAAAGCTTTGCAGTGCAAGGATTATAACGTCTAATGAACGCGTTACCGGTTAAGTGATAGTTGCAGGATAAACAGTTATTAGAGACATTATTTATCAATTAGGAATACTGTAATTAACCTTTTGAGTACTTATTTTCACTTTGCAAATTGACGGTGGTTAAATTATAAAAACCAATCATCTAAATCGGTACGTCATGCGGTATTTGATAGGTTAAAAGATGCATATTTCGTTAAGTTTTTCGCAATTATGATTTGCGTCAAAAAGGATTTGCCAACATGACGTTAAACTTTGTATAATTTATCGTCATCAATAGAAACATTTCGATTTCGTTTCTGAAGAAGATTGTGAATTGTAAGAAGTGAATTGCCACCTTTGTTTAAATCTTTTGATATAAAGAAGGATGAACTGTTAAAATTCGGTTCATGTGAGTATAAACTGAGAGAAAATTTAATTCATAACTTGGTATAATTAACGAATCTAAGTAAACCCATGACAATTAAATTGGCTTTAAAAACAGTGGTTTGATGCAATTAACATTCACAACAATTCACTATATTTGCAAATATATTTTTCATCTGCATATGGTATAATGATATATCAGCATTAATTTTTGCATGAGATTATCTTAACGTAATCTTATTTTTGTTTCTTCTAGTTTGAGAGGGCGTGACCAAACAGAGAGGAAAAGGACATCAAAATGCCTATCAATTTAGAAATAAGGATTCTACCCTTACTACTGTTGAACAACAAAACTATTAGCACAACTCTACGTTCTGTGATATGTTTCTACACTTAAAATTGATGTTTGTGAAAGTTCAATATAGGTTAAATTATTATTTGTATTGTTTGCATTTGTAGATTAGCTAAGACACATATATACATATACCTCTTGTTTTTTTTTTATGAATTATTTGTTGAATATAAAAATGAAATAATTCAAAACTTTTGTTGTTTCCGTTTATTTTTAAATTTCATATGCTACTTGTTAAAATTTGTATGAAAATACATCAACATTTCAATATCGTTAACGGCCTACAATTATGTCAGTAAAATACACGCTGAGTTTGATTTTAATTTAACTTTTCTGTCGTTAAATCCAAACCCAAAGTGATTTTGATACAGTAGTAAATGTTAAACATAAAACAGAAATCATTTTGAAGATGAAGACCAAAACCAACGTGTGAGTATTTGAGGTGATCTAGCCCTCTGATTAATCAAGTACATATACGGAGAGTTTTTAATTTTACACTAAAATCAATATGTACGTATATAACCGGGAGGTTTCTTAAATCTCTTCAGTTGATACGACTTATAAATATCCACTTATATCAATTTAATTAAGTCATAAATGCAGCAAGGTCAATCAATTTTGGTGGAAGTAGTACTACATCATTTATAAGGATGTGCACAAGGTGTGTTCCAAAAATAATCTCATTTTGACATATTAGATTGATCACTGAACCGTACCGGCAGAAAAATTCAATGTTCAAATGTACAGTGTACAGTGGTTTATAGCGTTTTCATTACAGGATATTCAAAATGACAGGAAAAAGAACGAACAATGCACCTGAAATTAGGGCCTAAATAAAAGGTAGCTTCTTAATTGGTATTAAACAAGTAGATATTCATCGTAAAGTCTATGATATCTATAGGAATGGTCAAATGTCTCGTAGGTCTGTTTGTTAGTGGGTTGCTAAATTTGAAACAGGTTACGAACACCTCAAAGATGCTGCTCGCCAAGGTCGCCCTGCAATAGTTACATCCAATAATAACATGGTAAAAATCCACAAAATCTTACATTAAGAAGCAAGATATACCGTAAGGAAATTGGCTTGGATGACAAACTTGTCGTTAGCACGTGTTCATGGTATTTTGAAAAAAAATTTAAAGCTTAGAAAGATAAACGCTAGGTGGATACCTCATTTGCTTAGCGATGAACAAAAGAGGCTTCGAGTTGAAAACACAAAGAAATTATCAAAATTGTATCCAAAATATACCAATAATACTTTTGATAATATAGTTACTGCTGATGAGACCTGAGTATACTATTTTGAGCCAAAACGTATGAGTTTTAACATAATCTAGGCATCAAAGAATACAAAACGTCATATTATTGATAAAAGATTACGAACCGTGAAGAAGGTTTTATATGTTTTTTTCTTTGACAATAAAGACCCTGTCATGCAAATTCCTGTGCCAATGGACAAAACAGTCTTAAGTAACTTTTATAAAAATGTTTTTATTAAAAACCATAAAGAAATATTACGCCCCAGAACGGGTATGAAGTATCTTCGACTTTTTCACGACAATGTTATTAGAAATGAATCCCATCATCAACTAACAGTCTCTAATCGTAGTGGTAATATTCCCAATCTAACCTGAGCCAGTAATGATATTTTGGCGTTTCAAAAGCTAAATATTTTCTCTACCAAAGATTGTTTTGAATGATAAATATGTAAATGTTTGGTAAGTGTAGTTCATTTAAATAACGAGATTACATTTCTTTACAACTATACACGCGATGAAAAACTCGATTTTTTGCAGTAAATTTATTAACTTAGTATTCATCCAATGTCTCCAAACAACAGCCAAAGTCGACACAAAACAATAAGCCCCAAGAAGATATCGAAAAACTGTTGATTTGTTGATTGGCATTATTGTATCTTCAAGATTTGGAAGCATTGTCCAGCACTGACAAGTGTAGAATTCTTTCTCGTGTGTGTTAAACCTTGAGTCTTTTTATTATGAATCGTAGATATAATTTTCAGAGAGCACGTCCTTTTGCTCTAGCAAAACTTTTTACAGTTTTCGTAAAACATCTTTAAATGTAATTTCAAGTCACATGCAGTTATGAACTCTTAGTAGATTGACATAATTGTGAAATCAGAATTGATTGCTTTCAATTCAGTTTTACGTTTGCATTTATTGCGTTATTCTTAAAGTACTTTCCAACGTCTGAACCAATCACGTAGTTTTTTGAACATGCAGGGTTAATATTCTGTAGACATCGCTTATCAAAGCGTTATCATCTATATATAATAAGATGGGTATATATTCTAAAATTAGTTGGTGTACCAGGTCGTTAAGAAAATTGCAAATAAGGTGGGAGATATAATTTGTGAGTCACCCATTAGCTGGTACAATGATTTTGAGCTCAGAAGAAAAGGTTTAAAGTTGTGAAAATTTTCATTTCTATTTTTTTTCCCGAAAAGAATATCTTAGCAATATAAATCTCAAAGTTTCTTCGGTAAAGTAACATAAGTTTCGATGAATTAAAAACCAATGGTTAATGTTCACTTGGACAGAAGAATGCTACCAACAAATATAGCTGCAGGTCTGTAGCTCCCGGTCTGATAAGACCCGGACTGACGACCTGTGAGCTACAGTTTCGTACGTATTAAAAGGTGGCAATTTTCAGCGCGCGCACACACAAAAAATAATAATGAAATTGCGCTAGTTTTTGATCTTATATCCAAACACATTATGTACAAATATTTGATTCCAAAAATACCCACAGATAATACAGATATCGTCACTTGCCTCTGATTATTTTTTAAATAACATCACAAGCCCCGTAAAGTGAACTGGTATATTGTGAATACATGTAAAAATGGAGCCTCTCGATCTGCATGTGAATTTAACATACTTCATTTTCTGACGTCATTTAGCGGGTTTAAAGGAGCAAGTTTGAGGCAAGTAAAGTGACGACATCAGTAGTAAATTTTCTGAAGAATTTAATGGTACTAATTATTTTCAGAGAATGTATGTGGAAATACTGGTTTATAAGTCCAAAACAAACGCAAGTTTTTGTGCGCAGTAAATTGCAACTTTTTTAAACTTAAGGAACGGTCTTTCCCAGGTCGTCCATCAGAATTTTTTCAGACCTGGAGCTACAGACCTGCAGCTACAGCAAATATTGACATCCTCCTTATCAGACTGAGGGTGAATAACTACAACCACTATAATTGCATGATTTCTTTAATAAAACAATAACAATGTAAAACTTTGGGTGAACGGCTGGTCTTTTGAAGAATGCGATCCGATCCATTCATCTACATGTTGTTACAAAGCAACTTCAATTTCATTAGTACTGGTTGGGGCATGACCCTGTTGCTGAATCTGCCTCTGGCTTCAGAAGTCTAAAACTTGTGGTTCACGATGTTTGCTCTGTGTGATCTGGCGATATCACCCATGAGAACGAATTCTGTATCTAAGGTCTCGGTGTTCGTCGAAGAATTTCATCTTTATACTGGTATATGATACATGTTAGTGTTCCATTTCAGATCACATACAACTTCGTGCATTTTTTAAATTAGAATTCCCTTCCAAAACCATAATTATAAAAGATCATATACATGTACAACAGTTAATGAAACACTTATCACTTATATTCAATCATAAAAACCCACACAGATTTGGATCGTCTGTGAAGAACACAAAAAGATTGACGGATTTGCCCATTTGCATGATGTCTAGCAAACTGTAGACTCCTTACTTTGTAGTGTGACGTAAAACGTACAATTAGGGGCATGCAGGCCACATTTCTTTCGAGTTAATTTGATTTGAAATATAAACTCCAAATTTGTTGCAACAGTTTCTATTTAACACAACAGGCGAGTTGAATTGGGGTTTTTTTGGCTGCAGTACAAATTGGCGATCCTGCGAAGCCGTTGTTTATTCTAAACCTGCCTCAAGCTTTTCTGTATTTCTATTATGTTTTCTATTTTAAAAATAGTAGTCATTAATTCTGTATTCCAGCTTTGTCCTTTGACTAAAAGGATAAATGTCTTGATATCTGATTTTAAATGCCCCCAATAGCTCGTATGTAAAAGGCCATGATCATAACGTAAATGTTATAGAGAATATGTATTGCAAATGACAGTACCGGGATGATACAAAGATAAGATTTTTTCCGTCATATATCACGTAACAATTTAATTTTTGCTCTCATCAATAATCCAGATCAAAAGAGTAGACGGGTCTGACAAGAAATCTTGATGGTTTTTTTCTTCGATTAAAATCTGTTTTTCTTTAACACTTGTTGGTAAGTCTGGTTTAGATAACAAAAAGTTATTGTTCAGGCGTTCCAGGAGCTTATCATCTGCGTAATTTATTATATAACTGATAAATAATACCGTATATGGGGTGTGGCAACGCACTTTGAAAAAATTATGCACTTTGAAAACAAAGAGCTTTAAATTTGGGACCAAATCCAATCTGAAAAAAAAATTCCATGTGCGAAATTTTTCAAAGTATGTTGTCACACCCCATACGCGGTATTATTTACAAAACCTGACAATTGTGGTTATAATTGATATAACTTGAATCTGAATTTCAAATGAGGCATGTGCTGGATACTGTAAATTCTTTATTTTACGCGAATATTTAATTCCGCAATTTACATCAAATCGCGAGAACATAAAATCGCGAACGCTGAATTTTTATCATAGTTTACATCTGTCGGAAATATGAAAGCGAGATTATAAAATCCTTGAGATGTGCTTCTCGCTATTTTACGCTGACATTTATTTCTCGCGTTTAATTCGGAATCTATATATCTATGTGGATAACCCATTTGCTAAGCGTTGAACAAAAGAGACTTTATTTTGTTATGGATGAATTGGCATCGACATTGATTGATCAGTTTTTTCTGTTTAGAATTCTTACCTAAGTAATTTATTGTTCCCGATTTAGCTAATCCTTTCAAATAAATAGAACTCTTTTCTCTTCAAACCTATGCTGTGTATCTTGTGTAAATATCTAAATAGAAATTACATTATGTATTAATTACACAAATATTTTATTTTGCAAATAAGTACATAATAGGATTGGACATCAGGCTATGCCTATTTTAGTCCTCTCCCCAAGGATCAAAGTTACAACTGATATTTCAATTACATTTGAATTATATAAGCATAATAGGTATAGCATATAATAAGTTCACAATATAATATGAAACATGTTATTGCAGCATTAAAGAAGTTATGTAGTTTGAAGGTGACACAGTTATAATAAATATATAATACTAGTGGATACTAGAAGAAAAGTAGCTACATATATGATGGTACTGCTAAAAAAGAATTAACAGACTGAGGTAAAATTAATGGTAAAGTTGATATTTTTTAAAACTACACTCTATCAAAAAATATATAATTTTGTTAATTATTTTATAATTTTTAGTACATCTATATTTAATACTAGATTCTTTATCTTTAAAGTTGGTTTATAAGAAGCATTATTAATCAACAGAATTCAACATTTAAAAAGTCCCGCCAATACCTAAAATGTAATATATTGTGTGGTCGAATAATTGAATCTTTGATAAAAAAAATAAAATAATATATCTTCATGGAAAGACATGAACCTAAAAATAGATAAATAAAAAAAAAAATGGATAATTTTGAAATTTACATGACACATTAATATCAACAGATATATGCATAAAATATATATTACTCACTGAGAAATGAAAAAAAAAAAGATTGCGATATCCCCTCCCCCACCCCGCGCCAATGCTAACGATATTACAAAGCAGATATGGAATGATCAATATAGAAGTAACGCCATGATGAAATTAAAATAACTATGACATTAATGATAATAATTAATAATTACCGTTTATTGGCCAATCTTTTTTTTAGGCCAAGGCTAGTTCGAGTGTGCATGGCAATGTAACTTTCTTCATGCAGTCATTTTTTAATTGTGTTTTTATTAAGTTAAATGTTTATTTCTAGGTTTAAAATATATGTATATCATAAACATTGCAGATTATAAAAGATTTTTTTTTTCAAACACCTCATCTTTTAATCAAAAGTTATTCGATATCATTGCCATCAAAATATGTATTTAATTTTTGTTTTATTATGACTAATTAAGTTCCATCAATATGCAGTCAACACGGTATGCAAAATAAAACACTTTGCATAATAATATAACTGTATCAAAACCTGTTTTTTAAAATTGATAATCGGCAATATGTTAAAGAGAGAGAGAGAGAGAGAGAGAGAGAGAGAGAGAGAGAGAGAGAGAGAGAAAGAGAGAGAGAGAGAGAAATAATTCTTATTTCACTAAAATTGCTCAGTCTGATGTAATTATAATTTTATCGTAATTTTGTTGTGTTAAATACATTAGATAGATAATAAGATGTTTCATAATTATTGCTGGCATTAAACTACATTGATTTCCAGTACAATTTACGATTCATATGTAACGCTATCTGAAATTCTCTCATCCTCACGATCTTGAAATCTATCTGCATCATTTTATGTTGCATTTTTTTCAAACGAGTTATATGCATTTCTGTTCAACGGTTAGTTATAGAAAATTTTGATCTAAAAGCTTTTCTGTTCAATGTTTTAAAAGCTTTAAACATTATTTAAAGACTTGAATAAAGCTAACTAAAATCCGAAATACAGAGAATAGCTTTATTTAATACGAAATGTCATATCTGGAAAGAGATATCTTTGCAGTTCAAAAGCGTTGCAGGTAATACATATACCATACATTAATATTTTATTTGTAACATACATGTACACAAATTTTAGTTAAAACAAGCAGATCCAGTTGCTCCATATTTATTCATATTAATATGTGCAGAAATGCTTTCAATTTTTATGAAGCAAAACAATGATATTAAGGGCATTTTCGTTAATAATAAAGAACATAAAATAACACAGTATGCAGACGACACTTTGATAGCGTGGACCTGTTATATGAAATCTTTTACTTACTCTCCACATTTTAAAAATAAATCTCATTACATTCCAGTGTGGTATAACTGTAATATAAAAGTGAATAACAAACCAATTTTTATTAAATCCTGGTATGAAAAGGGAATAAAGGTTGTGCACGATTTTATTGATGATGATTGTAATGTTTTAGTCTTTGGAATTCTGAAAAACACATACAATCTAACTGACAGTTGTGTGATGCAATACAATAGCATTGTTACAGCTATTTCAAAATATTTGAAATCATTGTTTATAGATAGGTCTTTTTTTAAAAGACTTCTTAATCCATATGTACCTTTATTTTTTGAACATCTCATATCTTCTGCAAAATGTTCAAAAGTCTTGTATAATTTTTTGAAAAAAAATTAGGTTATTCCAACCTCAATCAGCAAGTTGGAGGCAGAGCTTATGCCATATGGAGTAGAGAAAATATCAGTACAAAATGTTTTTAAAATTTGTTATAAAACTACTACTGATTCTTCTGCCTAGTGGTTACAATTTCGAATTTTGCATATTAATTGTTCCTGTTGGAAAATACCTTAAAAAACATAATTTTATATGTTAAGCAATTTATTTTTTTTTATCCTCAATGAAAAATAAAATGCCAATTTTTTTTGGGATTACTCAGTCACTTAAGAATAAAATATCATATAGAAAAATATGCTGCTATCCAAAAACAAAAGCTGCACAATTTTGAAAAATTGTGGCTTTCATGGAAAAATATTTTAGATAAGTTTATGATACATGCATTATTATTATTATTACTATTCTTATTACTATTATTGTTTTTTTTTTGTTTTTTGTTGTTGTTTTTTTTTTTTTTTCTTTTTTTGTTGTTGTTGTTGTTTTGAAGCAAAGTAACCATTTACCACTAATATTGAAAAATGTAGGTAACATATACTTGTGTGAGTGAGTATGCCTGTGTATAAAATTTATAATAACTGGATTTATTAATGTAATTCAACATAAGTATGTATAAAACAAAAACAATGAATTATAAAAAAAAAATTAGCTAAAACAAATAATTGCAACAAGTAAATAATTATCATCAGTACTTTGTCAATTATATTAACCTAGCCTTATATTGTTATTTTCATTTGTCCTGAACATTTGTCATATTTAAATGATACAAAAATCACAAAATTTACATATACCTTATTTCATTTTTAGAAACATCCTAAAACAAGAAAATCGAAAATGTGCAAACATATCTTGTGGCTACAGATGTTTGTTCATTAAGAGAGAGGTGAACACATAGTTCAAAGTAATCGGTCATTACTATGGTTGAATAAGTCTGGTCAATTTAGGTTCTATCATTTGTTTTAAGTCATTAGGTTTTATGTTGTGATTTTGAAACTTGTTTTTAATCTCTTAAAAAGAGAATACCATTGATAAGCATAGATTTCAGACGTTACAGACCCTTTTAATTGCATGATGTAAATCGATTCGTTCCAAAGTCCAAGGATAAACGTAAGTTTTCAATATTCGTATTATTCACCTTGCTTTGGAGGATACAAGAATGTTTTAATTCATTTTTCCTATATTTATCTTTATTAGTTGCTAAGGATGACATAGATAATTACTGCGGTTTTATTAATATTTGTAAGCATAATTGTTTTCTGGATTTAATAAAATTTATGTTTTGATGTGTTATTTTGTAAACAATAGTTCTGCCAATTGAATATACATGTATTTCCAAACACCTTACTTCGATGAAAAACTGCTTTATTGATTGACTTAGTGTCAAAATCCATTAAAACTTCATTGAGATAATTAGTCATGGAGAGTCAAGGAAATGTGCCAAGTTGCCAAATCCAGATGTTATATATATACTGTACTATTCTATTATTCAAAAGCTTTGAATTAATGAACCGCAATAAGTATTCTTTTTAAAGCGATGAAATATAGTGTGGTTACTTTCAAATTCTGTTATCCTCCATTACATATATTATGTATAATGATATGAACATTTGATTCATTTAAAATTGAAAGAAATACTATATAGCCATCAATAGCATTGTTTTAATTACTATTGTACTATCAAATATTACAGGATACAGAAACTGAGAGGCATAGTTTAATAACCTTCTTTGATCACTTTATATTTTTTAACATTTCTTTAGGATGGATATAACCAAATTACTTTGGTCACTTAATAAATTTTCCTATTTCTTTAGGATGGGTTTAGAAATTGCTTTTACATTTCTAATAGTCATTTCGACCGTTTATATGATGCCCGAGAAACCTAAAGGAGAAGAACCAGTCTCTTCGAATATACTTGCTTTGGAGTCAGTTATAAACAGTCACCATGGCGTTTTCTCCCAAATGGTTGTAAAACCACTGTTGTTGCAGCTTGAAAAGAGACCAGGTATTTTGGATCAAATGCGTGAAAATGAGCTGGGGATAAAAGTGAAGCATGAAAGCAATTCCGATTCTGTTATAGATCCACAGTCATTGGGGCTGGAATCCTTTCATGGATTGAGGATTAAAGTCAAACACAACGCTAAATCTGAGTTTGAGCTCGAACCATTTATTTCAGAAATGGTTCCTTTCGATTTAATGAATGGAGAAATCACAAGAAAAACAGATACAAACGCAAAACCTGGAAAAGGACTAATGCCTACAAAATTCAATAAACCATTTGAATTGATTGTTATAGATAAACAAAATGAGCCAACACTTTCTGCAGGCGTTTTTCCGACTAATGACGATGTTGTAACCAGCAATACGCCATCTTTTCTACACGTTCAAGGTATAGGTGCGCTTGTGATAAATGCAAATTGGATAACATATAATCTGTGTCCTTTCATTTTGAGAAGATAATTACAAAATATTCCATTGATGTTTGATTCAAGCAACGTCTTATTATTCACAGATAGATTAAATGTTGGAAATAACGTCAAAATCGGCTATATCCAACCATACAACGCTCAGGGTATACAAGATCGCTGTTATGAAGTATTTGGAATGTAAGTATAGTGCGCTTTACTGAAAAGTGAACTGTGTAACCATAAAAATCTTTCAGATATATTTGTTTTATAATATAATTATACATGTTCATTATTGGCAAATATTATTCACTTTTTAAACTTGCTACAAATAACCAAAGTTCAAAAGTCACATGAGAAGCATTTTCAAGTGATGCTATGTATTCTTTTCTATCTCTTCTGATAAAAACTTTGAACTGAGGAATGATTGGTAAGAAGAGTACTAGCGATGACGTCATAGTTTGATATTAAATTCAATCTACACAATATGTCTATCAAGATATTTACATAGTTATATCTTAAAGAGTAGCGTTTTGAATCTCAAAGGAACATATTCTTTTGTTGAGTTTTGCAACTTTACCCTGGGAGATTATATATTTAATGGTATATACTGGTCTATTTGTAATAAAGCAAAAGTTTTTTTTAAAAATGTAAATTGATTTGCTTACAGTAGCTGCAGGGTCTGTAGCTCCCTGTCTGAAAACATTCGGATGCACGACCTGGGAGCTGCAGTGCCTCCCATTGGAACAAAACTGCAATTTACGCCGCAGAAAAAAATTGCGATAGTTTTGGACTAATTAATCTCAATTTTGAACACATTCTGTACAAATATTTGATTCCAAAAAAAATCCTTGGACATCTTACTACAGATACCGTTGCTTCACTTGCCTCTGATATTCTTTTACACACCATCACCAGCCCCTTAAACTGAAGCGATGCAGTTTGTTTACATGTAAAAATGGCGACTCTCGATCTCGACGTGAATTAATATATATTTCATTTTCCGAGGTCGGTTAAGCATGATTGTTTAAGATAAAAATTAGGCAAGTAAAGTGACGATATCAGTAGTAAATTGCCTGAAAAATGTAATTGTACTTATTGTTTTCATTGAATTCGTGTGAAAATAAGGTTAATCAGTCCAAATAAATGCAGATTTATGTGAGGCGCTGTAGCTCCCAGGTCGTACATCCGAATTTGTTCAGACCGAGAGCTACAGACCTGCAGTTATGCTTACATATAATAGTACAAGCAACTTCAACATGTTAAATAGATGGAAAAACCTCAGCAGATCAAACGGAAAGGCAAGGCGCGTGTAAATGTCATTACGGAATAGCAAACAAATTCCGCCTGATAGAGAGACGAATGGTGTTACCTTGATAGTCATTTTGGGAATTTTGGGGGATATTCTTTATGATTCTCTATTTTTGTTCAAATTTTATGAAGGAAATATATGATATTCTTCTTAAATGATACTTTAAAAACGTTTGAAAGTGCGTATGGCTGCTGAATTATTTTTTTAAAATTATATCTAGTTTGACTTCCAAGAGAAATATACAATCGTTATGCATATTGTATAATTATAACTTAAACATTCAAACATTATTATGGAGAGGTGCTTTTTTCTACAGAATAAAATGTAATGGAATACCAGTGCAACAGATAAGGCCCTTTTCCGGTCGAAAGCTCATTGGCTTAGGCAATCATCGACACGGTCAACCAGTGCGATTCTCTCTTATTACAAATAACCCCGAGATGGTGCGAGCGCAGAGGAACAAATTGATGCAATGGCCCTCTGTTTTACGTCCCGGGTTTTCTTATTTTCCCATAAAGTTTGTCAAACGACGACATTATTTTGTCGCATAAAATTGTATTGCTGTTTTTTTTCAAAGGAAATAAACACATATGATAACCATATGATTCTTCTGAATTTGATTCATTTAAACTATAAATATATTTGCATATTCAAAAAACAGATCTAACTTTCATAAAAATGAAACTATATATCGTATTAAGTGTTCTAAACCTCTGATAAATCAACCGGCATCAACAATTACCTAACCCAGAGAAATGGGGTCATCAGAGGTTACTGGCATTTAACCCATTTTGGTGGAAAGACAAGCGAAAATAAATGCCCTAAATTGTCGAAAAGGTTATTTTTAGTACTTTATAATCAGCTCACGGTAGTCATGCATTGATAATTGATAGCTTTTTTCATTCAACCTTGAGTGTTTAGTGATTGATGGCTCACGGAAGGTCGTTTCTTTCTGTCACAAAGTAAGACAGTGTAAAGTTCATGGAAATAAATGTTTTGAAAATACAAAAGAAACGTTATAATTGAAGAGAAGATATATTATAATTGCGAACACACATCCTTAAAATAAATCCTATTGTATCAGATATATAAATTTTATGTTGTAAAGCGACAAGTATAGCCAAGCAAATTAATGAATGATAATTATATTAAAAAAAAAAAAAAAAAAAAAAAAAAAAATATATATATATATATATATATATATATATATATATATATATATATATATATATATATCTTGCTTAATCACACTTGATTAAATTTACTAAATTAAAATAAATAATTATAATGATGATTTTCCTCACCAAATAATGACATTTTTCTTGCATACCTACGACATTACATATATATAAGAAGGGCCATTTTTTTTTTCAATTCAATAATTGATTCTATAATTGTATATGTATTTGATAATTTTGGAAATTTTATTGTGGTTGGTTGTGCACTTTATTGTTTTTTTTTTATATAACAGTTGATATGAATATTAGCAACTGTAGGATTGTTTGCTATGATGTGATACATATATTTATTGAAATCAGACAGACACCAAAATTGTTAGGAATTGGTGTTTAAATTTGTTACGCCATATTTTCAACTCACTATTTGTTCCGTTCTGTTTGATCTTAAATTCAATTGCAATATTATATTTTATGTAACAAATAAATTATTGTTAAATAAGTCTTTTTATAAAATTATTAGTATGAACATGTTATAGTTATATCCAAATCACGTACAAAAAGCAAATTGATGCAAGCAGTCAAAAGAAAGACCGCACAACATTTCTTTCTTTTCTGAATTTTAAAAGTGCTCTAAAATTAGTTTATTTTGAGAAACATTACACATTTGCTAATATTCTATTAGGTTAAATGTTGATAAACTTTACAGATAGTCCAAAGATCAGCTTTCATTAAACATTTTAAACTTTGTCTGAAACACTCCAAAGTCATCATATTACACGTGTATTATAATGATGTATGCCGATTATAATTCAAATGATACAGAATTTATCGAATCAAATATTTGTCATCAATTTTAATTTGTTTTTTACGATATTCTAAACTAAAGTTAAATAACGAATAACATAACACACATTTTTCAATCAAAATATCATATTGCTTCCTGGTCAAATTAAAATGAATTCATAATTAACAGAAATAGAATACTCAGTAAATAACTGTTACAGAAAAGGTTTTTGTCTATATCACATTATAGCCCAAATTTTTCATTCAAAATAGCATGTGGTTTAATGATTATATTAAAATGAATCTTTAATGAAAAGAGTGATTAACTGTTACAAAAAATATATCAGTCAGAAATACAGTTCAAATGAATGTAGGAAGATCACTGCTCATCTGGACAATATGGCGTCTCATCTCCAATGTCACCCCAATGAAAGTTTCTATACAATGGCATGTACTGTCGTTGTATTGGTCTGCGCAGGCCGTTCGTCACTAATGGAACATTGTGGACGTCTTGAACCAGTTTATACATATTGAAGGCCTGACATAAAGATGAGATTATACATGAAATGGTAATAGATAACAAGTTTAATGATTTCCTAAGTGATTAATGTACACGATTCTATAAATATTTTAAGATTGCTAATATAGGTCCTTTATTTGAAAAGGTGATCCATCTTAAAGACATCTTTTACTATTTTAGTTGTGTTGGTAAAATAACGCAGCAAGTTATTTTCAAATATGTCTGTGTAATCATTTTTATTTTAATGATCTGTTTTACAAATATAAATTTAATCATTTATATTCTCAATAAATGACTACTTCAAGACAAAATTAGTGTTATGTTAATGTTAGAAGAGTTGATGTGCCAATCTGGTCTGCGATCTGACTTACAACACTTATAATTATCCCAGTGCCAAGGTGGCATTTTTGCAGCCGTCTAAGCTGCATATATCGAAAAATACAAATATGCCATATGATAGACCATTGCTTAAAAAGTTTACAACCACCTTTGTTATCATTGTATCTCACCTGTCAGGTAAGATATTTACCTTTCAAAAATAAATTCCTACAGAAAAATAATATTTCCCATAGGAAAATTTTGAAATTTCCTATCGGATTACAAGAACTTCCTACATGAAATTCAATTCCGATAGGATTTGATAAAATCCGATAGGAAATCGTAATATCCTATAGGAAAACTACCTGTCTGAATAAAATTCCTACAGGAAATACCTTATAGAACTTTTAGAAAATTCTATAGGATTGTCAATATTTCCTGTAGGAGAGTCATTTCTCCTATGGGAATTATAATTTTCCTATGGGATATTAATTTTCAAAGATAAATATATCACCTGTCATGTGAAAGACACTAAAAACAAAAGTGGTTATATACTCTCTAGACAATGGTCTATCATTTGGTAAATATATGGATTTTTCCGAAACTGCATCTTAAGCGAGTGCAAAAATGCCACCTTGGCACTGGCATAATTATCCGGCACAGTGTTCTACAAAGAATGTGTGTCATATATCTTTGGTAACAACAACTTATAAAAATGTGTTCAGCAAAATGTCTCTCAAGAATGTTAATAAAATATTGATAAATAGTGTGGTATTGATTCATACAATTTGAACACAATTTGTATTTTAAAGTAAGAGACACGTGTTTTTAAATTCATTTGTTTTAAATCCTTGACTTTTGTAAGATTATGTTTAAATATAAAATTTAAGAATGATTAATAATCAATTCTATATACACGTAAATCGTAAAGCATGCAGTAACTTTACTTTGCTTTAGCTTTAGAAACACCAACATGTGATCTGTATTTTCGTTTTGTCATAAATGGTGATAAGGAAAGCAGTATTAATTTTTTGTTTGTAAAATTGCAGTTAAATGGTAGAAAAAAATGTTATTAATTTAGAATTGCATTTAACCAATAAGCATTTATTGTAAATCCGTGCAGCCCGCTCATCACAATCTTAAAGTTTGGATTAATCTATGTCCTCTCCTAGTATTCTAACAACAAATCTAACAACTTGCACAACGTGATCAATAAAATGAATTGCGTGATTTGAGGAATAAGGAATCATTCTTTGAGTATTATGAGGTGGTCAAATCCGGTCGATATGATATGATATGATAGATTTGATCACATCCGACCGTATTTGATCGCCTCATAATATTAAAAGAATGATACCTTATTACTTATATTTATATAATTTTCAGCAGTTGTGCGATTAAATATTAAAATAATCATTGATGAACTGTATTTGGAGTATACATTACAAAATCGATTCGTAGTGTTATCACAGACAAAGACACTTGAAAATGTAAATATATTGTAACATAATTCGATATAATTGATATGAAAACTTGCCCAGCATTTTGTATGCTAACTATACAGACATCTTATTTACTCGCGCTACAGAGGCACATTGGTTTATGGAGCTCTACGTGTGGCATTGTACAAGCAAAAAATGTGTCACGTTACCTCAAGTGAGATCCTGATTGGACAACGCATGACAATCCAACGGACTGTTTGGTAACAAGGGGGCGTGGTCAAAGATCCATCGTACATGTAAAAGCTCCAATCATACGGCAGAACGTCGACCGGGGAGATAAACTCTGTAAGTTGCACAAAATCACGAGTACCTACAAAGAGCGGTAACTGGTTATCAATGATCAGTTTCATATTTAAATGCGTACAGAATATATTCTTTAGAAAGGTTTTACATGTATTGAACCATAACTATAGGGCCTTGAAACAAATTTTCGATCAGCTCACTTGACCATTATGCATGAGAATCAGGCCGCATATGCAGCGAGAGAAAGGAAAACCTCAAATTTAAACATCAAACAAAAGGTTCTAGCTTTAAATTAACTTAATTAATCCGAAAAGACACATATATTTACCATTATTCATCGGAGGGACGTATTCGCGGACAGTATAGAAGTATTTTTCCATCAACGTACTCATTATTCTGGCATTTTTAAGGCGACAACGACAGTACTTGCGATAACAGTCATCACTCTTACCGACACAAGGACATGCCTTATTCAGATCAAGATTGCTCTGAAATAATTAAAGTGTTAACAACAACTTTAGTATTGAATTTATTTATACATGTATATGAAATATTTATATGTTTGGAGTAAATATGAAAACTACTGATTACTATTGCACTACTGAAGCGTGCAATAACACATTACATTTAGAATAAACTTGATACAAGATTGGAAGACACAGAATAATTCCTTTCTTTCCTATTTTTAAATTATAGTTTTGAACTCAATCAAATTTGCACATACAGGTTGGTAGTCCCTGTTGGAGTATTGTTGCGTATTTTCCTCATCCTCGTCGTCATTTATCTAAAATAGATTAATTTGTTCTGCACCAACTATACTCTGTGATAGTTGAGATAATTCTGGCATAAGGTGGTGGTGAATTTAGAAAACTTAAAGGTTCTTGTAGCAAACTACCTCTGCCATGACTCCAATTACAACCAGTCCGTCTCTCTTGGATTTTGCTACTCCGATGTCCTTATATTTGTCATTGTAAAACACCATGTGTGCCTAAACAGTTTAACATTTTAATGTAAATGTATGACTGCAGCCCGGATGCTTTACTATGACGAAACTAAGAATACGCATGTTAGTAATTTCTGAGTAAATCCAATTTATATGCAGACTTTAGTTAACAACAGTTCATCAAATGACGTTTATAATGTTATTGTACCTCTATGGGGTAAAAGTCCCCATCGATTGAATGTTCAGATCCTTTTTCCTCCCTCTTTCCAATGTGAAAATGTATCTCCTCGAATATGTATTTATCGGAGCCTCGTAAAGGTACATTAGTAAGGGAGATGATCCGTTCATCGGTACTAAAGTGGGGAGAGTGACCTACCGGGAAGATGAAGTTTGTAAAAGGATATCAAACCAAGTTTATCGGTTTCCAAGTAATTACAGGTATACAGAGATACATAGAGAGGTTGAGTACTCAGAGTATGTATCTTTCTTACCATTGTTTCGTATTTTCCCAGGTACTCGAGTACAAAGGTTGTGGAAGTGAAGCACGGAATGAGGCATATAATGTGTGTATTCTGTTTTGATGTTGATTGGGGACTGTCTCGTACCCCCACATTCGTGCCAGCAAGGTGTCACAAGTTTCCACTTGCTTGGTCCTTGAAATATTAGATGGTTTTTCGTAAAACAATGACAATCAGTTTGCATGGCGTTATATTAGCTGCAAAAATTTATGTTTAATAAAATTGATATATATCGCTAACTGTAGATCTGTAGTGTTATGCATTAATGCGTGTATAATATATGTTTTTGAATTTAAAAAATAGTTACTGAACACTGTTTAAACTAATTTTAAACTAGTCTTGCAATCGTGGTTTTCTTTCCGATAGTTGTAAATAACTTTAAAAAGTTTCTTTTAAGGAGGCCGACTTGGGTTTTTTGCGTAAAAACTATAATGGCAAAACTCATTACTTTTTTTAACCATATGTGAATTACACCAACTCTAGTATAATTGCGAAGTTTCAAGAAAATCTTCTATTTGGTTCTTTTTAGGGGCCTTCTAAAAATACATGTACAATTTTCTCAAATTGTTAGATGTGATTAGTATTATCATTTTCAACCTTATTTATGTAAAACATACTAAATTCTACCGTCTCATGTTTAGTTGGAATCATCTCAAAAATCAAAATGCACCAAATTTTGCTATATCTTTGAAGTATTACAAATGTAGATTGGTATAATGGATTCATTAAAAAATTAGAGGAAATAACCCTGAGGATAGCATTATTATATGTATAACATTTCAAAGGCGTACATTGTTTACGTTTTTCATGTTATTCCTAAAAACGTACCCCTACAAAGCTTCATTTTATAATAACGTCATAAAAGCACAATGGCAACCCTCAACTACCAAACAACGGAAAAATCGTTTAAATGATAAAAATTTCCTTAGAAAATTTTAATATTTTTATTTGTATTTTGTTAATTGTGTTCAATTTAATAAAAAATATCGAAAAAATTTCAAAAATGTATAAATTCACTATATTTTACAAGAATGTGCAGAAATATGTGCAATAAAAACTAAAATCGGCCTCCTATTTTCGCATTTTGCTAAAAATGGTACATGTATGCCCGATGAATATATCAAATATAATTTTGTCTTTAAGAAGTAATCATCCTTAAGGCTTACTAGATAAAATGCATGCACATGAATAATGCTTGATAATTTACCATGGCATCCATATGGATTATAACTGAAGTGAGCGGATAAACAGTCCTCTTCATAGCAAAGTCCAAAAGCTTGTCTGTCTCGAGCATACAACGACGTGGCTGAAGTAGATGGTAATAAAGTTACAAGCAGACAGGCGATCAACAGATAAGTAACCATAATGACAAACACACAGGAGAACCAACAATAATACATAAACCCCAGAGCAGTCAGTTCAGCATTGAACTTGTCTGGTTAAAACCATCCCCTTTTCTAACAAACCCCTACACTTGTAGCATGTTGTATGTAGAACAGGCGGATCAAGTATATAAATTGTTCAAGCAAACTGTTTTTGTGGTTAATCGATACAATTCTATGTAACATCTATATTTCTTTTCTTCGTCCACATGACACGTACAAACGTTTTGGTATACCCCGTGTCATTTTACGGAAAGTCGATTTCCTTTCTTTTGATTCTTATTTTGCTAAGCGGTTTCATGTGCATCATTTTATTGTACAGGTATTTTAGACATTATTTGTGCTATTATGATTTTTCGTCCATTTGATCGGTTTACAATGGATTATCGTTCGCCCATGAGTATGCTGTTTCCAATGTTTTTAGTATTTTTTTTTTTACATCCATGCGTTTATATTGACATCCACAAAACATCTTCTCCTCCATTTCCTATGAAAATCGATTGTCACTACAAAGGCTGAAATCTACATAATCCCGTCCTATAACCAGTGTAAGAATGACCTGTCCGCATATAAATAAACGCCTTTCTTTAACTTTAGAAAACCCCTTCAAATGCATTGTTTACTTTTGTCAATTAAAAACATTGGCAACAAAGTGCACCTGATATACAAAATATTAATATCAACTTGAATTCAAATAGCTATCACAATAAAAATGTTTTCATCGTTCGTTGATGTCTATTGTGTCCTTTTGATTTGTACTTTGCGTAAATTACCGGCATTTCTTGATCATTCGAAACTTAACATGCTTTAAGAAAACGAACTCCACAGACTTTCACGGGCTGACCTCAGACTTCCAAGTATAGTTGTAGTAACCATGGTACTATTTGCAGATGTATACTGATTGGCTGTTCCTTCTGTGACAATGATGGTCATTTAACTGTTCTTGTACTGTTCTAACATGTTACGGATAATTGATTGAAAAATTCAGGAAAAGTTGTAATTATAAACATTAAAATGCTTTCTTTGGTGTTATATACGGACTTCGATGGTATATGTAGCAATTATCGCAGAAAAAATCTCTAACCCAGATGATGTATTTGATTCTTCAATGGTCGCTACTTCACGCAAATTCATGCATTCTAATGTTTCAAGCAAATTTCGTCTCATACATAATTATTCGTTTTCATTATCTATATCTTGCTCCTATTTCTTGACAGGGACGTACACACGACTCTAGATTTTTTAATTTTGTAAGTCTAGAAAAGTTAAGTTGGGCATTTCTAATGCTTGACCAATTTTAAGATGTCATTGATCGAGTTACAAGCGAGTTATAGAGATCAATGTTTTTTTGTTATGTAAATAAAGCTCCTCGAGCCTTGTTTTTGTTTACGGGGGTGTTATTTTGGTAATAGTTTTGTTTAAATCTTGTTTTTCTGTTTATAAAGCTATTTATGAGCATAAGGAAGTAGTGTCTCTTTGTAACTATTTGCAAATGACACATCACTGTTTGTAGTAGTTGATGACAATGACGGTATTGCAGCTAAATCAATAACAGCTGATCTTGAGATAATCAAACAGTGGTCTAACCAATGGTTAGTAGATTTTAATAAAAACAAAACAATGGATGTTAATTTTTCTAGAAAACTAAAAAAAAAAAAAAATTCTCAAGTCACTTTTGGTATCACTTCAAATAAAATAATACAAAAAATTCACTCTCACTTAGGACTTACATTGCAATCAAATGGGGGATGGTCACAGAATACATATATAGAAATATCTACGAAAAGCATGCCAAATATTGAACACACTACACATTCTTAAATACAAAATAAATAAGGAATCATTAGTGAAAATAAACTTGGCGTGTATTCGTCATGTGTTAGAGTATGGTGATGTGGTTTGGGACAATTGTAGAGATGAACAAAGTAACTTATTAGGAAGTGTACAGATTAAAGCTGCATGAATAATTACCGGTCCTAGACGAAACTCATCTAGACAATGTCTATATCAGGAGCTAGGCTGGGAGACACTTAAGAACAGCCTTAAAAATGTTAATAGTACACAATTGAATATGCAGAGATTACTTAATCATGGCAAAAGATAAGAAAATATTTGGCATAGTCAATTGAGAAATAAAAGTAGTAACTTAAATGCTGATTGATTCCACAATGCCAAAAGTGTTATTTAGATGTAGAAGACTCCAAACACTACTTTTTACATTGTACATTTTATGCCCCCAAAAGGCAGTCTCTATCTAAGTATATGAATGACAATACCATGCCATTTACAATTAAGAATCTACTATTTGTAACTGATAAATTAACTTGACAAATATTTTTTATTATTTGATAAAATTCATTCTTTTATCAAAACTACAAACAGATTCAAGTAAGCCATGTAAACATGAATATATAAAATAAATATGTATCGAAATGGGTAACATTGACTTTTTTATCCTCCATATTTTTCCTTATTTTTTTTTTTTTTTTTTTTTTTTATATATTTTTTAAAAGTTTTATTGTTATGCTGTCGTATGAACTTGCAAAAATTTAATTATATGGCAATATATGTCTCCTGTGCAAACTTTCATATTAATATTGTACCTTGACTACAGGAGAGAACATGTAAAGGCATTTTGCCTGCTGTTTGATCCAATTTAATGTATCTATATATTGAATTCAATATTTCTTTAATTATGAGTTAAACAGTGTATATTGTTTGCCACGGTAATTATTAAAATCTAAAATATGATTTTTTTTTTTACATTACATTAATTGTAAACAAAAACAAGTCTCCCGTTCTGTTTATATGACAATGAATTGTTTGTTCTGTATCTCGCTTGTAACTTTTTAACATTTAAATTTTGGTTTGTCATTTCGAATGTTAATCTTAACTGTTCTAGATATTAGGAATGAAAAAATTACGATTGGAAAAATGTTCGGCTCAAATCGTGTCCAAGTCCCTTTAAAAGTAAATATATTGTTTATGGGAATGCACTTGATATTAAGTATTTAAATGTTTTGAATGAAGATACAATATGATAAAGTCATTAAAATAAGTTCTTGGTTAAAAAAAGACCAGTTTTGAAAATGTTTTGCAACGGGCTATATCAAACTTCCTCCTTAAAAAGCATAGAGAAACCTAAAACCAATATAAGTTATTGTTGTAGCAATACCTATTAATAATTCATAATAATCCATAAGAGGGCTGGATGACCGTATCCATATTAAAACTATATTGATATCATTTTGAAGAAGAGCTCTGTATGAAGACATAGGAAAACTTCAAATTTCAGAGCTTAACTATATGAAATTTTTCTTCACTAAATAATTATAGCGAGCGCAACGCCGGCGAGCAAAGCGAGCTTTAAGAACTAGTGCGCGCGGGAAAAAGAACGAGCTAAACCTACAGATTCATCAAGAAATATTTTGGCAACATCCCATAATGCTCTCTAATGTTTTCTCCCGTAGTGCTATGCCAAAAATGGCTAACATTTAACTCGTAATTTACGGTGCCTTGAGGTTTGAAGACACGTTTTGAGTACTGCACGAGCTTTGGTGAGACCCAAGAGAATTTTTACATGCTTTCATTCCTTCGTATTGAGTTGAGATACGTAAACAAATGATTTTAGTTTTTAACATGACGTCAGAGTGATCTCGCGCTATATTTCCCGCGATAAATTTAGAGGTGGACCAGACATCTGTAATGCATGTACTAGCTACATGTATTTCAGTAGAAACTGCGATACCTGCCTCAGATGATTTGTTTTTATTTTTTATTTATTTTTTTTTGGTTTCGATAGAGATTATGTATACACAAACAAGAGCCATACTTTACTGTCATATCGATCCAATTTTAAGCCAATTTTGCATGCATGAACAGTAAGTATAAGTAGGGAGAAAATAAAAAATAAGTCATTTTGAACTAAATTAAAAAAAGAATACAGAGAAAAATAAACAGTTAAAAAATATATGCAGATATTGCATATTGTCAAACCATTAAATTGGAAATTGGCAAACTACAAACAGGGACCGGGGGCACGGATACAACGTATGTTATTAGAATGCAAAAATAAACAAATTAAAATAAAATTATGAACTAGGAAAAAAATAATAGAAGCCAGATAACAACAAGGTATAAAAGAAAAATAATATTGTATTATCGTTTACACTTTTGACACAAAACACAAATTACATTTTACAGACTGATCAATTCTCTCCAAAAGTAAAGAACGGTTTTAGGGAAAAGCAAGTCTATGTATTTTGTATGATTTTTTTTAAAACTTAGAAATATTATATAATTCTCTCTCTGTCTCTGCCTCTGTCTCTCTCTCTCTCTCTCTCTCTCTCTCTGTTTCTCTCTAAAACATTCTTTGATGTTAGTTGATAGGTGTCGAAATATCACTAAGTTGACAATGATGCAAGGTATGTGTAATACTTCCTGCGCTCGCCACAACGGTAGCACCGTAAAACATATTAATTTATAGCGAAAATGATCATATCTAAAAATTTAAGGTAGATCTGATGGTTAATATGTATACCACATAGCCTCCTTAATGTATATAAAAAAATTTGAAAACGTAAAGAATTTTATAATGGACATCTGGGTCAATTTTTAAATCCTTAGCATTTAAGTTAGTTTAAATACACAGCGGAATTGTGATCTTTAACTGTAATATTCCGATGAATCCGAACTGTACATTTATTAGTTTTCAGTCATGTAGTGGCAAGAGCGATAACTTTGTAATGTAATTAATAAGATATAGATACATGTATGCTCTTATTATTTACCTTTCGTTACCAAAGTAGTAAGGTCTTTGTTGCTTATACTGGGAAAAGTGTGTTGATTCTAAACAATGTTTATCAATTGCAGCATACAGTTAGTTTTTTTTTTTAACAAAAAGTACACTTACAAAAAGTTATTGCGAAATATTTAAAAAATGCATCGTCAGTTTGAATGTTTATTGAACGTAAAATAATACATTTCACAATAAATATAATTTAAAGACTTTAACAAAACATACATATATTTTCAAATAAAAAAAGTAAATGTGAGCAATAAAGAGTCAGAAATACTGATTGGTACTGGTAAAAACTTCCATCACGAAAGCGAAACAGGAAGTGACGTGTTTAATTGGCACCATAACGATAGAATCCTTTATATTTAGGGGACACATTGAGTCCCATTTTCCTGGCAACATCTCCATCTTGGTAGGAGGGTGAAGCACCTTGTACTGAAGGATCTAAAAGACAAAATAGCAACTAAATTCTAAAAACACACTTTTTCCAATACTAGTAATGAAAGACCTGATCGTAATTTTGCAAGTACAAGTAATATTCCTTGATCATTGTCTCTTTTACAAATTTTGTATGCAAAATTTTCGATTTAATGACTAGAAAATATACGATAAATGGTTTACATTAAAAAAGGAGAATGATTGAAAATCTTAAATCTTGTAATGGATTTTAATGTAAGACTAAGAAAATTTAAACTGTATGTGTCGTTAGTCGATGAACTTGTCAAGTAAATCTAACAGATCAAAATAAACACACGTGGTAGCGAAACGTGAATGATTCGATGCGCATGCTCTAGTGCGTTTGCATATTTTGAGAAACTTAAAACTATGGTCTAGCTCTTCGGGCATACATGCAACTACATGTGCATCTGTGAATAAATGTGAAATTGATCACTAATATAAAATCCTATGACGTATATCTAAAAACATTGGATACTACTAACAGGCACGTAGCATCGATTTTCAAAATAGGTACTCTTCGACGTTTATTTCATAGAAAGGTAAAGGATGATATGATTTACAGCCCCCAGTAAATTGACAAAAAATTAAATGCCGTTTTTTCTTTATATTTTGCATGTACTTTATCTCTGATGTATGTACCCTCATAGAACCCCCTTTTTTACCGAAGATAAAACAATCACATGAGTAATATACATTATAAACATCATTATTTATAGTGGGGCAGACTGTTTACATAAAATCCCCGTAGACTTTAAGCTCCATCCCAACTTTGATAGCCTTTAAAATACAAAAGCGCATTTTGGTACATTTTTCTCCTTCAGCTGTTCAATGTACTTTGTCAAAATTTACCTATATGTAAAAGGAGAAAAATGTACCTCACTGCTTTTATATATGTATAGCTAACACATTTTATGGGATATCATCCTTTTTGTATAAGAAGGAGCCCCCAAACCCTAACCCCTTCGTTGCTACGTGTCTGTAAAACTATTTATTGCGTCGCTTGTAAACCAGATAAATAAGGGATTGAAAAGAATTTCGAAGCTTTATTCGAGAAATCATTATTGCCTGTGATTCACTTATAGGAAACATATTGCATGAATTCATAATAAAATGAAAGTGATTTATAATCAAAGACGAAAGTTATTTGACATATTTTTCATTAGGGTGTTAACATTGATAGAAAATGACTGTGATATTTTCATTATAAATTGATTTAATAGATAATTATGTGCTGTATTAAGTTATTATACTGTTACAATTTACTACATGTATTACTTAGTCTAATGAAAGCAGGTTTAGAAGGTTTCACGTGTAAGTACGTAGACTAGCGCATGCGTAGACTTACAACTCGATTCTACACAGGAAGACCCTAACGGTGTAAAGGGGTCAAAGTAGGCGCGGGTAGGAGAAAACATAAGCCGTCTTCCGGGTCCTTCCGGAGAGTACGGATCTTTTATGAAAAAAAGAAATAAAAAGTATGTAAGAAAACTCAGACCAACTCACAATTGACTGACTCGCCGACTTGGGTCGCTTCAGGGGAGACTTTATTTTTGATGTGCGGCATCATCGGGACTTGTGATGTCAACGCCTGGTTGAAATTTTCGGAATCGTATACACTTATCAGACCTAAAGTACATTTGGCAGTGTTTAAGACAGGCTTTTTGTACAACAAATGAGGCAACGTGGATGAAAAAAATAAATCATTAGATATCACAAGCATATGAGTTAATACAATCATTTACAGAAAATATACAATATTTTGAAAAAAACAAAAACAAAACGCTTTATTTCACCCATATACATGTATATATGTACTATGAGAGAGAATAGTGAAGTGACTAATTTACTCGTTAGATAAATAAAAATGCAAATGACTCAGAACTTCAGTATATACTTACCATCAACGTAAACCACCCTACTTCCGCCGTGACCTAGCACTTCCTTTATATGTCTCCAACTTCCGCCGATTCTTCCCTGTCTTTGCCTTTATAAGTAAAACGTCAAGGTATTAAAGCTTCGTCATTTTAATTGAAATACATTTTTAAACATTTACGTAAATATATATAAATTTAAAGAATTTGCAATTTAACAGAATTCATCAGAAGGAAAGTTGTGTTTTATTTTACAACGGCAATTAATATACATGTATGTGTTTGCTCAAAATTGAATAAAATCAGACCCCCCTTTCCGATAGGTGGAGGGGCTGATTTATTTGCTCAAAATTGAATTAAATTAGTCCCCCCACCTCCCCGATAGGTGAAAGGTGCTGATTCGTTAGATTTTTGTTTTCTTACCTTGGATTTCCGGGATTTGGGTATCTGTAGGCAATTTTAGAAGTCAGGTTGTTGAAGGCTTTCTTGAACTGTATATCATGTTCTTTTTGTTCACTCTAGATTATGAAAAAAGAACGAATAAACTACATGTTACTTTTTTATTTGCGCCCAATACAAACAATAGGACTATTTTCTACTTACTCGAGTAAACCACAGATTTTTATTGCCTTCAAACCGTGGACGAGATGCATACCAATGCATTTTTCTTATAACAATGATTGACGTTATAATTACTCAACGTCACAGAACAATTGACATGTAAACACATCTATGACGTCAACACATACATCTACGTCATAAAAAATTACAGAGCATAATCATGCAAAATTGGATTATCACAGCCTGTAAATAGAAACTGGTATGCAGATGATATTTTAAAAAATGCAAGCTAAGCATCCAGACAATATTTTTTGTTGACTTGGGGCAATTAAGGATAATTAAGTATACAAGTAAACATTTACTGAATGTCATTTCATGTGATCAAATAAAGTGTACATGTACTTCTCATTTTCTGATTTCTGACTCTGCTGTTACAGGTGTACGCATAATTCCTGAACTGTGTCAAGGTTTAGTCGCGTTGGCGTGAACGGATGACCGTCTTATCAATAGTACAATGTAGGTTCTATTGATGTGTAGCCCACGCAGTGCAGGAAAGTCGACAGAACCGTCACATTTCGGTTTTTTTTTTACTATTAGAAATTCATTATATTTAATATTTTATATGGTCATATATCTACAAGGTCAACAACTGGAATAGCTCGAACGAAAAGTATCTCGTAAAAACAAACGTATATTAATTACATAATTAACTTAGGAGGAGGAGGAGGCAGTGACGTATTATTTAACGGGAACCGGAAGTCCCAGATGTTCTGTGGCAGACTTACTTGTTTCAGGTTATGCCAGTTGTTGTCTGACATAGTTACTGGGACGCCATTCCTTGAGACTTTCATCCAATCATTCATGTGGCCATACGTAGTTCTGAAAATGCATATGATGGATGTGGATGAAATATAACGATATATTTATTCTTTGATAGTTGATAAAAACGAAATTCACCAATTTCAAAATTCAATACAAAAAAGCGCGCTCTCTGAAAGAAAAAAACTCCATTTTATTCCTGTAACTTAAAAGAAGGAAAGTTTTTCATACAGTTTGGTTCTAAAATTTGAAATATAAATATGTAACAGCTTTTGTTTAAATATTTGAAAATCTGAAAATGAATTAACACCAACATTTTGTTTTCTTATTTAAAAACGTCATAATTAAGGTGTCGATCCAATACAACTGCCAAGTTTATTTACACTCTAATTATAAAACACTTTTATTTATTGTATATAATTTCACTCGGTCGCCCAGTATGACGAACAAATCAGTGTGTGATTGGTGATTCGTATATTGTGGGCTTGCAAGCCATGCTCTTTATAAATGTTAAATTATTTCATCTTGAACTTTGTCACCCTTCTCTAGCCGAAATGAACTCTTGATAGCAATAAAGATATTTAACCTACAAGTGTTATTATAGCTTATTTAATATCGATGTAATAAAATCAATCAACTCTAAATCCACCTGTAGGATCTAGCTAACTACCTGTGTGTATAATTTGGCAGCTATTAAAGCGAGTCTAGACTACAAGAGAGATTATCAGCCGGGTAAAAAAATGTCGTCTGGAAAACATTAAAACAAGTAGCCCCCATATTTTGTTAGCTTTACCTTGATATTTTTTTTGAAATTCACTTTGACTTTTGATTACTTGTACCAACTTCATCGCTACTGATTTCGTTCTGCCCTTGATAGTTCGTTGAATCTTTTATTCGCCGTTAATTGAATTTAAAGTCACAGACCAAAAAGAACGTAATGTTGGATACTCAATTGACCGTTGTGAGGGAGAATTGTGCGAATGCAAAACATATACAACAGACATTCATAGAATGAGCGGAATATTCTCAATGCTAAAGTTTCCAAAAATCTTTGGTCTAAATACATTAACCCAGTAACTCAATATATCTATCAGTAAAATCTCAGTCTGCAAGATCTAATCAAATATTCTCCGCGATCTCAGCAATTGACCAGCGTTCAACACAATCAGAGCGAGTTGAAAATGTATATGAATACAAAACCATTGGTTTACATTGCCACGACATGCATTTATTCAAAGAAGTGAAAGCGAGAAAAAAAGTAAATACTGTAGAAATTACGTCACCTTTCTCTACGCAGCCCGGGTGGGTCAAAATCACTCCACAGATACGCGGGGGTAAAGTTCTGGGCAGAGTTTGGCCTGACCGGGGGGACGACCGTAGGGGTGGGTTCGCAGTACGAGGGCTGGTCGGCGTACATGGTTAAGACTCTGTCTCGTTCTATTCCCGACCTGGCTTGAGGTGCTAAGTCTCCGGAAAATAAGACCTATAATCGTGTTTTCAACCCGAGGGAAACACAAACGCACAGGGCAGGTTAATCGTAGCAAAGGTGATAATCCTTCAGTATCCTTTTCAAAATGTCTTTTGTTGATATAAACATATATCGCGTCTACTGCATTTCAACACCGGTTTTATATATAAATATTTAAAACTAAGTAAACTTGTTTTTTAACTTGACATGGGTTACGTCTGTGGAGGAATACCCCTTACAATGGCCCCCTGGGATTAAAACCCTTCTATAATACGTTTTGTGTGTGTGCTTAACAACTGCTTTATAACGGGTATATAGAACGGTAATGTGTATTGCAAACGAATCAATAAAGGCAATGAATAATAAACTGGCTTGATAGCACACCCTGGACTTTCCGCGATATTTTTTTCGTACATTATTTTTACGAAAAAATGCCTTCAGTCGTTTTGAAATATTAAATACAGATAATCGATATAAGTTAACGCATCTGTAGAAACAATGTCGAAAATCAATAAGTTAACGGCAGTTTTTACTACTAAGTTTTTTCACTTTGATAATGGTATATTCCTTCAAACCTTAGAATAACTTAAAAATAAAGACGCTGACTTGATACATGGTCAAAATATTCATAATAAATTAAAACACATTTTCACTTTTAAGGGGAACTCAATACATTGCGATGCAAAAATTGAAAGTAATTTAGAAAACTAAACAGCAGTGAAAGATGTATAATTTTTGGCGTATCAGAATTGAACGAGCTTATACATGAAAGCTAATGAGTTTCAAGATTGTGATGAACTTCAAAAGTAAGCTGCCACACAAAAGGTGAGGATATAGTGTTCAACTACTTGAAGAAGAAGAAAAGTGCTTGTCTATATAATGAGGTTAACAGCGATACATACTCGTAGCACCCAACACTGAAATGGATATTAGCCACTATTGAAACATTTTTCTACAATTTTGAACTTTATGAAATTCTAAGATTTATCAAAAGGAAATTTTAAAAACATCATCTTAATTTTTTTCTTTTACGGTGATTAGTTTTACACAGTTATCAAGATTAGGACAGCCGCGCTTTTGTCAATGAAAAATCGCGCACATTCTATTTTTCTTTAATTAAAGCCAAGTAAAGTACTCACTTATGTCGACTTAACGGCCTGTATCTTTTCAGAATGGTTTCGCTGCTGAAATCAACGTTAGGTTGAGGTGCGACAGCCATGTTTATTACTCGAACTGCTACAATCACGATATATATCTATCTTATGTCACACTTTCATTAATATGAATCGATACCCGAACAACTACCTTCCCTAATAGGCTTAAATGAATATAAAACCATTAAACTTATCTTAATATTTTACAATGCGGGGCGGCAATCCTTCGCTCCAATGAGCTTTCATCAACGGGTGTACTTATTGAAATATTATGAGTTCTCCGCCCCGCCCTCGTGGGGTGCCAGGGCAAGGATACATTTGTCAACCAAATCAGCGCCTGTCTACTCATCACCGGAACCATTGTCTGTGTCTGGAGCACATATAAAACCCATTGTTCCCGCCATGAATGTAATCAACTCAGCTATTATGCATATTATCCCCAAGAGTTCTCCAAAAGACAATGCCTCTTCTCCCATGTAAGAGCGGATCTTCTGGTGACGGGATATTTAAACACGTTGCATCGGACTAAACTGTATCATTCATATGTAACTCGATATATATGTATAGAGTGTCAACGTCTGTCATCAATTATATAATTCCATATTCATGTCGATTGCTATAGTGAAAGTTCATGTAGTGTATAATTAATCAGTGTTTCTTCTTTTTTATGGTTTGAAGGATTGAAATGTTTGGTCAATTCTCTCTCTCTCTCTCTCTCTCTCTCTCTCTCTCTCTCTCTCTCTCTCTCTCTCTCTCAATAGGACATTATTACATGAAAGATTAAAGTAACTATGTATATTATACCCTACGCCAACTTTGTAAATAAAGTAATTACTATCTAATGACACACAGTAAAACCCTTCACAACAGGGGGCATATTTCCGCGCAGTGACATCAATGATAACGCTTGTATTGTTTACAGCCGCCCTAGTTTTATGATGTTTATCTAACCATTGTCAGAGTCGAGTTCGAATTGATAATAAACTTTGGAGAGTTTTTGAAATATCTATATATTTATGATATACTGTAGTCCTGTATAAACAAACCATTTCCTGATCATAATTTGTGATCCCTTAGATGAACAACTATAGTTGGTCAGTAATAGTTAATGAAAGAGATTGTGAAGTAAAATCAGAGACAATTGTATTATTGACCATTTGAAAAGAAATCTTAGCCAGAAATGGCCGCTGTTTGCGTGCAGAGGTTGTTATTTCCAGGTGCGGAATTGAGGTTAATTAGCCCACGCATGCATTAATCAGAAAAAAATCAGAGTTCAATAATCGATTATTATTTTCCTTTCGCAATAACCTTGTCCATTTTGTACCTAATAAAAAAAACATGCAAACTTTACCCGTAGCATCATTCATTTACAAATAGAATAAGATTCTTACCTTGAGGGTTCCATGGCACTTGAACAGTCAGTGTATCATTGACTACTGGATCAAATAGGGTTAATAACATGTATTTACTCGATAGAGTTGTACAGATTAAGACCAATCGTTTCGATTTTGGATATTCAAAGTTTAATACAGATTAACAAACAAAGTCATATCAACCAACTGACCATTAAAAAATAGCACAGATCTTAAGAATAAGGGCAAATACATGTTCAATGTAGATATTACAAAGTTGCATAGAATTACATATATGTTGCATCAAATTACGTGTAACTTCTTCAAATATTGTGCAAGGTCTTTAAAAGTGGATTGATTAGCATGTAGATTGTTGGAAAATAGTATTACTTTATTGGAGAGACCATTCAGAGAAAATATATATTTTGTTTATTCCATCAGACATTGTTAATTGTTCTAGATGAAAAAAATATTCATTCCGTCTGTTACGCGATATTAAAAAAAACTTTTAAAAAAATCAATGCTATAAGCTCCTTTAGTGGTGAGGCGTGCCATATCAATAATAGATTTCCATGTCGTGAGATTTATAAAATTAATATAATTACAATCCAGGAAGAAACAATCTTTAGGATAAAATCTACAGTGATAACGGAAACTGTAATAAGAAGAAAACCTATAAGAATATAGCATATAATGTCTACACTTGACTTAATATATATTTTTACATCATTAAAAAAAAAACTTTTGACATGTATCAACAATGATGTGTAATTATGGACAAAAGTATTTTATTGTTATACATATCGTTGAGGAAAGATCGAGAAACAGAGATATTAGGTACAGGTTTAACTTAATTATATCAGGACACAATGTGTCCAGCATATATGTATATCAACTTTTCTAGTAACAATGAATCAATAAGAGTTATTCAACCAATGGACATGTAAAAACGTTGTATTTGTCAATTGATAAGTTGTATATCATTTTACATGACAAATTATATTGATTTTGAAAAACTAAACAACATGAAAGACACTAACGTGCGTACTAGTATTGTACATGTATTAATAGCAAAAATATATTATAAAAAAATAGAAATACGAATATTCATAGCAAATGATCATTTATCTCTAAAACATAACATAAATTTGAGATAATATACGACTTAATGACTACATATACATATATGTGTACAACCCTGTCAGCGTGTATTAAGAGGGCTCGATGGTCGTGGCCATCTTCAGACTATATTGATCTCTTTAAAAGAGAGCTCTGTAAGAGATATAAGAAAACACCCAAATTTAAAAGATAAAATAAATGAAATTTTTCTTTGCAACATCATAGCTTAACAATTCATTTATAAATTTTAGGAAGATCTGATGGTTAATTTGTTGACCATCCAGCCTGCTCAAATGTTGTTTCTTTTTTGGTATCATTATATCTAACGACTTCCATTTTTTTCATTTTAGTTTTTGTAAAATTCAGTTTGTGTTTGATTTTTTTTCTTGCTTTGTTTTTTTTTTTTGGCGCTTGTTTTTGTTGTTTGTTTTGTTATATTTGAATGTTTCTTTGGGTAGTGGGGGAAGGGTGTTTACCTTACCCACAATCCTTTCAATAAATTTGATGAATATCACGTGTCTCTTGTTGTCGTAAATATAAACAACATTACAGTTTTAAATATTATTAAAACTGATATAAATGTACAGTGCTAATCATAAACTACCAAAGTTAAATAACTGTTACACAGATCTAGTTTCGTTTCTAAATCTAGAGATTATGTCATCATATAAATTTTCATAAAGTTAAGTTTTTCCTTGAAATCTTCTTTTTAAGAAAACTTCTTTTCCTTTATCTTCAACCCCTTTCTGAAAACTCAATCATTTATTTCACAAACCTCTTTCGTTCCTAACGAATTAAATAGTTAAGAACTTAAACTATCTAGTCTTGATTGGTTATTGAAAAATTATTAAAATTATATAAAAAAGTGCAAATACATATAAGTGGTAAATGTTACAAAACACCCTTTGTACACCATCCTCCTCTTGACAAGGCGTGGTCTTTCTTTCGAATCACCTGAGAATATATACACGTACAATTTGAAAGTAAAAAAAAAACTAACTCTACAGAAACGTTTAAAAAAACCCACAGAAAAAAAAACATTTCTTGAAAAAGTAAGTAAAGTATCATGTGATGCACGAATGTAAGATGAAACACTTGTGGCGGAAGGATATTGAAAAAAAAACCCCTAACTCTAGAAGTGCATATGCAAGCATACATGTATCTATTTTTCATCAAAGAATTGACTTAAAAAATATGTAATGCGCACATGTTTAGAAGATACCGACTTTCAGAAAACAAAATCAAGTCTACAAACTATGTAAACTGAGGTGTCAGAACACGCAATAAACTTTGACATTATACTTCTATGTATAAGGTTAATTTTATGATTTTGTGTGTACAACTGTATCAAATTTTACCAAGTGTACAAGGAGATACTGATTTTTTCAGTCTGTATTTATTTCAATTTCATGTACAAACTACATACTGAATAACCTCGTTCAGATCACCAGTATGCATAAACGCACATTTATGCAATAAAAAAAATTACCTCGCATGGATTTGATATTTAATCTTTAGTTTCGTTTTGTTTATATTCAATGGCGATCCCTTTTTCTGAAGTTTGTGTAGCTTCTGCAAATAAAAAAAAAACATACACATAAAGAATATATTTCAGTATATAATGATAGAGGCAGATTATAGTAAGTTTTAAACATTTACATGTACAATACATAAATTGATCGCGAATTTTGGATTATGCTTTTAAATGCAAGCAAAAAAGAACTATTTTCAACAGTAATTGCACGTATCAGAGCTACACTTGAAGAAAAGGTGATGACTGTATTTTGAAACAGTATTTATAAAATGTATTACTAGTACTTTGTAGATTCAACATAAAAAAGTTCCAAATTTGATTAGATGCATCACCGTCTGCTTGTTGTAGGGACAGCATTCTGCTGATTTGGTTTCTCTAGTTGTTCAAAACTCTCCTCTTCTTCGCTAGTGGCCTCCTCCTCGCTCTCTTCTTCACCATCGCCATATAGTTCTGTTCTGATATTTTCTAGAATATCCTCTTCATCTCCATCCGCGTCAATGTTATGCTCCCTCAAGATAGCTTCAAATAATAAAGCATATACTAGTTATAGACAGTTTACATATGTTACTTCTTTTAGCAATCATGTCTTGAATTATTTTCGTCTATTTATCTTGTTGGTTTGTTCCATAATAACACTTACCTTCGATTTCGTGCGCGCAAACATTATGGTTTTTCTTGCACCTTCTTCCAAACTTGCAAGATCCCTTGACGAAAAACTCACAAAGATGTAGGTATGGACAGTGATTCCTTTCACATACTCTTCGGGTGTAGTAGAAGCAAAGCTTCAAAGCAACAGGTGCTTCCTGAATGGCACTATCAGAAGATTCTTGCATCATCTTTTTAAGGGCGTTGATGTCCAGAGACATCAAGTTATAATGCTGTCGTACCTTTCTGTTGTGTCTGGACTCCAAAGAATGAGGGTACGGACATGGCGTTCTGGTTTTCCTTTTTGTGTGGATACAGTTGTCCATCATGAAGTATCTACAAATGTGTAGATCTTTGCATTCCGGAAACCCTGGACAGTTTTTAACGTTATTACAAATATCTATGGAAAGACTGAGCGAAACTTCGGGATCCTCTCGAGCACCTTGGAATTTGAAAGTTTCAGGGTAACTCTGTAAAATCTTGTGAAGAGTTATCGGTTTTAGTTGGAGATATTTACAGCTCGGATCGTTCCTGATTGCTAGTGCCAATCCAGACAAGTACATTGCATATTCCCGAGCTAGCACATGCTCTGACATTTGTTTGATGAACTGAGAAAACGTCGTAGTTGGTGGAATTGCCGAACTCCGTTTATCATATCTAACATGAGCCATAATACTGACAATAATGGACTCCAAATGTCGCGTCCTTTTAGTATTCTAGTAATTGCTTTGTTCCCTTTTGATACTAACTTACAAATCCCAAATAAATATAGCTCACATTATACAGATATGAAGAAATAAAGAGCACACCTTCGCAGAAATAAAACAGAAATTGCAACACAATTGCTTTTGTTTTGCTTCCGTATTGAAAAAAAATCCCCGATTTAAAAATAACTTACAGCGAATTCTACTTTCACTTTAAAAAAAATCGTTATCAGATTCGTTAGAAAAGCGTATTTAAAATCGACCTGTATTTACTCAGAGATATCAAATCAGAAGTACACATTGTACATAAAGATTTTTCACGATTAGAAAATCACCCCAATAAAAAAACAAGAGGCCCATGGGCCACATCGCTCACCTGAGTAACAATAAGCATGCTAAGATCAGCTTAATGGAGTCATAATACAAAATATCTGGACAATGTGGTATAATAAATGTTGATCCTGTATAAATAGAAATCTTTTTCCTCCGGGATATTCTTTTGTTTATGATTAAGTCCTTTTTTCTAACAGGATGATTTCATAGTCATATCACATGTTGAGCACTGCAGTTCTAAGGAAGATCCTAAACAATTTCTTATATATATGATATAAACCTACATCAAACGCTGAACCCCTTGTGAGGCCCAAGAATCGTCCAGGGGCCAGAGTCTAAACAATTTCAAAGAATCAGCAATATGTCAAAATGCTTGCAAATAGGTAAACCATATGTGATAACATTATTACAGTTTTTGTGAATAATTAAAATGTTTTCCTTTGTACAATTGGATCCCCAATGTGGCCCCACCCTACTCCTCAAGATTTTGATTTAAACGTATTTGAATCTACACTATCTGAAGTTACAGCTTTTCTAAGCAAATGGCTTTTTAGAAGAAGATTTTTAAAGATTTTGCTCTATATATTCCTTTAAAAATGTGTCCTCCCCGCCCCCTTGTGACCCCATGCTACCCCCGGGGATCATGATTTGAACACATTTGAATTTACCCTACCTGAGGATGCTTCCACAAAAGTTTCATCTTTCCTGGCTGATTGGTTTCTGGGAAGAAGATTTTTAAAGATTTACTCTTTATATTCCCATGTAAAAATTCGACCCCCATTGTGGCCCCACCCTACCCCCGGGGCTCATGATTTTCTACACTACCTGAGAATGCTTCCACATAAGTTTCAGCTTTCCTGGCTGATTGGTTTTTGAGAAAAAGATTTTTTTTAAAGATTTAGTCTGTATATTCCTATGTAAAAAATTAGCCCCCCCCCCCAATGTTGCCCCACCCTACCCTCCGGGGCCATGATTTTCACAACTTTGAATCTACTCTACCTGAGGACGCCTTCCACATTAGTTTCAGCTTTCCTGGCTGATTGGTTTCTGAGAAGATTTTTAAAGATTTACTCTATATATTCCTATGTAAAAATTCGACCCCAGATTGTGGCCCCTCCCTACCTCCGGGGCTCATGATTTTCACAACTTTGATTCTACACTGCCTAAGGATGCTTCCACAAGTTTCAGTTTTTCTCGCTGATTGGTTTTTGAGAAGAAGATTTTTGAAAATTTCACGAAAATTTTCAATAATTTCTTATTATCTCCCCTTGTAAAAGGGCGTGGTCCTTAATTTTCACAACTTTGAATCCCTTTGCCTAAGAATCTTTGTGCCAAGTTTGGTTAAAATTGGCTCAGTGGTTCTTGAGAAGATGTTGAAAATGTGAAAAGTTTACGGACAGACGGACGACAGACAAAATGTGATCTGAATAGCTCACTAGAGCTTTCAGCTCAGGTGAGCTAACAACACAGAAAATATAAACCTACCAAGTTAACTCTAATGCATTCGTGTACACATACATGGCAATAAGATGAGGCCATTTACAGGTGGGTGAAGGCAGGGTTTATCTATATTCATAAAAATTATTATGAACCTCTAAAACATTGCAAATATAGTCACAGATGTCATAGACATATTCGTTTAGGAACTGCAAACGTTTAAAATTACAAAACTTACAAACAGAAGTTTATGAAATTACAAATAAATTACAGTGTATGCGATTTTATGCAGCTGAGTTTAGTTGTTAACCCGTATATCTGTTAAAATGCAAATAAATAGTGCCAATTAACTCCACCCTACCCCGCCCTGACATCACGTATTGCATTGTATTGTATTGTTTATTTGCCAAAATTCACATGAATTATAAGCACTGGTATATATATAAAATTAAATTACTGGTACATTTATAGGATAAGAGACCCTATAAATCAATAGATCAAAGGGTAATGTAAATAATAATAATAATACATTCAAATAATACATTAAATGGATGTAGTTAGACATTCCCGTTTTTACCTGCCTCACGCAGATACATTGCGAGAAGGCACAATTGTTTGCGATTATGAATAAAAAATATTTTTTTAAATACAATACACGTGGATATTTATAAAAAGGACAGATACGTATAAAATGGAATTCATCCTCATCTTCACCAAAATTACAATATCTGCAGATATGCACCGATCTGGCAATTCCATTGTATCGGTCTTGCTCTACCAAAAGCATATGCGATGACATATTTTGTGAAAAAGACAACAAGGTTTTCCGGAATATTTTTACGCATATAAAATTGTAATGAAAAAGTGTCACGCAGATACTTGTACAATAAACATTAGAGGATAACTCGAAAATTAAATGCGTTTCTTTCCTGTATGAAAAAATCAAGACAACCTCTGCTTTACAACTCTTAAGAAAACATTACATTTGTAGTGCTAGCCACATTATGTGAAAGCCAGACTTCGTGCATACCCAGAGATACTAATAATTCTTTAACTTTAAAACACCACGTATTGGGTATCGACTGTGAGACTATTTCTTCATATATATTACGTTATATACAATTTTCTGTCAACCAATACTTTTAAATGATACGCATTTACGTATAATACTCAAAGATTTTTTAACTTTTTAAGTTCTTTTACAAAAGTTTGTGTGAACTCGTTCTATTTCGTCACCAGAATGAATACCCCATATCTCGGAGCCATAGTTAAGAACACTAGATACATGTACATGTGTGTCAAAAATGCTAAAATATAGACTCAATATTAAAATAAGTTTCATTACATACTTTCAAAATACCAAACATACATTTCCTACCCTGCATTGCAATTGTTTTCTGTGTACACATTAAAATTCCCATTAAAATTTAGAATGATTCATAAATAATTGATTAATTAACAACAATTAACAACCTCGACATGCTTTTTGTCATAAGTCCAGACATCATTTTCACACATTCTGCTCGCATGTTTTATCAATGTACACACAAATATTCCAATCATTAATAAATTGATACAATTGATTCAACATACCCTGTAGACCTTCTCCTGAATTTTAACACGGTGTCATCAGTATAAATTAAAAGAAAAAGTGAAAGGTCTGTAAACTCAACAGGTTCACAACAACTTCGTCCATTTCAAAATAATTAATGTATAACGGAGAAAAGAAAAGGCGACAAAGCCTCTCCTTGCATAAGTCCAGTTGTGGACGAAAAATAATTTGACAGTTCAGACTTATATCTGACACATTATTTTAACTCACAATAAATATGCTTAATAATACGTAAAAAAACCTTTCCCATGACTCCATTTGTGGCAAGTTTGTACAATAACTTGTTTCTATTCACACTGTCAAACGTACATTTAAAATTAGTAAACTTTCAGAATTTTTGAGTATGTACTTAGAGGAGAACATACTCGGAGTACGGAGTACGAGTTTGAGAAAGAGTATGAAAAAAAAAAAGTTTTATAACCTCGGGGCCTGGTATAGCGGATAAGTTCTAATAAATTTGTTTGCTTTCATCTAAAGTCTATAATCGTTATGTGTTTAATAATATTTGATTTGGGGAAAATTAAATCTATTTTAGAAAAAGGTTCCCATATTGATAAATAAGTGGGGTGTTATTTGTTACCATAGTTGTAGTAATTCAAATATTAAAGAATCACGAGATGAACATTCTATTTTTATTACAAACCGTTGCCGGTGTTATATAGTGCCTTTTCCCCCTAGCCATCTTCCCCCCGGAAAAATGGCTATATAGCAGTCCCCCCCCCCCCCCCCCGGAAAAATGGCTATATAGCAGTTTTTCCCCCACGGAAAGCTGACTATATAGTAGATTTTCCCCCTTTTTTATATTCCGGTCATGTTTATGGCGGACCATTCGTGGCAATAATTTGCAATAACTGATATTATATTAATTTTTCATAATAAAGGATAATTATGGCATTTATTAATACATAGAATAAAATACATGGTTTTTTCACCCCTGATATGAACAAAGGCACGGCCTTCATAACATTCCTGTGTCATCACCATTTATTTCACCTTCTGTTATACCTTTTTGGAACAGCTTTTACGCGGATTTCGGAATACCTCGAATCTTTTTCATCTAATCGATGCTTATCTACAGTTTTGACTTCGACGTTATGACATTGACGTTTTTCACAGAACACGTCAGAATACATTTGAGTGAAAATCCGCCGGTTTGGAACTTTAATTTTCCCATGTATTATCATCTATGTATAAGCTCCTCCCAGGAAACTAACTGACTAGTCTTGACTTAATTTTGTAGAGGAAGGAAATAAGAAGTGGAAATGTATTACTCCCTTCGTCCAAAAGGCTATTTATTTTAATTTAATACCGTTAGAATTGACGATCTTAAATATAATCATATATTTCTACTTCTAAATATCAAACGAGAGACAGGGTGCAATGATATGATGAGAAACTGAAATGTTTTACTTCGATTGACGGGGTTCTAAATCATTGGTAAGGGGTATTATAATTGATTATGTATTAAAGGCGTGTGTAAAGTTAGTATTTACAATTTTGTTTTAAAGTCACGCATATTCATATTCATGTTTTTAAGCACATTATTTTACGAAATGCGAGGTTTTATGATGTAAACATTGTTTTTAAAAATGAAATGGCTTCACAACCAGAACAAAGTCAGTATCTTTGCTGGTTACTTCGGAAAATGTGAAATGGAGCTTGAACTAACCTTATGTATATATTATCATTCACTGCGTGCTAATTTTTTCCGCTTTTTATTTTGCAACGTGATTTATAAATATACAATTTTGAAAAAGATGCCATATAAAACAAGATATACGATTCACGTACCTAAAAATCTCACCATACTATTTATTTCATATTTTTGCAATAAAGATTTACTTGTGTACCATATTATTTCTTCGAGCAATGAAACAAGGGTAATTAGAAATAAAAGCTAACACATTTTTTGTGATGAGCTGACATTTTTTTTAAAATATAAGCTTGATCTTCTAATCAATTGGCAAGTAAAATAAAGTCGTATATCAAGTGCGCTATTGTTGGTTATTTATATTTGTTTTTCGGTTGCTACTTTTATGAATAAAAATTTATTGATTTATTTATCTAGTTATTTAGTATATCATTAGTCATCTTATGAATTGATTAATTGTTTTGAAGAAAATTGAATTTACCCGCTTACCTTTTTAAAAATTTTTGTTCGTAAATTTAAAAAGAAAAGCAGAATTAAACGTAATTTTCAACCATTTTGATAAAGAAATATATGAGTGAGTGTGTATTTTTAAACGATGTTTTTACTTTTAAATGACCGTAAAAATATGGTGATGTGGTCATCTCTAGTTTTTGAGATATGGAGCCCTAAAAAATACACTATTCATTATAATTGGATTTCAAACATCGGGCTCGGAAACATCAAGGGCCCCTACCCTGGGGGCTAAATTTTTCAGGGTCATCTACTAGTGGTATACCACTACCAATATAAAAATATGGTTAAGTGGTCATCTCTAGAATTTGAGATTCGAGCCCCCACTTATAGAACACTACTCAATCATTATAATGGGGTTTTAAACATCGGGCCCTGAATAATCGAGGGTCCCTACCCTGAGGGCTGAAATTTTCAGAGTCAACTACAAATGGTAAACCACTGCCACTGTGAAAATATGGTGATGTGGTCATCTCTAGTTTATGAGATATGGGACCCTAAAGAATATGCACTATATTCATTATAATAGGATTTTAAACATCAGGCTCTGAAACATCGGAAACAAAATTTCTCTAAAACAGAGGTTTAGCTGGATACAATTTGCACAAACAGACAGACAGACTGATACATTTATTAAAAAATCCTCAAAACATTTTTCACTTACAAATTCAGAACACAGAATTATGCATATAAGTGTATATCTTGTAAAACCAAGTACTTTTTTCAATTAATTACCTAAATTAAGTTCTCTGTATAATTCCATTACACACATGTTTAATTTTCAGCATTGTCTATAAAAAATAATAAATGGGCAAAACGAAACTTAACCTTTACAGATGAATGCAGATATATGCAACATGGGTGTGTAGAAACATTGATTTTAATCCTTACTGGGTTTCCATAAATATTTTTTTATAAAATATGAACCAAAAACGTGAGGGAGAAACCCTACTATGGGGGAAAAGCAACTATATAGTAGCTTTTCCCCCCGGGGGGAAAGGCTACTATATAGTAGGTTTTCCGGGGGGAAAAGCTACTATGGGGGAAAAACTGCTATACAACACCGGTATACAAGACTTCCATGATTTCGTCACAGTTTCGTCATCAGCTTCGTGTGCTTTTAAAACATCAAAAACAGACAGCTCCTCTGTTATATACAAGGGTTGTCTAAAAGTTGGATTGATCATATGACACTATATGTAAGATTCCAAAGTGCGATGGGACTCTAAAGTCCGATGGTCTGCGTCAAAGCCCGATGGTGTGACACGCCAAAGTCCGATGGTTCTAATTGGATTCATAAAAAACACAAATATTGTTTCTGTTATGTATGGTCCTTCTATATGCGTCATATGAGACCAACTATAATTATAGAAATTGAATTGAGAATAACGAGCGAGGGAAATCTTAGCTTATGGTGATAACTTTTTTTTAAGCAAACAGTTACTTTCCCCAGTTCTCTGCATGTTTCTTAGATTTGATCGCCATCGAATAATTTAAAGGACATTTTAAAAATGCAGCAGGTATTTGGACACAATATTCTCCTTTTCGCAGTCCTCCACCGAAAACACTTTCCCTCAAAATTATGACGAATGTTATTAAGCCTTTGATTTTCAATTTTTGTCACATCGCTTCAAACGGACAAATACTGCTCCAAACTGGGATCATTGGTCTCGCATTTTTTTCCTCAATTTGTCAAAACCGGAGAGCCTGCAGCTTTCATCTTCTTGACTATTGTTCGACGATACCTATGACGTCGGCATGAACTGACGTCACAAACAGTGTTTTCCCGAGTGTTTTTGAGTGTCAGTCGAAGAGAATTAAGCAAGATACAGAGCTCACAACTCTTTGTCATGTAAACCAGGCTCGTGCCCTGTTTTTGTTTACATTTGTTCAATAATCAATATACCAGTAAAAGTTCTTTTTTCAAGCTGACACTCCTCTTTTCTATTTCGTTTATAGCAAAAATAAATAGTTCCTAGCGTTTATGACATTCATTTTAGGTCTTTTCACTTCAACATTCAAAACGTAAACAAAAACATGAATGTAAGCTTTGTTTACATGACAAAGAATTGTGAGCTCTGTATTTCGCAAAAATGACGCTCAAATTTTGTTTGACTATTAGAAATGTCTTACTGAAGCATGCTAAACATTAAAAAGGGAAAACTATTTGTTGACTAAAATCGTGACCATGCTCCTTTGAATGCAAAAGTGTCATGAAGTGATCTTAGTGTAATAAAAATACATGTTCGCTAACAGCCTATAAGAAATATCAACATCTTAAACCTATGAAGGTAAGGACTTTTTATTGTTTGTCTCGATTTATTTTTCTTCACTTTAAACTAACGTGTTAGCATTGAGCAACTCGTGTTGCCAACGCTGTATCGACGGCACGTTAGTAATAAGTATCGACGGCACGTTAGTAATAAAGGTTTCTTCACTTTAAACTAACGTGTAAGCATTGAACAACTCGTGTTGGCACCGCTGTATCGACGGCACGTTAGTATCAAAGGTGTAATACATCCAACGCATATGAAATTGATTATAAGAAACATAATTTATTTAACATTCATTAAAGCCTACATCAAAAAGAGTGAGATATTATTAGATGTCTGTAGCTCCTTTTCAAACGACTAATTAATATACAAAATCTTCCATGATTTTAATAACTTTTAAACAAGAGTGATAATATATTCTGAACAATGTTAATTGTAATGATATTTTTTATTGTATTTATTGCCGCAACTTCGATAATTTTTCTGACGCTATAACAACAATTTTGTTCTGCTTTGTAACCTGTGCTTAAAATAACTAATAATGAATAGAATAGGTGCATAGCCCTGAATACAAGAAACGACTTGAGCGATGACTTGATACGACAGATTAGGTTTTGCTTGAATAGGAGGTTGATGGAAATTTGTTAAATTTGTTTGACATGTAATTTTAACTTCTGACCGAATATAAACATTTAAAGATAATCTGAACAATTCAGATATGTATGCTCTTTGTTTCACCACTGTACAATGTAATAGTTGTCTGCGTTTTGCCGTGTGTTTCCCGATGTCGAACTCAATTCAAATATCTGAGGTCCATGTCCGCATAGTTGAACTGATATCTAAGAATCAACAAGTACAGTACATTAGAACACCCATAGAAGACATCTGTCTTAATACTACGTGTTGGTGATAATTTCTGAAAGCGATTACGTTAATTATAATTCTTTAGATATACATATATGTATACGTACATATCATAAGATTCGAATTGAAACATCTCGCTCACATTGAAACCTCACATAAAACGTTTAAATTCAATTTTTGATAAAACTGACATGAATTCACAGCTATGCAACCCGGTCATAGATGAGATGCACAACATCTTTAGATATTTTGGCAATATTTGCAAATATCTCTCTGGTAATAGTTTGTTTAAAGTGACAATTTTCACATTGATAATTTCTTTAAAAATGAATTTTTGTCTACAGATAATAACGACTTTTCAATGAAAAAGCTTCAAAGATATCATTCTCGCCAGAGAAGGTAAATAAAATTACTAATCTTTGAAACAATATTTAGTGGTCACCTCGAATCCTGTTGCAGTGCATTTAAGAAATACACCCGAGAGTACAGTGCCGTCTGAAACGTATTGTCCAAATAGAAACGTTGCTACGGGTGTATACTTTGGAATTTGAGCACAGTTCTGCATCACCTGTAGTAAAACAAATTTTCATTGAAATCCTATAATTAATATTGATTGGAAAATATTATGAACTTTCAACTTACATACTAGTATGTCGTATTCGTAGGAAAAACATTTTGAATATTTTGGAAAATTCTATAATCTTCTTACAATAACACAGATAAAGAACGATGATAATCTTCATACAATAACAAAGATATCGAACAATGATAATCTTCATACGATAACACAGATAAAAAACGATGATAATTTTCATACAATAACACATATAAAGAACGATGATAATCCTTTTTTTGGAGACATTTTGTTTTAAGATTTTATCATGTTCCATGCATACATGTAATTATTCTTTAAGCATATTTGGAGCAAATAATTTTTTTTAATCTGAAGCTTAAAAACTTTTAAGGATACACAGATTACTTATTATTTACTTCCTTACGATTGAGAAATTGAACAAAACAATTATGTACTAGATGCTGTCATTAGACAGTAATACCCGCACCAAGTGTTAGCCTCTAAATAACACTCTCTTGTACCAGTTTTAGTCAAAAAGAAGGCCACATGCAATTTCCGGTACTTTTTAAAATTTATAATTTTCATAAATGATGAGTTCACATCCAATAATACACATATTGCCTTTATGTACAATTTGGGGTTAAACTGTTTGCATCTGTTTGTGATCTTCATATTATTTCCATTAAAAACCCGTTTTTAGATATGACACAAACAAACATTCTTAGGATTTTATATTTGTATTTGTGCCCTCATGCAGAAAAAAATATGATAAAATAAAAAAAAATCCCTACCTACCTAACCTAATTTTTTCATCATTGTTACCATAAACAACCAATTTTTTTTCCTAGGCCTAACTGTTAGGTAACATTATTTTGGGGGAAAATATTATATTTTATACACTTTATTTAATGTGTTGTTCAATAAGGAGTACATCACAATATGTGGGTGTCCCATACCACCTTAAAGCTGAAAATTATGTTTTACATGGTTAATTACCTAATAAAATTGAGCAAGGGGTTTTAAAGAATAAAGTTATGAAAATACATGCAATATGTTACAATTGAATGATCTTTGTCTGAAGTTACGTACACAATACAGGTCTACAGGTTGCATTAGCGGGTACTAGTTTTACCCAGTTCTTTGGTTTGATGAGTATCACATGGTGTACATGCCTTAACCGTTCCCCATCCCCAGGATGTGTGGATTAGATATACATTTCTAGTGAGAATGAAGGCATGTTGCAGCTTTTTTTCCCCCTATTATACCCCCTACCCCATCATCATACACCAGTAATAGAAAAAGAGTTAATGACTAGTTTTCTTTTATTTTAAATTGCTTATTCTTTTTTGTCAAGAGATATGTGGTATGTCAAGATTTATGACTCATGAAAGTTTGTGCATTTAAATCCTGATTGTTAACATACATGTATAATTATACATGTATATAAAAAAAATACATGTGATATTTTACTAGGGATCATGCAATAAATTGCAGAATTGCCAATCGGTTATTTATAACTCATTTTGACTGATTAATTTGTTAATCATTTTGAAAATAAAGACATTTCTAAATACATGTATAACATATTATCAATAGATTGATGTTGTAACTATCTAGTGCCCCACTCTGCAGATGCCCTATAGTGATCATTCTTTCCAATTCTGTTGATCATGAAAAGATACATTAGATACATTTAAGACAAATTGGCCCCTGCTCCTTGGGTTATTCCACCCACCCCCTGGAGTTGTTTTTAAACAACCACCCCCCCCCCCCTCCTCTGAAATAGGAAATTATAATACATTTTAATAACTGTTGAGATCCCCACCCTAGACCATATTTATTCTTCATCCTTGTGTCATTGCACATCAATTGGTACATGTATATAGGTTATGCCCCCTTTGAGATGCCCAGTGACTTTCCAGAGTTGGAACTAATCAAGTATTAATCTATCTTATTCATATGTAGTGTAATTCCTAGCCCTAGCCCAATGTTGACCCTGCTTTGTTTTTTACAGCAAGCTCTAGTTTTTTTTTTGACTGACTTTACAATTTCTACAATTACATATAACATTTTGTTTATCTTTAAGATTAAAAAGCAATTTCCAAAATCTCTTTATGTACATCTGACATCATACAGAAAAATACCAATCAAGAAATGATTTTGCTACTGTAAAAATGTGAGAAGAGACTCTGAATCTCCCCAACCCCCGAAAACATGAATAGTTAAATATTTTTAAAATATCCTCAAAATCATCAAAATCCCCACTCCTAAACCATATATATTTTTGTTTTTCAACCATGACCATGTCAAGGCAAATCTTTTTGTGGTATTAGTAGGTCATGGCCTCTTGGGGTCACTTTAACCCCACCCCACCCTTCCAAAATCAGAAATGATCAAATAACTTGAAAAAAATGCTTGTGATCCCCACCCCTAAAGCATATATATTCTTCCTCCTTATGCATCTTATGGTACGTTATTTCAATCACAATAGATAAGAGGAGGTCCAGGAATTAGGTTTTTTATGGGACGGAACATCATTTTGCAGATAGCATTGACCCTCAGAATCAAATTTATGTTTCTTAAACTTTATTGCATATCTATAGCTCAGCCCCTGTTATATCCCTATAAATGATGTGGCTATTCATTAAATCATGAGAGGAGTTCTGGGAAGTAGGTTTTTTCAGGAGTGATAAACGTCAATTTTCAGCTACTATTTGACTCCCTGAATGAAATTTAAATTTTTAAAACCTTATTGCACATCTATAGGACAGTCCCTATCATATCTCAAGAGATGACATAGCTACTTGATAAATTGTAAGAGGAGTTCTGGGAACCATATTTTTTTGGCAAAAAAACGTCATTTTTAGATGCCCACAGACCCCCGTGATAAAAACAAAAATTCTGAAACATGATTACACGTCAACATGACACCCCGAAGCATATCCTAATAGATCATTAAGCTACTGCAAAAAGAAATTGACGGTTTTTGAAACCAGACTTTTTGTTAAAAAAAACGTCATTTTTCAGCCATTTAATGACCCCCAGGACAAAATTGAAATTTCCGAAACCTTATTGCGCATCTATAGGACACCCAAAAACATATTCCAAGAGATGATTTGTCTACTGTTGAAAATGTAAAAGGAGTTCGAGGAAGAAGGTTTTTTGTCAAAAACGTCATTTTTTACCCATTATTTGACCCCCAGGACTACCAGAGAATTTTTGAAACCTGTTTACAAAACAACATGACACCCCAAATCATACTCCAAGAGTTCAGTTTGCTGGTTTATAAGATGTAAGAGCAGTTTGAGAAAGTAAAACGTGACAGACGGACGGACGGACAGACGGAACAGGGTAACAACAATATACCCGAACTTTCTTTAGAAAGTGCGGGTATAAATATATTGTATCGCCACATTTGATAGGCAAAACAATTTATTGCATATTGTATATTATTGCATAACATAACTTACACGTACCTACATCACAATACGACGCACGTATAATGGACCGTACTATAGAAAATTAATTTACATGTATAATGAAGAAATCTAATTTCTACCTACGTTATACGAGTGTAAAATAACTAATTCATAAAACAGCGGTTTATAAAGCGTAAACTATCTAACGTTATGTTATATCGTATAACAAACTTTTAAGGTAGAAGTTGAATTCAATCCTTAAGGATTAAAACTATAAAGAATCAACATTACAGTGTACCGTTGTTATTACATCGACCAACAATAGAACACATGCCATTATAAACGTAAACCCTCACATTAACTCCTTGTGTCCACGTGCTTGGCGCACTAGCTTCACACGTTCTAAGAAGAAGAGCTTCTGACTGGGCGTGTATGTTGTCAGTACAAATACCAGCGTCGGGGTGGGTCAGGGGGGTTCCGGTGGCCAACGCCCTAACAAAGAGCAGGGGGTCACACGCTGCCGCTAAAAAAACCAAACAAGCGTCTTACAAAACTGATGGCAAAGAATATCATTTCCATCCACGTGCATAGAACAGCAGTTTTAACCCAGACTACTACATAAGAAAATATTTGAAAGTAAAATCGCAAATGCTGATATAGCTTTTAAAAGATGAATCAGAATAGTATCTTATCATTACATGCATGTACATGTCGTAGCATGTATCTAATATGATCTTATTTTATATATGAAAATGTAAGTCTTTTGAAAAGTCAAATCATTCTCCTATTCCCGCCAAACTGTCTTTAGCCACCTAAGATTTTAAATTTCTAAAATCCTAGATCCTAGATAAGGATCTCAGATTCCTTCAATTTCAACTGATGCGCAAAAGGAAATGGACAAAATCTCGAAAAATCAGCTCATCATATTTTGTTATTTTTGATATTACAAAAATGATTTTGGAAATGACATGAGTGCACTTACACACATTTAACATCGGTAGAGTAGTTGTGGGTATTGGTGTCGTCGTTGTCGTCGTAGCTGTAGTGTGGCGAGCCGTTGTTGTTTTGGCATGCGTCACATGGTGCGTTGGTTGCGTTGCAACGGTTGCAACTTCATGTGGATAACCAAGAATGTCTGAAAAAATGCACACATCTTATTAACACATAATCCGAAAAGCAAAGCTTAGTTAATCTTCTATTTGAACTTAAGATAGTAGTAAACACTTCGTACTGAACAGTAATACTAGTAGTCTGAAATCGGTTCCAATAAAAACCTATTTAGTAATGCGTCACAGACTAAAGGTTGATCGACAAAATGTTGATTGACAAATAGACAAACGGACAGACGGACATTGATTCAGCATCGTTTGATAGAATACTTACTCTCTAACTCCCACAATATTTGAGAAACACAGATTAAGTTCATATGGTTAAGCATATCTCTCCTGAAATGCTCAACTGAAAAGAAAGAAATCAACGATTATTACTCAGATCATTTTTATTGAAAAAAAAATTGATTAAAAAACTAAATTAAATTATCAATCGTCTTTTAAAAAATAATTCGTTTGGTTGAGTAGTACATATATAACAAAGTTTCATACCCCAGTCTAATTGAGAATTTAATATTGAAAATGGCAGGGAAAATTCAAAATGCTTTGTTCTTTAATAAAGCTGAGTAGAAAATGAATTTCAGGGGGAGATAGTTTGTTTGTTTACACACATACTTTATACCTCCTTATCATATATAGTGACAAAATCAGAGTCACCTCAGTTGATTGAACTCTTTTATAATAATATAGATATAAAAAAAAAATACTTACGTTTATCTCTGAAATGATGATCTACATGCTCATGCGCTAATAAGTAAACAAATGAAATATAAAATCTCCATCATGAATTTTTCTGCATTTGTTTCGTTTATAGAATTACAATAGCAGGTTCTCAAGCTATTATAAATGGAATCTTAATATACGGCTTAACTATTCATTGAGAAAAACAATGCCATTGACTGTTACCTCCTCTTTTTGCTGGAATGGCTTGAGGTGAATGTTTATGTTGTAAGGCAAACAAAAGCATATCAGCGTAAAAGTCCTTGGAAACTGAAATTTATCAAATTGTTAACAACGCTGACTATGCTATACATGTAGTTAATGTTCATTTACTATTTTGTTCTCAGCGTGTATTTAAACACATCACGAGTGACCTATACGACAACGAAAGAAAAAACGAAAAAAAGTAATCTAACTGCTGCTTTTAATAAAATCACTACTTACTGTTTAGTTCAGCATTATTCGAGTCATGAACTAGATGAGAAAATCCCTTTATAATCTCTACAAATAAAATATAACTCCTGTATTATATACTGGTAGAAACTGTAACTCTTAATATATTAAGAATAAAGCCTCAGTCACAACTGTTCGTACGTGTTTGGTGATCGTGCGTGTGCTACGGTTTTGCCAGTCGTGGCTCCCGTGGCTGATCGTAGCATTAAAATTGTATTGAAGTGATGAAGAGTGCAACGTAAGACAAACGGACGTTTGACGTGCCAGTCGTAGGTGTCACGTACAATTTTTGTTTTAAAGACAGGTTGCCACTCGCAACGTGCGATACCCGTAGGAACCGTACTTCCGTCTTACGGTTGTCTTGCACCAGACGTGCGTTTGCCTCGCGAACGGCAGTAATAACATCCGCGTCGTAGGTCACCTCAATTCAATCGTACCGACGTCTTTCTGTGCCCCACGACAGCTGCATGGACAATTATTAGTTTTCACGTTAAATAAATAACATTTTTTCTCTAGACATGTACTGAAATATATCTACTGTAAGCAAGTAAATATTGAAACGTCAAAAAGAACTCGTATAGAAAAAAAGAAAGAATTTAAGACTATTATTCTATAATTGCTGCTTTGGTGATTAGACTAGCTAAACTGGTCGACACAAATGAAGAATGTTTTGAAAACATAATTTATCTTTCGTATCTAATACCATAAAATATTGAAAACTTCTCTGAAATCTAGAAGGAAGTCTCTGCAAAACTCTAGTAATATCAGCGAATTAATTATCAACTGATAATATTTTTGGCCAATGTAATATCTTTAAATAATTTTACAATTTTGTTAACTATTTGTTGAACTTTACAATATCTTCGAAAAAAGCTTTGACGAAACTTTCAATTGAAAGTAAAGAAAGCCACATCGAATTACATTGCTTTTACAATGTTATTATTAAAAGGGTGACACCATTTACACTTCATACATTTTTTAAAAAATCAAAGTCTACAAATTCTTATCTGATATTCTGATTTTGATACAATTTTGAAAACATTTTTATAAAGTTTTAATGGTCAAATGAGATGATAAACAATATTTTCAAAATGGAGAAAGTACTTTGTTTACAAACAAAAATTACCATACTCATGAAAACAAAAACTTCCTCCAGTAGGATGTGTTGGTGTTTTTGTGTAGTTGGTTTTTAATTAGTTAGAAATATCGTTCTGCGCGTAAAGATCATTTTTCCTCTCCTTACTCCGAAAATGTATATGATTCTATCTTAGCACGCTTGCAGGTCAAAGTGATTAGGAAATCTTATGCCTTTTTCTACTTCTACTACTACTTATAATATCTACTTCAATATTCAGTTCCTTCTTGCACCACGAGCAATTGGTGTACGCATGACGTAAGTGTGACGTAAGTTAACTTTGCGTTCAATGTATATATTGAGGGTGACTTGCAGTCAACGTGCGTATAACGCAATGGACTATTGAGATCTCCTTACGTCATTCGTGCAATCAAATCGTACGGTTATCTTACGAGTTCCTTGAGTGAAGCGCAAGTGCAGCGTTCGTTTTCAGATCTCGCAAGGAAACCGTGGTGATTGTTGCGCATGTCCTACAGCCACCATGCGAGCTTACGGGAAGCATAATTATGTCCTTCCAAAATCTTTAGATGCACATGCGTGTGTCGCAAGATTTTCATTAAAATCCGCCCGTAGACCACCCGTAGAAGCATGAAAGATCAGTTACGATTAAGGCTTAAGTCAGAGATTGTCTTTGATTAAAAATTAATAAAGTTTGGCGTTTCATCCATAATTATACGAATACTTTCTTTTGTTCGGTTGGTTTTTACTACATGTACTCCTGACGATGTTATTAAGGATCCTCGACACCCCGTGACTTCTACTTTTTATGACAGTACGTCACAACATGGCGATTTCAACGCATTGTGAAACAGTTTATATCGCCAAAATGTGTTGTCTATCTCTATGACGCAATGGGTGTAGCTTCAATCTACCAATCTGTAGGTCCTGATTTCGAATACCGCAGGGACTTTTATTTTCATGAATAGTACTACAATTTAAAAAATTGATTTTTTCCCCAAAATTGAATTTTTTCTTTCATTTTCAGTAATTTGTATGCAGAACTTTCCCAGGTGTGTGGAGGACCCTTAATAAGGTGGTTTTTGTTTAAATCATATAGTCATAATTTGAACAGCATGTACAGTTAACACCTACCATCACGTTTGTGTTCGTTGTTACACGTTTCTACAGGTACCGCAAAAGATTCATCTGAATAAACAAAATGTCATAGTCACTGTGTTATTTCGTGGTGTGTTCACCTATATATGTACAATGCACCTATCATGCATAACTATTTTAATCAAGCATGTTATATCATTTCATATTCTGCCTATTAATTTTATTGATTTGCTAATATCAGCATGAGTATGTCAATTTTTGGCTCGTTGCAAACTAAATATGTATTTAATTTGCAATTGTGAGTTTAGCGATTAAAAAAAAACGTTTCATAGCGTTACCGAAGACAGTACATGTAGTAATTGTTTTTTTTAATTTGTTTTTGTAAATGGATATAAAATGAATACATGTATATTTTCGACAACAAAGGAAAACAGATGTTCCCCAAAACAAAAAATTAATAACAACAAAATAACAAAAACAAATCAGAAATTTGGGATATAAGGTAGAACATGCATATTATTTGAGACGTTAATATATCTTTTGTTAAGTTGTTTTAATGGGAGAACTTGTCTGTTTCTTTTCGCAAACACAAGATGAGTTACCGAAAGTCAGCTTATACAGATGTTCGATGTAAATAAAGGATGAACTGTCGATATCAAAATATGCTTATTCAGGATGTGTGGTATGGGAAATACAATAATCCTACTGCACCGCATCCTACTTTATTTGATTATAATAAGTCGTTTTAATTCACTTTTAGACATTTATTTCCTTGGGGGTTTTTAGATATGAATTTTGGTGAATGTTTTTAATTATTTTGAATGAAAAAAAATATTTCAGCATTTTATAAGAATACCTTTAAAATTCATTGATATCATATTTGTCTTACCTAAGATAGATAGGAAAAAGACCAGCACACATGCAAAAATATATTTAACCATTGCGACAGGTTCTGCTGAGGTCGAGTTCCAAGGAGTATTGAAAATGTGACAAAACAAGGTAATTAGGATTCGCTCCTGGTCAAGGCTTCCGATAAGATCGCATAAACCAGTCATGCAAGATAACGCAAATGTGATCAGTACATAGTTTCAAATGATTTTACAAATATCAATATTGTGATTTCAATAGCTCAGAAGAAGTATTGTACTAGTTATTATGTATAGTACTTCTTAGAAACCATGATTATTGATTTGGTTTTGTTATTGATGCAGTTTTTTTTATAAACATAGTTGTAAAAACCAGCAAATACCAATCTTTGATATAAATCTGTGATTTCGCGTGGGGCTTGATAAGAATGTCGAAACACGACCTCTGATAATATTCGAAGGTCAGCGATGGAATTAATGACACTTTTAGCATGTGGTACCGGGTCAACGTTTTTGGTGTAAAATATCATATCTCAATATAACGACTATGAAAAGAAATTTAGTAAATTCATATGCATATAGTTACAGGTGAACTATTCTAACCTAGTGTATGAAAAATGACAATAACAAACTGTCAACCGTCTTAAAAATCCATATAGCGAAATACTACAAATTCAAGGCAGAGCAAACACGGACCTCAAAAAAGATAGAGGCGAGATCAGGTACCTAGGAGGAGTAAGCATCCCCTACCGACCGGTCACACCCGCCGTGTGCTCATTGTCATGATCATGAAAAACGGAAGAAACCATAGTCAGTCCGGTGTGTAAATAATGGTCTTACAAGTATGAAAAACGTCAGTCAGCATGTGTCTTAATGAAACATTGTTCTTGCTGATAAGGTAATTGTATCGACCACAGAACTTGCGTAAAGATGATTTTAATCGAGGTTCTTGATATTCTTGTTCCAACAACTTGTTTGTTAGTAGATTGCCTCGTTTCAAAAAAATTTTTGTATGTAGAGCAAGCTCTTGCAGAACGAATAAGTTGAGAGACATAAACCCCATAAGAAGGTAATCATGATATATTGCTACATAAGTAAGGGAAGTTGACGATGGAAAAATTTAAATCATTACATTTATCATATAGTTTTGTTGTTAGGTTATATCATTTTTACACATATTTCGCAGGGTTGTAGATCGGACCTATGTACATGCCAATTCAAAATTGCTGATCAACTTTATCTACATGGTAGTTTTATGGCGAAAAGTTAACAATTATTTACAAGTTACTCTACAAGGTAGAACCATCTCTTTAACAATCTGCCAATCAGATAATATTAATTGATTTAAAAGTTCATAGAATAATTAGAAATCTCTTTTAGAGAAACCTGTTCATATATATTGTCATACAATAGATTTTAGATTACATGTACATTTTCATAATCCTTTTTTTTTTAATGCGAATGGTGTTCTATTTTGGGACATGGTCACAGTATAGCTGAAAATTTTCGTACTTTATTTTCATTTTCAAACTGTATAATGCTTCACACAGATGTATTACCGATTATCAATCAAAATTTGAATGTCCGATGTCAAGTTATATGCAAGATGCAGATCTCACAATATTTTGTTATGTAAACAACGATCGTGTTTACTAATTATTTTGTTTTCGTATACATTTGTTACTAAATATATTTGAAGTCCTGTTTCAAGCTTAATTTTGTTTGTCTTTGCTCATTCAACATCAACACAAATTTTTTAGTGTTTGTCACAGTCGTTCATATTTTTGAAACCTTGTCTCTTTTATTCAGCATTCAATATGTAAACAAAAAGTTATTTACATAACAAAGAACCGTGTGCTCAGTATTTCGCTTATAACTCGATGTCTTACACCCAAATTTTCTTTAACCATTACCAATACCTGAATGACGCATATTATATATCAAAAATGGGAAAATAAAAATTTGAAAATGTTCAAATTGTGACCATGTCTCATCAATCTATGCTTATACAAAACATGTATATGTCATTGATAACTATATTGATGATTCAGAATAAGATTTTTTTTTATTCAAGAGAGTTTTCAACAGATTACTGAAGAATGTGATCAGTGTCAAATCATCTACAGAGTTTTGTTCATTACAATTTACCTTGGGCAACAAAGCACAATCTAAAGCTTATTCTAATGCTGAAAAATCTGAAGTTGCGAGTAAGTAATTTTATTTGGTTTCATATTAACACTATTTTGCCTGAACTCTCTCTGTGATGTTGGTATTTTTGAGCAAGCTGTGATTGAAATAATTTCAATTCTTCAAACAAACAAAGCTGTTGTGATAGATAATATGTATTGTTTAATCGTTTTTCAAGAGAAAGTAGACTATTATGTTACTGGAAAATACCCAATGTTCTTTCCTTTCAGAAAGCGCATGATCATACAATTTAATGTCAAATTATTAACCTGTCTCTTTCTTAAGATGTGACTCCGAAGTAATGAAGTATTTGGAACATTTATATGAATATTCCTTTTTTACAAAAATTGAACTGGAATTTTTATTCTGATCATATTCTACAATCAATGCAAAGCATGTTGTATGATATTTTGTCATTTGTAAAAAATAACTTTGCCTGCCCACTTCAAAACCTGTAATTCAATTACTACTACTTAATTAATTCTAAAGGGAAAAAATCAGAGGAGCTCCGAAAGAGGTGTGTTACTGATCCGTATCAGCCCTGCTAACGATATCAGCCCTGCAGATTTGTATCAGTCGCATATTCAAAAACCTTGACAAATTTATTACAAAGTATTGATAAAGCCGAAGATGTATTCCATTCTAACACAAACTATCCTATTTTGTTCAAAAACTTAACATCTTCTGAGTACAATCGAAATATTTTTCCAACATCTGCCAGAAACGGACAAAAACTTGCAAAATATCAGCTAGCCAAAGTAATAGCAGGGGATGGCCATCTTCAGTTTATAAGTTAAAGCTAAATGCTTATGAGCATGTCTTTTAAAAACGTAATTTGCCGTTCGTAGTAGATAGAGTTGAAATGAATCCCCCGCCAATAGAGGGAGGTTTTTTAAGAGCGTGTACTCCTTCATTCTTCATCGATGACATAAGTCCTGTTGCACGTGGGTAAACGAGTCGTGTGCATATATTAATCAAGCAAAAAGTGGATGATTCATAAATTTAAAGAAGGTTGAAATAAAAAGATCGAAATTGGCATTTACAAGTAAACATTTTTGTGGGTTTTTGAGTGTCTAAGTTGTATGCAGTAAACAACTAAATTGTTTTATCAAGAGGTTTAGTTGCGTTAATATGACTTTATGAGATTTTCCCAAAATACAGGGCTATACATTGGTTCTAGTGCAAAAAATATTCATTTTCTTTTAATGATAATTACAGACTTTTTAATCGCAATCATTTCAAGGAAGGTTTTTTTATTAGCTCACCTGAGCCAAAATCGTCATCTCAAGAATAAAATAGCCTGTAATATTCAAACTTTAACATTAGCTTTCTGATTAATGGTAAAGAACTATGTGCGGGATAAAGTGTTTTTATGCCCCAAAATTCAAAGTTATGGGTAAAGCTTTAGAAGTTTGCTAAAAGATAGGTTAATATATATCTAGTTCAGGTCTATAAAGATAAATTGTCTAATAGAAGTCATATTAGAAATATGATATGTTAATAATGAGCTTATTTCATAAAAATACGTATTTTAGACAAAAATGGGGGATTTCCTATCAGTTTTTTGAAAAGAAAACATCGAGCGCATGCTTGCTCCAACACCATTTTTTAATATGATATCCGAAATAATATGAACAAAAATATATGTAAAAATGGTTTTGGAGCAATATTGCGCTCTATAACTCCTACTCTTGAATATGAAGAAAAACTGAATGAAATTTTCATGTTTTGAGAAAATGCGGGAAATGGCCCATTTACGTGACGTCATAGAAGCACGAGGAGTGATCGATGTTGCAAAACATTTAGATTTCTTTAATCAGCATATCTAATTTTATGTTTTATCAAAATATCTTTACGATATGTTGTTTTCTGAAATTTATAAAACACGGGGGCAGAAATTAGACCTTATCGCATATAGTTCTTTGTTCAAATCGTGATCCCTTGGGTCGAAGTTAATAATAGAATTTAGTAGAAAACAACATTTTAATATTCTTCTGAAGACCCGAAAGGCTATAATATATGAAAACAGATTAGAAGATTTCTGAAAGCTATTATACCAAATTCAAAGCTAAATATTGATTTTACCCCCATGAGCAAGAATGAGGCATAGTGGAGATTAAATTATATAGGGTTATATATAGAAGAAATTCTTTTAAAGCAAATAGCCAGTAGCTTCTCATGTGTAAAATTGTTTTAAGTTGAAACAAGTAAAAGGATGATTCCAAACCTGCCAATAGCTGATTAAAGTTATGGCAAATGTTACTCAGGTAAGCAATGTGGCCCATGGGTCTCTTGTTACTTCCATTTTTAACGCTCAAAGAAATTGCAGATACTCTAAATTAACACAATGGGGACTTATTTATAACAATGTGCTGGGTAATTATGTCAGTGTTGTGGTGGCTATTTTTCACCCGTCTGAGTGCCGTTCATAAAACTCCAAACGATATCCTATCGCCTAGAGAGTTTGTAATCACATTTGTTTTAGCATGGTAACTAAGCAGGTGAGATATTCATCTTTGGTAACTAACATATCATTGAAAACTAATTATTCCTGAGATAGAAATGATTTTTGTAATGAAACATATGATGTAGGATTATTGGTAAAGCTCGTCTAGTTAATAACGTTTATGATAAATTTGTTTCTATAGAAAATTAATTTGGGCATAACTCTTTTCAAAAATAATTTGGTCCAATATTCTTCCATATCCTGATTCAACTGAATAAATAAAACTTTCATATTTCAAATAGTAACCTTGTAGTATTCCAGAATTGTCTTTGTTTTATCATGTTGGTTTTGTCTGTTATGCGTCATTGTATGTTTTCCGCCCTAAGAAATAAACTACATGTGTTGATTTTCTGACTAACTTTTGAGACAGAACAGTGGCGACGAGGATTAAAGTGTCAAGATGACAGCAGTCTTCGGGAAGATAGATTCTTTCGAGGAGGGCAAAGAGACATGGGAACATTATTGTGAGCGTCTGGGACTTTATTGCGTAGCAAATGGCATCAGTGACGCTGAACAGGCGGTTAAAAAAAGAGGCGGTCTATTCTGCTTAGCATGTGTGGCAGTAAAATTTATAAGTTGATGAGTGACATATTAGCACCAAATAAACCGGGTACGAAAAATTTGATAAACTCGTGCAATATCATTATGCACCCAAACCCTCGGAAATAGTCCAAAGATTCAAATGATTCCATAATCATTTCCGAAGACCTGGAGAGTCTGTAGCTTCGTTTGTGGCCGAACTACGTCATTTAACAGAACATTACAATTTTGGAGCAGCTATGGAAGTGAAGATTAGAGACCGTCTGGTTTTCGGGATCATGGACGATAAGATACAGAGACGCCTGCTGGTGGAGAAGGATTTGACTTTCAAGAAAGCATATGAAACTGCAATATCAATGGAAACTGCAGCGAAGGGAGTACTTGATCTACAGAGTGGACCTGCACATGTTGAAACGGTAAACAAAGTGAGTGATGGAGAAAAACCATAAAAAAACAAAAGTAGTATAGAGTGTTATTATTGTCACTTGTTTGGAGACTTTGCCACAGAGTGCAGAAAAAGTCGCTAATCGAGGGAAAGGAAGAGGAAACTCGAGAGGCCATTTGAACAAACCAAGGGATCATTTCAGAAGGGAAAATGTGCACAATGTATGTGATACACCTGATAAAGAAGATGACCACATTGAGTATACTTTGTATCATATGATGGAGCCGGGAAAGCAGCCACCATATCGTGTGTCTTTATCATAGAATGGAGTAGATCAGTCTATGGAATGGGATACGGGAGCCAGTAAGACTGTGATTAGAGAAGAAGTGTACAAGACTTTGTGTAAATCTGACTCTCAGTTGAACTTAAAATCTTCATGTTCAAAATTGTGTACTTACACTGGAGAACTTCTTCCCATTCTATGAACATTACAGTTGACTGTGACCTACAAAGATCTGAAAGTGGAAGTGGTCAAAGGGAAGACACCATATTTACTTGGACGTGATTGGCTTGATGTCATTAAACTGTGCTGGGATGAAGTATTTCAGATTAAAGCAGAAGTGCAGTCTGATGTGGAACAGATTAAAAAAAAGTATGAAATTGTGTTCAAGAAAGGATTGGGGACAGTCGAAGGAGTGAAAGCGAAAATATATGTTGACTCTCAGGAAAAGCAGAGATACTTTAAAAGTCGTTCACCACCTTTTACTTTGAAAGAGAAAATTGAACATGAGTTGGATAAATTAGTTCGTAAAGGAACTGTTACACCTGTAGAGTTTTCAGAGTGGGCAACGCCTATTGTACAATTAGTAAAGAGCGACAAGACAGTACGTATTTGCGGTGATTATAAAGTCACAGTAAATAGAGTTTCGAAGCTTGACAAATATCCTATTCCAAAGACGGAGGATCTATTTGCAATATAAGGATGTGCCGAACATTTTTCCAAACTAGACCTGGGTCAAGCCTATCAGCAGTTAGAGTTAGATGAGGAAACCAAGAAATATACCACTATCAACACACATAAAGGGCTTTTCCAGTACAATCGTCTACCCTTTGGAATCTCATCTGCTCCTAGCATATTTCAGAGAACTATTGAAAACCTGCTTCAGGGCATATCCAGTGTTATTGTTCGATTAGATGATATACCCGTGACAAGAAAAACCCGTTGTGAACATTTACAAAATCTTGAACAAGTGTTACAGAAGTTGGAAGCAGCTGGAGTTCGACTGAAAAGAGAGAAGTGTGTATTCTTGGCAGATGAAGTTACATACCTTGGACATCGCATAAATAAACATGGAAGACAGCCAACTGAAGACAAGGTGCAAGCGATCAAAAACTTACCGGAACCTAATAACGTCAAAGAATTACTAGGCTTTTCTTGGAATGCTTAACTATTATGGTTGCTACTTTACAAATTTGCCAACTGTATTAGCACCATTACATTAACTCTTATGCAAAGATGTTGCATGGTCTTGGGGTCCTAAACAGTCAAAAGCAATGCAGGAGTCAAAAAACCTTTTAAGATCTTCAGCAATATTGGTTCATTTCGTTTCAACCAAGAAGCTTGTCATGTCCTGTGATGCCTCGCCAACGGGGTTGGGTGTTGTGTTGTCACAAATTACAGAAGAAGGGGAAAAGCCAATAGCTTATGTGTCACGAACCCTTGCTCCAGCGGAAAAGAACTACTCTCAATTGGAAAAGGAGGGACTTGCAAATCTATTTGGAGTGAAAAACTTCACCAGTACCTGTATGGTAATAAATTTGTTATATATACGGAGCACAAACCATTATTGGGACTGTTTAAACCTGACCGAGCCATTCCAACCATGGCTGCAAGTTGAATTCAGAGCAGAGATGGGCTCTGATCCTGGCAGGGTACGAGTATGAAATATTGTACAAGGGGGTAAGAAGAATGGTAATGCAGATTGTTTGAGTCCCCTTCCATTCAAGGAGAGTGTTGATGTACCTTTACTGGGGGAGACCATTTTACTCATTGAACAGTACACCAGTACATGCGGAAGAAATCGAAGAATGGACACAGTTGGACCTACTCCTGCGTCAAGTGACATATTTTATACAGGATGGATGGAAAGAGAAGAATAATGATGAGAAACTTGAAACCGGAACCAGGAAGAGAGGAATTATTGGATTTTTTGCATGATGGACATCCGGGGATTGTCAGGATGAAACACCTAGCAAGAAGCTACATGTGGTGGCCAGGAATTGATGAAGCTGTTGAGACCAAAGTACGGGGATGTAAAGATTGCCAGGCACAAAGCGCAATTCTGGCAGTGGCACTGCTGCACCCTTGGGAAATGCAATATCGCCCATGATCTTGAATACATGTAGATATTGCAGGACCTTTATGGGATCCATGTGTTTGATCCTAATTAACGCTTACAGCAAGTGGATCGAGGTCTACAAGACATCTACTTCTACATCTGAAGTGACTATCAAAAAATGCAGACACGCATTTGCAACGCATGGCATGGAACTCCTGATGTACTTGTCACAGACAATGGGACCTGTTCTACAAGTCATGAATTTTCCTGTTTTACATCAGAGAATGGTATTCTACATGTGAAGACATCATCATACACCCAGCATCCAGTGGGTTGGCTGAGCGGGCAGTTAGAAATTTTAAGGAAGGGATAAAGAAGATGGATAAAAGCCCTGGATCACTGGTGACCAAGTTACAGAGGTTTTTGTTCAATTTGGTTTTGTCTGTTACTTGTCATTGTATGTTTTCTGCACTAAGGAATAAACTACATGTGTTGATTTTCTGACTAACTTTTTAGACAGAACAAACCTATAGCATCAAATGGCGGTGGTCAGTCTTTGTTGAATTGTGTACCAAAGACCGCAGAAATAGTCCTCATCCTCGATAGATCAAAGTATAATCCAACTATGTGATCACGATATATGTAGACCCAAACAATAAAAAGTTCATTGCCTGCAATTTAATAGCCTCAAGTACTGAATTACTGACTGACTAAACTATTTCTAATAACATTTTTTTCTATGATTGTTGGTAATAAGACGAATAATATTTAATCAAAATTCATTGACTGCAATTGTATTATATTACATGTAATATAATACGGACTTCATTATTTTCATATTTTGATATAGCTCAGAATTTTATCATCATTGCACCCAATCACCAATTGTTAGTGTTACTATAATCATGTATGATTGTAAATACATTGCACTATTACCAAATACACCAACAATATCAAACTACAAATTAGAAAAAGGAAAAACCATTGCAAAATTACAGGGAGTGAATACTGTTACGTGTACCATTTTTCAGAATATAATTATATTTCACAATTTAAATATGAGTTGCTGAAAAACGAGCATTTGTCGAGAGAAATTTTTATTTGATATTGTATATAAACTCGATCAAATAAGCAATAAATGCATTATTAATTTCATTATTAATGTAATGGTGTCGAAAGATTTCTCGTGCATTTCTCGCCATTCGGCCAATGAGTTTTGTTAACAAAACGATCTTTTGATGTAAATTCTAGAGAAAGAGGAATATCTTTCTTCTAACATTTTGGGTGTGGTGAAATCAGATTACAAAGATTCGAAGACAAATGCCTGTAAGTGGGTAAAAGAAGTGATATGTGGACATGTAATTAAGTGTGGATCAATATTAAAGTCATCGTAATGGGAAACTGATAAAACTCCAAGCATTGTCATTCAGATATGAATGAAATTCAACTATAAATTGCTTTGAACTCTTCCTCAATTCAAAACAAATAAGGCAGATGAAGATGTTTACGCTATAAAATTTGAACATTCTTTACACATTTTCAAAAATTTGTAATGCTTTTATAATATGTGGCATCATTATAGTATACATGTACATAGATATTTGTTCTCTTTACTAAACCTTCATATAAGATTTTTTTTTTTACATATTCTAGATTTTATAATGTCACATACACCACATTTGTCATACATTAAAATATCTTGTTCTGCAATTTTTCTAAGCAAAACGTATACTCTTCGTTATAACATTTCGAGAAATATAGTTTTCATGCATACTGTTTTATTTTATGATAAATTGATGCAATTGAGAAAATTTGTGGATATGAATTCCTTTTTGATTTGAATAAATATTGGGAAAATGTGCTAACCATTAAGACTAACAGTCTGTTTGTCCTTCATAACATACCAGAGGCAGCAAATACTTGAAATTCTATTTTGTCGAAGTGTGTTGTTATAGGTCTCTGGTCGAGAAATTGTCCTTCAAGTTGACATTTTTCTACATAAAACAAGTTGTCAAAGCAAGGTCTAAATTTGGAGTATTGTTTCTGGATTCTTATATCTGGGAAAGGCAACATAAAATTTGGGGAATAATAGACGTTTCTGTCTGCGATGCGTATTTGTAGTGTATCGAGGGACAGTTCTCTTAATTGAACGGCAGTGTCGTTGGAGTTTCGATGGTATAGGTAACGTATTCGATTGCATTGAAGGGGGACTGCGTTTCTAGCCAACCTCACTTTAACAAGACAATTAAGCTTGTATTACAGTATATATACGGATCTAGAAACATGTAGGAAATCAAAGGGAAATCGTTTCATGGATTTAATCTTTTCTTATTATATATTATGTACTGTAAAAGCTGTTGATGTTAAAAAAATTGATGAATATGTTGAATACAGCACTTTAGATTTTGAAGAAACTTTTAGAACTATACATACCAATGCTGACATAAAGAGTATCTCATGATTTTGTAAGGTACATGGACATGTATTTTATAAATTTTATCCATTTATGCAATACAGCGGATTGTGTATTTAAACGTTTATGTATTTACAGAAACATTTGATAGCTTGCCTGCATTTACTAGGTTAATATAATAAAATCATTATTGATTTAGGTTTATTTTGTTGAGATTTCAATCTAATACATTCCGACCATATTTATTAGTATGATACAGTATTGTATCAAGACAAATCTACATAATGAGCATATGAAAACCCCAAAACCGGCGATGGGTAGGCATTTAAGAGAAAAGACAATGACATACATTTTCATCTAGAAATCTTCAAGTTTCTGTCACCTTTGTAATTTCCACTACTTCTGATTTTACAAATAAACATGGTGCTTTTTGTAACGGTTTGAATTTGTCATGTAAGGACAAATCCATTTGTAAAATAGTTTTAAGTTTCAATCATTAAAGTAAAAAGTATTAAAAAGAATTTGCTACTTTTGACTTTATTTTTCAAGATTATGTCTGTTTTCTTAATCAGTGCGCTTTTGCAAATTTTGCCAAAACGTTTACAAAAGCATCGTATAGCAAATTCTCTCATAAGCATTCTATATTTGCATAAATAAACACATAAACTGTGCAATTGCAAATGTTTGTTTATTCCTTTTTGTCAAAACTTATACGAAAGCATTTTAATATATAACAAATTTATTCATCTCTTATTTATTCTAAAATTACACCAATAAATAGCATATTGCGGATTGCCAGTTAAAACAAAACACATGCAAAATCTGCACACAACATTAGATATGTTTGAAAGCAGTGCATTTGATCAGTCCATACATGTATGTTACCATTCGTGACTGTCTTTGATATCGTCATTGTCTGCGGGAACGCTATTTTCTAGTAGGTACAAGTACATGTATTAGTTTCGACTCGTCGACCAGAGCTTTTTTCCACTTAATGCCGAGGGTGCACTTTTCTGCAGATTAATCTTTGTAAAAACAGTTCTGTAGCGCTGTTTTTTAAACTAGTCTTCTTTGATCTTCTGATTCAGATATATGATCCATAAACAATTCCGCAAAATACTATAAAACTAAATTTATATATAAAAAATCAAATGTTTTAGTTTGGTGACCTATCTATTTTCTATACTTTACATTAAATCGTCTATTTGCGGCAACTGGTCAAGGTTTTTTCCCTTTTAACGAGTTTTTGTTGTCAAAAATAGTTTTATTATTAAACAAAGTCTTACTTAGTGTGCCCCTCATTATTTGTTTTCTTTCTTCTTTTTTTTTTTTACAGTGTGACCTACACCAATTCATAAGAGACATAAGTTACTATAGTATTCAGATGTATTTGAAAATTACATTTGCATAAATTTGTGTTTGAGTAAATGTTTTAAACAAAAGAACATTCAATTTTGGCTAATCGCGTGTCCAGAATTTGTTCGCAGGGAACCGAGGAGCGTTTCTGTTTGCTTAAGGGTTTGGGTGGTAAGATTGAAAACTACAAATCGGAGGGGTGGGGGTCTGGACCCCCTGAGTCGCATATTCTTTCGCGCATGCTGTGATTTCTTGTTGAGACACACAGACAAGACCTTTTGTGACACAATCAAGGCTTGTTGGGTGTTTCTGACGAGTATTGATTAGTTTGTTTGTCGTGAGAGGCTGAAAGCTACGGCGTGCAGTGTCTGGGAAACACTGAACTATTTCCAATGCTTAGTTCCAGGCGTGTACATGCATTTACCAAGGATAAGGCACGCAATATTCATGGTAAGAAAATTGTTTGCTTTTTTTTTGTATGTGTTTCAATATAAAAAATTAAATTTGCAAAACCATTTTTTTTTTGAATTAACACTTTGGAAATTTTAAGTTTTGATTTATATATTTATCATTCAACCAAGACAAGTAAGAAACGAATTTGTCAATATCATTTTGAAATACAATGAAATACATGTAATTATAGCAATGATAAAGAAACTATTACCAGTTGTAAAGATTTTATAGGAATACAAGAAAAATGTTTTCATGTTGTTAGCCTTTTTTTAAATGTATAGCTTTCGCTGGGTACTTTTCACTTATGATGAAATCATTTTCTATAGAATGATATTCTGCTATTCGTATTCATTTTGACTGCTTATTTATAAATAAACAAAAAAGTGTCTATAAATATACACAAAGTGTAATGCATGTATACTCTTAAAAACAATCAATGTAATAACATTGATAATTTGTCAATAATTACTGCATGCCTCAATTACTGTCGTATAGTGCATGATTTCCGTGTTCAATTAAATATGAGTAATATTACACTTTACTTATAGATTTTCATGCTTAATTGACTTTTGAGCGATTTCTCATTTTGTTGTTGAAAAAAAAACACATAAGGAAGAAAGATGAACATATGAAATACAAGACTTGTTCAGCAAGGCATTTGTGAATTAATATTTCATTGCATAACCTAAGACAATTATATTGACATATTGCATAATAACAGGAAAAGCCCAATTAAATTTATCGATATGCACAGATTTGCTGCCGAAGTTTTGCTAATCTGCTGCATACGCTCGATATTAAATTACAAATGCGGAAAATATATTTGTAGAAAACCATGATTTATACATTAGAAATGCTAATTAGTTACTTGAATCACTAATAGATATTCTGAATTCTCTGTGTCTAAACAGACAAGGGGTTCTAATTTCACATTCTCAGGGAAAGAACATGACTTGCATACGGTGTTAGTATTAAAACTATAGTCAATATTGCAAGGGAAAAGAGAAATTATTAATATGTAGTGTTTCTATTATAATAAGCCTACACATGACAAATAGTACAGATAAGAGCGCATTTGTATAATGCCCACTTAACAAGCAGAGTCTTAGAACAGACTTAGCTTGGTTAAGGTTAAAAAACACCTACATCGTCAATTGGTTTTTTTTATGAAAAAATACACCAAAAATAGAAGGTCATGTGTTTGATAATGTGTTTCGATAATAATAGACTTTTTTCGACGTTTGATTTCAACACATTATGACACAAGATACAGTTAAATGTTCACGCGTCGTTAGAATATAATGTTTCTTTAATACATGTATTTTACGGATGTGTTACTTTAAAAGAAAAAAAAAGAGTCCAAATTTACGTATAAATTTCTAAACAGTGAAAAAAGCGGAAGGCAACATATGGAAAATGAAACATAGTACTGGACATGTGTAAAAAAAAATCTCTTTTATAAAAGTAAACATGTCGAGTGCTTTGCACTTGTCAAGTGTGACATTACAAAAAGCGTGCCTGCAGTTAAAATTAACAACCATGCTCTAGTACCTCAGCAAGAGGGGCAATTTTTTTCACGTTCTTTAAAAGTCATCAGTACATACGGCCCATGTCCATCATATACAGATGATAGAAGGTTACCAATGACGCTTTACCAATAAAAGAAGTCGTTCCCTGTGCTTTTATTTACTCATGGTCAGTCGAACGTCTTGGTGTATATATGTGTGTATACATGTTTGCTTGTGACTATTAGAATGATTTGTTCAAGAGAAGAAGTCGACACCTCTGTGCAGTCTTTATAGGCATGAACATATTACATGTACAACACAATCAACAGTGTAAACCTAAAGCAATCAGGAAGAGCAGCACGCCTGCACACTTGAGAAAGGAAAAAAAACAAAATCAACCACCATCACTATAATTTTTAAATAGGGATGCCACACACTGACTGTACCAAAAATGTCACACCAAGTATCTCGAAAACGAACAATTACAATAGATACATGTATGAGAAAGCATAACACTCTCAATGTATCCGGTTTGGTTTTACCCAAAAGTATATTCAATTTGTCTAATGATAAGTTACCGGATATTGGCATGATACTTTTAATGTTTTCAACTTAATAAAAGCCCTGCAATCTGACCCGGGAAATATTAATTGATTTAAACCAGACATATGCAGTATCATTTAATGAATGCATGATTTACTTTTACATTTAGATAAATGGAGTTAATCCTTATTAAAAAAGAATGGAATGACAATAACTATGAAAAGAGCACAAGAAAATGGTTACATATGAAAAAATAGCTATTTCACTTTAACTTTATGCGTTCTAGCATACCCACTTTGTTCAACACTTTGACATTCTCCAATTTTAGATTAAAAAGATCATTTGAAGTCTCTTAAATGGTGTCCACACCATCACCTTTCTCCCGCACCTGCGTCATAGCCTTTCGCAAACATTATCGAGTGCGTGTATACACTCTATTATCATCACCAACAAAGAATACTTGTTTTGCAGTTAATGCCCTCTGTCCATTTCTTAAACAACTAAGTTGTCGCTCGTATAGTGTATTTATTTTCAATCAATGAGACCTGATATGTAAGAAACCTGATACGTCTATCTGTGTGGACTGTGGGTGATTCCACCGATTAATTCGTACACCAGGTTGTCTTAATTCAGGATCACTTCTGGCTTCCATATCTTCGACAGCCAGATGAAATTTCTAAATAAAAAGTTTCTTTTCGAAATCCTCCAGTAAGCACTTATTCACACCTTTGTCTACTTCTTTGCCATCCAAAAAAATCATGTAAGATGCAGAGGAGTTATTACGTGCTTGCACCCTAGAAAGAATAAATCTGACTGCTGCTAAAATATACAAACCTTATCACTGCGCATGCGTAATGCTTTAAGAGTCCAGGCAGTAACCCGTTCCCTTGCACATACACTACATCTACTGGTACTGTACCAATTATCGACTATAATTTACCGTTTTCCTTTAGTATTTCCTTATTTCTTAATTTTTTTTTTGGATAAAACTTGACATACTTTAAATGTTGACTCCTTGTTTATCCATCTCATCTTCTTTTTGTGCTTTTTAGCTCGCCCCGAATTTGCCGAGTTTTTTTACGATTCACTGTACCAGTAAATAACATAGTAAAATCCCTTTACCTGTTGATTTAATACTCTACAAATTGTAACATGAATTATGCTTCTTGTGGGGTCAGATTAAAGGTCATAGGGGTTATGATGCATAAACAAAACTCATAAAATTATTCCTTTGTTATCATACGGTATTACACAAAATCTTTTCATTGCATAATTGTGCAATCAGGCGTTCAACTGCGTTTTGAATCTCTCAGACTTTAATGAATTCCTTTTGTAAATAGTTTTAAATGCATTGATAATACACTGTATGTCAAATCAAAGAAGACATTTAGGGAATAAAGTACCATAAAGAGGTCATAATCCTTATGAAGTCACTTCCCCACTGCAATGCGTTCATGAGACAAGAATTCGCCATAACTTGGTCGAACACACTAACATTTCAAATTTTTGATTGATATCATAATTATTGTAAATTATGTACTTATGGTAATAATTGTATGCATTAATTTCTCCACCATATTCTGTGAAGTGGAATAATTAGAACTGTTGTTGATTCAATTAACGTGGATACCCTACATCTGAAAAAAACAATTAACATTCTCTATGTATAAAAACGCACGATCTTAATACGTTATTTATAAAGGCAAAATGGTACAAAATACCGTCCCCTAAAAGCGTTCGATTAGAAAGCGGTCGGTCAACGAAATTTGGTCTCCGTAGACATGAATTAATCCAAAGTAGTAAGATCGGAGTTTTTAATATATTATTAGAAAGATTTAATATATTGATCGTAAAAAGTAAGTAAAAGTAACTAAATTATTGTTAACATACATCAGTACGTTAAATAAAAGAAATAGCCGAATCGTCTTCTATGGGAATTTGAGTCTGACGTCATCATGATTATTTCGTGCAGTCCGTGATTTTTCTTAGGTTGCTGAAGTTTTCGACCGATCGATAAACTGGTTAGAACTGGATTGTGTAGAATTCAGTCCAGTTAGTTTCTATATGCATGTATAGCTGTGATTTACAGTTAATTTCCATACGAAATAGAGGAAATCATTTCTAATTAAATGTTGAAGTATTTAAAACAATTTAGGGTTATATTTCGTTCTTCGTTTCCACTGACAGGAGCATTTATATAATATTTTCCCCTTTTAGACAAGCTTTAAATCTAGGGCTGATAAAGCGTATAACATTTTGATGATATCAGTCTAATAGTATCTAAAAATTAAAGAAATACTGTTCATTGCAAGGTAGTATGTACTCTCAATATTTAATGATATACACATTCCAAAAGCAGATGTAATACAATATTTGTCAGAGTAAATAATGGTTCCTTGAACTTGTTTACTAATGTTGTTCACATATAAACAGTCTCCTGACCCAAATTATCCTATTTAAGAAAATTGCTTGCTCAGGTGGATCATAACATGAAAAAAAATTTTAAGACAACAAAAATCATTATCCGAATGGACCGTCCTGGTGTCACTGCTAAATCTCAACAAAGTGCATGCCATTATAATTAAGTTAATACATCATGCTTAGGTTCCAATTTATTATCAAAGACAATATTACATTCTTCGTCTGAAAACCCTTTGAAATTCTGATAGCGCTAAATAGAATTTATGCCTTTAATTCCCGTTTACTGGGAAATAATAGATTGTGGAAACGCTTTCTCCAATTAATTTTCAGTTTCTTTACCTTGGAAGTATATGCTTACGGATAATGCTGTCATGAAATAATACAGTACGTTGTATTTAACTCCGATATATAGTGTAAATTATGAATGACGTCTCTCTGCAAAACCATTTGATAAAATATTAGGAAATGTTGCACTTACCAATGTCACATATTCTACATCATATTAAAAACACAAGATTTACAATTTTTTCCTGTACAATACAATGTACATGAAAACGTGTCTTCCCGTTGTTTTGGCTCAACTCAATTAAGCATTGTTTTTTTTCTTCTTGGTGCAGGGCTGGTTACCTTCCTCTTGGAGGAGTTAAAAATAAAAGAAAAGTGGATAGCCTGTTTTAATGAAAAATATGTACCTTAAAATCCGATATTGATCGAAAATTAAAGATTAGTGAATTAAAGTAGTTTCAAGTTTGTTCAAACTGACTAAGTAAGGGGTTATGGAGGTTGCACGGTTTTACATGGATATAATATTCTAAAGAGACATGGTGACGCACAAACCCATGATTTAGCAAATATCGAATTTTTACAGGATGTTCACATTTTTTATTAATCATATGAAAAGGTGAACTTTTGAAAAAATTACGGTGTTCAAAAGTAAAAAAATCAAATTTAATAGAGAAAAAGAGAATTAAACGTTGGGTCAACACAAAAATATTGAGTTTCCCTTCCGCTTCATAGCCACGCAAGCGCAGGGGAATGTAAATACTGCAGCGTGGCATATATCATGAGCCAGTGGCCTCTCGTTAAAACCTGATGTCTTCAATAACTATATATTTATTAAGATGTACTCTCTATTAACGCATATTTCTTACCATAGACATCGAATATCTTCATATTCAAATTCTTTTCTCAATGTATCATTCCCACTGTAACTATTTTTAGTCAGCAATCGCAATCAGGTGACACTAAAATCAATGTCCAAAACAACTCGGTTTGTTTACATGTGCATTTTCCGGATGGGTTTAAGACTTGTAAACTGATATGATGACTTATGATGCGCGAAACCTTCCGTATGATGAAAATTAGTATATATGATTATATCTTCTAATTTACGTTGTCATAATCAAGAAGTAAAACATGTATTTTGAGTCACCGTGTCACTTTAAGACCTCCAAAATAAACAAATGTGTTTGAATTTGTACTATGCAAACACCCTGCTGTTGTGATGATTTTTATTTTTTTTTTCAAATAAATCATGACCTCGGATCCTTAATGGGACCCCAAAGCGGTTCAAGTTCGTCTTGGGAATATTTACCAGGCGACTTTATTAAAAAAAAATGTTTTGAAGATTTATATTAGTTATGGAATGCTATCATATAAAATCGCAACAATTCTGATATTTTGAAGACCAGAGTTTGTATGACACCGTGAACAGATTACCGATATCTGTATGTTTGTGAGGTGCAAACTTCTTACAAAGGTTAAGAAGAACTCTAGATCTTAAAAGAAAACTTGAAAAAATCCCCGCGGGTCAGGGCATGTCGATATTAAAACTTCTGAGATTTATTTAAACGAAAATGTACGGAAGCCCGTTGGTGCCACTTAGAAAAATATTTTATCTGGCGACCGCCAGATGATTATTTGTCGGCCGCAAGATAATTTTCTGGCGGACGCCACTTAATTATAATTATAGGAATTTAAAAACACATTACGTTCAGGTATTTTTTAAACCACGACAGCTTGCACAGGCAATTTCCCGAGTGCGGATCCAGCTATGACTTTATAAAGATAAACTATGATAAATGTGTACTAGCTTTCGTGGCCATATAAATGAAACTATTTAATTGACTGTATTAAATCTGTGTTGTTAAACTGTTTAACAGCGGTTCTGTCAACATCCATCTTCTCAATCAAATATACACTCACTTTTTTTGCAAAATAAATTTTGTGGCGTCCGCCAGATATTATGTGGCGACCGCCAGATATTATATGGCGGACGGCTGATAATTACGTGGCAGCCGCCAGAAAACTATCTGGCGCCCGCCAGATAAAATATTTTTTTCACCTGGCACCAATGGGCTTCCGTAAAAATGTAATGGCGATACAGACATCTATATAAAAATGTTTGAGCCAACTTTGTGGATTATTACGTGTCATTTGTTTTTTTTATATAGAAAATGGAAAGGGCTGATAGCCTTAAAGTTTAACTCATTTATTTGTGATGTTAAATGTCATGTTTCAATGAACCTAAAAATGTAATATTGATAGAAAATTGGAGATTAGTGCATTGTCAGCAATGGCTCGTTGGAATCGAGTTTAAAAGTTGCGTCATTTAACACTTTATCCCCTTTATTAAACCACAGAACAGTACTTATACAACTTTGTATATCTTAAAATGCCCGATGGACAAACTATGCAGACCTGTTGATTTATTAACAAATGTTAATCTAAACTTTCTATCGTGAACTTAACCAAGTGTAAGTGTCTGTTCGTTTTGCATTTATGTATGTTGGTTTTAATTTTTGTTTGTTTGATTTGTATAAAGACACCTTTGGTTGATTTTGTATATTTATATTGCAAAGAAGACTGTTGGTTTTGCATTTATGGTCATTGATGATATTATTTTGCATTGTTGAATTTAAATTACCATTGATTTTGTAAAAAATGTATTTTTTGCCGTTTCCGCTGTCCATACAAGTGGCTTTATATCTTTTTTAAAGTGAAAGGGGGTCGGGCTGGTAGAGGAATTCTTTTATAAACGAGAGTAACGATGTGTCATAAAGCCTCTAACGATGCAGACAATATGGACGGTGTTGCCATAATTGTTCGTCTCGGCCCTAAGCTAGTTGGATCGAATTTTAGAAAAATCAATATTTGTACTGAAAGGATGCTTCAGCATTTATTAGATGAGATAACATATTATGGTGTTTTTTCCCTACTAGTATCTTAAAAAGTACATGTAGCTGACGTTTTTAGATCGTTCAGTACTAAGACCGTTTCTGATTAATTTTAGTAAGTGATCTATCGATCGACGACTAGAACCATAAGACAAACTCTGAATACATATGAGTTGAGGCCAAACACTTGTAATGGACTAAAAGAAAACCAAATTCTAAGATTCCTCAGCTCTTCAAATGCTAGTACATGTAGAAAACGTTCACAATTTTCGCATGATGTAAAATACAGCTTTTCCAACCCTTCTTGCAAAATCGAGAATATTCTAATTAAAATAATAAAATGCAATGCAGTATTGGCACACTATCGAAAAATTAAACTAAAAGAAGCGAAAATAAATCCTGAAATAGTAAAAGTGGAATAGCTAAAGGTTCTATCTTCGTTTGCGTTATGACATATGTAGTCAGGGTTCGAACCCCGTTATTATCGACAAATCAGAATGTCGGCATGATACAGGCATGTTTGTGGTTCCTTGCCTAGAGGTGGAACATGTCCTTATAGTAAACAGAGCCTCCGTTTAGTAATGGCATTATTACAATCTCTCACCCTCAGCATGTGTTAATAGAAAATTTAATATGATTTATTTAACGATATCAACAACTGATTTTCAATTAATCTAGCTATCTCTTAAAGCAGGCTTTTTAATTTGTTGACAATTAGAATATATCCTATTTAAACTACATGCTCATGATTCTCTTGACAATATTAAAGGCATTAACAGTTTTTGTTCCCATTGATGATATATTAATAATTTAAGAAGTAATTTTCCAGTAAGACTTGCAGGATAATCAGACCATAAACATACATTATCACCGTATGATTTTGGACTTAATCTACTAGTTAACAGCTAGAACTTTCTATTGCCTTCAGTAAATTGATTTTATTCCTGTATACTTAAAGGGGATTTTACCCACATTCAGTTATGATTCGCACAATACGTTTACTATAAGGATAAATTCGATAATTTTAATGAGTATTTCTTAGTTTAATTCATCGTAATTTTTGTTATTCCAGGGGGAGGGAGGGTGTTATTTGTGGCAGGTCGTTTACTTGTATGGTCTTTGTTCTTAGTGGTGGTGTTAGGCTTTTTTCCCCCTCAAATCTATAGACAGATGTAAATCTAAAACTTATAGAAAGGTTGTCGACAAATGTTCTCAAGTATGCATACAGTTGAGTAATTCAAACGAATTTCTATTATAGCACGTAACAGATTAAACAACTAACATATTTCTTTGGTTTGTGTTACATAAAATAGTTAGCGTCCATAGAAAGAAGAGTTAATATGTCATCCGCGAGTGATTATGAAAACTATCTTCTTACAGATGATTCTAGGCAAGCAAGAGCTTTATCGTTTACGATCAGTTATAGATATCACTAAACCATATGCTCAAAACTTGTTTTGTTGAAAAGCCATTAGGGCGGAAGAAAATACTCTTGTTTTGACTTCAGCCTGTGTTTTTATTGTCGTTGCCAACCATTAACTGTCGCGGCATGCCTGCTTCCCTTTCCATTTCAAGATTTGACATCAGAGTGTCATGATGCAAGCACGATTTACTTTTTCTTTTTAGATTAGTATGGGGTGTAATTTGTATTTTGATTGATTTCCTCTACGATATCTGAAATTTGTTGATTTTATCTTGTTTTTTGGGGACTTGTTTGTGATACAATTTGCTTGGCATCTGATAAGAGGTTCAAATTAGATATTGCGATGCTTGACAGGATATCAACCCGTTTGACTGAATGATCACAAGAATCCAGTTTTGGAACCAATAAAGGGGAGTACAGATACGTTTTTCTCCTAAAATTATATGACTGTATAAAACAATAAACATGAACATGAATTATAAGAAGACATTGGTTTTTAGATCACTCATAATCAAATTATAACACATAAACACACACACATACAGACAAACCACAATCATCTTATATCAAACGTTAAAAATAACATTATTTTTTGTACCAGGTATATACTCGCATCTACTTTGTGTTTAAAAGCAATTTGTACCAATGAATATTCGCATTTCTTGAATTTTTAAACGAAAACTACCTTCAAACGCATTTTTTGCAGTGTCAAGTTCATAAAGTGACTGATTTTTATAAACACAATATACTAAGCAAACACATTTTCTTTGTTAAACAGTCTTATTATATAGTTTTGAGGTTGATTAAGAATACATTGTAGACTGTTTCGACATGGATTGAATCTTTAGCTACACAACGAGCACAAACAGATATGTATGACTTTCACCAAAAAAAAAGATGTAGTAACCTTTCTATATGGAAGAATTGGCTGTCTTTACTATGCTACTGAATGATCAACACATGTGTCGGTATAAGTTGATCCTATTTAAACAATTCTGTTTGATTTCGATAGTATTTCATGTAACTTGCAATATGTTCGGCGTAGATAAATAATTAAAACAGCCAAAATGTGAGTATAAAATAAACTGGAAACATATCAGAGAGAAAACATTTACAACACGTGATGAAAAAATGATTGTGACCAGGAAGAAAGTTTGAACAATGACATCCCCAAAGATTCTGTATTTTATTTGCAATTGATATAGAGAAGCTAGACGGCTCTTTGATTTTAAAAAAAATATGACATTTCTGCTTAGGCAGGCGATGTGGCCCATAACCATCTTCTTGAATTTTGCTCACTTCTAGTTTATATAAGTTGAGAACTGTATATTGAAGACCTTTACTACTTCCTCGTTCACTATACAGTTTTCGACCCTCCTTCTCCCTCTTTTCGTTTCTGTCTTTAAAAACAGACACAACATTTAAGTAAACAAAAGTAAGCATCTTGTATGCATAACATTCCACGAAGAAGTTTTAGTTAGCAAAAGACTGCAGCTGGCGCTTACCCAAAGTTCAATTGCAGCGATAACACAAGTATTGCATGTTACACATGCTATTGCGTATCTTCTTTCAAATCTGTAAAAAAAATAGTTCCGGGTTAGTTTTAAAACTAAATTTCCACTCAGTTTTACGAGTAGATATTTATCTTTCAGTTTTATTTCCTTGTTGTCCGGGGCTAAACTGATGCAATCAGTTTGACTGTGTTTATTTATTGTGAAGGCATACTCTCTTTTCTAAGTACAGACATCGGTACTGTTTTTCAAGTGGTGAAAAACTTCACATGGGTTGCATACTGTGAATAATTGTCAAGTGGGCGTTTTCGTCGTGGAATTCAGAGTACTCTTTAGAGCAACGGAGTGGAGATTAGCTACACAATAGTACTTATTACATGTGTTTTAAAGCAATATGCAACATACATTTGCAAATCGCTGTTTCTACGTGACGTGATTAATACGTTTCACACCTTGTCTGATTTAAGGTTGAGGCCAACAGACAGACATGTTAACCATCTACCACCTCCTGAGGACATGTCTCTGGACTTTACCCCTGTTTACTGTTGTATGGGCCGTTTCGGGCTTTGCCATTACGTGAGTACATTTTTAAAGGTTACAAGAGCTGAACAAACATAATTAATTGTGTGATGTACAATCCATGTATTGATTTATTGCTGCTTTCTTTAAGGAAGAAGTTTGTTTTTTCTAAGCACTACACCTTTCTCTTTTAAGTGACAAATAGGCATAGTCACATCACGTGTGAATTGCTCAAATACATGCATGTACCAATGAGAATGAACTTTAAAATTAAGATTTCCGTGTTTTAGATCTATTGAATCAAATCAATACGAGCTTTATTATCAGAATTAACCACTCAAAGCACTCTCCTTTGAGTACAGGCCCTTAAATACATGCAATATCAAGTAGGACATTTTAAACTAATGGTTACTATAGTGTATTTGATACGAACAGTTCAAGGCGTTTTTGAGAATAATCATCTTTTTTTCAGTTGTAAAATATCGTCTCTGGTTTTAATTATTCAATGATATAGGCCCTTCTTTTGGAGTTTCAATGGATCTCATTCTTAAAATAGCAACAGCAATCTAAACATGCAATATATGAAATTGTAAATTACACATATTTACGAGATGAAAAGAAGAAATTCATATCAAAGGAATATTAAATCAAATGTAACCTCGAAACAAAACAATGGCATGTGTTTCTAAAGTATAAGTACATTTACCTGCCTATAGAAAAAACCTTTTATTTACATAAAAAATGTAATGTACATTCATGTTAAACTATTTTCGTTAAATAACTTTCACCTAGCCAAGAAGTAGAATCTATACCATCAAAAAACCACGGGGCGGTTTTCAGTATTATCTATCTGGGGAAAGTAATTAGAATCTATTAGTGTGTCACGGTTGAATTGGCAGAATTATAAAAATAGACTAATCAAAATAAAATAATTTCTTTAGTTTCGTGTGGGGTGGGAGTGAGGGCTGTATTCATGACTCTCCATTTAGTAATTTTGGTTACCGGTGATTTCTGTATCTTAATTATCGACAGTATTATATCAATTCCCTGCTTACCTTGCTTAATAAAATACATTGCACATCAAAGAAATGTTTTTAGGCGTTAAATAATGGGAGAGTAATAAAACAGTAAGTTACATCTGTACATTTAGTGGTTGTGATTTTTCTTTAAGCAATTGTCGTGGTTATCTTTCAAATCAACAAACCAACAAAAGGGAAGCGAATGAAAAAGAAAGAGTCTGACTTAATAACAGAATAAAATATAATCAAACGAAACAAAAGTTACCCTCCTTAGCAACACCTAGCAAAGGTGCGTTCGTTTTCCACTTTTTATTGTAGATTGAGGGCGCATGTGAATTACGGCAACTTCCCCACTTAATTAAACCAAATAACAAATCCGTTCTTTAAAACAACAAGGGACGTAAGAAAAAAAGGAACAGATATAATAACTGAGATAAAAAATAAGTCAAATGAGAAAAACGTGACTTTACCCAGCCACTAAGGTGCGTTCATTGTCCATGCTAATTGTAGATTGAGGACGTATGTATAGATGGACGACAGCTAGCTCACTTAAACTAAATCAAATCCCATTCCTTCTCCAGCAGGTCTTGGAAGGCTTGCTGACTGTTATCCGGATGATGCATCCGGATTTCAGAAAATAATTAAATGCCAGTATTGTCGTCAGAGAATAGTGTACTGATATTATTTTTCCCAATGACTCTTATCCGATGAATAAAAACTTTATCGCAAGCTGAAATAAATCTGGATATATAGGAGTTGGAACTAATTACAAATTTCATTATCAGGAGTTATGGTATATAGACAAGATAAAATCATTTTATTTTGCCGAGAGATTAATTGTTGAGAGAAGAACCCAATATGATCTGACAAGGGGTATTGCACCGAATGATACTTGGTATAAAATACATGCAAAATGAATCGAGTCTAAACAAATAACGCTTTTTTCTACAAGTATCGATCAAAATGTTTATTTGTCTACAAATTTTTTTGTTTTGCTAAAACGTTTGGAGGTACTAGACAAACTTTTAAATTTGTTGAGCACACCTAACTACTGAATATCGCTCCATATTCCACACATTCGTTGGTTTTTCCGAAGATATTACAAGTAGGATCGCACGCATATTTTTTTTTTTAAATATTCTATCGAGATTGATATTTTTTGTATGAAATTTATTTATTGCTTTCATGTGTTTTTATTTTTGCTCTAAATTCAAACTTGTCATTTTATTAAACACCCGAGACCCATTAGATTATGCCAGTCCATTCTCAATAAGTCTTGACGCGTGAATTTATACCAATTGAAAACTCAAACCCTGTTTGATTCAGTGTAAAATTGGCAGAATGTTTCATTATCTGATATCGGTATCAAAATATCAACGAGTTGGTTTTTTTTTTGCAAACGACGACAGTTTGTTATAAAATGACTCTAATAAATGTGTAAAAAAGGAAATATTTAACCCCGTTCAGTTTCATGGATCCGTAAGGACAGCATTTACTGCCATAAAATGTTGCAAAAAAATAATCATTGGTCTCATAAGGCCAGTTCCATGCCGTTGTATTAACAAACTTTATTCCTATCAATAGAATCATAAAAGACGAGCAGACGTCAGTGGTGATTTACCAAATACACTGAAGTACTATTTAGGGGCGCCATGTTTTAATCATGCTCAGAGCGTTCCCGAGATTTAAGAGTGGAAAAAATCCAGGCAATATGAAGCTACTTCTAAATACAGCTGGCAGTGCTTCTGTGTGTAGTATGCCTGTCCTTGAAGATCTCTCCGACCATCCCACTTTAGTGTCGGCTATGGGATCATTAAGAGACGCTGATTTCCGCTCGGAAGCTATGCTAATGACCGCTCCATTTATAAACCCCAGATCAAGAGCTTGAATTGCTTTTATTAATGCGGTACATTTCATTGCAGATACGGCATTTCTCAGGCATTGAATCACACCTCCGATGTGTTTCCATACATAAGGTATTTGAATTAATATGATATTGATTCAAGCATACATATTGATCAAGAACTTGCAATTCTAGTTGATAAAAAATAAAATTTCAAGAAATGACTCTAGAATTTTATTAGCTAAGTATATTACACATACTTAAGAACTTGCATTTTAGTTTTTAAAAAACCCAGAATTTAAAAAAAAAAATCCAACAATATTCTAGATCTTCATTCGTTTCCATGAATACCCATGCTGTCAACTTTCGAAATTTACAAATACAGTTATTTGTTCCAGAAAAAGTACTTTTGTTTCAGATATGTGTATCATGCAGTTTTCTGTTTTTCAGCAAAACAGGGACAGAAATTCCCGAGAGGGGGCTTTTCTCATTAATCGTCTTTGTCTGCAGTCTTTCAAGTAAGTGGTTCTATAAAATCGAAAACTGTGGTCAGCGCGATATCCTACATTCTCATTTCTGTTGTAATGAATCTTTTTGTAGATACTGACAGAGCAATACGATAGATTTTGTCGTCTGTAAGAGTGCTTTATTGTTCCTGTAACGTTTAGGGTGTGCCAAAACAGCTTGTTTATATAAAAGTAATATTGTGAAGTTCAAGTGCCATGCAATGATTAAGTTAAATATGATAATCAGGGTTAAACAGTACTTTGAGACGTACGTACAAAGGTGTTTAGGTAGCTTCGTTAAGCATAAACATCTTTCCTATTATTTTCCGTGCGATAATGCTTCCATATAGATTCTAAAGTGTCTATATTGGCACGACTAGGACCCACCTGCTGGGAATGACTCGCATTGACAACAGCTAAAATGGAAAGCTCTGAGAAAACTCGTATTGAAAACAACTTGAATGGAAAGTTCTTCCGTTCTGATATTAATTTTCTGTTTCAGTGGCTCTTAATGCAGAGATCCGATTCCAGTACGTCCGCCTTATGATGACACAAATGTCCTTGACCCCTGCGGAAAAATCCCGTTGGATCACCGCCAACAAGTTGTCCTTAGGACTCGGACTTATCGCCTCGTTTGGGCTTGTATTCGTTGCAAGTTTCCAGGTAGCAATTCTGTTAATATCGCACGTTAACTCTATTTTTCAAATCTGAAATCAATGCTGAAATTACATGTATTTGTTATAATCTAAGATTGCCAAACTTATCTAAATTGTTATAATTAAGTTTAGGAATCTTTGGGTTTATTTTTTTTTTTTTACATGTAATGTAACATAGTACAAAATAACGTGGATATATATACTATGTACGATGCACTGAAAAAACCAATTCATCAATTTGTATAACCAGTGTTCAGTTTTCCCACCAACATACAAAAAAACACCCCAGTTGGCTTTTGGTCAGAATATTACATTGATTCTTTTTAATACATTTTAAAATATCATTTACTCTTTATCATATTTGCCTTGTGTAGGTGGATACATTACCAGTGCCTCATTACATGGGAGCTTTCTTGACCTTTGGCCTTGGGTTCATTTGCTGTTGGATTCACGCAGCTATAACCTACAAACTGTATAAAGAAGAGAGGAAGTCAATGTTGAAACTCACGTTTGTTTTTCAGGTTTTAGTCAGCATGACCATCACAATCAGTTTCATCACATGTATCCTTTGACAGAGGGAAAATTATAAACAACTCTTTATTTCAAAAAATATAAAAATATATGCATGTATTACTGATCATGTTCTTAATAATATGTTGACTTTCCCTCAAAACTTGAATTTTACATGCATACAACTGATCAGTGCTCTGCAAATCTGTAGCTCAACGGTAAATTTCGGGATGACGGACCGTAGAGCTGTAGTGCCTAACACATTTAAATCTTGCAAAAAATTGCGCAAAATTTGGAATGATGAACCTAATCTCCTTACATATTCTGAACAAATAATTGATAAAAAAAATCCTTAGATATTTTACCACTAATGTGACTTTACTTGCCTCCAAACTTCACCATCCCCGTAAAATGAAGAAGACCAAGTGTGATTTGTTTGCATGTAGAAATCTTGATATGCACGTGAATTTAATACACTTGTTTTTCTGAGGTCTGTTAGACTAAGAGAACTTCAATTAAACGATGATAACAGTAGTAAATTGTTTGAAGAATTTGATGATTTCAAGTATTTACAAACATAAAATACATGGTTACTGTCTTGAAATATAAGCTATATTTGGACAAAGGTAAGAAAACATGACAGAGGGCGAGGCTTGCCGAGCGCTCTTCACGTTTTCGGCCCGATACCATGGATTATTCATGTATGTATGACTTCATTCCACATGTTTCTTTCAACATCATAACAAGCAAGATGCAAACTAAACTCGAACAGTTTATGAAAAGACCTCTTTCATCTTTCGAAGATCACAAAACAAACTTAAGAACTTAAGCCTCTTTTGCAAAAGAATTTATTTGATGAAACAACCATTGTAGATAAACCAAAGATCCTAAATAACTCGAGTAATATTTAATATGAGACAGAACTGCGTGCTTGAGTTAAGTTACAGAGGGCTTAATAAAGTCTCTTAGTTGTGACAAACAGAATGTTCATGGCTGACACTCGGGGAGATCAGTGAACTCCGAACACGACGTTAGAGCTTGGCAAGTTGATTGCGATTCGTGATTGTGAGCAATTGAGAGTGATTTTCTCCTTGCTTTGGATAATGAACGGCCTTGGGTTTTATTAATTAAAATTATTTCTTTCTAAGAGGCTTTAGGGGCTCTTTACAGATGCCTTTGCATGGTTTGCGCGACACATTTATGCTTCATTAGCCTACCTATAAACGGTGCTTTAAGGGGAAAATGCAATTGATGAATCTTTCTTGGCCACTAGAGGAATTGAGCAACATCATTCGTTAACGTCATTCCGTTGTTTTTAATTTCATTTAAACATTCTTTGATGTATTTACTCTGTGTCAGCAGTTTGAAAATTTGATGTATTATTTTATTAAAGAGTTCTACCGATTTGTGCAGAATAAGGACTAAATTTTTCTTCATAAACGATGAAAACTTATGAAAATTGAATGTAGACCTTCGAGTACACATTGATGCATATTTCACGCAAGTCACAGTATGACGAAGACATTATCCTCCAGCTATCACCATATCGCATGTTATAAAAAGATTATACAATCTCATAATCCTTAACTTAAAAAGTCGTTATCAGCTTTGCATCATACAGATATCAGAAGAAACAAGGACACGGCACTAAAGAGGTATTCATGATAGATTCTAAAAATAACATTTTATGGGGGAAAAAAGTTTAAAGATTTGTTCAGGGAGATTAAGAAGTGTATGTAATCTTTAATCAAGGAAAGACTCTTTACAGACCGAAAAACATTGAATATATCATAGCACTGAATCTCATACATGTATCTTTTCAAAAGTAAGACACAACTTAAAGACAAAAAACCCCACATATTTTCTATCAATTAATCGAGAATTACTTTTGCTTTACAGAAAGAGTTGCGAAGCATTTTTCAGTCGGCATCTACTTCGGAGTGGGTTTTGGCGATTGCCACTATTTCCTATGTCCTTACTTTTATACCAAGTTTTAGAAAATTAGAATTTGATGGTTTCAATGTTAAGTTTAAACAACTGGCGACAAATAGCAAAACAGTAAGTATCATCGCTTAACAAACATGCATATGTGCAGATTAGAGAGAACGGAATTGAAATTTTTGCATATTCATTTATTAATATTTTAATTTTACACGACCTTTTTTCATAATTTAATCTTTCTTCTTTTTCATAGAATCTTTGTCTGAGGCTGTGCAACTGTTGTTCTTGAAGAGCATTATCAGCCAGGCTTCTGTTATATAGATCACAACATTGGACGTAGTCATTTTATCACGAACACATATCGAATATGTATTGGAAAAGGGACACAGGAACATTTTTTTGAAGCTGCATACCACACGACGTTATTTATGGCCAGCGAAAACTTATGTAACGGATATACGTGTTGACTGGTTTATACAAAATATGTTAAACTTTCTACGGTTCCGATGAAAAGAACTTGGATGCGATGCCTCATTAATGCTGTTTTAGAGCTTGTGCTATTTTGTCATTTGGTGCCTGGCCACGGGATCATCAATCTGGCATATCAAAATTGTATTAAAGGGTTTTTAGTAGCATCGTATCATGTTGTTAACCACAAAATTTTCAGTTGAAGTTCTTTAATTTAGTGATAATTATTTTATCAAGTAATTAAAAATTGAAGCCAATGTAACAATCATCTGCGGAGTTATTAAAAACTCCTGAAAATTCAACAATTTCAGAATACGTTGAAGTTTCATAAAAATCATACTTCAACTAAATAGTTTTGTGTTTGCCCTAATGTAGGTTTCTTTCCTTATGAGAATAAGTACACTACATTTTCAATCGGTGGACAATGGTGCTTCTTTTCTCAACTTGATATTCATAGATCTAACAAAGACATCAGAAAATCATCCATATGGTTACCATTTACACACACAGGTAGAGCGAGATCCTACTGGGAGGTATAGAATTTCATGAAATCTGTTTTTTGCATTTATGCACGTTCATGTCCATACCCTTACCTGTCGATGTTGTTTTTGAACAAAATGTGTGTACATTAAACTGTAATCATTAATACTGATCACATGTATGTTTAAACTACTTATACATGATGTTGGTTATTTAGAACCATTTTAATAAGAGCTTGGACTTTTGGTAGTTGTGTCAAACAGTAATGTGACGTAGGCCTGTCTATTTCATTGTCGGTCACTCAGCCGTGGCTCTTTGAAATCAACAAGATTTGTCTGGCTTTTGAGCTAAAACTACGCAATCGATGCATATTTCACTCGAAACCAGCGTCATTTTTAACGTGTTTTGATGCAAGAAATAGATGGTTACGTCCTACCTAAAGTCCAAGGTCTTGTTAAAATGGTTCTATGTAACGTTACATGTAGCGGCAAATATCGATGATGGAAAAGGGACATGATCCGGTCACGGTAATGTACATGTCATTTTCGCCATGATATTGTCATGTTGTAAATTTTGAATTTACCGGGTGGCAGTAAATTCAAAATTTCTAACGTGACAATACAAGAATTTCAAGTACAATTTGGCAATCATATTTTATTGTGTTTAACAATTCTACACTAAACAATATTATCATGAAAGGAAAACTATTTTATAATGCTTGATTGTCATTTCTATTCACGAATAAAAACTTTCATATATCGCTGATAAAATTATGTATACCTTGAGTACAATTGTAAGCTCAGATTTTGTTGTCAAATAAATAAAAGACTTATTTTTCTCATAATTCATCTTGTCTCTTCTCTCCGAAGTATCATATTAATTGTGTGATTACCTATACCATGAAACCAGTTTATTATCGACAAATCTCTTTCTTGGCTTTATTGCTGCCATTCAGCTATTGATTTGCAAACCGACGACAGCGGCGATCGAATATGACCATATACTGATCAAAGAGGCAGATATAAGAACCCTGCAGCAGTTTGGCCTTCATTGCTTCGGTTCAAATTCTGAAGATAAGAGCCATCTCTGACGTCAAGGCTGACAATAAAATTGTGTTATAGGTATACGTAGACGTGGAATGAATTTAATTGAAAATCGATAGAAATTAAATAATTTTAGCATCTGTAAAAGTGGAATATTGTCACCATGGTGAAGACGAAGAGAGATAGTCGTAGCCGCAGTGTAGTACTGTTAGAAGACAACAGAAATGAAATATCTCTTCCTACTAGTTGGGTAGAACACAAAACAATGGTGATAAATCCCTAGCTGCAGGTCTGTATCTCCCGGTCTGAAAAAAAATCGGATGGACGACCTGGCATGGCATGACATGTACATGTACATGTACCATTAAAGTACAAACTTAGCTTTTCATAGATTTATGGGTTAGTACATGTACGAATTATTTTTGACTTCACATTATGTCAAAAATACTTAACAGTATGTGATAAAAGGACGAGAAAACATTTTGCTCTGAATAATGTATGTTTGCGTTTTTTTTTTAAAAACATTTTATTTATACTGTACTTATACAATTTAGTAAAGAAATGACATTTAATTAGAAGAAAAAAAAAAGAAATTCAATGAAACAAAAAGTTGAGTATTGTACAGAGTAGATATATTTTTGAAATACTATTTTGTCATCTGTGACTTGTGTAAACTTCTGCAGAAAAGAATTCCTTTCTTAAATGCAAGGACGGTAGAACGAGATGGCCGGGTTACGTAATGTTTAAGTACACGCATTGCTACTGCAAAAAAATACCCTGCTTGTCGTTGATATTACTGGTAACTGACAAAAATCAATCAATTTGAATTACTTTTTCAATTAAGTCCAAAGATATGCATAATACAGCTTCTTCGTCCTTTGTTAGTTTATCCTGAAATAGTCTTACGATATTGTATTAACTCTATTATTGGATATTTTTAACATTTATTAATTGCTCTGAGTTTAGCAATCTTATGTTATAGAAAAGCATCTACATGTATATAACAATGGTTGCTAGCTAGGTTCTGCATATATTCAACACTGGAGTGGAAAGGGAGGGGCGGGGGGAGTGGCATTAGTGAATGGGGGAGTTTGAACAAAAGCACCCATCTTTTAACTATTGTAAAAACATATTACAAAATATATGTTACAGAGTACTTTAAAGTGGTTCATTTTGTACGGATCCGCTAAATCAGAGACAGTCTAGAGAGAACAAAATCGATGGATAATTTCCCCGGCGAATAATGAACAAGGGTGTTTTCTGATCCTAGTTGTGGCAAGAAAATGAACAAATCATTCATGGATAAAACAAACTTTATGATAAAAAGGCTTCATAAAGTCCAGTGGGGGTTGTGAAAATTGCCCGTTCCCATATCATTACATGATAATACGCTGAATTCCTTGAAATTGCAAGAATTTAGTGAATAAATTTCTCGGAAGAAATGATTATCACGAATACTCTAATATTTGTATTGATTTAAGAATGGAAATCATATACTAGCTTGAATCTGTTCAGTACTTGTAAAATTTAATGCCTTTCTTGCTTTACAATAAAAACAGTCCTGTGGTAATACACCACATATACTGATATAAGTCAACGTTTGCTTGCTTTGCAAAAACAAAAAAACAAAACCCACCACCCATACATCTCGTGTACATGTATATATAAATGTTATAGCCTTTGAGCTACAATGTCGATTGTGTATTTACGAAGAATATATTAGATATTCCAGTAAAATACGATATTATGAAAGAACATGTCATGTTTCATTTTCTCAATGCAAAAACCAAATCAAGAAAGATAACTCAATACCAAACCAAGTACAACATTGGTAAGATTTTGCATCCCTTACGTCTCTGATATATTGTGTTTTCATACTATACAGTACCATTGACACTGCGTAGTCTGCTGAACGTCCCGTCGAGGGAGGGTGAAGGGGGGGGGGGGGGAGTAAAATTTATACATTTATATAGTAAGGTTACCGAAAATAGGCCTGCCTCCCACCCTATCCGCCGAAATTTTTCTTTTCGTAACGTGTGTATTGGTACACCGATTGTATTTGTTTAGTATGACTTGCTGATTGTATCTTTTGACAGCAAAAAATGCTATCCGTACGTATTTTTAATTTTTTTTTTCAAAGGGGATGGGGGGGGGGGGGGGGGTTAATGAGTGCAGTAGATATAAGCTACCAAGTTCAATATTCAAATATCACAATCACAATCATGCGTGCAATTAAAAAAAAATTATCTATTCGTTTAATGAGTTGATTAATATTTTGACTTATTTGTTAATTTTCATATGCAATGATCTTTTGAGTATAATATCAGGTTGATGTGTATGCTTTTTAAGTAATTATATGTATACATATGTATATAACAAATGATATAATGTCTATAATTATAGAAATCCATCTTCATTATTTTTAATACTTCATCATTTAAAGGGTAGGGGGGGGGGGTTAATGTGTGTAGTAAATATAAGCTACCAAGTTCAATATTCAAATTTCACAATCACAATCATGCGTGCAATTTAAAAAAAATAATCTATTCGTTTAATCAGTTGATCAATATTTTGGCTTATTTGTTAATTTTCATCTGCAATGATCTTTTGAGCGTAGCTGGCGAATCTTTATTGAGCTGGTTGTCACTAACTGACACGCGTGTGTTAGGGATTATAATAAATGAAATTTTATTCATTTGGCGTGTAGTGTTTGATAAAACAACATTTTGTATGTATATTTTTATTTCACCCCATACGAACAACTAGATTTCCCTTCTCACTTTTTTAACTTGATAATTACCTGGAGTTAAAATCTCATTTTATATTTATCGCTTCTGCTTTGATACACGAATTTCGCTGAATTGTTCATTTTTCATCTTGTAAAAAGAAACTTCTCTCTGTAGATTATGCAGTGTACGACCTTACGGGGTTATATCTGCTTGCCTTCAAAAATATCAAACAGATTGTAAACAAATTTAAACTCGAGTCGACTGTTCCTCGTCACGAGCCGGTCTTATTCTGAACATTTCGCCCATTTCGGATACAGTGCCGCTGATAACATTGATGGAGACAAGCTCCTATGCCTGATCCCGTTATTCTCATGATAAAACGCAGACTTGGGGTGTTAGGTCGATCACTTAGTCCATAAAAAATTTAAATCGTCACATTTCATCTCATTGCCTCGTTATCATTTTAACAATTTCAGTAAATACATACAACGTCTTGTTTCCCAGCCTCCCATAATTACACGTAGCCTTGCACGGGGGTCGGAACCCTCATGTTAACATATACATGTTAAGTAAGTAAGAGCCATCGCGATTTCATTGTAGTTTTCATCTTTGGTTTTATCAAGCTGTAAGGTAAGTTCGTTTGCATATTATAATTAGATCAGGTTGATGTTTATGCTTTTTAAGTAATTATATGTATACATATGTATATAACAAATGATATAATGTCTACAATTATAGAAATCCATTTTTATTTGTTTTTAATCATTCATCATGTATTGCTTCATGAATTTTTTTTAATCTTACTTGATGCCCCTGACATCTCGTTGTTTTCAACAGAAAGGTAGAACGAGAGAAAAAAATATGAATTGAAATTGATGTATCAATTGATTTACATGTACTTTTTAACCTTATCAAGTTCAGATATTTTTCAAATACCAAAACTTCTAACTGTATAGGATTGATATCGTGTCTTCAGCACCGACCGTAAGGCGAAAAAAACCCTTTTTTAAAAAATCTATATACATATACAAGTACGTATGGTTTTTTTTTCATCTCTTCAATCTCTTCATGAGCTTCATTAATATTCTTCAAACTAACACAATCATACACTTAAATATAAAAACAAGATAAATGCATTACATAATTCAAGGAATAAAGGTCCGAAACATCAACGAACACTCTCTCTCGCCCGAATTACCTCGTTGTTGGCAGAAATGATTAATTGGGAATTTACGTGTTAAAACAACACGTCCTATGCTTTTGGAGCATACTATCTTAAAAAGTAAAAAAGTTATATAACTCCTATTTAAATCCCCATGATGACAAATAATTTTGTTAGGACTACCTGTACTTGTATCTGAAAACACATCGAAAATAAATGATGATCACAAGGTGCATAGTATGGAGAGAGAGCTAATTTAAGGTATCGATTCCTACATATTTTTCTTTCTGAACGCTAATTACAGCCTTTACAGGTATGATTTATTCCACCCGTTAAGGGGTGATCTATAGCGGAAATATATATCACGTTCTCAAAACGTCCTTATTGATTCGGGGAAGCTTAATGTTTACTATGACGTTACCAACTAAAGTTTATTTGGGTTCTATTAATTAATTATTGCGTAATCGTGAGCAGGGTAGTTAAAAGAACGTATAAAACGTTTTGAAATATTTTATGTATGGATTTTATTCTTTGTCCATCTTTTTTTTTTGCTGGATGTACCGAAAGGAGCATCGGTTTTTCTGCATACAATGAGAGGGAAAATATAAAAATAAATTACACTATTTACTGCGGGTATATATTTTTTTTCGATCTTTTATAACTCTTTCCCTAAAAGAAACCTACACGTAACGTTGATTTAAAACAAACTTGTTTAAAAATAGTATTCTCTATACAGGAAAATTAAGTGCTGAATATGTCCTGGTATATCAATGCAATGCGGAAAGGGTGCATGCGCATTTAACATTTAAAACAAAAACTGCATTAACTTGCAAAGTATGAAACACTTAACATATTCCATTGTCACTACACTTCAATATTTAAGTATTTGTTAAAGAGAGATGGGCCTCTTAAATAGTTGATCATATATACATAAAATACTACACAAGAGTACTATGCGTTAATAGTCCGAACAATTATGGAGGGTAATCGTGTTAAAAAATCCAGACATGTATACTTGTAAATCCGAATATGTAATCGTGTTGGTGTGTGAGTCTGAATATGTGTAATTCTGATCGTGTAACCTATAAAACTCGGGCATAAACACGTGTAAGATTTGACTCAGTTCCTTCGCACGATGCACAATTTGCAGCTTTATTGCTTTCATCAGTTAATTAAACATTGAACTTTGCACACTTTCAATCCGTAGTTTCTGCATTTGTATCTCCAGGCTCGGCAATAGCACATCTGACATAATACAAATTGACAAATGTAAAGTTTACAAGTTTGTCGAATTTTGACATGACCTTATATGGCAACTGCCTTGCTGCGGGGAAACGGTATGCCGTAATCGCCGGAATGGATGAAAAATAAACATAATATTCAGCTTAACTGTTGCAATAAGCTATTAATGAACGACACTTTTTCTATCGAAAATACCGGTATTATTTTTAGAAAAATTTTGAGGCATGATTGAAACTGGAACTAACATGAAAAGGGTCATGCATATAAAAATCGTCGCCGATGTGACGAATGCGCAAATTTCTGTAATATAATTCTCATGGTATTATACAATAAGGGTTAAAAAGAAATGCCTTATATCTTATTTCTCTAAAATATTTTGACATGTAATTTAAACTGGAATATATTTTAATGCGTACTCTTTTCTAGAAATGAGACGGATTAAGAAATTTCATAAGGGGGTAAATATATTTTGAGCGGCATGAGGTTCGGAGACCGCCGTGAGGTCCTATGTAGCTCCATTGCTTCTGAATTCTAAGATTTTTTAGAGAGAATTTTTAATCGGGTTTTTCGATTATTGAAATAGTGAAAATGGCGGGCGGGCGAGTATCTGCCAAAAAGGTACCCTTATTGTACCGATAACTCCTCGTACAGTTTTCGAGGTAGGAAATTGTTCTTTTGCATATCAATTATACATATATCAGAGGTGTGCAAATTGCTAGGATTTTGATTTCTGATAATTTATAAAAAAAATATCAGCTGTTGAACTTATTCATTTTTGGCAAAAACATTGCATATAGAGTACCCCATTTCTTTGAATAGGTAGTATTTATCAATTCAGGATTGACAAATGGATTATGGATACTGTTCACACAAAAGAAAACCCGGTTTGCTGTCACATTGACAGCTTTTCTCTTGTTCTTTTTGTTATTTTTCTGAATTAGTTAGAATAAACGACCTGCAAAGATTTGGTAATTTTTTGCGGAAAAATGTATGTAACTATACATGTATTTAAACTTTTTTAAAATATCAAAATGATTTTGTTGTGCAAGTGATAGATAAATAATAAAACAATCTAAAACTGTTATAAAAAAAAGAAGTTTTATAATTATTAATCAAAGTACAAGTTTTGTTAAAAATTGAAAGGTTTTGAAGAAATGGTAATGGTATACTAGTATGTTTATGTTTTTGCAATTATGATTTTTCCTTGTAAATTGGATTTCTGAAAGTAAGGAACGGGGTGGGTCGGATGAATTTGATCGTATATGAACTGGATTTTAAAATACATGTATATACTGTATTGACGATAATTTTACAAAATTAAGTAGTTGCAGTACATGTTCACAAGTGGCAGTAAAGCTGTATTACAGGTGACACTCGATGGATCGAACTTCGATCTCTCGAAGTTCTTGATCTCTCGAAGTGAAATCACGGTCCCGATTTTTTTCTCTATATAACTAAGCAAATTTACTCTTGATCTCTCGAACTCCGATCTCTCGAAGTTCTTGATCTCTCGAAGTAAAACCTGGGTCCCGTTATACATATTTGATTGTTTTTGACTCTTGATAACTCGAAGTAGTGACTGTGTACACACGCGACCGATCAAGTGTATAATTAGCTCCGCGTGGACCTTACCTGGATGATCGAGTGAATCCCTGGGGCTAGCGTGGTAGTGTTAATTGGTTAATTACGGAAGTGACACTACCCCTTGCTTCCTTCAAAGGGTAGATCAGAATTACACATATTCATACTCAGACTCACACACCAACACGATTACATATTCGGATTAACAAGTTTACATGTCTGGATTTTTGAACACGATTACCCTCCATAAACAATAACATTGCACTTGTATTTTCGTTCGTCAGTATCACAATCTTACCTTAAATACATTATAAATTTAATGAATGTATCAAGTATATTGTTTTATAAGTATTTTTAATATGCGCAGTATATAAATACACTATTCTATGAAGATGTCTGATGAAATATGCTACGTTAGTACGATATCATTTATTTATAATATACATTTACAGTATATACAGTGACGTGCCAAAATTGATGCAACTTTTCCATATCGTCATTGTCACTCAGCAAACTTTCTCGTCTTTTCAAACTGTCATAAATCAAAAACTACAAAAGACACTTACTTGAAATTTTTAGTATTTAGTGATGCGGCCTTTAGATGCAATTTCAGATTTTAATCTTCTTGGAATTGTGTGGTGTTAGTTTCTGACATAGGGAACAGTTAGAGAGGACCAGGTTTTCTAAATTTCAGTAATCAAATTATCTCTGGATTTAATCGCTGTCGGTGATTTTCTTAAACGGATTTTTAATATTAACCATATGTTTTCTATAATATTGATGTCTGGTGACGTGTGATGGCCAGTCAAGACAATTTAATTCATTTTCATTTTTAAGGCAGTTGTTAATTGTGAAGCATGACATATTGGAATATAAATGGAGAATTTCCAAAATGATTTCCAATGACTGGCCATAAATTTTGCACAGGAGGTTCAATATATTTCTCAAAGCTCATATTTCCAGATATTGGCACTAGTGTCCCCACTCCTGAGTATGTCGCACATCTCCATAAATAGCACTTACTCTCACTTTGCGGCCATGTTGACCAACACAATCTAGTTGGTATGCTTCATCCTTAGTTCTCCATACATGTATACGCGGTTTTCATTTTATATATCTATCTGAGTTTCATCAGAAAACATAACTTTTCTGCAATAACTGAACTTCAATGACATGCTTTTTCATATTCTTACACCATGAATACGGCGTTTTCTATTGACTTCTGAAACAGTGAGGGTTTTCCTTACTTTATGTCTGCTGATTCCATGAGAATGGAGTCTCCTTTGAATTATTTTGATCGATAATTTTTTTTTTTTTTGGGGGGGGGGGGGGAGGGGAGGGGCATGTTGATTAAAATTATCCACAATTTCACTCAGAGTTTGTCTTCTATTCTTCCTCACGGTCAGAATCAAATTTCTGTCACCCCTCTCATCAATCAAACTTTTTCTTCCACGGTTGGAGCTCTTTTCCATTCGTTAATTTCCCCATCATTATATTTTTTCACTAGCCTAGAAATTGTAGAATTATCCACAGAAAATAGTTATGTCAATTAACATTGTTGTTCACCTTGAAGATACAAATCTATAACCAATTTTCTTTGCTCCTCTGACAATTCTTGTCGTCTGCCCTCCATTGTTTACAATGACGTCACTATAGAGTTAAATCAAGGGGGAAATTTAAAATGGGTGTAAGGGGAGATCATACCCCGCATGATTTGTTCCAAGCATCATTGTTGTGAAAAAAAACCCCATTAAATTTGGAATTATGGCACGTCACTGTACAATGCACTTATAGGTGTCTTTAAGTCTTTGTGAATTTGACTTTTTCTTTATTTAGTGTGTTGTGATCTATTGCATCTATTTTATTTGAACCTTACTGGCACTGTACCAGTTATCGGCTAAAGTTTAACGTTTTCTTTTCGGATTTCCTTATTTCTTGATATTTTTGAATAAAATTTGACATACTTTAAATGGTGAACTCCTTGTTTATGCACCTGTTAGGTTAAATCATTATTTAGAACCCCAAAACACCTTGTTTGTGTGCTTTTTAGCACACTCCGAATTTGCCTAGTTTTTACGATTTACTGTACCAGTTATCGGCTTCTCGATAATAACATAGCATGTTACGTATTAAAATCCCTGTAGATATTGATTTGACATTCTGCAAAATGTAATTTGAATTATGCCCCTTTTGAGGCCAGACGAAAGGTCGTAGGGGTTATGATACATAAACAAAACTCATAAAATTATTCGTTTATTATCATACGGTAATACACAAAATCGTAGACTATTCAGTGCATAATACCGTGCAATCAGGCGTTCAACTGCGCTATGAATCTCTCAGAATTTAGTAAATTCCTTTTGTTTCTACATGTTATATGTAGTGATATAATGTCAAATCAAAGAAGGGAAATGATAATGTATCACAAAGGGGGTTATATTCTAGTTTTAACTTACTACGTCACTTCCCCCACTGCTGAAAGTGCAAAGATGTAAATGATCGTTTAAGCTCATGTTTAAAACATATTCAAGAAAGTTATCAAGCAAACTTACTTTTCTTTATTCAAAATAGAGGACTGAATTAAAAAATATCGGATAGTCGCGTGCTATAAACCCGAACTCTCAGTTTAGCCGATAACTGGTCTTAGCCGATAACTGGTACAGAACCAGTAGTGACAAATAGAACACTATATCGTTGCCTCTGAACGTACCGACGGCACGGTATACATGCGTTAATTTTCCTGTTGACAGACAGCGGTACATGTGAAATTTATTTTCCTGTACGTTTTCGCAGGCGGCAGTATATATTTAAACAATAAAATGCTTTCTTTGATGATTTACGGGATATGAAGGTGGCGAATTGCAGAAAAAATACATAACCCGCGTTATTAAAATTAAATAAATTGATCGTAAAAAATATGTAAAATTCACTAAATTACTGTTAATGTACATCAGTACGTTGGCTAAAAGAAAGAGTCAAATCGTATCCTATGGTAATATGAGTCTGACATCATCATGATTATTTCGCGCAGTCCGTGATTTTTCTAAGGCCTCTGTAGGTTTCGACCAATCGATAAACGGGGCGTGTAGATTTCACTCCTGTCAGTTTCCTGTTAGTTTCAGTCGCTGTAGGTTTCGAACAATCGATAAACGGGGCGTGTAGATTTCAGTCTGGCTGTTTCTATAGAGCTATGAATTAAGTATAAGTTTCGGTAAGAAATTGAGGGAATCATTTGGTAGATGTAAATATACATATATCATGTACAATATATTCCAAATGTTGTCAGGGCAGTATACGTGCACTGCATTCCAAATGTTACCAGTGGCAGTATACGTGCAATCTATTTCTTTTGACGTCGGCGATTCTTCACCGGCAGAATGTGATACCATATAATGTAAAGTCGACTCCTTTTTCGATATATTTTAGTTGACGATGGTATATTGATTTATGCTGTGGACTGTCGCAGTGTGAACTCTCAACGCATTGCATGTTCATGTATCTATTGTTAGTATTGTATTGTATTGTATTAAAAAGATGATACATAATTATGTTATATTAATATTCATGTAGATTAGAATGTTGCTACACCATTTCTTAGATCAATTGTGTATGGTGCATCGTAAATTTGAAATATTATATTTGTTTCTTCCCTATTTTCGAGATCAGTCCCGGTGTGTGTTTCTAGCTGCCGTTAACTTGTGAACAATAAACATACATTTCCTCTGAAATGGGTTTGTACAATGTACATGTGTACTTATACTATATTATACATATGAATCCTACAAAGTGAAAAGCTTAGAGAGGAGGAAGTATATTGTAATGTTTTACATCCTATGATACAGCGAGTTTCTACTACATTTGCTGAACGTAGGTGTAAGCACATATGGATATAGATTTTTAGGGGAAGGTGTCAAAGTTATTAATTCATCATGCCAAAATACGTAAGGTAAGTTATCCATTTTCAGTACTACATACACTATCGATTCGATAGTTCATATCTTTAATATTGCGGGGTTTTTGTTTATATAAACAGACTAAAGTACCTGTACTCATACTATACTTATGTTTTATATATACATGCATGATGCGTACATCTTACAAAATTCGCATGAATCGTGTATTTTGTTCCTATACTTTGAACTTTCCGCGTCTTTAGATTGATAAATACATGTAATATACAAATGTATAGTGGACTGAGAAATAATATCACCAATCTAAACCCTCATGTACACGATCGACATACATTATTCATAGATGCACATACATGTATAACGCATTTCTGAATCCACTGCCCAACACGTGCTTATTTTATATTTTGCTTATTAACATGTATAAATATTTAGAACCATACATATGTATTGTTTGTTTTGTATGCTTATGCTCTCTCTCTCTCTCTCTCTCTCTCTCTCTCTCTCTCTCTCTCTCTCTCTCTCTCTCGTAATCAGCATTGACTCAATGACTCAATTAATGATATTAATTAACATTCCGTTTATAAATTGAACCCTGATAATATCCAAGGAAAATTCCGCCTAGTATTTTAAGTGACATACGATAAGTTAATTTCTGTCCCAAATATGCGTAGTATGTTTTTGTAATTTTCCGTAATGCTGAAATATGACTCCACGCATGCTGCTTTTAACAGATGGAAAATCTAATTGTTGAACAGTAGTAAGTCGATTCTAGGCAGGCATCTAGTCAAAATAGTTGGTCAGAAATATTGATAATGTCCTGCTAATATTATATCTGATTCAAGCAATATGAATGATAAGGCGGTCACTAATAGAGGGGAAAATGTAGAATATGTTATCTATGAGTATTGTAGTCTTCCGGCTTTCTTCGTTTATTTCCACGTGAGGAATACTAGGGGAATTTATCGAGGAAATCCGTGCACTTGAAGGAAAGCGAGAAACCTCTTACATCTTTCTATACATACATGTAATTATGTAGGCAATTTTAAGAATCTTCATAATACAAGTAATTATTTTAATAAATTTTATGAGCAAAACCCGTCCGTGTATACATACAGGCTACAGCAGATGAATTCAGTACTGTCTCTATGAAGACGTCGTTGAGAAAAATCTATTTTGTGTTTTTATTCTGTTGGACAATGGTCCAAGTGTTTCGGGAGAGCGATAAAAGTCGTCTAAATGTCCTGCCATGGCGAACCCCGAGGCACGTTCACTACGTTTTTATTGCTCGGGTCTGAACACGATAGCTTTGAGGATGCATCGAGATTTTTATCATGATATATTCAATGAAGAGAGATGTTCTTCTCTTTTTATTTTCATGTATTTTTGTGGCCTTACATTGGGAACACTCAACTCATTAAGTACGGAACGCGTGTTTTTTGTTTAAAAAAAAATACTTGAATGTGTTAAAGAGTAATTAATTAGCAATACATGTCCTTGAAAAACATTTTGCAAGGAAAATTTGTAAAATTAATACAACACACTAAATTAACTTCATTTTAAGCTAACTTCATTTTGCTTTTATAGGGATGTATAAATGGATCAAAATAACTCTAATTTACGAAAGTAGAAATTTTCCTCGTGCACTGATATTTCTGGAAATTTCTACACTCGGTTTCTCCAATGTCGGATGTTTCTTTTCTCTTTTCAATATTATAAACGTGATACCCTTAGCTGTGCGGTTGAATAACTTTTGTAGTAACCATTAAGTGGGCTTTGTTGACAAAGCCTCGTCAGCTTCTCACCAAAAATAACAAGATCCCGGTCACTTTAAACGGCAGCTCAACAAACAATCCCCTCGGGTGGCCCCGTTCAGAGGCCTCGAACGGTGACATATTTCTATTTCATTTTACTGAGGAAATACCATTTAAACCTCTAGAACCAGGTGCAAACAACTCCGGAATATAAAAACAAAAACATGTCGGAAGGAGAGGAAGTTCAGCCTCTACGGTACGTAAAAAAAATATTGCAGGTGCTTCGATTCTGATCACCCCGTGGTTTAATCAGAGTGGTCCACCGTTATATCTCTTTTCGTACTGATGATGGTCCATAACGTTCAACACAATGTAATGTGATCAGTGGTTGAACTTTTGTCCATTTAATCTTGTTTACAATTTCGATAGTTTGCATATTAGATATTCAGTTAATGCGATTGTTGTGTTATGCTACCTGCGCAATAATACCTCGCGGCCGCTTGTACAATGTAATATAAGTATACCATGAGTCGATAAGTGGTCATTCATTGACAGATATGGACATGTCAATCAAATCACTTATTTATAAAAAAAAAGTCATTCATTCATGTTATCTATGTTAAACTATTTCATGAATTAAATTAAAAAAAACTACGGCAGTCCTTATTCTAAAATTAAGTCATATTCATGTACTAAAGCATTATGCGTGATTGTAAATATCATGTCCTCCATTTATTTTTTTGTATAGAAGTCCTTATCAGCTAGGGTTGTAAAAAGAAGTGCAAACGACACAAAAGCCAACGCGATTACGCCCTTCAAATATAAGAAATATTTAAAGAGACAAAAAACTTTTTTATTTAAGGAAGAATCTCCCATTTACGTACGGTATAGCGATTTTTGAGACAGGTAGGAAGGGATCGCTTCTTTGTTTGTTTACATTTGCGATTGTATTTCCTCAGACATCCGAAATGACATACAGAAATGGATAATAAATTCGTTCTTGGAGAAGAGAGTAATTGTTACGTTAAAGTTTTGAAATCCATAGAATTTAAAATCAACTACAATGACAACAAGCTGTCTTACTTTTGTTTAGACTATTGGATATACAATGTATTGACATTGTACTTGTATTGCACAGTGTAATATTATCTAAACTTGCAAAATTACACTTTTTTGCGTAGGCCAAGAAAGAATTGAAAAAAGCATTTAATACTAACAATCAAAACAGGAAACAGAAGATTTTAAATTTGTTGGTTTCAATATTACGGCCATATTTTTATGAATGAACCACTTTCGTTTTAAGCTCGTACGCGATGTTTTTTTTCTTACCAGCGTGTGAATTTGGTTTCCAGTCCATTAAAACTTTAACCATAAGATCTAAACATGACTGCCATGTTTTCACCCGACCCTGCTGATGTGAGTTCTGTGGGGGAACCGGGTTTCCAGTCATAGATCAATGAACGTTTATTCCGCTACATTAAGTTTAATAATGCCACACAAGACTGCGAAAGGGGGGGGGGGGCAACATCTGTATCATATTGCAGAATATACATAAAAGATAGATTTTCCAAGCAATATATAGTTATGCATATCTTTTTAGAATATGATAAAACTAAAAAAAAAAATGAATGACTGTTTAATAACATGGGAAGATATCGATTTTTTTTTATAATTCAACTCGTACATGTATATATATATAAAGTTACAAGTTCAGTTTAGTTTATTTCAAGACCAGCGTAATTGTTTTTTTAAGTACTCAAACTTAATCCCTATATATTTTTAAGGAATATTTGAAACCTTTATAATGTTTACTTATGTATGCAACATCCATTTATCTGTTCATACAAAACAAAGAATTGTACGAGTTAAATATCATTGATTTCTCGCTCTTTTTGTAATGAGGCTTCTAGAATCTAGTTCATTTTTTGCAATTTAAACACACTTTTGTTTATATTCTTCAAACATTCATTTAATTTTGTTGTGCAATATTCAATTAGAAAAATAAATACAATTTGAAAAAAACGTAGAACTTTCCAGATATTAGTTTTAAATATACTTTGATTTATGCAGCAGATTTCAGATTTTCAGAACTTTCAAGATAGTTTTAATAATTCATATTTCATTCATTAAAGATAGGCGTTTATATTTACTACGTAAGCGCGCATGATATTATTAAGCCATATGGTTGAAGTATACACCCCTAAAAACCAGATCCATGTTCCATCATCCTCAGAGGGCGGGAACGGAGTTAATTCTTGTAACCAGCGATTCCCATGAATCGGTCACCGAACAATTCTATAAAAACATAAGAAATGGCTCAGAGGATTTCATAAACGATTGTTTTTCCTTCTGTAACCGCAGTCTTTTGTGTGACCACATTCCTAGGAATCTTGAATTGCTTTTGCCTTCAGTGGGTCATTTCAGTTCCCAAAGAACCGAATCCCGGTCAACACCACGTAGGGCCTACCGACCCGACATCTCGAGCTGACGGCTGAACGGACAGTCGGATGTGTAACTGTCATTCTTATTGGTCTTTTTACGAGCATTGACTTTTAGGTGATTTATTGGGAAAAAGATCGAACTATTGTCTCACCTGTTTGAATGGCTGTGATCAGTATACGTAATTACTAGGTCGTGGACAGGGGGATGAATGAACAAAGCTATTGTTGTCGAGAATGTCAATGTTTTTCTTAATTAAATCCCAACTTTTGTTGAAATCATTTTGGATATAGCCGTGGAAGCAAGGTAAGTTTTTGTAGTCTACTGGAAGGGAAGAAAAAGTGTTGTTACTTTTTTTCTCTTTTGCTGAATGAACATATAGAGAACACTTAGAGAAATTGTAAACTTTCTGTTGTATTTTCAAAGTATTAGTTTATGAAACATTATTTATACACCAACATATCTAATTGATAGCAATAATAGAAACTCGGTGTAGTAATTTAATTAATGTAAGATATTACACAACATGTTTATTCATTTAAGAAATCATATCGGGGCTTTCGTTTCACAACTATCACGTGTATCTGAGTTTGAGTTTACATGTTTATATTTTTCTAACATCTGTGCGTCCATTAACTTTAATATCCCTTTGTTCCAAGACCAGCATCTCTGACAGATTAGGTCGATTTAGTGCCTATTGGCTGGTTCCAGAATTAATTACAACTTCTAAAGCTTCTGGCTATTTAGTTCAAACACAATGAAAGAGAATATTTAAAAAAAGAATCTATTTTGTTCAGAACTATTTGCTCGTTTGTTTTTGCCATCTTGCACTTTCCTAAATGTGCCTTTGATTATTCCCATACATGAATGTAGGGAAACCCCGGTATCATTCATTATTCATTCCCGTTTTCTATCTGTTCCACCGGAAGTAAATGATGCATTTTATATGCAAAATGGGATATTCTTTAAGAGCCCTGGCTGTAACTTTGACACTTTGCGGTGATTAGATGTTTCGGTCGCCGCCTGTGGCTCTGTCAGTCGACAGATCCATAGCAACGCATAAGGTTGTTAATATAGTATTGAATCTGGAATTGGGGGCTTTTCTTATTAAAAAATGGAAAAGAAAACATAAGATTGTAATTTGTGTATCACGCAAGTTACAATGCGTGAATTTTACTTTGGTTTTTGGCAGAAAAAAATGTCTGATATTGAATTTATTTGGTATGTGTTATAATACGACTGCTCGTTAACGGAGAGAGATGTTATCTTTTGTAAAAAGAGAGACAAATTTTTTATTTTAATTTTTAGAATACATGTATACTATTATGGTATCGGCACTTTGAAATACATCAAGATCGACTGAATGTTAAACCTTTAACAATTTTTATACTCGTGTCGCAATCTAGATATAATTTAAATGCGGATAATTTGAAAAACACAAGTAATATTTCACTTGATTTTAGTCATTCATGAGTAGGGACAGAGATCTCGCTAACATCTAATCATATCAGATATTGATTTAATTTTGTTGAAAAGTTCACGTACATAATGTTTTACAAATGCTGTTACCTTGTTCTTTTAGTATTTGATAATTTTTATGCAAGCGTCGAATGTCTTTTTTGGTAACAGATCATTTATTTTTAGTGTTTTAAGGATAATCATGGACAGTTGATATCAGTTATTTTAATATGGAAAGTACTCAAGCTTTCTAGGATACATTGTCAAATAAAATCTGCAGTTTTAGTAACACAATTGTGCCGGAATGATGTGCGTTGTATATCTTACAAGTAACGTACTAGAATATTGTTGATACTACACATGTACCTAACATTTTACAAAGTATTGATATATCCGTAGATGATAAAATTAAATTTAAATAACCTGAAAAAAAGCTTGATTATGAAACACTTGAAAAAAAATGCAAATTTTCGTCAATAGAATTTACAAACCAACGGTGCAAAAACTATAGAGGGATATACAGGCGTCAAATATTTTTACCTAAAAATTCATATTTTTTTCCTAGCAGAGCCACGGAGGATACTTCCGACCCTCACACCTCCACTTCTCTCCCCCCTCGGATACCAGGAGTGATGAGTCTAGCGTGCCTGGTCTTCCTGAGGCGTCGCCTATATCTGCTGCCTCTGATAACGGCCGCATGGATCATCATGGCCTTCTTTATATCGTAAGACACCTGGGTTTTGCTGTAGAAACAAAAGTTCAATTCATGTTTATGTTTAACTTTCTAAGATTTGTTCTTGGCATTCTCCGCTGAAATTTTCCATTAAGGCTAAACTGACATTCTGATTTTTACGGTTTTCTCAAGAATAAGAATATTGTAACAGCAAACGAGACTTGAGTTTATTATCTACAAAATAAATGTTCTGCATCGTACGAAAATATGTTGTTTTATCTTTCTAACGTGTCATGTGTGGCTTTATCAAAGCACAGCATCTTTTGTGTTGTAGGTATGGTATTTCAATTAAGAGTGGCTCCGTTAAACCAAATGATTTCCCGTATATCAGGTATGTCAAAGAAATAAATAAGCATACAATTAATGCCAAAAAAGTCTTAAATGATAGAAAACATCAGAGTTTTGGACCATTTATACATGTTTGTATGTATGTATCACTCATTAGGAAAGAAATCAAATTTTGAAAATTATATATTGATTTTGTGCCGTCAGCTATTCACTTTCAATGACCTAAGTAAGTAAATGAAAGACGTAATCGATTTGATCTCACTTCAGTGCTATTGATGTATTGTACTCAGTACACTTACAAAAATCTTGAAAAAAGTACTGTCTAGTGTTTTTTATCCAATGTGATTGATTGTATGACACCCACAACTAATGTTTTATATTTAACTGAGAGATTGATTTGGATTTTACGGTACGGTACTGTTTACTCACTTTGCACCGGTTTTCACAGCGAGGACAGTATTGCTTGTTTATAGAGGTCTTGTTATAAAAGATAATATCATACAGTATTCAGTATTAAACAGAAACAAAATGCAGAATCCCAAAATGCTGAGGAATACAAAGTATTGAAATTTCATTTCAGACCGTATTTAAAAGAAAATAATAAAAATATGAAAATACAAAAATATGGTACAGCTTTTTAATACTGAAGACCATTTTTTAAAAGATCCTTGAAAAAAGAAATTGTTATTTAATATTAATTCAGGAAATATGAATGCATGATCATTAAACTCGTTACATCTAAGTGTCAACTTTATTCAAATAAAACGGCAGTATATTATACTTGTACATTTGACTAACATGAATTGCTCATACCATTATGCTATACGGGAGCACTGTGTATGGACATGAAGTGTCTGTTCTAGTGTTTTACACGGGATTAAAGTGGTATATAAACTCTTCTCATCCTGTGATACATTTCGCTATCTTTCCAGCTATACAGCTATAGAGGCCCCTGAGCGCTGTGTGTTTGGACAACTTATCAACATTGGCGCTGTCCTTCGTAAGTCAACAGCTTCTCAGAAAAAAAAATCGAATCATTTTTTCTCAAGCGATGTTCATTTTATTATCTGTGCTAATGCTTAAAAGTTTATAAGATCAGGGAAAATGAGATTACAGGCACTTGGTAGAATGTCATGGCTTGAATTATGTCTTACTATCGTATATCATTCAACGAACGTTCATGTCACTCTTTTACTGTTTAGTCTAAAGATAATGAATGAAAAAGAAGGAAACACATAAACATGATAAGTTGTCTCAAAATGAACATTTTAATAAATAACTAATTTTAGGGATAATTTTTTTTCCTTTCTTTTCTTTTTTTTTGGGGAGGTGGGGAGGGGGTATTTGGTGTTGTTTTAATTTTTTTTTTGGGGGGGGGGAGGTAAAGAAAAACTCATCGAAATTTCCTTGTTGGTGAGCACACAATCATAATCAAAATCGAATTATAATCCTTAACAAAACTTTATTTGCTTTCAGTGGGCATGAATGTCTGGGTGAGGTATCTGTTTGTCAAAGAAATTTTCCTCAAAAAGAAAGTACAGGACGTGATCAAATGGCAGAGAGTGAACATTGCTGGGATTATCCTCGGCTTTTTATCTGCGCTAGGCATTAGCATGGTTGCCAATTTCCAGGTAATTTCTACTTTTATCACATTGGAGGAAATTGATCATATTATATCGAATTAAACTATTTTTATAGAATATTTTTCGTTTTTGTATTTTTGAATTAACATACAGGTGACACTCGATGGCTCGAACTTCGATCTCTCGAAGTTCTTGATCTCTCGAAGTGAAATCACGGTCCCGATTTTTTTCTCTATATAACTAAGCAAATATACTCTTGATCTCTCGAACTCCGATCTCTCGAAGTTCTTGATCTCTCGAAGTAAAACCTGGGTCCCGTTATACATATTTCCTTGTTTTTCACTCTTGATAACTCGAAGTGGTGGCTGTGTATACACACGACCGATCAAGCATATAATTAGCTCCACGTGGACCTTACCTGGATGATCGAGTGAACACCTGAGGCTAGCGTGGTAGTGTTAATTGGTTGATTACGTAAGTGACCCTTCAAAGGGTAGATAGTTAATTTGTAACTGATCTATTAATTTTAACACTTGTGAAATTTACGATAAATTAAACCGCTCTTTATTTAAAATATTATGTGATTAAGAAAACATATAATACTTAAAATTGTTTAAGTTAAAAAAAAATAACACTTAAAAACACACAACTAAGTTCTGTTTTGTTGAAATTGAAGTAGAATAGCAGAAAATACGAATGAAACCATGTTAGACTATCCTTCCATGTTATGAATATAAACTTCCGGCTACTATAATTTTAGAACCAAAATGACCGGAACAAAAATTTCCGGATTTTTTTAAACTTTCGATCTCTCGAACTCTTGATCTCTCGAAGTTTAATCATGGTCCCCTGAAGTTCGAGTTATCGAGATTCACCTGTATTATGTAGAAATGTAGGATTGTAAAACGAACTTGTATGGCTACGAGAACAGACCCTCTACTCATTGTTAAATTTCATTTCAAAACCGATTTATTAATTAAAACATAAATGAGTGGTTAGAAGTTAGAGTTGTCGTCCGTGCCTCACTGTAATACTAAAATATTATACCCACCACTCCAGTTAATTCATAACAACATTTTTGGAACTAATCATTATTGCTTTAGAGTGTTGCGTGTAATTGGGCTCGACTTTTTTCCCTCTGTTTATCTGTAACTGTTAAATTGCATAATGATTTTAAAAAGTTTCATTTCTCTTCCATTCTCTGAGTACTAATATTTTTCTTGAATTTTAGTTAAGAAGTTGAGAACATTTATTGTTTTTATTTGAAGACTGTTGTACAGAGGGGACCCCACTACGTCGGTGCCGGTCTAGCCTTTGGGTTGGGTCTCGCCTACTGCTGGTTGCAGACGCGGTTGTCATGGAAACTACGCAGCGAGAAATATGGAAACCACTTTGTTGCTATAGCCCAACTTGTCAACAGTATAGCACTGACAGTGTTCCTTCTTCTGTGTATCCTTTTAAACTAAATGTAGATCAGAAACGTTGTTTTTTTTTTATCAGTGGGTACATGTGGTTTCCACGAGAGAAATATTTTTTTTCTACAAAAGCAGAATAAAATACTCAATTTATATTTCTGAACATATCTCAGTCGCCGTAACGAAAATAATCTACAAAATCAACGAAGCTAAAGATTTAAAAAAAGGACTAACGGACACAAAATTTGTAAGTCAACTTTAAAATTACCATTTATAGTATAATGTAATTTGATGTTCAAGATTACTGATTTTGTTCAATAATAAAAACAACTTACTACTGAGAAATATGTTTTATATCACCATACAATCATGTGTACGTTCGTGAAAGGCTATATAACAAAGTTCTTTGAAAGGCAAAATAGAATATAAGTGGTACAGTGTACAGACAATGTAATCTCCATTTGCAGACGACTCTTCGTGGGGTGTACTTGGTGTCTACGATCTCAGAATGGCTAGTGGCGACATCTGTACTCACGTTCGCACTCACGTTTATGTGGGACTTCCGGGCGCTCGTCATGGAAACACCGCGTGTTAATGTCAACTTTGAACTGATCGAGGTTTGTGCGTTTCCCTTCGGCTTTTTACATGCACATGACTGTAGAAATTTGATATAGCTCAGAGCCGGACACATTTTTGACTATACCATATATGCTTTTTCCATCATATAATTATTATATATTCCTTGTTAGCTAACAAATAAATACAGAATTTTATAAATACAATTTTAATTTGTGCAAATTCACAACGAATCTGTAAAAATCACATTTATCCCAATATTTTTTTTTATCACAAATAATAAATTGTACTAGAACTAGAAACATATTTCATTGAAAGAAAAAACACCGTTTCCTACGGAGAATTACTGTAAACCAACTATATTATTCACCACTACTTATTTCGCGATTTACTTGAGATGAACTGGTTTGCGACGACTGATTTTCGCGACCAAGCCTTATCCACACTTGTTTTTTTTATTACAACTAAATGACAAATACTGGTCCGTTGCGAAAAATATTCGCGACAATTAGGCTCTCGGAACCTCGCGAAAATTACTCGCACGCAAAGAAAAGTTGGTTTACAGTATTCATTGAACTATTGGATAATCATAATTCATTATAGCAATTTTATTCCAGTCTGTACACCAACAAAATTATAATTTCTTTACAAGACTTATATCATCTAGTTGAAATATGTAAATCTACAAACGGATTCTTTGTTTTCCAGAACGGAGAACCAAGATCAGCCTCCAATGGAACAAAGGAAAGCAAAGATGACACAAACATGAATACAATTAATTCAAATGTGTGATAAGATTGCGATATTGATGCGGAAAGACCTCTGCTAAGGTCACTCACTGGTGTAAGACGAAAGTGATACAATGGCTCAGCAATTATGCATGCTTCAGAGTCAGAATCAGCCTTACACTCTTCACATACATAATGATTGGACAGACGTGTTCTGCTGATCTCCATGCACAGAGTAAAGTTTCAAGTTTCAAAATAACGTCAGAAACAACAATCGCACTATGGTTATGAAATCTTTGTGAGTTCCTTTAGTGTAGAGTTAATATAAAAAAAGAAGTTGTGGAAGTTGTATGCATAACAGATATCAATGCAAGAGAGAGAGAGAGAGAGAGAGAGAGAGAGAGAGAGAGAGATTTACCACGTGAAATGTGTTTGTTGTTGTTTTGTACACTTGTTTTATATGATTTTCAATGCTGTCCATGCATGATTTATTTAAGTTATTGCATTGAAAGTCAACAGTGCCTTTTCGATGAATTATAGTGGAATTGAAATCCTAATAAAGTTAAAAGCCGTAATAATTGTCTCTGTAATTGATTTTACATGTATATATGATGGCTAATTTGCACGAATTATTTCACGTGTTCATATTGTGTCTTATAATTATAATGAAAAACTTTGCCGGTTATATTCATGACTTATTTGTTTCGGAATTCAGATTTATTTCATACAATTTAGGACCGCACAATTTTACCAGCTCTCGATATTTTAAACTAAAGACAAAAAATCTGTATTAATAAAATGACAAGAATGATAAATAGCCTAGCTACAATAATGCAGCCCTCCTCATTTTTTTTATCCGACGTTTTATGAAGAGGACTTCAATTTCAAAGGATCTAAGTAATGGTGCAAAATATTTTTTTTAATGCAGCTGCATGGCTTCGGCTTAGATTTTTTGTCCGGTGCCCGTCTGTATGTCCGTCTGTCCGTCCGTCTGTAAACTTTTTACGTTTTCAACTTCTTCTTCAGAACCTCGGAGCCAATTTCAACCAAACTTGGCTCAAAGCGTTATTTGGTGAAGTGAATTCAAGTGACTTAAAATGAAGGACCGCGCCCTCTTTCAAAGGGAGCAAATTAAGAATAATTAAAATTGAAAATTTGTTGGTATTTTTCTAAAATCTTCTGCTCAGAAACCATTTGGCAATAAAAGGTGAAATTTATGTTGAAGCACCTTATGGTGGTATAGATTCAAGATTAAATATCTTCGTCTCAAAAACCATTCGGCCCAAAAAGCTGAAACTTGTGTTGAAGCATCCTCGGGTAGTGTAGATTCAAGATTGATCAAATCATGATCCCTGTGGGTAGGATAGGGCCACAAGGGTTGGTCAAATTTTTACAAAGGAATATATAGAGAAAAATCTTTTAAAATCTTCTCAAAAACCATTTGGCCAGAAAAGGTGAAACTTGTGGAAGCATCCGGGGGCTGAGTAAATTCAAGATTGATCAAATCATTATCCCCAGGGGTACGATGGGGCCACAGTGGGGAGGGGGGTCGAATTTTACACTTTACACTTTACACAAGAATTATATGTAATAGAGAAAACTCTTTAGAAATATTCCTCTCAAAAGCCATTTGGTCAGAAAGACTGAAACTTGTGTGGAAGCATCCTCAGGTAGTGTCAATTCAAGATTGATCAAATCATGTTCACCATGGGTAGGGTGGGGCCACAATTGAAGGGTCAAACTTATATAGAGTGAAAAATATTTTAAAATATTTTTTCTCAAAAACCAATTGGCCAGAAAAGCTGTAACTTGTGTGGACATATTGTTGATCTCAATTGTTTAGACCTTGCCCTTGGGCAGATATTGAGCCCCACAAGAGTTCAAAGTCTAACGTAGGTTTACATTGTATATGTATAGCAATCGATTAAGATCTTTTTGGGATTCTTACTGTCAGTTCAAGCATATCTTTTACAACATACACATACCAAAGCATTGGAATATCACTATGATACCATTGCATTGAAATCTCATACCATAGCATTCGATCTCATAGATTCTCATTCGTCTTATCATAACATAGCATACAATAGCATAGCATACGGCATAATTATAACTCGGTTTTAAGTAAACAATAAAATGCTAAAAGAAACAGCCAAATCGTCTCCTACGGAATTTGAGTCTGACATCATCATGCTTATTTTGTGCAGTCTGTGATTTTTCTCAGGTCGCTGTAGGTTTCGACCAATCAATAAACGGGGCGTGTAGATTTCAGTCCTGTCAGTTTCTATAGAACTATGAATTAACAATAAGTTTCTGTAAGAAATAGAGGGAATCATACTTGGTAGATGTAAATAATATGATTTTATTTTAGGAATAAATGTTCGTATTCCAGAAAAGTTGTAAACTTTGGCTTCTTATCATTTAACTACTAAATGTTTGTAACTCTTCTGTATACGGAGGTGTATTTGTTCAAATATCACAGCATACCATAGCATAGCATATCATTAAACCCTTCATTTTAATTTCTCATAGCAAAGCATACACATCTTATACCATTGCATTAAAATCTCATAGCATACCATTAAAATCACATACCATAGCATAGCATAATATTGTAAAAAATATGCATGAAATCACTTTTAATATGTGATGTTGCCATGAAAGCATTCTGTTGCAATAGGGGCTCAATTCGTAACATAAGAGCATCTGGAGAAAGATTTGAAAATCTTTTTAAACAGGATCTGTTCTACTACATGGCTCAGATATTTTGTAATATGACTCAATAAAGCTGATTTTATATTGGCTGTTGTTGCTCGGGTGAGCGATGTGGCCCATGGGCCTCTTGTTTAATTCAGGTTGATTAATCTATTTAAAATATATATGATTAAAACGAGGTGAAGCACACCAGTATAATAACCAGTCGTGTTTTAGCAGCCATTACAGTTCATGTGTATTTTTTAAGATTTACGGAGTTTAGATGAGCTTGATAAAGTAAATATCAGCGTAAATAAGCCGTTTTAATTTTAATTTAATTAATTAGAACATCATTAAAAAAAGCTTATATGATTAAAAACATATTTACCGTGTTATTTATTCAGTTCAAGATCCGCTCATGAATTCTTATTGGCTGTCCCAAAATAAATCGATCTGGGTCAGTAATATAAGACATGGCGGAGAAATTCAACTTTTGTTATTGACATACACGAAAAATAACCGACAGATGGACTACAATTTTTGGATTGATTTATGCCCTACATAACTACAATGTTTTACTTCAGGTAAGAAAAGCAAATATTATTGCTATTTATTTATCATCTGAGACAAAATCGATTTATATCACTTTAAATGAATCTTTTTTTATAAACAGCCTTAAGGAGGCTAGGTGCTCAACGAATTTCCTATCAGATTTGCTTTAAAATTTTAGATATGATATTTTTTACCATAAAGTATCACTGAGGGAGGAATAAATCCAAATCATTGGTTTATATTTAAAATGAGAAAGTTTTCCTTAATCTTTATGCAGAATTGTTTGTCTAAGGGAGATCAAAATGGAAAAATAAATGGCCATGACCATCCAGCTCTCTTAAAAGGAATGTTTGTTTAGGTATTCTGAACCTTTATCCTGCTAAAATCAACTATAAATTACTCGATAGTTGTAAAGTGCTTAATGTGGAAATGACAAAAATACGGAATGTTTCAGTAAATCTAAATGTCAATTGATAATTTGAATTAATATAAAATTATTATACAATCCCGTGAGATCTTGATTTTTTCTGAAATATTAAATATATTCAATTTGAAATTGATAGCATTGTAATTTTAGCAAAAGTTGACAGTTTAATTTACCTAAATTGACCTTCTAAGATATCATAAAAGAACAATTTCCAAAGGGGCCTCAAACCTTTTTTCTTAATTATAACCTACTTGTATTTGTTTTGTACATACTTTGTAAGGTAGGAATCTATAGAAAAATTATATACAGAAAGAAAATTCCTATTAAATGATAAAAAAATTAATAATTGATTATCAATTCGATAGTCAGATAAAAGAGCAAAACACATTGTATGCTTCATGAATTACACAAACCAATAATACAACTTCATACTAAATGTATATACTCAATAACCATTTATATTCTTAAAAAGAATTTTCATCACAGTTAACCTTTTGTGATATTCTAAAATTGTTTAATGTAGACTATCTGCTATAACGGATACTGCAATTGTTTCCGCTTCGATGGTTTCTGCAATGACAATGGGTTCATATTCAATAAGTATTAACAGACCAAGTAACATTAAATATTCTTTACAAAAAGATAAATAAAAAGAGAACCAACCAACCCCCCCCCCCCCCAAATGAAAAAAAAGTAGGATTAAGTTAAGGTGGTATGAGACACCACCATATCGTGACGTACTTCCTGTCAAAATAAACAATACGATGAAGCCTCATTTTATGATTTTTTTTCTTTCTCAAAATCGTTACCTAACAGCGTAGCACAATGGGTTAAGAGTGTTAATTAGGAATTCATGTACGTACATGTAACTCATGACTTCTAATCCCGCTGGGGTTTTTGTAATTTTTTCCTTTCCAAAAGGTTTAAAAACATATTTTTTGTTCAAATGTTGTAAAATTGAAAATTGTAAACCGGTGAAAGCATTTTGACTATAATGACTGTACTTTTATCCACATTAATGTCGACAGGTGCAACATGACGCCTTTAAAAAGTCTAACGTGATTCTAAATGTTAAAATCAATTACCTTATTTAAAAATGTTCTGAGATAATAAGATATGAAAACACTATTCTTAGCAGTGCTTTGTGTTACTAATACAAATACATGATAAAAACATGTCAAGAGTAAACACAACTATACTGACCATTATTCATTAAACAAGAGCTATTTCCAGGACATGCGTAGAACACCGGGTAAGCGTTGTTCGTCAGGTCGAAAGGACATCCGCCGGGAGGTTCAAAAGACCCCGTAAACCAACCTCTGTCCCCTGAACAACCAAGGTGAAGCTTCATAATAGACCAAATTCGGTTTACATTGCCGCTGAAAAACATAATACGTGTATTATTGAAATATTAATCATATATTACTCCATTGCTTTTAGAAAAGCTGCAAATCACTTGTGTGTGCATATCATATTCGGTTTTATTTTGTTATAACCGTTTAACTAAAATGACTAATCTAAAGGCCAGTTTAAATATTAAAGCAAGCTGTACAAACCTTGTCGTATACAGCAAAATGTTACCCGTTCATTAACTAATATAGAGAGTGTATCTGTATTTAGCCGTGTACGTTTATATAAGTTATTCAGTCACCAAAATGTACCTGAAAATATACATCATCCTTCTCGTCTGGTGCTTCATTGTTGCAAAAAACTGTACTTTTTCTAAAGGGGCGTTTCGTTTTTCTTTGAATAACTATAAAGGGGAATTTAAATCTGTTTTATCGTGTGGACATTTGAGAAACCTGTTACAAAAGCTGTATATGACAAGTTGTATACAACAAGTATTTCCGTGTAAACCGGCCTTAAGTATGAGTTTGTTTTGACTGTGTTCACTGCAGCTGTGTTTTACTGTATGGCAGTGGTGTCAATATTGCCGATCACCTTTAAAATCAGGTTTCATCGGACAAAATTATCAATGAGCAAAATCCGTGGCTTAGTACTCAAATTTACTTCCTTACTTAATTTTAATAATTTTGTTTTTATATAAATATTTACATTTCAACGATTTAATGTCTCTGTGTATGAGACTCGGGAGTTCTTGAGGAAATTTAAAATAAAAAACTTACTCTTGATATCCAAACATGGTGAAATAAAGATACGAACTAGTTGGTGACAGATCAAGCCAGGAAGACGAAATGACTCGATCTGCTGAAAACCAGTTCGTTAAATTTGATCCAATGCCGTCAAATATAATTTCTCGGTTTGAATTTGGAATGGTTATAGTAAATCGAATCTGAAAGATACCAATATTATATAATTATACTTGCATTTTTCTTGCTAAACAAGTTGTATCGTAGAAGAGTTGAGAGGACTGAGTTAGCGTGACTATTTTTAGACAATTTAAGTCTCTCTAAGAAGAAGAGCTTTCCATAAAGATACAGGAACATATTCAAATTTTTAAGTTCAGATCTAAGATTCTTTTTACTACGACAGTTTACAGCTAAACAAGTCACTTTAAAAAAAAATAATGTAGCTATAGATCTGATGAATAATTTGTAATTCTTAAAGCTAAACAAACATAAAAAAAATACTCAAATCTGGCTCTAGGCTAAATGTTTATGACAAAATGTATTTTAATATTTACACATTACCTCCGTTATATTAAGTTTTTCCCAATGGTCAATGAGCCCTGCTCGATAAGGAGTAGAACATCCTGGTACTTTAGTCATGGTAATACAACTCGCGGAAAATGAAGCGTTTCTGTCTTGCTGTATACCAATGTTTAAAAAAAGCATCAACAGGATTGACGCCAGCGTTACTTTGAATTATGTATGCAAGCGTCCAAAGTCCATCCTTTTTGTCTAGAAATATGTGCACAAAAAATGTTCAGTATCTTTGTTTCATTTTTTTAAATATATCATAATCGACGTTCTAAACATGCAATAAAAATAATTATATATAATACCAACTAGATGATATCCCGCGCAAGCGCGGGAATTAATACTTAATACATTTTATATGATACAATGCTTCATGTAAATGTACAAGGCCATTATTCTTTTTGTTGCAGCTGACTGGAAAAAATTACAAACGTTTTTATTTTATATCAAACCAGGGAGTGGGTGTATATGTTTTCTATATTTTGTTCTTTTAGTCAAATATCACTATTGTCACTGTCCAAAATAAGAATTTCAGATGAAAGGCTATCACCCCCCCCCCCTTCCCCGACCCCTAACCCAATATAACGTCCCTGTTTTATGCATATATCATCTATTCATACAGAAGTAGAGTTGTTTTAAGATTTACACAATCTGTTCATGGTTCACAAATTAATGTATAAGGTTTAATACTAATCTGAAAAGGGATAAAAATGTAAGAAATTTTAAATTTAAAATCGCTAGTATATACATATCTATTTGCATATCCCGAACCAAAGTTGTCAGAGCCAAGGTAACTATCCGATGATTAACTCGCCCTACACCTACACTTTCCGCAATAACGTTAATTATTCAACCCGTGTTCTTTGTTACCCCGTTCTGGAAAGTTCTATCCATCAAAACTAAAATTGAGCATTCAAGAAACGAATTGGCTCATTTTATTTATTCAACATCTGTCATATCTTAATTTTTATATATACCCTAAAAGGTTCCTAGTAAATATATTCACTCTTTATGTAAGCATTCAATATTATTTCATTGCAAGTATATATTTTGATGCAAACTTCCACTGACTTGGATCCGCCAAAGCGTGTCCACCACTTTTCTCTCATATTTGCTATTTCAGGCTGGTTTATTGAAAATGAAAGTAAATTTATAATTATTTTACAATAATTACTTATTAGGTAAAGTTCAATTATGACTTACAGACATCAACTCACACGTGTTGAAATACAAATGGTGAAAACAGTTACTCTGGCGCAGGCATTTTGTAGTTTATTGGCAAAAGGTCTTAATTTATAAGTATAGCTGTACATGTATATGCATTGTAATTCTAAACGTGATAAATCGACGATACTTTCAGGTACGAGTTAACTTTTTTACAAGTTATTTTGAACTGAAAAGTCATTGCTCAAGTGTAATAAACCAGTTTTCATGAACTAAGACTTACAGCATGCTATTTGCTCAGCATTTAGAATTTTGCCGCTGCTTAGACACATAAGATTGACGTTCGGTTTTGAAAATCCCTGGTGGCACGTAAAATGAAGGTTTTCTCCTTCTTTGACAGGTCCACTAAAATTCCCATTAATCAACTCAAAATCTGTTGTTGGACAGTCTATAAAGAATGAGAGAAATTAGATAAGAAAGTTCAAATACCCCACTTTCCGACATTTTCTGACAACGATAGATAATCATTATAATTAATGAATGGCTAAGCAGTATACATGTACATTAAAATCTCATTTGATATCAAGAAAGAAAAAGTGAGTGAGCTCACATAATGCAAGTTAAATACAGAGTCGCAATTTCCTGGTCATATGAACATTAACACATCGTGTTCTAAATACCTAAGTGTTACGAAATTCCTTGAAGCGGTTTAAGAGAACTTGCGCGTTCAAACTGTTCAGTTATATATTAAATATTTTGCCAAAACTCTTACTTCAAAGGGCAAAATTCCCCCAAAATATTATAGACTGAACTAGAATTTTCTGGTAATATTGTGTCCTAAATACCATCAAGGTTTATGAAAAAAAAATTGCAGCGCTTTAAAAGAAGTTGCACATACAAAGACAAAACAGAATGGCTGATTGAGAGACAAATCAAAAACATTATACCCATCGCCACTTTTGTTGCGTAGGATAAAATAAAAAGAAAATAAGATATTAGAAAAATCATCAGACCAAATGAATATCATCTGCCTGCATCCATACTCATCTATACAATTATGCCTGTATCAGTTATACAGACATTTTCATGCACGAGTTAATTTCTTTTACAAGACCTATTGTTATAAACCAATTTTAATTAAAAATAAATAAAATAAGACTTACAGCATGCCATTTGTTCTGCATTTTGAATTTTGCCACTGCCTAGACACGTAAGATTGACGTTCGGTTTGGAAAATCCCTGGTGACACGTAAAATGCAGATTTTCTCCTACCTTTATTGTAAGTCCACTAAAATTCCCACTTATCAACTCTAAATCCGTCGTTGTACAGTCTGCAAAGAATAATAGAAAAAAGTGAGCAAGTTCAGATATCACACTCTCCAAAATGGTTGCAAAACAATCTACAATCATAATAATAAAGGGCAAGTAAGCATTCAATGAAAACTACAGATAATTGCGAGTAATTAAAAAGGGAACAACTCCCAACAAAAAATATCAGATCAAAACAGCCTGCAAAAATACCCATTCATATCAACTGTATCATCTAAACAGTCTCATTCGTTCATATTTTATTGACAGAGATGTTTAATTAATTAATCATAATGATTAATTAATTGATCGTTAATACTATTATAATATACTAGCAATCGAAACAATAAAAAACACATATGTGTGTATGAATTCACAGTTAGAGACCCAAAAGGAGAAATTGAGTGCAGTTGTTCAATAGGCGCTGATAAATTGTTTGAGTAATTAATTCAATAAATTCAATAACATTCTTTGTTGTAAAGGGGAAAATTAAATTTCTACAAGATTTAACTAGATGCTGTCATTAGACAGTAATACCCGCACCAAGTGTTTGCCTCTAAATAACATTCTCTTGTACCGGTTTTAGTCAAAAAGAAGGCCACATGCAATTTCCGGTACTTTTTAAAAATTATGATTTTCATAAATGATGAGATCACATCCCAAAATAAATATATTACTTTTATGTACAATTTGGGTTTGAACTGTTTGCATATGAATTTTAAATTAATAAAAAATCTAAACATTTCATGTCATAGAAAGTATGGTCTATATAATTATTACAAATAAAATTAAATCATGCGCCCCCCCCCCCCCCCCCCCCCCGGCTGTTGCCTGCTTTATTTATTATTTATGCTTTTGTGTGCCAACATCATCGTGTGCGTGGATTTAGAGAAAGGGTGGGGGTGAGAAGTCCAGACGCCCCCTACCCCCCCCCAAAAAAAAAATTCATCAATGTAGTAAAATTACCAAAACTAAACTTCGGGCTACAATCCCCCCCCCCCCCCCCCGCAAACACAATTATTACTCTGAACCCCCCCTTCCCCCCTACCCATGGATACCTCGTAAATAAAAATCAGAATATTTTTATAACAATGAAAGCATGTACATCTAATTGCAATAAAGAATATTGTAAGCAGTGCAAAATAAATGTCATATTGCGCAATGATTTTCACTGCAGGACTGCTTTAACGATTTTAAAAGGTGGTATCAGACACATTTCGATATTTATGTTCATAAAAGTGCGTTATTTTATATTATATGAAGTTAAATGCTAAAATAACTTTCACTGTTTTAGAATTAAAAAAATTTACAATGAATATTTGGGCAAAAAAATAAGTTTTAAATTTTTTTAGAAACTTAAGGTAAAAATAAGATAAGCCCCAGCAGGATTCAAACTCTCTACTTACAGACACATTGTTAACGCTCTAACCCATTGCACTAACATTATTTTGGGGGAAAATATTATATTTTATACTTTATTTTTTTCGTTCAATAAGGAGTACATCACAATATGTAGATGTCCCATACCACCTTAAATCTGAAAATTGTGCTTTTATAATAAATGTCATTGACCCGTTAGTCAATCCATCGGTCGATCCGTGAGTTATTGAGCCAGTCATTTAGTCAGTCCGTTAATCAGTCCGGTCGGTTTTTTCTAACGCAATTCCGTTTGAATTACTTGACAATTTTATAGTTATTAATACATTTTTAGATGTGCATTTTCAAATTTATATGTTTTTTTGCATTTTTTTGTTCTGAAAAATCTCTATTTTAGCTTAATTTTTACCATTATAGAAATTCTTTCACTTATGAATCATTTCACTACTGATAGAATTTCATTATACCCGCACTTTCTAAAGAAAGTTCGGGTATATTGTTGTTACCCTGTTCCGTCTGTCCGTCCGTCCGTCCGTCCGTCCGTCCGTCTGTCACGTTTTACTTTCTCAAACTGCTCTTACATCTTATAAACCAGCAAACTGAACTCTTGGAGTATGATTTGGGGTGTCATGTTGTTTTGTAAACAGGTTTCAAAAATTCTCTGGTAGTCCTGGGGGTCAAATAATTGGTACAAAATGACGTTTTTTGACAAAAAACCTTCTTCCTCAAACTCCTTTTACATTTTCAACAGTAGACAAATCATCTCTTGGAATATGTTTTGGGGTGTCCCATAGATGCGCAATAAGGTTTCGGAAATTTCAATTTTGTCCTGGGGGTCATTAAATGGCTGAAAAATGACGTTTTTTTTTTTTTTTTACAAAAAGTCTGGTTTCAAAAAACGTCAATTTCTTTTTGCAGTAGCCGAATGATCTAATAGGATATGCTTCGGGGTGTCATGTTGACGTGTAATCATGTTTCAGAATTTTTGTTTTTATCACGGGGGTCTGTGGGCATCAAGAAATGACGTTTTATTGCAAAAAAAATATGGTTCCCAGAACTCCTCTTACAATTTATGCAGTAGCTATATCATCTCTTGAGATATGATAGGGACTGTCCTATAGATGTGCAATAAGGTTTTAAAAATTTAAATTTCATCCAGGGAGTCAAATAGTAGCTGAAAATTGACGTTTATCACTCCTAAAAAAACCTACTTCCCAGAACTCCTCTCATGATTTAATGAATAGCCACATCATATCTTGGGGTATGATAGGGGCTGTCATATAGTCATGCAATAAAATTTTAAAAATTCAAATTTCATCCAGGGAGTCAAATAGTAGCTGAAAATTGACGTTTATCACTCCTAAAAAAACCTACTTCCCAGAACTCCTCTCATGATTTAATGAATAGCCACATCATATCTTGGGGTATGATAGGGGCTGTCATTTAGTCATGCAATAAGGTTTTAAAAATTTAAATTTCATCCAGGGAGTCAAATGGTAGCTGAAAATTGACGTTTATCACTCCTAAAAAATACCTACTTCCCAGAACTCCTCTCATGATTTAATGAATAGCCACATCATCTATAGGGATATAGCAGGGGCTGAGCCATAGATATGCAATAAGGTTTTAGAAATATACCGGTAAATTTGATTCTGAGGGTCAATACTATCTGCAAAATGATGTTCCGTCCCATAAATAAACCTTATTCCTGGACCTCGTCTTATATATTGTGATTGAAATAACGTACAATAAGATGCATAAGGAGGAAGAATATATATGCTTTAGGGGTGGGGATCACAAGCATTTTTTTCAAGTTATTTGATCATTTTTGATTTTGGAAGGGTGGGGTGGGGTTAGGGTGACCCCCAGATGCCATGACCTACTAGTGAAAAAAAAATTAACAAAAACCAAGAAATTATCTAATTGCCGACCACTGATTCTTTTTTTTTGATAAATAATAAATCTGTCGATATAAATTGTTGTCAAAGAAAATATTGATTAGATAAGATAATTAATGTCTTTCTCTTGGGCATACACGTACTCACACAACTCTAATTAACAATTTTTGAATGATGCCTCATCAATTCTCTCTGATGCATTCAATTTTATCTATAGTCCTATAGTGTCAGTAAATGGTTTTTGTTTTATTCCAAAGTGATAATGAATATTGTTATCTGGGTTAAGGCTATAATAGGTCTCATTTTTAAAGACCTATACCAATGTTGCAGATTCTCTTATCTATCGAGTGCAAGGTTCCACTTCACTGAATATGTATGCAACGACCAATTTCATAAAACATGAGTTTTTTAAACAATCAGCTCCCGAAAATCGTTCCATTAATTTTCATTGTACATTTTAAAATTGTGTTCCTTCTACGTGAAAAAATGTTATTATCTTTTTACACCCTCTAGTAATTAATCAAAATACAGAGGATAACACCATTTAATATTTTGTATATTATAACATAACACCTGACTGGGTGAACATTTTACCCATCGAATCAACCATAATTTTAAATGTATCTGAGCGGGCAACTTGATGGTTAAGGATTTCTTTAAGCAATTTAATTTTGGAAAACAATGAGTGCGCGCGGTTTTCAATCACATAGTGACACATTTTCTCTCCACATCTTATTGTTCACGCTCGTCCTTATTTTTATTATTTTTATCAACTTCATCTACAAAATTTAATGTTCTTATTAATCAATCGATATCTAGCACATACCTTTATGCCACATTTCGAGATTGAATTTTTTATATAGTCTTGATTTTTTTAATTACTTTATTTTTATTTTTCTTTATTATTATTACTTGTGTAAATGTATATATTAGATGTGACTCTTTAAAAACGTTAAGTTATGTTAGGTCCAATCTCTATGTAGAGGAGCTACCCGTACATTTTTTTGTAGCATTTTATATCATATAAAAATTAAAAATAAAATCTTTCAAAAAAAAAATAAAACGTTTTATAATTTAGTATATATACTAGGATATTCATTTGCATACATTGACCAAAATCAGATGAAAACCTAATCATCTACATTATTAAAGACTAGTTGAAATTTAAATAACGGAATCATGTATTTCATTTAAAAAGAAAAATACATTCGTATCGATAAGAAAAAGCTAATTTAAACACGATTATTACTTTTTTAAAAATTTAAAATGCCTTGCGTGTTTTTACATTAGTTGGTCCTTGTGACGTCATAAAACGTGCTGGGTTTTCACGCTGATTTTTAAGTAAAGCAATAGCAATTTTTTATTAAACGTTGTAAACATTCTTTTATACTAAGCTTTATATCAATGAAAGAAAATCATAATGTCAAAATACTTTTCATATGACCCTCATACCATATAATAACATCTGGAATCGGGAAAGAGCTCGACTGAAAATATTTGTTAATAGCTGTTATTCTGTATAACATTCATGGCTAGATTTAAGAAATAACATAAACAGGACTCATGTAGCTGCTCGCAAAGGGTTCGGCAGTATTGCTGATGAGAGCGATCATATCGATGTTTTCCGTACTTCATTTTTTCTGTTCAGGTCATTTACAGGTGAAAATGATAATAAACGGTTATCGTCGAATACACTCACAGTTTTAAATTCACTCGGTGCGCAAACATTTAGATTCAAGCAAAAGTAAGATTCTAAATTGAGTTTACCTAAAAATGGTTTCTCTATATGAAATATACTTTAAAGTGAACACTAAAAATTGACCCTACTTAATTTCATTTTTTCATACATGTATAACTACATGTAATATACTCTATACTTACCGGTCACGATGCAAAGTGCCTTAGTTTTACTGGCTATACATCTATGGTGCTCTGGACATGTCTTGTTTGCACATGAATTTGACAACTAAGGAATTAAAAATAAAAAAAAAATTAATATATTATTCTTCATGATAAAAAAATGTACCACTACCCACTTTACGCAACAAAGATAGTGTTCGGGTCTTAGATTTTAAGCAAAACAATATCGGATATGTATCTTATCATAAATAAATATTTCCAGATAAATTATGGATTGATTCTCAAGAAATATATATAACAACATCTGAATATTGCTTTTCCTAGCAACATATTACAAAATTTATTCAAATAAAGCATATTAATACCTGATTTTTTGTAATGTTGTAAATGTGAACAGTGTCTTCCTCGAAATGAAGATGTTCCGGTGCTTCCATTCCAGAGAGGGTCAGCAGTTCACAAGAGAGATGGTGTTTGTTGAAATTGATGGCCTTACAATCAGTATAAGTTATACACCGGTTCTTGCACATCTTTTGACCAATCAAATCTATTGTTGAAATTCTGCCGATTTGCAATCTTGAGTTTTGCATAGTAATCCCGTTTGACAACAACCATGTTCCACAATAAATGAAAAAAATAATAAATATACCACGCGAATAAACCATATTTCCTTTATTTAACAATTACTTTTTTCTTGATTTAACGTTGTTGTGCTAATTGTCCCCACTACTTCATCTAAGGCCAGACCTAAGTATTTATGAACCGGCTGGGCATGGTATATGAATCCTTTAAATCTTCATCATCTAATATTCATAATTTATACGGATGACAATCGATGTGTGAAATCTTTTTTTGTTTACCAGGCAGCAAGTAGAAATATTTATACATGTAATATTAACTACCTTGTGGAATGTTAGGGGAATTTTTATTAATAATAAAGAACACAAAATATCACAGTATGCAGACCAAACTTTGTTAGCCCTTGATGGTTCACCAAAATCCTTGTTGGAAGCACTAGAAACTATAGATTTTTACCCCAGCTTGTCAGGACTTAAAATTGATACCTCGAAGACAAAAATTGTGTCGATTGGTTCAAAAACAATTTCTGATCAAGTGTTTCATCACACCAGATGGAAATTAGACTGGGGATCTACATCTTTTAATTTATTAGGTTTTCAATTTTCTGTTGAACTCTTTGAAATTGTTGATAATAATTTTCGTATTCAGATTCCAAAATTCATTGCACTTATGGAACAATGGCAAAGAAGAATTCTTACTCCAATTAGCGTGTCACTGTCATTAAGAGTTTGTTAATTCAAAATTAAATCATTTATCTATATCGCTTCCTACTCCCAAAAAGGAGATTGCATCATTTATATCCAAAGCTATATATCTTTGAGTTTCTATGGAAATCCAAAACAGACAAAGTGAAAAGGCCTTTTCTAACACAAGACTTCTTGTCAGGGGGTATGAAAATGGTAGATGTTAGAAATGTTTAATATCACTAAAATGTACATAGATTAAAAGGTTAACTTGTTCACATAAACCATGGATGGATATATTTCATGCTGTCAATGGCGATGATATTTTACAGAAATTGTATGATTTTGGAGATAGTTAGTTGTGTTTGATCGTTTGTTAAAAGAAAACAATTCCTTTTGGAAAGATGTTTTGATAGCGTGGACCTGTTATTACATTCCACTGTGGTACAAGTCTAATATAAACGTGGATAACAAACCGATTTTTTATTAAATCCTGGTATGAAAAGGGAATAAAGGTTATGCAAGATTTTTTTGATGATGATTGTAATGTTTCAGCCTTCGGAGTTCTTAAAACACACACAATCTAACTGACAGTTGTGTGATGCAGTACAATAGCATTGTTACCGCTATTTCAAAATATTTGAAATCATTGTTAGTTTATAGGTCTTCTTTCAAAAGACTTCCTAATCTATATGTACCCGTATTTTTGGAACCTCTCATATCTTCTGAAAATTGTTTAATAGTCTTTTAATTTTTTTTTTAATAAAAATGAGGTTATTCCAACCTCAATCAGCAAGTTGGAGGCAGAGCATTATGCCATATGGAGTAGACACAACATCAGTACAAGATGTTTTTAAAATTTGATACAAACTACTACTGATTCTTCTGCCCAGTGGTTACAATTTGAATTTCCTGTTGGAACATACCTTAAGAAAACAAACATTAAAACTTCTGATTGCTGTGGTTTTTGTGTGGAAAATGTTGAAACAATAATACATGTTTTCATTTCTTGTGATAAAGTACAAACATTCTGGAGTGATTTAAGTCTTCATATATACATAAAGACTTCTGAAAAAGTTGGCTTTAATGTTTCGAACATTATTCTTGGTGAGCTACTATTGTCAAACAATAACAGGGTTTTAAATTTCATAATTTTATATATGTTAATATATATATATATATATATATATATATATATATATATATATATATATATATATATATATATATATATATATGCTTAATCATCATTTAATAAGCGTTCTTTAATTTAATATCGAATATGAACCCCATTAGCGTTGATTGAAGCAGTGCACCTTCTGTACGTGGAGTAAATCAGGCTATTAACGAAAGATATTGGCCAGGGTTGTCCTCCCATATCCTAAGAATATATATAGGAAGTTCATCTGCAGTTGTTGGCCTTAATGAGACATCAGTAATGCGTCAATGAACTTCATCCCATGAATGTTCAGAAGATTTTAAATTTGATCGCAAAGCTGGCCAAAACGTGCTCATACATAATTTTACTCCGATTCAGAAAGTCTTTAGTTTACCCTACTGTGTGTCCGAGCATTGTCATGCTGGAAAGTGTGGTTTTGATGTTTGGCAGAATGTTGCACAATATGAGGTTGAACCTGGTCGATGTATCAGGAAGCTGTCACACCATTGGCTCTCTGTAGACCAATATCTTTATACACCAGACCCCAGTTGTTACAGTCAAAAACCGCCCTAGATCATGATGCTTGGTCTTCCTTAAGAGAGTCCCTTCCAACCATGCTTTAATCTGAGTAGCATTCCTGTTGTCTGTGCCAGACTCCCTTTCTTCCATCAGCGATTGATGTGCAAAATCGGTTTTCGTCAGAGAAAATGATATTACGCAACTATTGATGACGCCGATTTCGTTCAGTTGTCGAGATGGGACAATGCCCTGAACGACGGGAATTTAGATTAAGATAAGCCAATATCCGACGAACTGTATCATCGCTGACTGCTTTCCGGTAAATTCCTATTGTCTGCCTGACTGTCTGTCTGGCAGCAGCAAACCGTTGACAAATGATGTGCCTCTACTGAAGTTGCGTTGCAGCTATCGGGCGAACGCTTCGTGACCGGTCTGACCTGCTGTTCGTTGCATTGCAACGTCTTCACAAGAGTTGAATAGTGCGTATATTCCAATTTAATGCACCAGGAACCACATGTGGTCACTGTTTAGCATGTGGTCGTTGAAGGGCCTGATCACGTTGCACCGGGGTAAGGTGCGGCATCAGTATTCGAGTACCAATTTGTTAGCAAACCCATTTCTGAATATTCCAAATGTCGCAGCACTGTTAAGGTTTAATATGAAAATATCAACGGATTTAAACGTTCATCTTTTTTTTTTTTTTTTTTTTTTTTTTACAAAATATTTATGTTAAGTTATTTTATCATGATATAAATTTGATATTAAATGAAACAGCATAGTAAATGCCACTTTGTATGACACTTAGTGTGGTCCACTGAATAGACAGTCAGGTGATATGTACTGATGATTCTCCTGAATGGAGGTCATAATCAAATTTCAATATTACAAGGGCATACATGTACCCTTATTTGAATTAAAAATCTAAATAATAATTAAATTCTACTTATCTAGTAGATTCTGAAAAGTGGTGCTGCTTTGTATAGAGTTCATCTTTTATTAGAATAAATATCAAAGAAATGAGCTCCGGTTGAAATTTATATGACCTTCGCCTTATATTTTACGTATTTAATAATTAATTCTACAGATTTCATCGACGCAGCAGCACGATTTAAATTTAGATATGCTTCCCGATGTCACGCACATCGAACTTGTACATTAAACACACTAAAACAGAAATAATACACGCTCTAAAAAATAATTACATGCTGTATTAAAAGAAGCATAATAAATTGGATTTAATGGTATAATAATTGTTTTAAGATTATGCTCCGTTCATTTATGAAATGCATTTTCCCGAGTTAAAAAAAATTGATTGATCCGCCTCTCTCAACAAATATTACGGGTCAAAATTTACAGTATGACGTCACATCGACAAGTGCACTGCGATCAGTCAGTTGTTTATATTTAACGTTGTTGGACTTTTTGTACAAAGTTGCACGCAGAGGTAATTTTAATGCAGTTTAATGTGTTTTTACCCATAACAATCGGGAATTACTTTATTTTTTAGCCTTTTTGACGACTTGTTGTTTTGTGTGATGTCATAGTTAACATTTCCCGTACTTTCTGGTTGGCGCGACAACAAAGTAGACATTAACAGTGCTGCGCTGTTGACTTTGACGGACAAACAAACATGGCATATTTTATTTTTGAGGTGCCATCTTTTTGCTGTTTGTATATACTGTACACAACTTTGAACAAAATATTGTTGTTCTGTAATTTATGGGGATCAGTATATTGGTACTTTATAATAATTTCACATTTTGTGTGAACAGGTTTTGGTCTGATCCCCTACTATGTTGTTTTTATTTTTATTTATTTCTGTCATTTTTAATAAATGACATATTTTATCTCTCACCAGTGTTGAGTTCATTTATCAACAGAGCTGCGGTGAGGGTGTGCAGCATGAAAAATATAAATGCTTTTCTATTTATCTCTGATGTTTCTGGATATGTACCATGCCAGTTGAATAATGCGTTGTAGTTGACATTAAATCGATGCATTCAACCCTAAAACTAGCGATTGAACGTAATTATACAATGATAAATAAATGTAAACAATGAATTTGCATTTAAATATTGACAGACAAGGAATTTCAAATCACTTTTTGTGTTGGACTTTTCTTTGAGTTTGCGTAAATTGCCATTATGATTACCATTTCCGAATATTTAACTAAAGGTATTTGAAACTTCACTCGCTGATGTTGGTTATGGACATCGAAAATTGAGTTATAATTCATATTAAACACTGAGCCGGATAGTGATGACAGTGCCAAGGTGGCATTTTTGCACCCGCTTAAGATTGAGTTTCGGAAAAATCCATGTATACCAAATGATACACAGTTGTCTAGAGAGTATATAACCAATTTTGTTTTAGTGTGTTTCACCGGACAGGTGAGATATTTATCTTTTAAAATTAATATCCCATAAAAAAAAAGATAATTCCAACAGGAGATATGGTTTTCCTACAGGAAATGTTGACAATCCTAAAGGGCTTTCTAAAAATCCTATAGTAATTATATTTCTTATACGTGAAAGGCATTTCTTGTAAAAATTTGAATCAGACAGGTAGTTTTCCTATAGGAAATTAATATTTTCTATTGGATTTTATCAAATCCTATCGGAATTGAAATTCCTATTCAATTTCCTATTTCCTATAATTTAAATTCCTATTGGAATATTGTGTTTCCTATGGGATTAATTATTATCATATAGGAATTTTTTTTTGAAAAGTAAATATCTCACTTGGCAGGTGAGATACAATGATAACAAAGGTGGTTGTAAACTCTTTAAGCAATGGTCAACCATATGGCATATTTGTATTTTTCGATACATGCAGCTTAGACGGGTGCAAAAATGCCACCTTGACACTAATTATCCGGCACAATGTAATATTTATACCTTTAAGTAACCTTTACAGCATTAAAATGACGCACACTTTGACCATGTTCAGCTTGGTTAGTATACATGTACGAGGGTTGTCCAAAAAGTTCATGGACACTTGTAATGCCACTTTAAATAACGACGCCATTTTCAGGAAAGTATTATAATATTTTAATATTGACTGTAATAAAGTATTTGTTTAAAAATTAGAGCAATGTACCTTCTTACGTTGGAGTTAACATTATAAAAACATTGCCTATACAGGCTGCACGGCCCAGTCTGACGTTGAGTTATAACGGCGTTTATATAACGTTTACCTGATAGTAATGAATTACCATGGCTGCAATCACCGTCTGGCCATAAAATCACTTATGCCATTTGTAGACAAGTGATTTCAAAATATTTCGACGTTTAGCTGTTTCTTCTATTATTTGTTTCTTTTCTATCGATGTTTTACCGAAGTTGACACAGAATTTTATGATGGCGCAATGTTCCGTGCGGTCAGCCGACGTCGTGTTTTCTGGCGTTTTTAAAGACACATTATTGTCGTAATTACTTTTAAATTCCTTTGCTCATTTAAAAACAGCTTTAGATGAAGTATCAATATGACGTACACAATACTAACTACTTCACAATTGACGATTATGATGTTTTGACATGTTTAATAAAAACTGTAAATATTCATATTTAAAGCCTCAATTACGATCTTTTTTTTATTTTACAATTTTTACACTGGGTCGTGAGTACTTTCCGCGACCCTTTATTACAGTAAATTTTGAGTTCAATTTTTGAAACTACATCCTAAACCACTCTAGTTTGATTTGAAAATTTATGATAAACAGTTTAGTTTACAGTTTGTACATATAGACCCATTTAAAATGACAAAAACGCGACTGTCCACGAACTTTTTGGACAGCCTTCGTATTTGATATTTCACCTCAGTTTATTTTTATTGGAAAGATTGGGGAAATGACACGGTTATATATACCTGTAAAATATTTGATATCCGTGGATGTTGTGAATTTTTCGTATTGAAACTCGCACTCCAATTCCTTGTGGTAATTTGAAACACTTTACGCCAACAACCATTACTCTTCATAAAAACATACGACTAATTTTGCTATGATTTAAAATGAAGAAGAAAATTGTTATTTTTTCAGATAAAATTAATGTAAATAATATTCTACAGTCAATGTTAAATGAAAATTTAAATGATACAATATTAGATTCAATTTTAATCTCATAGTCATTTACATAAGAATAACTTACGTGTAAATCTTTATAAATTTTAACCGTTTATGGTAAACATAAATTTATCAATTTGTCTAACAATTATTGCCTTTAGTTGATAGGCTTGCTTTGTTAATAATATTTATTGCTAAAATTTATGAATCAGTCTGCCCCCCCCCCCCCCAAAAAAAAAAACATTTGTACTTATTCCTTTATTTTCTTTTCTTTAGTTTACATGGTTAAAAAAATTACAGTACCTCTGCCATTTTTGCAACAAATATACACCTAATTTATTTACCTCATGTACTGTCATATTGATGGTGCGAGTGTAATAACTTAATTGAGAATCTGCCAAAGAATTTTATAATCATGTTAATAATTAGGTAATATGAGATTGTTTCCAAATATCAAATATAAATGAATATAAAATCTACTCTTAACAATTGGATTAATCAGTTTACCAAACAACATCTTTTTATCAGCGCTTTTTCCACAATATTTTTTTTTTAAATTACTCATACCTATATAAGAGCAGAGAATTTCTTTTATGGTCATATCGGTATTGTTATACAAACAATATTCATACTTAATTTGATGTTTATACAAGTTCCCATTTCACCTCAGAGCTTACTAAGGCGAAATGGGAATACCAAATTTTACAGTTAAGGCGAAATGGGAATAAACCTGTATAATTATACGAAAATGGCGACATAATTGGAGATTATTAATACATTAGCACTGCAAATTAAAAAAAGGTTCCGATAGTTGGATATTCATCACCATACGCGATTAAAGGATGTAAAGGTTCAATTATTAAAACAAACGTATGATTTTATTCTCTAACAAGTCTTTCAAAAACTTAATAACATTTACAGGGTTTTAAGGATATCGGGTGAAAAAATAAATAAGCTAGTATACAAAATACAATACGAACATTTGCATTAATCGTAACAACTTCATAAAATACAAGGAAAATTCAATTATCGGTAGAATGCGCCCAGATTTGGTGTTTTTATTTCTCTTTCTTCGCATGTTGATTTGGTTTTATTGGTAAATATGAAAAGGTAAGATAAGTACTTTTATTATTTCGACTTGATAGGTTGGGAAAAAGGTGAATATAAGTACTTGTATGAGTGAATTATTTCTGTCCAAACGTTTAGTTACTTCAATCTGAGTCGCTAAGGTTGGTCTACACGGGCGAATGATTAGCGAAATATCTTATACTCAAATGCTGAACTTTGAGTACTCTTTCAGTTAAATATTTTGCGTAACCAATATGAAACTAATCATGAATGACAATGACACTACTATAATTGTATGTCTTCCATATCAATATTAAATGTGTTAACTTTATCATCAATTCAGCATACAGTTCCTCGTGAAGAGTTTTTTTTTTTTGGAAAAGAAGACGTATTCGTTTATAATGAATTACTTTAATCAGATGCTTCCAAAACGAACTAAAGGAAACTAAACAACTTTGAATTCATTAGTTTTCCTTCTGATAGTGATTTATTGGTATATTTGGTTTTAGATCACTACTTTTAAATTTACTTAAAACAAATATTACACAATAACTGTAGGACTAAAAACGACGTAAAGAATTTTCTGAGGTAAAACAGTGGAGCACAAGTGTGCTATTGGACGATTTATGATTAAGTTATAAATATTAATGTAGGCAATAAAAAGAACTTAAAATAATATGCCATTACAGTAAAAAATGAAGTCATTTGCAATTGATTCTGTTATTCTCGAGACTTCGTATATATTGATTAAACAATCTCTTACGCACAAACTTTCAGCTTCCATATTGATTTTTTTCTTTTTGCAAAGAAACAATAACAAACGCTTGAGTTATCATGGGAAGATACTAAAAAGCGAATTTCAATGGTTTATGGGACGGTTCCATACATATACCGATTATCGACCATACAAGTTGAAATGGGCTATTTTCTTTAACCTTAAATTTATTTATTTCACAAGTTCTACAACTATTAACATTGATTTTAAATTTTTTATTGATCTCACAGTCCTGCTTTAATATTTTCCAAAATCTACAACAGGATCTAGCATTCAGATAACAAGACACGCCTCAAAATGAATCCCATATGCATGTTAATAATAACACAAAAATACTATAGTATTAGGAGATAACTACGTATACTCGATGTATTACATGTAATGTGAACCAGGAAAGGATTGACTTTTTAAAAAAAAAAAAACAACGTTAACTCCGATGTAAGGGTACATCGTAGATACATACGAATAAAATAATATGAATACATGTATATGCATCACGATGATTCCTATTGGTGTAAAATTTCCCTGTTACATGCAATAGTTATCAAGTTCTAAAAGGAAGACTGTTAAACATAAATTTATTGCACGGTCACGAGCCATTGAAATGTTCTAAAATGTTGTGGTTTTGCAATGTTTTATTCTTATTATGTAATTTTATATCTTTATGCTTATCAAATGAAGATAAGAGTGAATGCAGTAACAGGTAAGTGAACCTATTAAGTGTAAATTAATCTATATTAATAAAATTATATATTAAACTGAATCATTTAATGTAACTAATGATACAACACAAATGAGTATGTGCTGAAGTTCAATTTAATATCTGTTTAGCATTTATTTCCATTGATTTCGTTTTTGTTAGGATTGTTCGAAGAAAGATGAAACTTTAATAAAGTCATTGCCCATGAATTTACATTTACTAGTCAAATTGCGCGGTTAAGAAAATCCACAAACATTATTGCCTGGAAATATTCATAGAGCCAAAGTAAGAAGAATCAATCTGTGTTTCAGTAAAAATAATGAGACTTCATGCTGTGCTGATTACTACAGAGACTATGAAACTAACTCTTGTTTACGTAAGTAAAAGGTCTCAATAATGCTACATACTGCCGGTGTAAAGAAGAATAATTGACTTATTCTGAAGAAAAAAGACACAGGAGTCATTTTTCTTCATGTTAAACATGACGAGAAATGACCCCCGTAGAAAAATGACCGTAAACAAGAATAGATATGGTTTACCCCATATCAAAGCTATTCGACTATCAAATTATTTGAAGTTTCAAAAAATAGCATTTATATGTAGTCCCCATTATAAATTTTATTCTTTACGTATGCAACGTTTATTTAAAAGTAAATACAGTGCATATGTCATCACCCTGTAGGAACGGAATGAAGTATAGTGTGTTTCATTACACAGAGTTCTTTAGGAGGCTGGGTGGTCAACAAATAACCATCAGATCTACCTTAAACATTAGCATAAGATATTTTTAACCCAAATATACTAACATTTACATGTAGTAAAGAAAAAAAATCAAAAATATTAGCTTTCAAATAAATTATATCAGTTTCCTGTATGTTTATACACAGCTCTCATTCTTAAATAGTCTAAAAATGGCCATGACCATCGAGTCCTCTCTTAAATATTTTGATTTAAGGTTCCTCGATCAACACACAAATACTTTAATCGATTGATCGATAAAGAATTTTTTAATAGAAATATGGTTTCACAAAACAGAGATTAATATTATTTTATTCATAAATTAATTTTATTTGATTTTATATGTATTTTTAAGTGAAGCGGTAAAGAATTGTTTTGGCTGCAAAAAAGATATTTTAAAAACTTACGATTTGAAAGAGTAATTCGAGTAATAATTGCTAACAGTGGAGTAAACTTTTCATGATTTTGGTTTAATAATTAATTCTGGGTCTTCTCTTTCATAGCCAATAAACAAAATTTGTTTTCACTCGTAATAATGAGATACATGTAACTCTTTGTGATGAGAACTAAACCTCGGTAGAATATGTCAGACTAGTACTTGTTATAACGAAAAGATTTTATTTTCTAAAATATACCCCTTCTTTTCCTCTAAGTTTATTTGAATATGAATTATGATTTCAAGTTACTTTCTGTTTACTGTAATAATCTCAATATTGTAGAAACTATTTTGCTTAAAATAAGAAATAATATTGAAAAACTTAAATTTATGAGGGGGCATTATTCTACAGGGGTCACTTTCATTCACGTAGTGTGCTCATTTTTATGAAAATGACATATATTCTTCAGGCAAAAAGGTAATTTTTCTACGTAGAATAATGACCGAGGGTCATTATTCTACGAGGTTCATTATTCTGCTTTACACAGATTGTTTGAATTCTATTATCATGATGAAAATAAATATTTGTACATCATTTATGTACGATTGCGTAACGTATAACTTATAATAACTGTACATTGAATTTGAATGACCTTACAGCCTGTGTTGGTTGGTTTGGACATAACTGTTCTACCCCATGTGTGTATGGATACTTTGGTCATGGATGTCGGAGTCAGTGCGATTGTAACGGCACTCAAACATGCGACCCTATGACAGGATGCCTTGTTACAAACGGAGGTAACAAATAACAATTTATATATAATATAAAATAATATTAGTACATTTCTTTGTGCATTTCAGATTACGAAGCAATAAGACGACCTTTTTTTAAATTTTAGAAACAAGTAATTTGACGAATTACTCTTACATGGAGAAAGTTTACAACATATTGACGAGAGCACATGGGATCAATATCTGTTACAACAGGTACAGCAGAGATAAACTACATATTAATATAGTAGTGTGATTCTAAAAAAGATAAAATAAGGATAGGGGATTAAATCTTTTCTAAAATTGGAATCAAGCAATCGAAATACAAAACCCCTAAGTATGAATGATTAGTTGAATTGTATCTACGTATATATAGAACATGTGCTTTTTAATGTCTGATTATCAACAGCACAGCGGAAAATATCGAATGCTGTACAGGATTTACAAACAGAACAGGCGTTTGTCAAAGTAAGTGAAGTATTATAATAATGGCTCTATTACATGTAAGAATTTTTTTGCTATCATTGTACATTTGTTCTTGTGCCTTTTTTCTTTTTATTAATTTTTTATTTTTGTTTCATGATTAGAAGATCCTGAAAACACAACTGGGAATGTTGAGTGTAAAGTAAGCGATACATTGACCGAAAATATTTGTGCTGAAAAATGTGGCTACAGCAACATATCAGGTTAAAAGGATATTGTGGTTTTCTTACAGGACAGTGAAATGTCCATTCTTAATAAGAACAGTCTTTTGTAATTGAATCATTTTAGAAAATAATACAAAACGAATGAGAATGACCTGTAGACAAAACATATAAAATCATCTTACACATGAAAAAATCTTTTAAATCACTATTTGGTAACTTTGATGGTAAATAAAGACGTTTCCTATAAATTGTACATGTCATTAAGTAATGTTTGATATACGCCTTACTGTGTACATGTACATGTAGCTTATGCTATTTTAATCCTTTTCTGAACTTGTATTTAAAGGGGTTTCGTCATGTATATATGCAAAATGAATATATCTGAACTCGTATATGCTTCATCTATGGAAATCGCTTTTATTATTCATTCAATAGTATAACGGTCTGTACGTGCGCATGTTGTATTTTGCCCTTGCTTCATCATAAGACTAAGTGGCCAAATTATTTACAGGTATGAAAATTTGCATGCTATCAATTTCAAATCAGATTTTCTGGATACACTGGCGCTTTTCAAACATAAAAACATACAGGATCACGTACGAAAAACATATTTATTTTTTAATAAATAAAATAAGGATTTCAATTACAGTCAATTTGCCTTTTGTCTGTATAAATTATAATAAATAATAAACATAAAATACGACCAAAATCACTGTTCCAGACGAAAACTCTATTGCCAAATTTTCAGTATTATAATAAAATAGGAATGAGTGCTTATAATACGACTGACATATGTCTAACTAATGAAACGTGAGTTATTTTAAGCAACAAAAATTTAGAAAGATCTCTTATTTACGCTATTAGTACTACAGACAAAAAGTAATATGGAAGAGATTAACTAAGGGCGAGTGCTTATGCATGCACAAGTTCCTCAAATGATCATGAGTTCGTAATAAACTCTCTCGGATTAATGATGAAACTACTTGTATATATTATAAACATGTATACTTATAAATCCAGGTACATGTATATTTTTTTTTTTTAAATATTACGAAATACTATTTGATACCGCCTTTTTACACTGTAATGAATCATGAGTATTTTTTTTTTGCATGTGGCTGTATCTGTTTTAGCGTATTTTCCTTTCTTTATCTGATTTAGACGTATATATCATTTCATTTTAGGTAAACAGATTTTTATTTCTGTTCGTGTATTTAGTGATCAAAGGTTATGTATTTGAATCTTACATCCAATATGTATAAACCTGGTTTTTTAAATAAAAAGAACAGGCTCATAATTCATGATATTTAACATCAGGTCTATTGCAAATTTTGTCAGAGTCATCATCTGGCCATCTATACTAGAGCTTGTTTCAAAATACCGTCGATTCTCCCACTTGGTGACAGTCTTGTTCTCGTCAGCAGCTCGCTAAAGCCAGACGCCCGGGCTTTGCCGGCATCAACAACATGCCGCCGAAACACCGACACAGTACGACCTCAATAGAGCTGGCCGGGTCGCTTTGCCAACATCAAAGAAGTGCCGCCATCTGTGCAATATTCTGCACGTTAAATTGTTTAGTATTCATACACATAGGTACATGCACGCATATATACATGCGTTTACTGACATATGCTGTATATATATTGTTTTCCTGAAGACTGTATTTACATGTTTAAATCGTATCGATACATTTACTTCCTCAGCTCTCTCTCTATCTCTCTCTCTCTCTCTCATTCAAGTCATTCTTTATCTATGCCAAGTATGCCCGAATGAATGTTCACGAGAGTTTCCCGAGATTTGTTCAGTTCCTGTGAAATTTTGAGCGGAAGTATGAGTGTTCGGATAATATTCTCAAAATACGTAAGTACTGGTCGTTTTTCGTATCATATCTTACTTTGATATATGTAAAATATGAAAATCTATGAAGATCTATGTCTTATTTCATCATCTAGCGGTTTTTAAAAACTAAACGATAATATTCAGAACAGAGTTATCGTTCGTGTTCAACACTCTACACGTGTTTGAACATATAAACATTGGGTTGCGTGATAAAATCATAGCAATGTTTGATGCTTTGGTGTGCAATACCATGCTTTTTAAAAAAAGGAATGGGTGTCTATTTTATGTAAGAACATAGTATATCGAGCCATTGTCAGGGAACATTCTGCATAAAATATTATAGTCTGTGTCACTGTTGATGCTATTACTAGGTCAGGCGCGGATCGAAACTTAATTTTTAGGGGGGGGGGGGGGGATCGCTACTAAGCATGTTAATTGTTCCAACATAAAAAAATAGTTTTATTTTCTATTGTCACATTTATTTCTAGAACTCATTTTATCTACCAATTAATAAAGATAAAGTTTAAAATCAATACATGTCTAGATTTTATATTTGACTATATGAACCTAGGTTATAGGATATAGACTTAGGTTATAGGATATAGACTATAACCAGGAGGCAATATTTTTACTGCGAAACTGAAAGGGTCAAATAAAACCACGTGGTCTAAATTTAAATGACAATAACATTCGCAGGGGTGTACTATTATATCTTTATCTTCGCCTACTATATATGTCTTTTCATCGTTTTCCAAAGGATTTAAACATGAGAAAGCAGTGGATTGTAAAAATAAGGAGAGGCGAAGGGCCGAACTTCAAGGTACAGCGTTAAGGTCAACGAGTACCCAAGGTTTTGTAGACAGCTATTCAATAGTAACGACAATGCAATTCTAATATTTTCTCCATATTGAGTAGAAAATGAGGATATTCTTAACATGGTTAATATAACATTTAAGTGTAATATCCTTTTTATTCGATATTTATGTGCACTTTGCCATAGTTCTAAGTTATTGAACTTTTACATTTCTACGAAATTAGGACAAAAAAATAGTGAAAACTAAACATTACCTATATTAACACATGCATTTAACATACATTTATTTTTGGTGAGTTTGATTATTTTATTATAAAACCAACAGTACTGTGAAATACAAAATTCTACCAGTATGGATTTCCCTGCAATGTTATGTAAAATACATTGATTAAAGTGTTTTTTTAATAGAATTATATGATTATAAATAATTTATAAAAAGTGACCTTGTCAATGTTTTTATATAGGACCTGCTAGTGAAATTAAACTGCCTCATTATGGCTCATAGGAAATGCTCAATTTTAAATTATAATATTGAAATATAGGATGTCTGTTAAAACTTTATTTAATCATTTTTTTTCTCTTCAGATAACCGATTCTACATTCGTTTGCTCCAGGCATTTCAATTCAGAAGGCATTGTAAAATCCTTAACTGGTATGAAGTGTTTTTAAGTTTTACATTATGTAAAATTAGATAATATTTTCATTTACATGTAATAACACGTCTTTATTTACAATGAAGTTTACATTTTGACACTCAGTGTAAGGAACAGTTGTTTGAGACTGCTATAACTTCAGTGTAAACGATTACTATACTTTGTCCTGAGTTTTTACTTCCAGCACTTGATATTTCGATAATCATAAATACCTTTGTGCTCAAAGTACGTTCATCCACTAATATGAAAAATGTCCAGAATATCTGTTTTGAAACGTCCCCTCTAATGTTTCAATACACAACCCAAAATAGAAAGTCTGGGGATTTTGCATTGCATCAGCCATGAAATAGTTATAGCCCGGATGATGACGTTGAAAAAATTGTGTGAGGAGTTCCGAGTAATTCCGAATGGAGAAAAGATGTAAACATTTCCCATTATCAATCTCCGTAAGAAATTTGTTTTTTTCCCCTTTTATCGATTTTAAAGAGTATTTCTTTCAGAGGTATGTGTATTTTTATTAAAAATCATCAAAAAGTGGTGGAAGCAATAATTGGGGGACAGACTATAGTTAAAATTATGTTATTATGTTCAGCATGTAGAATATTTTTTTTTATCGAAAATGGTGGATATTTTGAACATCAATTCCATTTTAGATAAAAAACAATTGCAGTGTTCATATTTAGATATAAACATTTATTCAAATGCTATTGCTGTTGCAGGACTCAGAAAATTGCGCCCTGAATGTGTGCCAAGTATTTTTCCATGGACAAAGACAGAAACACCAAGAAAGCCTCCAAAAAGGGAACATGAACTTGATTGGTATATTATTTTTATTTATTTGTTAAAGAATTACTGTAATTTCAACCTATATTATATAGTACAACTTGGAGTAGTTTGAGCTTTGTGAGCTTTAAAGAAGTTTAGATTTTTCAAAGCATTTGAAACCTCAAAGGTAGTTTAGAATGCTAAGAATTTGAAAAAAGAATTTTATGTAATTATTGATTACATGAGTTGAAAATATTCTTATCTTTCTCTATTATTTTTCAACATTTCATTTTAACAGCAACGATGGAAGTAAATTCCTAAGAGAGTCACCATTTATTGCCGCAACATCAACATCACATTCTCATACTTAACCTCCCAGTGATGAGCATGACTACTGTGTTTAAAAAAACCTTCACTAGAAGAAGATCTAAAGGTACTTATGAAAAGCGTTTAGGATTTTTTTTTGAAGTATTTTAATTTACATTTTAAGATTTCTATTATTTGCTTAATTATAAGCAGTTGCATCCAAAAAGATGTATAGAAGAAGAACTTTTTCCATATTGTAGAAATATTCTTTCTACATGTACAAGAACAAATAAATATAAGGCATGAAGACAACATATCAAAACTTAATACATTAATTATACCCCTGCTCAAATGGAGAAAGGGGTATACTGTTTTACCCTTGGGTGTCTGTCTGTCTGTCAGTAACAAATTTCAGTCGCATTTTTCACAGCAACTGTTAATTGCAGATGCTTGAAATTTTAACACACTCTTTGTTTAAGCATGACATAATGTGGAATTTATTTTTCTTTCAATCAGATGTCAACTTCCTGTTTCTTATTTTGTATATTAACATCAGAGCGATGGTATCACTAGTGAGCATTGGCTCACAGATATCTTGTTGATTTTAACATTTATTTCTGTCGTAGAATTTTTAGTATATTATATTTTTCAGGCAATGACTAGTCACATCGAAAAGTTACAAGAGAGGATAAGGCACCTAGAAGAAAAAGTTGAAAAATTTGGAATTGAAAGATTCTCTAACAACCCAGATTGGATAAATTTTTACACAGGATTTCAGAATTATGATATGTTTTGTACAGTTTTTAGTGTTGTAGAACCAACAGCTACAAATATGATCAGATGGTCTCAGGTTCAGAGAAATAGTAATATTGTTTGTAACCCTTTTAGAGCTGAGTCTCTGCCTATTGTAGACTAATTTGTTTTATGTTTTTATGTAGAATCAGACAAGGTTCAGTTATTTTAGCTGTTGTGTTCTTCGTTGTGTTTTCTTCATACTCTGGGACGACCTGTTTTGATCTTGACGCGGCCATTTTTTTGAGAGAGACTGGTTTTTAGGTAAGTTTTTAGGTAAAATATATGTAAGTCATAACATAAAGATATCTCATTGAATCCGCAGACGCGCTTTCGCATCAGTATCAGAACAGTCGAATACCACTTGATGTTTTTTCAGCTAATGAAAATAACGAAAACTATTTTGTTATAAAATATTGATTGCATTACACTACTGGCTCTAAAAACCCCTGTCCGTATGAATATCCCCTGTCTTTCCCTGTCACTCCCTGCGTTTTCCCTGTCATCCCCTGTGCACCCCCTGTCAGCCCCTGTACACATTCCCTGTACACCCTGCAATCCCCTGTGAGCCACTGTACACATCCCCTGTGTGCCACTGTAAGCCCCTGTCACCCCCTGTACGCCCCTGTCACCCACTGTAAGCCACTGTATTTCCCTGTACATGCCCCTGACACCCCCTGTACGGTGTTTGACTGGTTGATAAGGTAAAGAAAAAGTTTTTAATTAGTAAACGTTTTCGGATTTTCTTCAATATATATTTAGCAGTTTCTGATACATAAGGAAATGGAAAGAAAGAAAAGCATTCATGGTATAGACGGTGTTTGTTTTTTCTTTGTATTTCATAGAGGGCAATATTGTTACAAACGTGAATAATTCTGACTCAACAGTGACAAATATCAAGATAAGTATATACTGATAAACCGCTTAATATTTCATTCCATGTATTTAAACAAACGACCGTGTTTTGTAATTTGTAAAAAAAAAAAAAACCTAAGTGGAGAATGAGTACGGGATATCCGCGACGCTCTGTGCCATGTAACCTGCCTGAGTTAATGCGCTTAATAACACAACATGATTAGCACGTGCAGATAATCACAGACCGACCGAAATGATAACCTAAATTTTGATGTTTTGCCTGGTATAATGATGCACAGAATTACATCGTCCCAATGAAATGCAAGTTGATTCTATTTAGCAGGAAGTTGATTAGTTAATATCTAAGTCATGTAAATCGCAATCGATGATATTTGCTGTCAGCCATTGTTTTTCGTGGGTTTTTTTCTGATAAATTATGAGAGAGAGAGAGAGAGAGAGAGAGAGAGAGAGAGAGAGAGAGAGTTGAAATTTTAGGAGGGGTTATTTAGTACGGCCCTTTGACACTTTTATTTTTTATGAGGGTGCATTTTCCAGTTTAGTAATTCATATGCATTATTGTATAGAATTGTCCTCATACATTTAAAACAATGATACAGTTCATGATCATGAATAATTTCATACATGTATACAAATACCGGTAACGGGTAATGTAAAGACATGCATGCATGATCTTAAAAGAATGTTCCGGGTTTCGAGTTTTAGATTAAAAATATCATACATTTATTTAAATTCTGAATTTGAAAAATGAAAAATGAGAGCATTACGGTTTAATTCATAATTATGACTGTGTCAAATATTGTTCCGAATTTTAAGCTCTTTCTTCTCATGTTTGATATTCTTACATGTAGAACTGATAAGTCAAAATTTTCTTTACTTGACAGACTGGGAAAGAAAGTCATAAGCGGCGTTTAAACAACATATTGAATAATTGTTCCGCATTACCGAGCATTCAGATCTTAGGAAAACGGTGTGTCACATGTGTCTGTCACCTCATTGTTCCCATCCTCGCTACCGTGCACTGCAAATTGTCAAGAAGGGCTGTGTACAGTAGCTATAATTATATAATCAGTGACCGACCATTCAGATCTGAGGAACTGTGTGTATATACATGTACACGCGTGTCTGTCATCTCATTTTCCAAACCTCGCTACCGTGCTCTGCAAATTGTCAAGAAGGGCTGTGTACAGTAGCTATTACATAACCACTGACCGAGTGAAAAAATAATATCAACATTCTCTCCTTTGAAAACTGTAACTTCAATCAATTCTTTGAATAATTGATATGGTGTAAAATAAAACATTGGTGGATTAAAATTAATATGATCGTTTTAAGTTAATCTAATTAGTAATAAAGAATTGGGAATGAAATTAGGATTGCATGTTAACTTTTTAGGAAACTAATTCCCGGGTATACTTCTAGTAACTTTTAATTCAAAAGCAATGCAAACTCTCTCTCTCTCTCTCTCTCTCTCTCTCTCTCTCTCTCTCTCTCTCTCTCCGTATCTATATAAACTCCTACATATACAGAAAACACTAGTGCTACATTTATATGTACAGGTATGTTGTGAATGTTCTGACCAAGGCCACGGATTTCTGTTCACTGGCAATAAATAACATTATATTTGATATCTTCCATTTTGCAGTAAAGGGAAATGAAAATTAGATTTTAGAAATTATTAAATTGTTTATGAGAGTTAATCATCAGTTAAAATTCAATTCAAGGGTCCAATAAGCCGCTCAGAAACATATTAAACAAACATACTAAAATTATTTCTTAGGCAAACTTATAAGCTATTGAAGCTTTATTTTGTTATTCACGGGAAATTAATAAAGATATAATCAGGAACTTGTTATAAAAAAAAAACCCCAGACGTGCTCTATCGTAACATGGCTGCTTATACATGTACATTCTACATTCTGACTGATTAACATGTTTCAGTGTGCAAATATTTGTTTAGATACACAAAATCAAATGCTTAACACCATGTGCTGCGCTTGATCTTTGTAGAAATAATTCACAGTATTTCTTATATTTATTTTTCAAATATTACGGAGTAGTGATGTTCCCGACCGCTAAAGGACTAAATGCCCTGAAGGCTTTCACACCGCCCTCACCTGAGATTTACCACCCGGTGAATCTCGAGCCATTAGTTGTAAGCATGATTATTTAAGTACTGTGTCAATAAATTATTAATGAAAACATATTATAATTTCTAAAATTACTATAACAGTGTGTCTTGTGAGTCGGCGCTCTGTTGAGTGCAAAAATTGATTTATATCTCAAACTATAACACATGAGAGTTAGATAATTGAATTAAGAAAAAAATATTGAAATTAAATAACATGAAAGGCTGTTATAAACATTCAAACACAGTACAGGGGGTGTCAGGGGCATGTACAGGGAAATACAGTGGCTTACAGGGGATGACAGTGGTGTACAGGGGGTGACAGGGACTTACAGTGGCACACAGGGGATGTGTACAGTGGGTGACAGGGGATTACAGGGTGTACTGGGGCTGTGTACAGGGGCTGACAGGGGGTGCACAGGGGATGACAGGGAAAACACAGGGGATGACAGGGGATTTTCATACGGACAGGTGTTTTTAGAGCCAGTAGTGTTAGTTGTAGTTTAAAGAATTTTATATACTTCTATAGCAATAATGAAGACCGCGTTTAGAGGCAGTTTCAGTTTATTTCAAGACGGCTGGATGGTCATGATCATATTTAGGCTGTGCATGTATTGTATAAAAATATCGGAAAATGTTCAAATTTCAAAGTCAAATTATTTTGATTTTTCTTCACTGAAAATTAGTGCGTGGCTAAAACATCATGTAAAAGTAAAAGGCAGATCCGATTGTTAATTTGTTAACCACCTAACCTCCTTAAATTTCACAGTGATGACGTGTAACTCGGGCATTCACTGGGCGTAAATATGAGGTTATTCATTATTTCTAGACCTCAACGTTAAATCAACAGAAGGTTTCAGTAGCGTTAAAGTAGCACTATTGCCTCAGTAACCTTAGTTAATTAGCTGATGTTGTTACTTTCCTTAACCTAACTAGGTAGGTGATGATGAACTTAAACAATTTTCTGTCGGTGCAGAAAATTCAGGTTTATATTGTGATGCTTTCTTTGGAGATCCCTGGTTGGTTTCTTTTTAAGTGGTCAAATTAATGTTTGATTGTATAGGACCTGACATTCAGAGTCGAGGTATAATTTTTGTGTATCATTGCAGGTCAGTTCGTACAACAAATGAACAGCGTTTACCTGATATGATAACGCGTTTGCTAACGAAGCTACACGTACCTTTTAAATTGCAATGTTGCTATGATAAAATTAATTTCAAACTTTGTATGTAAATTCTTGTTCATAAAATAAATGTAACAGGAAATATTAAGGGGTTTTTTTGGCTGCTTTTTGCACTAAATTTTACACGCAATCAGTCGTTAAATTATTCAAGTAAAATTGAGGTACATTTGCCAAGTTTATCAAAGATTAAAAGCGCCGTATATTGTTTCCTTAAAAGCGTTTACGGTAATTAAAGTATATTCGTTTGATGATGTACAAAGTCCTGAAGTTGGGGTGTCACTTCCTTCAATTTATGTGCAATATTCCAACTAATTTCCAATTCGATTAATTAGAAATATATACTGGTATTATAGATTGCCTGTTGCTATTGACTTGCTACTTTACAAATGGTAATTTTCTATAGTCATGGTTCTTTGTGGTGGTATTTTCATGTGCTATCTCATTTCATTATGCTCCGCAGATATTAATGGTATATGCAGTGAAAGGTGAGCCATTGTTTTTTGTTAATTTTATGTCATTTTAGATTTAAGAAAGTATTTGGAGGTTGAACTTGTGTTAAAAATCCTTCAGCTAAAAAAGCATCGCATTGATATTGTATGACTCATATAGAGAGACATTTTGGTCCTCTCAAATTATATCTGCTGCATTGTAACATTTTACAATTTTTGTTTTTATTATAGTATAATGATCATAAAATTCTTAAGCCTATTAGCAATTGACATGCCGCAATGGAATGTGTACGCCTTAAAATATGTATAATACAAATGAACTTTTGTTACATTGACATACACTATAGCTGAAACCTCATATGTTCTCATTACCTTCTATAATCTGATGAACTTGTGGAACTTCTTTTGCAATTACATGTAAATATTTTGTTGAAAATTGAATTTGAAGGTCTCAGAAGTGTTTTTAAAATATATTATTACGCTAGGATGGGAGTTTTGATCTGTTCAAGAATGTAGAATAAAGTAAATTTATGTTATATTACTTCTTTGACAAATATTTGAAATTATATCAAAATATTTATTAATGCCTAAGAAAAAAATAACACAAAATTTATAATGCACACATGTGATGGAAAGAAAACATTCTCATTTCAGTGAAAAGAGCGAAATCGTGTGTTGTGCTGATTATTACAGAAATTCTGTATCTGGGTCTTGCTTACGTAAGTGAATTAGTATTGTTTGTTAAATTTGTTTTAACCATTAAAAAAAAATATAATTATTCACAAAGTTGCAGTGAACAATTTCAACAAATTTATATAATTTACTTTGACTTCAAAGTCAGAAACTCATTGTCCGACTTGCAAACACTTCCTGGTCGTTGACTATATATGTATTCGCTAGATGTTTCTTGTTCTCATGAATAATATAATTATGTACTATTCCGGTTGGCACAATCACTCATTTCTGAATTAATTTTATGAGGTATTGTTTATAGGTACTGATACATCTATAATGATTCCATAACCTGATTCTTGTTTTCATGCCTCAGAACTGTAAAGATTTCTGCTTCTTTATAGTTGGACTAATAAATATTCATAAAACACGATTGCACATACGATACGGGCCATTGGTTACAATGTACATTCGATGCTCTGAATATTTACACATTTTTCAGCCTGCATCGGTTCATTTGGACACAACTGCTCTCTGACGTGTAACGATGGATATTTTGGTCATGGATGTCGAAAGATATGCGAATGTAATGACTCGCAAACTTGTGAACCGCATTTCGGATGCACTCCAAGAAACAATCATTATGGTTTATAAACTTTAAGATATGTTTGTATATTTAATCTTTTTTTCAATTACTTACATGTATGCACATAAGCTCAAACATATCTGCCTTTATAAATTGATAAGCTGTATAAGAGATACATAGCCTACATACTTCACAGGTTCTACAATGAGCACCAACTACATGTATATAGTAGTTACCATTGCGTGTATCCTTTCCATGCTTGTAATTGGAACAGCTTTCTATACCCGTCGAAACATGTGAGTATCACTTGTTAATCTTTGTTTGTGTAAATGATTACAGATCTGAGAAAATCATTACATGTATGTATTATCTGTCTTATAATAACGTATTATTTGTTTTTAGACTTAAAAAATTCAGAGCAAACTCAGGTAAAGCACTTTAATTTGTAAATTCTTACATATCTAATCATGAAAGACAGTTTATTAATTGTTGAATCGTCTTTATTTAGATAATAAATGTTCACTGGAAAGCAGGGATGATCGGATACTTTTTGAGAATGCTTCTTCATCACAGTTGATTGGGAATCCTATATACAATCCTCCCTCCCGGTACTGCTTACAATCACAACCTAATTCATTTGGCGGTACAATATTTGACCATAACGGGATATCGCAGGAATATCAACGACAGAAACGGGTTTTGTTGATACCGCATAATACTGTTGAAAGTGGTTACTCTGAAATTGGTAGTAGTTATCATCGCCCCACTCAAAACAATAGTCGTGATGCTGTGGTAGTGCCATTAAGATCTAATGTTATTGGCGGTGATTGTATTCAAGCAATATCGGACGAAAATAACAGCCGTCTTAAAACAAACCAGAACGAAGCTTCAGTTGATTAAACTTCACGTGAATACATGTCTATGGAGTACAAACCTATGGAAAACAACTAAAAACTATAAAACATTACATGTACAAGGTACAGTGTTAGAACAATACCTCTAAATTTTCTTTTCTGTGTTGATTTTGTAAATAAATAAATGTCCTAAAGGAATTAATTACGTCGATTTGCACAATATTAAAACAATATGGAGTATAAATATCAACAAAAAGTGTACATATTTGGACGGGATTGCAGCTTGATGAATATGTTATTGTTACATAATTGACTATGCATTTCATTAATAAATTGATTTAGAATTGAGTGGTAAGTTTTCGTAGTAATCTATATAAAAATACTAATAATGTGCAAAAATGCAGTCGGGGTTTATGGATAGTAAGGGTTGTAATAAATTATATAAAAAAAACACCAGTTTTGCATTAGGAATTTTGTTATTAGATTTTCTCAAGAGTGTACTTTTTTGTTGCATAAAAAAGTTCTTAAAATTTGTGAATTATTAAGGTGGGTCTGTACTTGAGTGACGTCGTAACTGATAGTTTTGTATACACCTAATCGATAATAAGTATTTATCATTACTGGTTAAGAACAGAATTAATGTATAAACCTTGCGTTAATGATACTGAGTAGCAGACCAATGTGTAATTGTTTTCATGTTTAGAAGGTTTTGATCTTTACCTACTATATTGTATTTGTACATGCATGGTATATAGACATGATTGTACTTTTCGCACAGATTTTTAAAACATACTAACCTGGTCACAGGACTATCTTTAAAAAATAAAGACTTCTATTTTTTTCAAAACAAACTAGTTCTCTTAAAAATATTAGGAGAAGAATTATAATTAATGACATTTTCCAAACGTCAAGTTGATTGAACGAAATGGGGTAATACATGTACATGATCTAAAAGGCGCAGAAAGATATTAAGCGTTTAAACCCCTATAGTTTTAGTTTTCCATGAGCGACAGTTGATTTCAAATCTGGAGTTGTCTTTCCCACTGAACTTTTTATATAAATACATGTCATGTAGATTCTTAGTTATTGAACAAAATACAATCCTCCGCTATTTTCTACACGATCGAAGTGTTAAACTTAAACTAAATCACTTACAAGGGGTTATACGTCAATAAAGGGCAAACACATTGTAAACATATGTTCCCACGATAATAAATATCGATTTAAGTAATGCCTAACCATCAAAAGTTATTTCCTTATACATATTTTCCTCTTTGCTACAAAAAAGCTGTGAGAACAACTTTTCACATGTACCGCTACAAGCAGTTGATTATTATTTTCTTGCAGAATGCTTATCTCAATGTGTTGCATTGATAGTTATTTTGTATCACAAAAAGATCTCTTCTGTTCAAATTCTGTTGCTATCAATACTGCGTTGTACAAAATACATGTACCTGTACCGTGTGCTGTCTCAAGATTTTGACTACGCCTGTGAATAACATGTAGGTTAGTAACTGCAAAAATTACAATTTGATCCCGATGTGATTTGAACACGCAACCTTCTGATCTGGAGTCAGACGCGCTAACGTTGCGCCACGAGAACGTTATGTTTACATTAATAAAAAATTTGCAGACATTTGATAAAGAACATTTGTAATGACTGTTTTATATCTAAATTGTATCTGTAATTCATTTTGATATATCACTGAGTGTACTGTTGATTATATATGAAGATTAATGGAACTCCTCTTATGGTTTTAATTACTTGAATAGAAAAACAAATGAGCAACTAAGTTCAATAAGATGATGTAGTTACCATCGAAGTAGAGTACTGGTCTCGCCCTTTAGAATTATAGTACGTCTCGGGTAGCTTAATCATCGTATTGACCTACAAAACAGCAAATCTTTCTAATAGAGGGAAAGCTTTGAACATCATATGGTGAAATTTATGTTCCTGCGTAGACTTTTGAAACACTATCAGCCATCATGAGGCTTGATTATCTTAAAAATTACAGATACTGTAACAGTCTGTTTTTGTTTAATAAAAGCTTTAGGTTTGGTTTGTTCAAAATTCCATCTCTGTAATATTAGTATATCCTATGTGTTGTTGTTTTTGTTCTGACAATTTGAATAAAAAGGGGTTTCAAGGAACAAAGTACTGTTCTTGTGATGGAGAGTTTACGGTTACACTGCCAAATGGTTCATAAATCACAATGAATATACTTAAAAGAGGAAATGAAAACCTATCAGAAAATGCGGAGAGTAATGCCAGAAAACAAATCACTTTTAACTCCGTTATAAACATATAATAAATAGTTTGGGGGTATGTTCTTAGTTTGTCTCCAATATGTATGAGAGTAGAGAAAATTTTTTTCTAAGATCTAATACATTTTCACTGAATGGTCATACTGGCCCTATCTGAAGGCCTGAACCTCTTACCGAGGGGCCTTCGAGTTCACAATTTTGAAAGAGGGCCAGGGCTTCATGGATATCATAATCATGCAATTAGTTTGTCTCAAAAATAAATTGGAGTAGAGAAGAGGATTATCTAAAATTTAATACATGTTCACTTTATGACCATATTGGCCCGCTTAGGTTCAAAACCCCTAACCAAAGGGGCATGAATTTTAGAATTTAGGTAGAGGGTTACATGTATATGAACATTTTAACCATGCATATAGTTTTTCTCAAATTGATATGGAGTAGAGAAAAACAATTCTAAGATTTAATTATACATTTTGACTTTATGGCCAAAACCCCACTTTTAGGCTAAACTGCTAATCCAGGAGCCACGAATTTCATATTTTTTTTAGAGGGATTCATGGACATCATAACCCATAACAATTTTTCAAGATTGGCTTTCATACGAGATCTTAACGAGATAACTTCATGCAGTATTCTAATTATAATTTGAATCGTAAAACCGCTACTCTATGATAAGCTATACAAGATCTAACATCATCCCGTACATATTCATCTTAGGGCGACCTTTCAAATAGCCAATGGAATCACTGTTGTCAAATTTATGGCTGATAGTTCGGACATGTCTTTCGTTATCAGCGATGAACCTAAATCCCCGAGGTGCCTCGTGTAGTTAACTTAGTCTCTTTCAAGTTTGATTTGTTTGCATGACTCACATTTGAGTAGCAGATCGGACAGATATCAACCACAAACTTAACTTTAACAGAAATTTGCGACCGAACAATAGAGGTGAAAGATATAAAGCCATCAAACAAATATAAGACTTGTTTATTGAAGATGGAATCTGATTGGCTAGCATTTTTATGTATCATTATTGAGGGTTGCTTTGAGATGACCCTGTACGGGATGTTGTTAAATCTTGTAAAGCGTATCGTAAAGAAGCATTTAACAAGTCTAATTTAATTAAATTGGATATCAGGATACTCAATCCTAAAATCACCACGTTTAGAAAAGATCAAGTGTAAATAACTTAAGAATATGCGACAAAAGAAGTGAAGAATTTGAACATCTACTATATTAAAAAAAACAAAAATCGAAGAAAAGTCTTGATTAATTGCTATATCAAATATGATATTAATTCATGATCATAGAGAAAAATTACCAAAATAACAGAGGACCTTGGGTATAATAGATATTGCTGGCATCAAAAGTACTTGGTGATTGAATATTACTTCTCCAATGCTAGTTCTATTTATGTACTTCCTATAGATGAAAAAATGACAATAACAAACCCTCAATATTTTGTATATTGAAAAGATGAGAAACAATGTAATTTCGCTATAGTTTTGTTCAGAAAATGTCATCGTACTAATTGAAATGCAATTAATTCATGCACATGAGGTGAATTATGCTTGGTTGTTACCATATTTTCATTTGCTGTCATTTCTTTGCATTGTGTTCTTCATTAGAGCAGAGCATCTGTAATAAAATGTGAGTTTAACTTCAGATTATAATTGCATGAGAATTTAGGTTATTTATACTTCCTTCAAATTATTTGGGGAAATAAAAAGAATAGAAAGGAAAAAAATAAACTTCAATTCAATTTGGAATACTTGTTTCAGAAATCATCGATCCTGTTGTACTGATTATTTCAAAGATGTTCAATCTGGATCATGCAAACGTAAGTATTATGTTTTGTATAGCAAATGTATTGTTGTACAAATGAATAGATATTAATCTATATCATGCCACTTAAGTATTGTGTGCATAGTGCTTCAATGAATCTTAATAGGATGTTAATGTTATTAATTTGGAAAGTTTTTGTTCTATCAATTTTATGACCCTGATTTGTGGTCACATCATCATTATGATCATCATCAACATAATCAATATAGTATTAATTTACAAAAGATTTACCCCGGGTGTATAAGTCATTTTGGCATATCTAGTTTTCATTACAGCCTGCATCGGTTCATTTGGACATAACTGCTCTTTTCCATGTCCAAATGAATACTATGGTCATGGATGTCGATATAAGTGTCATTGTAACGACACCCAAACATGTGAACCACAGATCGGCTGCTCAGCCAAAAACAATGGTATAAAAAGTATTCATTTTAAATTATCCAATCTATATTTTTCTTCAAAAACAGAATTAAGAATGTAAGGTGTTTATATATAATGAATTCAAATTCCAAATACATGTAATTGTAGGTCAGACAAGTTATTCATTGAAAACCACACATTTACATGTAGCCGTAATCGTTGCTTGTTTTCTGACCATACCAGACATTGGATCAGCATTTAGTTCAGTCGATTCATGTGGGTATAAATTATATGAGTTCTTATATATATATATATATATATATATATATATATATATATATATATATATATATATATAATATAGTACCGATCCGACCCAACCTAACAAAAAGTAAACCCAGACTTAACCCTGGGCTTATTTTCGGGGTTTACTCTGGGTTTACTAGGGCAGACCCAGAGTAAACCAAAAGTAAACCCAAAGTAAAGCCCAATCGTAAGTAGACCCCCGAGGCAGACGCTACATGTGTAATAAGAATATACAAGGGGTGGGAATTGCAGGCAGTAACTAAATATAATTAGATAAAAGACGGCCTGCTTCACATTTTAATGTTTAAAGAAGACCATCAAAGCAAACCGCGAGTAAACCCAAATTAAACCCTGAGTGGACCCAAAGTAAACCCCAACTGGACACAAATTTTCCAAAAGTAAACCCGGAGTAAACCCCGAAAGTAAACCCGGGGTTTACTTGGGGTTTACTCTTGTGTTAGGTTAGGTCTGATCGGTACTGTTAACAGTAGTCTGCAAAGTTTGAAATATTCTCTACTATTCTTTATTTGTATGATGTCTATAAATGGTGCAATTTAACCAGAGTGGGTACATTTGTATGCTATCTTATCAAGCGTTATCTCGTATTATTTTATTTTTTTGAAACTCGTCGATGGTAATCTAAAATGCTGCTTTAATCCGATTGTAGAACAGCCGTATTCTTTTAATTTGTTTTTCTCCCTCCGCTATTTGCATTATTTTTTTTTAAGAACTTAAATAAATTTATTCCGGAATGAATATAAATATATGCAAAAGCAATCAATGATTTATTGTTGAAATCGATGCTTTAACATCTGTCTTCATGAGAGCATAATTTGTCATATGTCTGCTCAATTTCTAAATATAATAATCGAGTTTTTAATGCGAAAATACATCACTATTTCGTGCAGTCACAACAAAGATATGAATTGTGAATTATTTTTCGTAATAATACAATAGTCCATATATGTCCAAATGCATTCATGTTAATCATATTCAAGTATTATTACAAGCGTATTCATACCTTTTTCTTGATTTCAGAAATCGGGATATGAGGAGACAGAAGTAGATATTGAAACATTTAACTTGAAATAACATAATTTTTCTTCAATTTATAGAAAGTAGATTATTTCGTTTAATTCTTTGCTATTTCAATATGTTATTAATCTGGATATTTTGGATTGGTTAATTTTTCATCTTTGCTTTTTCAAGCATGGACTAAATTGTATTGTACTGATTATTTGAACATGAAGTGGTGACTGTTGATGTTGATTTTATCTTATCTTTTTCTTTCTATGTTTAATTTTAGAATATTTTTTTTACTAATATTTTTAACAGCATCACTTTCATGAAATCAAAACAAAACAAAAATACATCTGTAAACATCTCAATGAATAAATCTATAATAAAATTTGAACGAGTTCTATGATTACATTCAATTGTCTCCAGCAGAAGAGCATTCTTTGTAATATTCAGTTTGATAGAAATTAAAACAAATTGAATAACTGTATAAGCATTAAGGTTAGAATCTTTCTGAAAAATTTCAGTTTTGTCTTTACAATTGATATAATTGACAGTCATATGGTGGACTAAAACTGTTAATTGCGATCGTAAAAATTAATTATACGATGAAAAAACAAATTGTAGCCAAATACGCCTACTTACTTTACTTAAGTTATAAGATTATCTGTTTCTTAGTTTAACCACATATTTTCATAATCCGAGTCAGAGATTACAAAATGTTAATTACAGTATTATAAGAGGCCCACAGGCCTTGTCTGTTACCTCAGTACCATAGCATAATGTAACATTTTTAATGGACAGTGCACGGCAAACGCCAATAGGTTACCCGAGTGACTCAAGTGACCTAAAACATACATTTGCACTATATGGCCAAACTTGTCCCCCCAACAAAAAACCTTAACCAATCCCCAATGGGCAGTGACTTTCACAATTTAAGAAGAGTACATAGTAACAAATGTAATCGGTTTATCCCCCTCGCCTATAAGAATACACATTAAAGGAAATATTATAAATGTTATACATTTTTCTATATAGCAATATTGGCCCCGTCCTAGGGCCGGCCTGAACCCCTGACCCAGGGACCATGAATTTTACAATTATGGTAGAAAGCTTGTTGGACATCATAATCATGCATTCAATTTATCTTCCACTATTGAGGAAGTAGAGAAAACAATTTTCTAAGATTAAATACATTTTCTCTACATGGCCATATTGGCCTCAGGGCCTGAACCCATGACCCAGGGGCCTTGAGTTTCACAATTTTGATAGAGGGCATAATGGGAATCATTATCATGCTTTTAGTTTTTCTCAAATATGTATGGGAGTAGAAAAAAAAAGATTTTCTTAGATTTTTAATTTTTAACCTAAAAGATTAAAAATCTAAAAAAAAATTTTTAATTGTTATCTAAAATTTTTACCTAGAAACCCCTGGGGTGTGAGGTCATGATTTTTTTAATTTATGTTCCCCATCCCCTATAGATGCCAGACACCAAATTTAGTCTAGATACCCTAGTAGTTTCAGAGAAGAAGCTGAAAGTATTCAAATGTTAATACACGACCCACGAAGACTGACGAAAACGGATCGCAGTAGGTCACCTGAGTGACTCAGGTGACCTAAAATTCTACATGGAGAAAAAACCTCCATACTAGTACAATCAACGATTCATTGAAATAGTGTAGTTTCTAGAAAAGCGTAGTTTATTTTTTAACCCGTTACAGAAATATTACCGATACCTTTAGAATGGTTTTTTGTGCAGGATACATGTTATTGACACATAATTAAATGATGAATGGTATGGGCACACGTTTTTGTCATTGTTTTGTACAAATTTCACGAATTATATGATTGTGTGATATTAAGAACTATTGTTTAAAAGAGAATTTATATTTAAAAAAAAAACAGCCATTACGCGAGCTTGAGGCAAATTTAGTGTGAGTGATGACGATACTTCATTCATCAATTAAGCAGCTTAGGTGTTGGATACGATTGAGTAAAATGGACGATATGCAAATAAAAATAAATAAAAATAAATAGATCGGACAACACTTCTTTACTTATGACGTGACAATATTTATAATCAAAACCTCACAAAACGATGAAAAGTCACCAGAAGTAAGATCACTTATTGAAAAAACAACTTACAAATATATTGAAAAAACAATTTACAAATAATATATCTACATTATTGAATATTGGAATATTTCGTCAATGATAAAATATATTGACCAACGAAAGAAGAAAAATGATTTTTGATTAAATTGCTTTCATGTGTAGGGTAGAACCTAAATACTGTGGTTTTATCAAGATTAGTAGGCATTAGTTTTCGTGGATTTACAACACAGATAATTTTGAATATACATAAACTCGTATACCATGGTTCCATTCATTTAAATTGATGTCATATATCTCACTTTGATCGATATCATACGAGCTGGAAAATGTCCAAAAAATAAAGAATAAATTATATATATATTTATATTAATATATATCCTGACATTATCCACATCTTTAAGTTAACAAAATAGCAACAACGCACTGAAATAGTTAAGTTGTTGGGGGGGGGGGGGGGGGGGGGTATGACCAAGTATGTAATACATGTATTTTGTATTTGTACTTATCCCTGTTTTAGGACTTAAAGTTGGCATTAAAAATAAGTACAATGAAAATATTTTCTTAATATTAACTCTCTCTAAATGAAAGGGGGCGACGACTTATTAAGAACAAGTAAAGGTCATGCATTATGATACGCTCAGTTCTTTACAAATACATTTACAAATAAAGGGTTTGCCTTAGTTGATTTAAAAATGATTGTTTACGTAGTATATGTTTGTAATAGATTTAAATTCATTTTATCTTTTATAGATAAAACGAAGTAAATAACGTAACATAACAGGTATACAAAAAACATGTTTTCTAAATGTTGTTGCCAGCAGAACATCATCACAATGATTATTTAGCCCATGACAGTAATCATGAGTAGCAACATTTGCACATCAATCTAATTCTGGCGTTGCTTTGAATTTATTATGCAGCTAATGATACTTTTTATCATTAGCTGCATAATAAATCCAAAGCAGGAAGAATCCTTGCCTTTCAGTTAAATAAAAAGTACACGTAACTGAAAGGTCACTAAATTGCATAGCTCTGTCATTTATTTACATTTTCATACTTTTCAGTTGACTAAATGGCAGTTAACATTCAGTTGACTAAATGGCATAGCTTCATTCCGCGGACTTGACAAAAATATTTTAATAACTGTAATAACTTTTATCTCTTAATCTGAACAAATATCTTAAAGGTGTCCAATAATCGCAGCCTTATTTAATTGAAAAAAGAAAATACTCTTATTTACCGCCTGCAATAGATACACCCAAAAGCAAAATAGTTTACTATGGTTCCGAATACATGGAAATCAAAGCAAACGAGAAAGGTATTCACACATTTATACGTACGATATTTTCCTTAGATCGACATTCATTTTCGTTGAATTATAATTCCAAAATATACAAAAAATAAAAATAAAGATGATAAGGTGTGTTGTATAGTTTTAAAACTTCTTGGATGAAGATACAACACTCAGATAGATATGAATAATATGCAAATATATTATCTTATTTGACAATCTTAAAACTTATAATAACATTTATTGCTTTCCATAAAAACATATTTTCCTATATACTAGATGAATCGTTACTATTATTATTCATCATTTCTCGCACAACACTTCTTACATCTGTATTTCCTTGTAAATGTCTATTGAATTAATGAAGAAAAAAAAACTTGATCATCGCAGTATATTATTTTGCTCTTTTACTGTCGTTGACTTATTGGCTCGTAATTCAGAGTGTACATATATAATATTCGATTTTGAAATACTATCAAAATTCGAACTGCTTTATAACGTTTATTTGTAAGTACTGTGTTATAAATTATATTCCTGTCAGTGAACTGTTATTTCTTTAATTTGATATCATTTATTTAATAACTTATAAATGTAGGTACTAATTAATCTAGATTTTATACAATCGTTAACTTTTATGGAAAAAAATGAAAAAAAAACTTTTGATTTTTTTTTAATATTTTAATGATTATCAGAATACTCTACACATATTTGTATGACACACACTTTTAGGTACCACTGAATACTTTTATAGCCTGCATCAGATCCTTTGAACATAACTGCTCTTTTACGTGTCCGACTGGATACTTTGACATGGTTGTTTGGATAAATGCTATTGTAACGATACTCTAGCATGTAATCCAAAGATGGGATGCGTAGCCAAAAGTGGTTTGGAAATATGTAAAATGTCTTTGTTGTTAAGTGACTCTACCTGTATTTTTTCAGATTAAAAATATTGTTTAAGTATTTCTATTGTCTTTTTTTTTTGCCTTTATACAGCAGATTAAAATCCTTAACTGATCCTTAAATAAACGAAGAGTTAAAATTTTCATTCAATCACCAATACATTTCAAATCACTGAAATATCTCAAATATGAAAACTTACTCGGACAAGTCAGTCAACAATACACATAACTTGTTGGATTTTAATTGCTCCTTGTTTGCCATCCTTGCCTACCTCTTTACTGCAATAATCTAAAGGTGATTTAATGAGTGGAATGTATTTTTTACGTTTAGGTTAAATTAAATCAGTTAAAAAACTGAGCTTAATAAAGTTAAAAGCGTAAAAACATTTTAGGTACTAGTAAACTGTCATACTGTCATACATTGAGTCTTCATAGGGGGTGGGGGGGGGGGGGGGTCTTTGTTTTAGGAAAGGGTTCCTATGATGTCCAAAACAGCGATGTTAATAGATTTACTGTAGACCCATGTGCGACACGTTTCTATAAAAACATAATTTATGTATCCCGCTTCTTCTGTATGCTTTTAAAAATACTTCAATTAGCAATTCTTTTTCCTTCATATTTGAAATAATTAAAAATTTTATACATACATGATAAATTAATCTAGTTTCTTTATATACTTTAAGGAAAAGGGTGTTGATTTTAAATTTTGATTTGATAAAATACCAGTAATTACACTAAACGGTCCGAATGTGCTCTAAACGTATACTATATAAATGTTGAAATAACAAATCAAAAAAAGTCTTTTTTGCGTCATTTGAAATTGTCCGTGCATTAGTATATGATCATAATGTAAACTGATCTTGAATGAATTGAGATTATTTTTAATTCTGATTACCCATATGGTCTTTCAGAATAGCAATTTTTTATTCCATTTAGACATCTCAATTAAATGTTACATATAATTGCTAGGAAAATTTTCCGACTAACGATTTTCTGGTTTAAAACGTCGAAAGCGTACCTATTTGTCATGTACTGTACATTGAATATATATTATAAAGTATAATGATTCTCAAAATAATTCTTCTTGTTAAAGATTCTACTGCTTTCAAGAGCGACTTATTTTGCACGAATTTTCTTTTTTAAAAAGGACATAAAGAGTTCATTGAAAATATCTCCTCTGTTGTTGCAAACTTGATCTCATCATGCTTTATCATGAATTGTGCATAATGTCATAGAAATAAAACAAACTGTCTCCTAAGTTTGTATGTGGCACATTTCACATTGTTTGCGCAATATGGTGATATTAATATTTGTTAGTAATTGTAAGTACACAGAAGACTTAATTATTGAACTTCTAAAGAAAACATGAAACGTAGATGATATGTGTTCCAGCAATTGAGTAACAAGTTACAGGTTTTCCATTTTTGTACATTGGAAATTCATCATTTGTGTTAATCTAGTCAATCCATTTTGTTTTTATCAATTATAATTATATTTATACGTTTCATTGTACCTTATTTTCTGCTATTTTTGAAATATTTTCAACCGCAATTTTCTAATATTTAAAAAAAATATTCTCTTATAAGAGTGTCATTGCAAATTGAATTTATGTAATAAATACTTTATATTTAATAGATATGTGCTAAGTAATAAATACTTAATAGAACTTAATTATGTTTGAAAGCTAAGCGTACATGTTTGACACCTGTCTATATTTATGTTATAGCAGTAATTTACGTTCTTGATTTTTGATATATAATTAATTGAGAATTTTTTTTAAAAAAGTCACATAATTGTCTTGTAATCAAGTAATTATATTATGCTAGTATGCACACCTGCCTTTGAGCTAATTAAATCTGAAAATAAAGCCCTAAAATTGCGTACAATTGAACTAAGAGCATGTGGAATATGTTTTCAATGGTTTGCAAATCATACTGAAAACGTTTCATTGTTTTTCTATATAATTATATACTAAATTGAGATTTAAACCAGAAAATGTTAGAACAAAATTTAAATAAAAACTTAAACACGAAAATTGTACAAATTTAAAAGACACTGTATAGATACTTGCGTCAAATTATTATATTTATAAAAAGAAGCAACAAGGGTCTTAACGGTCACCAGTAGGGATATAAATCTTATGAGAAAGTCGTATAAAAGTCATTTACTAGTAATAAAGCCATATAAAATAAATAAGAATCAAAGTACTGCAGTACTGATGGGAGTTGATTTTATTGATTATTATTTATCAAAGATGAAATACAGAAAACAAAATAAATTTGGGGAATCACCCAAAGAAAAATAACTACACAATATTTTATTTTAGGTTTTATTTGGCGATGAATGGCCATGGCTGCTTAAAAATGTGGAAGCCAGGCATCAATTCTTGCCTTATAAGGCATCCCTATCAAACAAGCAAAGCAAAAGCTTGAGCCCTGGGAACAGATGCTCAACTGCTTGCTCACCTAGTCCATAATATATATACAAATGCAAATAACTGTCAATTGATATTGTTAACATAAGCACTACTGGTAAGCCAGAATGCCGCCACGAGACTATGCACAGTATATTCTGCGCCACCAGTAGAGCTACACCCATGAACGAGGGCTATAGGTTTATAGATTATATACCATTAAGCTATAATTACAAATTAAAACGTGAGATTAAAGCATGAGAGTAGGGAAGATTAATGCCCAAGGGCATAATAGTATAAAGACAACTACTTGTTGTAGGAGTGAATTAGTGCCCTTGATTGAAATGATAAAGTAAATCAATAATGCTGTTCATCAATAGTTATATGGTCTGTAGATTGACCAAGAAAGAAAAACACACACAAAATTTTCTCAAGTCAACATGACTGAGACCAAGTGAACGAGGTGAAATAACAACAACATGAAGTCACCGTCAAGTGTGACTAGCTATGACCCAATTGTCATAGCGCAGCCATGGCCCCTCTTCCCCTACTCTAGGCGAAGCAAACACAGTGGGGTCGGACGAGAATGTTTGTAGTGCTTGTTGCAAGCGGTACAGAAATAAATCATTGCCAAGGTCAGAAAGATGCACCTTGTCTTCGGCAAACAAACCAGGGCCACAGGTGCTTGAGGACAGGACCGAACGCCCTCCACCCTCACCCCCATCCCCGATTTAAACCCCGGGGTAGTTGACTTTTTGAAAGAAATTCCTTTAAAGTCATGCACACAATATGTTCCATTTTAAATATCCAAAAAATAACGGAAAATAAACGATTAATGTAAACCCTCCCCCCTTCTTGTATATAAAAAGAGGAAAGGTATGCCACTCCGGTTTGTTTACATTACTACCCCTTCGTCATTTTGGGACTATAAAACATGTATCCGCTTTATATATCCAACAAGCACGGGATGATATTATCGCAGTAAATATATCTCTTCCTCTTATGCTTTTAAAATGAATGTACGTTTTTCTGTAAACCTACTATATCACATTAAACGAGTTTTTCGAAGACAAGCTAGGTAACTGTGACGGAAGTCAACATCTTTCAGTGACGTAATGTACACTCGTGAACGATAAAATCCGAGGAGTCATTTTGCGCGCCAATAGAATTAAATCGATTTTCTCGGATGTTATCCTACCAAAGTGACTGAGAGTTGTTTACTTCCGTCACTGTTACCTAGCGGATTGGCATACCTTTCCTCTTTTTATATGCAAGCAGGGGTAGTTTTAAATAAATCGTTTATTTTCCATTAATTTTCAGATATTTGATATGTAACATGTTGTGTACATGACTTTAAAAGAATTTCTATCAAAAAAGCGACAACTACCCCGGGGGTCTAAATCGGGGGGGGGGGGGGGGGGGGGGGGCTGTCCTTAAGCACCTGTGACCAGGGCTATCGATGCGGAGCTCTGGATATCTTATATATTTTCCACCCAACCTTTTTAGTGCAGACGCAACAGCCCTATTTGTTCGCTTCCTAACCTCTTCTAAAACAACTGGATTCCCCCCACCCTCCATACACCCCTGGGCAGAATCTGGGACCAAACTAAAGTGGTGGATGGCTTCAGTCTAGACATTTTTTCCAAGGTTTTGATAATACTTAATCGCAGTTCAATTGATTTAGCCCCGTTTTGCATAGGGATATTATTGCTCCCGCAATGTATGACCAAAATCTGAGGTGGATCTTCTACCTTAAGCAATGTTTTAATCTTAGAGTAAAGTTGACCCTACCTCATGCTTCCTTTGCCCTGCCAGAAAATGGATACCTTTTGTCTATCTAGCTGGAGATCAATGCAGCGGCAAGACTCTCTTGCATGACAAAACACATGTTTAATGATGGATGACGCACCAATCCAGATTCTTGTATGATCTAAAAGAAATTTACTGCAGTATCATATACAGTCAGTTCAAGCATATCTTTTACAACATACACCATAGCATAGCATAGCATTGAAATCTCATAGCATAGTATTGGAATCTCATAGCATAGCATATCATAGCATAGCATACAACATGATTTTATCTCGGTTTTAAATGTTTTTATTTTAAAGAATAAATGTTCACATTGCAGATTAGTAATAAACTTTGGCTTCTTATCATTTTACTTCGAAATATGTGGAACTCTTCTGTTTATGGAGGCGTTTTTCTTCAAATCTCATAGCATAGCATAGCATAGCATATCATATCATTAGGCCCTTCATTTCAATTTATCATAGCATAGCATACAAATATCATAGCATTGCATTTAAATCTCATAGCATATCATTAAAATCGCATACCATAGCATAGCATGAAATTGTAAAAGATATGCATGAAATGACTGTAGTTTGCAGGTATTGTTTGACAAGCATAACTCAGAAGCTCCTGGGATCTAAGCTGTAAATCATGTGCAGAAATGATGCGGGAATTGCTGATGGCTGGCTGTTTGCTTCTGGAAAACTGGCCCTGAATCGATTCCATTGCTGTCGGGAAAGAGAATCTACTCTAACATTGTATACCCCTGCTATATGCTAAGCTTTGAACTGAATATTAAGCATCAGACCCTGCAAAACGAATTGCCTAAGCAAATACATGACTCTTTTGGACTTGGAGGTATTAAAATTGAAAATTGAAACTAAGGCTTAATTATCAGTATGAATTATTAGCCGTTTACCAGACAAATTGCTGCCCCAAATTGCAAAAGCCATAGCTATAGGAACTAGCTCCAAAAACGTTATGTCTGAAAAAAATATCAGATGCCTTGCAATGGTCTGCCCAATGATGACCGAAAACTGCTCCACATCATAACTCAGCATTACCTGCACTATCTGTATACAACTGGAGATCAAAATCGTTGGACCAATTGACCAATCTATATGATGTAACTCCATTGAAATTTTCAAAAAACATTAACCAAGTGTCAATATCCTTTCTCATTTCCTCAGTTACTCTACGCCTGTGATAGGGACGCAAAAGCCCACAGGATGCATCATACAACCTTCTAACAAATGCCCTACCAGCTGGGATAGCACGAATACAAAAGTTCAGCAACCCAGTTAATTCTTGAAGCTCTAGTAAAGTTACTTTGCGTTTTTGTAAAATATGTAAGAACTTGAACTTTAACTGCTGAATCTTGTCCATGGGGATCTTAACAGTCATACTAAATGTGTTAATTTCTAAGCCAAGGTACACTTAACAGTTTGTGGGACCGATAGTTTTGTCTTCAGCTAATGGAATTCTGCACAAAGTTCCCTAAAAACACCCATCAGATAGGCACAGTCTTGTGATCCAGCTTTTCAAGCTAGAAAAAAAATCATCTAAATAATGCACTATGTTGAGAGCTTTTGCACGACTAGCACCTAGCCTGATAGTATGCATATACTTGAATAAAGCTGTACTGCAGTCGGGGTGTACTAAGACATATATAGAGGCATAAACTAAAAATGCATCAGTCCATACCTGAATATCTGTAATAGCCTTGGGTTTCTTTTTGGATGCCACCTTGCACAGAGAATTATTTTGTATCGTCATAAGGATCAGATTCATTAGTACGATCGACTAAAAGCCCCAAGATGATATACTCGCCGTTAGCTATTTTTAGCTTAAGATTATTCAAAACATTGTGCCCAAGGTCATTATGGTAACTTTGCACATGAGACTTTTGATAGTTACTTATGGCTAGTGTAGGTAGAATGTCAGTACCCGTCGGTATCACGTGATCGAGCACGTGGAAAAAGAGGAAACCAAAATCGGTTTATTTTATCGAAGGATGATTTATTTGTACTAGATAAGTACATTTGTTTGTGCATGTCAGATTACATCAAGACGACCTTATTTTAATTTCAGAAATTAGTAATTTGTAGAATGTAGAATATATCAATTTAATGAAATACAACCACAGATACTCATTCAACAAAATATAGTTAATCCAGAAACCATAAGAAAAAGACTGGTTCTTATTTTAGTTTTGAACTGTATATTGCCGGATGTTCGGTATAATGATTAAAATAGAAATAGGTTCTTGAAATACATGTACACGATGTAGTTTAAAGGATTTGCTTATACTTTTATGGCAAATATAAAGGCTAATTTTAGGAGGCTAAGGGTGCTCATGCAGTTTAAGAGGGCTGATTACCTTCTATAGACGAATAGCTCCGTGTGGAAATATAAGAAAATCTTAAAATTTTAAAGGTAGTTATTTAATTTTTTCTGAAAGTTAGGTCGTGCCACAAATATCATATTTAAAAGTTTTAAGACAGATCTGATGGTTAATTTGTTAATCATATAGCCTCTTTAAACTGTATGCCATATCGGCAGCACGCGTACGGGAACTCAATGATCGTATGCATGTCATGCATGGGATTCTAGACTACAACATTAAATCAACTAAAGGTTTCAGTAGCGTAAAAGTACCACTATTGCCTTAGTAATCTTTTCAGATTTGTTGATAAGCTGCTGTTGTTACTTTCCTTAACCTAACTCGGTAGGTGATGATGAACTCTATTTTCTGTTGGTGCAAAGAATTCAGGTTAATATTGTGTTGGAGAGTTGTTTTTTAAGTGGGCAAATGAATGTTTGATGATAAAGAACCTTACGTTCAGTGTCGAGGTTTAATTTTTGTGTATTATTGCAGGCCACTTCGTACAACAAATGAACAGCTTTAACATGAACCTAATATAATAATGCGTTTGATAATGAAGCTACATGTACCTATAGAAATGTTATGTTGCCATGATAAAAAAAAATCAAACTTATGTATGTGAACTCCTATTCGTGAAATAAATGTAACAGGAAATGTTAAATTTCTTTTTTGCTGCCTTGTGCACTAAATTTTAAAGACAACTCTTCAGGTATAATTATAATTATCTAAATATATATGTAAATAAATTGAAAAAAAAATTGTATAAAACAACCACTCAACGAATTATACATCTTGATTTAAATTTAATATGTCGTTTAATTATTCATAAAAAGAAAAATAAATGCACCTTTGCCAACTTTTCTTAAAAGGGTTTACGGTAATCCATCCAGAAATCGCTTACAATCAGAACCTTATTCATATGGCGGTACAATTATTGGCTTTAACGGGAGATCACCGGAATATCAACGACAGAAAAGGGTTCTGCTCATACCACAGTATATTGTTGAGAGTGGTTACTCTGAAATTGATAGTAGTAATCGTCACCCCAGTCAAGACAATGGTCGTGATGCTGTGGCAGTGCCATTAAAGTCTAACTTTATTGGCGATGATTGTATTGAAGCAATATCGGACAAAAATAACAATCGTCTTAAAACAAACCAGAACGGAGCTTCAGTTGACAAAACCTCACGTGAATACATGTCTGAGGAGTACAAACCTATGGAACAAAACTAAAATTTACTAAATAGCATTACCATTATAATGCAACACAAACAAATTCTGTTGAAATTTTGGAAAAGACTGAATGTTTGATTTTGACTCATTTGCATCCGCTAACAATTTGAAATACTCGAAAGTCCACTTAGAGAAATTAATATTTCAATCCAGTAAATTCAAAATATTACATTACATATAACAATTTTTCCTACATCATGCATTACTGTTTAGTATTTAATTGTATGCAATTTGATGATAATTTTATTATCATGTTTGATTCTGGTGAAAGATGAAATTTAAAAAAACCGTACATGTACAAGGGTTGATCCAAAAGTAATGTCACACTATGCACCACGCTTCTCACTGGCGCTGTAGTATATACACTGTAAAATGATACATTAAAATTATCAAAATTCTAATTCGAATTAAAATTTTGATTAAATTTCGTTGAACACTTAACAAGATATTGATGTTTATAGCATGATATGTACGTTACATAGCCGCGTCATGAATGTACGTCATTTTTAAGGTTTGTATTTATGAATAAATTACATGACATGCTTTCAAATTTGAAAAAGCCCCAAACAGCACAATATTTTGAAACAGATATATCAAAGAATTTTTCTAACTTTTTTAAAGAATTAATGAACGTTAGCGTCCATTCCAGATATCTACGCAATGCGTTTTGTCTCTAGACCAAGGAATAAAAAGGCTGGACATGCGAATAGTGATACGATGCATTTTTTGCTTCGATGGATAGAAATCACTGAAAATGTACTGGAATTGATATATCAACCTAAAATTGAGAGCGAGTGGACATAGTACCCTTAACGTGGTTCCAATATCTATAAAAGCATATGTCATGTTAATAAATGAATTAGACAGACAGAAGACATATTACGCTCTGAAGAGAGTTATAGTTAGGTTTTTACGTCATAAGCTATATTATAAAGCTACGTTCATGACTTCTTGAAGAGACCTCGACAAACTGATCGCACATTAAATAATCCAATATACTATTCCATCGATTTCAAAAAGAGTAATTAGTTACTTTATGAAAAAAATGATAAAAAAAAATGTAACATAGAGCATCGTGGCCAATTTTTATATAGTACTAAAAAATTCTACCAGAACGCCAAAGATCTAAAAATGACGTCGCTAGCGTGCGGCAACTATCCTTACCTTAAGCTCTACCAAATATCTTATCTTCAGAAATATTTATCATAATACATTAAAATTTTCAAAATCTGAATTGAAATAGGTAGATATCTCAAAGCACGAACTTTTGTCACTTTACGCGGATTCTTCACGATTTTATCGCATCTGTGACATTACTTTTGAATCAACCCTCGTATCTTACATGTATTTGCAGAAAATCAAATCAAAGGTCCGCAAAAAAATAATTAATCCTTCTCTCGTTTACCCTTTTCCCTTGAACCTTAAAACACCATAAAATGTTGCTTTCCTTTTCCTATTAATTATGTACAGGTATAATAAATATATGTCCTGATGGAATCAATGACATATGTTAGCACGATTAATAAATATAAATGCTTTACAAATCATCAATTTTCGTATTTGGAGAGAAGGGGGTGTCAGTTTGACAACAAAAGTTTTTATTCTATAACTGTCCATGCACTGTATCAGTATTATTGATTTAGAATTTATTTAAAAGTTGAGAATTTATACACAACATAAGGAAATTACAAATAATACAAGTAGGGTGTATGAATACAAGTAAGGTGACAAAACAATAAAATATATGAAATAAGAAAATTATGTAAGAAATTAATCCATTAATCATTTCTTATGAATAACTTTCCATTTAAAGTGTTATTTAGTCATTAGAAGTTATTTCCTTAAACATAACTTTCCTTTTCTTCGAATAAGATGCGAGAACTTTTTCATGTAGTGATATAAATTTAGTCTGATCTACGCACTATGCAATTTGCATTAATTATTCTTTTCCTGCAGAATGCTTATCTTTATATGTTGCTTCGGTAGGTACATGTATTTGTTTAAACAAATACATGTATATCATAAAGAGATAAATTTCTGTTGAAATTATTGCTACCAATATTTTTGCAGGATATCGAAAAAAAATATAAAAATGCGTCTTTAGATTTCATGTTGTGCATATATATTTACATTATGCATGAATAATGTGTATGAAATTTGAAAGATCCATGCCAATTTTATTTCGGATATTCATCATATTTTCAATAATTTAGGTGTTTTGCAAACAATTTATCAGTCGTTTAAAAAGCAATCTTAGCGATGTTGTGATGATTTGGAAAAATAGTTTGATCAATGAGCATGCTCTGATTACAGAACAAGATTGTGTTGTACAATATACACGATGTTACTGTTGTGACCGTCCCCAATTTTTGATGCAAAAATCTTGTGAACTAAGTCAGTTACTGCAAAAACTACATTCTGATCCCGACGTGATTTGAACACGCAACCTTCTGATCTGGAGTCAGACGCGCTACCGTTGCGCCACGAGATCGATGTAATTCATATCATGCATTAAACGTTCACTTATATTTGAATTTTACCTGTTAATCACGTTGCCGTATCGTTGAGTGTATGTTAATTTTTCTGTGAAGATTAATGTTGTAATTTTGTAATGGTTTTCATAACATGAAAGTAAAAAGAAATGAACGATTGAGGATTGTACAATAAAGTAGTTACCCTCGAAATAGAGTTCACAATTTGGGTTTAGAATACTTTTGGGTATCTTAAGCATCGTATTAACCTCAATACAGCAAAATTGACTCTAATAGGGGGAAACGTTTGAAAATCTCTTTCCTTTGTATTGTTATTGTAACTGTCTAGTGTTTTACAATATAAGCGTTGGGTTTAAAAGTTGAGCTTTAGGTATGTTCGAAATATAATTTTTGTACTATTAGTATATCCTGTGGTTTTTTTTGTTGTCGTTCTGAAAATTTGAATAAATTGGATCTTCAAGGAAATAACGCACAGTTCGTTTGATTGCGAGTTTCCGTTCACGGTTATACTGCCAATTTGATACATAGTTCACAATGAAAGTACTTAAAAGTCGGAATAAAAAAAAATAAGAAACAAAAACATATCAGAAAATGCGGAAGGTAATTCCAGGATATGTACCACTCTACACTTCACTATAAACATGTAATAAATAGTTTAGAAGGATTTTGAGTACCAAGACTGTACAAAAATAGAAACGAATATTTTCAAGAGATTAAAGCTCAGATAATTTCGACGGTTTCTTAATTGTCAGAGATGTCTGTCGGAGAGTACTTCCTATCGATTACTGCTTTCTTTCATGTATTTTTATCTACAAAATAAATGCTATGTAAACAAGGCTTGGTCATCACCTGTTCTCATATTTTTATTTTCTTTTTAAACATCTAAAGTATCACATTATTACCATGTTAATTTATCTCCCACGACTGGGAAAGTAGAGAAGGAAATATTATGAATATTTTATACGTTTTCATTATGTGTGCATATTGTGGCATATTAGACTTACCCAAGGACCTAAACCCCTGACCCAAGGGTAATGAATTCGACAATTTAACGTAGAGGCACTTAAAGATCATAACCATGCATAAATTGTATCCCCTCCTGCTGTGGAAGTAAAGAAGGTTTTCACTATATAGCCATATCGGTACCGCCCAAGAGCCTGAACCCCGACTCAGGGGCCATGATTTTCACATATTTATTAGAGGGCTCATGTTGCTTCATGAACATAATTATGGTGATTCAGTTTTCTCCCGCTACTATTGAAGAAGAAAAGAAGATTTTCTAAGATTTAATACATTTTCACTATATGACAATATGACAATATTCGCCCCGTCTCAGGGCCTGAACCCCAGACCCAGGGGCCATGCATTTCATAATTTAGGTATAGAGCTTTATGGACATCATAATCATGCATTTAATTTGTCTCAAATATATATGGGAGTAAACGATTTTTTTCTAGAATTTAATACATGTTTACTATATGGCTATATTGCCCGTCTTCCACCCTTAGGATCTTAACCCCAGACCCAGTGGACATGAATTTTACAAATTTAGGTAGAGGGATTTATAAACATCATAATCTTGCATTTAGTATTTCTCAAAATTATATTGGAGTAGGGATGAAGATTTTCTAAGATTTAATTATACATGTTCACTATCTTGCCAAATTTGCCCCACCATTGGGTCTGAATTCCTAATCCAGGGTCCACGAATTTCACAATTTTAGTAGAAGGTTTATTGACATCATAACAGTGTATTCAGTGTTTAGCCCACATTTGTGGGAGTAGAGAAGAGGTTTTTTGAAAATGTTACTTTTGGGCATATTTGACCCTGCCCATGAGGCTTAAGGGGTGGTAACTCAAGGTAATAAATTTCATGATTTACTTTACTCTTATCCTAGATATGCTTCAAACCAAAAATGATAACAATATTGATTGGTAGTTTTCAAGAATAAGTTAAAAACGGACGACGCACGATGTACTACGACAGACTCGTGTGACTCAGGTGACCTAAATAAATTTGAGTTTAAAAGTGTAAAGCAGAAGTGTGGACAGAAGGTGTCGATTTGCTCATGTATGAAGAAATTGTCCTTTCAATGTTTTTCATGTCAGAATTCTACATATTATTGTGATCTTATCTATATACATAAGGCACCTTTAATGGAATATAATGGTACACAAGAATGATATCCTTATCACCCCGTCATCAAATGATCAATTCAATACTTGAACTGTAAAGTCATCACTTTTAAATATATATCTATCTAAATATACAGATACTATGTATGTATTTATCGACAGGTATTTCATAAATCAGTTTTATAACATGATGACTTCTCTCAGTAGGATAAGGGACAACTTTTTTGTATCATGTGCATCTTCAAAGCTAAATACCTAGATTTGTTAAGATTAACTTTCTTGAGAGATCTTAGTACAGGGCCATTTCAGAGCGACCTTTTAAACAGCCAATACAATCCCTGCTATCAAAATTATGACTGGTAGTTAGGTCATGTGTTTCTTAATCAGCGATGAACCTAAATCCCCGAGGAACATGTATCTCGTGTAGTGAACGAGTCACTGCGAAGTGCATGTGTCAATTCTAAGTTTGTGTTGTTTGCATGATTCACATTTAAAAATAGCAGATCAGACAGATATAAAACGCAAAAGTTAACTTGGCATTTAATACGCAATTGAGCAAGAGTTGTAAGATTTAAATCTATCAAACTATTTTAAGACTTGATTATTGTTAAAGTGTAAATAACTTAATAATATGCGATAAAAGAAGTGAAGAATTTGAACATCTACTACAATGTACATTAAATAATCTTTATTAATTACTAAATCAAATATGATATTAATTCATAGTGCAAAGTAACCAGAATAACACAGGAACGTGTGTATTTAACAAAGATTGCTGGCATCAAAAGTACTTAGTAATTGAATATTTACTTCTCAATCGCTGGTTATATACATGCACTTCCTATAATTGTATATTGAAAAGATGAGGAAGCAATTTAATTTCTCTATAGCTTTGTCCAGAAAATGTCATCGTATTAATTAAAATATACAATTGTTTCATGTACATGATGTATATTACGTTTTTTGTAACCATATTTTCATTTGTTGTCATTTCTTTGCATTGTGTTCTTCATTAGATCAGAGCATCTGTAATGGAAGGTGAGTTTACCTTCAAATTATAATTGCATGAGAATATCGATTAAAATCCTATAATTCCCTCAAATTATTTAGGGAAAAACCAAGAATAGAAAGGAAAAAAATTAAACTTCAATTCAATTTGGAATACTTGTTTCAGGAATCATCGACCTGTTGTGCTGATTATATCAAAGATGTTCAATCTCTCTCTCTCTCTCTCTCTCTCTCTCTCTCTCTCTCTCTCTCTCTCTCTCTCTCTCATGTCCAAATAGATGGTCACGACTGTCGATATAAGTGTGATTGTAAAGACATCCAAGCATGTGAACCACGGATCGGATGCTCAGCCAAAAACAAAAACAATGGCATAAAAAGTATCAATTTTTAATTATGCAATCAATATTTTTCTTCATAAACAGAATTAAGAATGTAAGATGTATTTTATATAATGTATTCAAATTCCGAATACATGCATGTAATTTTAGGTCAGAAGTATTTTTCATTGAAAAACATACAAGTACATGTAGCCGTAATCGTTGCTTATTTTCTTACTATACCAGTCGATGAATCAGTATTTATTTTAGCCGATTCATGTGAGTATAATTATACGTGTACGATATAAGTTTAGTCTCAATGGTGCAAAGGTTGAATTTTGCCGAATATTCTTCGTATGATGTTTATTAATGCTGTTAGCTAAGCACAGCGGTTGAATCTATATGCTATCTTATCAAGATTTATCTCGGATGTTGAATAAATAATACCTTTATAAAACGTTTTAATGAAATCAATCATAAAATAATAAAGCGTACAGTATAATGTATCTTGATTCTTGTTTGCCATTGTACTTTTTTGTCCCTCGAAACTCATCATAATGATTGGTAATCTAAATTGCTGCTTTAAACCAGCTGAAGAACAGCCGTATCTTGTTATTGTTTTTCTTCTTCCGCTATTTGCAATATTTTTCCCAAAGGTCAAGAATTTAATCAAATAGATTCTATAATATCTCTCAATGATTTATTTTGAGAGATCGCCCCTTAAATCAAAAGCAAAGTAGTTTACTATGATTCCGAGTACACGGACATCAATGCAAACAAGAAGCCTATTCACACCACACATTCATATGAACGATATTTTAGATCGACATTCATTTTCGTTGTATTATAATTACAAAATATATGAAAATCAAAAGGTGTGTTGTATATTTTTAAAACTTATTGGAATAAGATAAAAGACCCAGATAGATATAAATAATAGGTAAATATAATTTTTATTATCTTTTTTGACAATGTTTATACTTATAACATCTATTGCTTTCCATAAAAAAATATCGTCCGATATACTACTATTAGATGAATACTATTTTTATTCATAATTACTCGCAAAGCACTTATTAAACTATATTTCCTTATAAATATATTTTATTGATGAAAAAACATTCTATAGTTGCAATTTGTTTGCTCTTTCACTGTCGTTAACTATTTGGCACATGATACAGAGTGTATAATGCTGGGTTGTGATTACATTTTTATTTTTTGTTACCTTATTTTTCTATGCGCTTCCGATGGGAGCATTGAAGTTAATTGGTAGGTACACGTTTTACTCTATGTCTTAAAGGAGCATAATTATGATTTGGGCACATTATTATAATTTATTTTTCCATTTTTCAATTATTGTTTAGGGTTTTCCGAACGTATTTCTAATGGGTAACCTGACATATATATTTGAAGGTTATCTGTTAAGTAATTGTTTAAGTAAGGAAGACAGGAGAGAAAGAATTCTTAGCTCTCGCATCAAACATGACAATTGACGTTTACATGTTTGTTGACCATTGGACCATTAGTTTGTTAAGCAAAGTATTATTAAAATAAACGAAGAATGAAAAAACAAAATTTGAAGAGATTTAACTAAAATGATGACCTTGTCTATTTAACTCATGTATGTGTTAGAAAAATTTGCTTATTTGAATAATGAAATTGACAATCCTTCCTTTTGACATACTAGTTCAAGGGATGGTCGTTCCTGTTGTGCAAATTATTACAGAGATGTTGAATCGAAGTCATGTAAACGTAAGAATTGTGACGTTTTTATTCATTTATTATCTGAAATATTATCCAAATATGAACTGCATTAATAACGTACATATGTAAATCACTGTGTTATAAAATGTATTCATTAAATGTTCTTTCAAGTAATTTGATATTACGTAATTAATAAATGAAATTACCAGTATTCGTAGAATTGATCTAAAACTTCATTGAGAAAATCAAATTCATATAATTCTTATTTTGAAAATCTTAATTTTATTTTTAATATCTTAGTAAGTATTTACTCTTTATATATATTTCGTATGACACACTGCATACTTTTACAGCCTGTATCGGATTCTTTGGACATAACTGCTCCTCGCCGTGTCCGACTGGATACTTCGGATTTGGTTGTTTTGAAGAATGTAATTGTGACGACAATCTGGCATGTGATCCAAAGATGGGATGCGTAACCAAAAATAATGGTATTGAAACATGTATATAATAACATTGTTGTCATTTGATTTTACATGTATATTTTTCAGATTAAAAACCTGGCTTGCTATTCAAGTATCTCTATTGATTTATTTTATTTGCCTTTATATATCAGAATCTAATCATTGATGTGTAGGGATCGACGTTTAAGCAGCCTCGGAGGATAATGTTTCAAACATACAATTTCATTTATTTTTTTTTCCAGTGAAAGGTCAACTTATGAGTAAACAATGTGCAAAATATAAAGTAAATTGACTGGATAGTTTATCTGTTTACCGCGCTCAAAGTTTGGTCGTATGTCCGATTCATTCCCGACATTTTATACGGGATTATATAGAAAAAGGGGGTAATCACATTCAGTTTTATATGAAAAAAATTATAAACATACGATTGTCTTTTAATTTTCAGCGATAGAAGTTAAATGCAAAACTTAACTTCAACCAAATTAAAAATATATTGACCGGATAGTTTTTATGCTATCCACCCTCATAGTTTGGTGCGAATCAAATCTTTTTTTATTTTTAATATAAAAAAGAACATTTTCCCACTTAAACAGAACATGAAAGGATCGTACATATGTTTTTATTTTGCAAATTATATTTTCAATTTTAATTATTGACTTTGCAATTAAAAATGCCACGTTTTTTGTCAATTGTTATGTCAATTTCGCAAGTGACGTCATCGTAAGACATTGACTTCGACGTTGATAACGTCGATTTTGAAGTAGTGACGAAATAATGAAAATACTTCTGAACTTTATTCTAAGGATTCACTTCTCTAAAAATATTTTTTATAATAATTAATTTTAAAAAAATCAAAACGTTACATGATAAACTGTATATTTGAACATTTTACTCTGAATATGCATTTTACGACAGTACTGCGCAATACCCTGCGCAGTGGTACAAAATGTTAAACTTGCGACCGACCTTAAATGATTGAATTATCAATACTTTTCAGATCAGAGAAAGTCAGCGATCAAAATAACCAATGTGATTTTAATCGTTGCTTGTTTCCTGGCCATAACGATCCTCGGAACAGTGCTGTATTTCCATTTCATGTGAGAATCAGATATACATATACAGCGTCTTCGACTTATTTCTGTATTACCTAATTTATGATGAAATGAGGTATTCAATAATGGATTCCGTTAGTTTAATCATGGATTATGAATTATTTTGATTTCATTATACAAGCAAGATATTCCATACCATAGATATTACATGTACATGTATTTTTGTATCTAATTTTAGAAAGCGGGACTTGAGAAGATAGAAATCGAATACTACGCTTCCACTTATATTCATTTAATGTAATTAATTAAGCAGATAAAGATCAATGATGACGAAGAAACTGTCAACATACATGAGGCAATGATATTATTGTTGCAAAGGGAATCTGTTGCTGAAAATACATCTTTCAAAATCAAGAACATATCTATAAGATGATTATTTGAAATGAATTCTATGTTACACTCTCGCTCTATCTTTCTAATTATCATGATTTAATATGCAATACTTTAACCAGGATCATCACAGGCATTTTTGGCATCTCAATTATATCCTTATTGCTAAGCTTGTATATGCTATACTGAGAAAGTCTAGAGTTTTTAATTATCTTGGGTTGTGTTATTTTCGAATATATTTATTTCTGTGAACTAGCAATGAAGTGGGAGGAAATTTTCCTGACTATGGATTTTCTGGCTGAAAACATCGAAAACGAAACTTTTTGTCATGTACTGTACATTATACATAATTCTCAAAATTCTTCATCACAAATGTTTGCTGTAGAAATCTACTTCATTCAAGAGTGACTTGATTTGCATATATATTTCTTATTTAAGGCCAAGATCTAGTGAATGAAAGGTGCCTACAAGTTTATGAAATTCAAGATATAAACTCTCTTAATGATGCTTCATAACAATAGTTTTGTTTGATCGGATGTATCGGGGCTTACATTTGTGGTAAACACAATGAAAAATCATGTTTTAAACTGCCATTTTCAATGAAATATGAAGGGAATGAGAAACACATTTATGAGTTTTATCCATTTTAATTTTGACTAATGAAAATATCTAGAATGTCTACAATCTCTCTAAAAACGACTTTTAACAAACTCTTGACCTCCTCTTCAAAATGATATCAAATTGAATACAGGTATCGTGGCTACTTTTCCCATAATTTAAGATATAATGTAAAGAAATAGTTTCATTTTCTACATAATTTCTTTAAAGCCGTAAAGTAAGGGGAAAAGATTCATTAAATCAATTATGACGTCATAATGGTTCAAGCACCAAAAAGACACTCTGGAATCATTTACTAGATTTTGACCTTAACAAGACATCAACAGTTTCCTGGGAACATCTACTCTGTCGTGGCAAAATTAATTTTATCATGTGAAGAATGTCATAGAAATGAAATAAATGTTCTCCTTCATTTGTATTTTTTTGCACACTTCGCATTGCATGCTCAATATCAAAATCTGTATAGAATTGTAAGTACACAGAACTTGATATTGAACAAACCCGGAACTTAGATGATGCACGTTCCAGCTAGTGAACAACAGTGTACAGGTTTTCCATTTTTGTACATTGAAAATTCATCATATGTGTTATTTGGATCATTTTATTTTATTTCAACAACATTAATTTTATAAATACATTTAATATCTTTACTTTGAACCTAACAAACCTGAATTTTCTGCTATATTTGGAATCATTCAACCAAAATTCTTTCTTTTATCACAGGTTAATTCTCTTATCAGAGGGTCATTTTCACCCAAATTGTATTAAATACTTTATATTTAATAAATATACATGTGTATTTTAAGTAATGAATACTTATTAGAGCATGTTTGAATGCTATGCCTACAAGTTTGACAATCACATCGGAAAACATCCAGTATTTTACGTCCTTGTTTGTTAATATTTTAAATTAAGAGAACCTTTAGTAGTGTCACATAAAAGTCCTGTGATCAAGTACTTGTATTCTGCTTGTAAAAACACCTGCTTTTAAGGAAACTAAAAACTAAAAAAAAACCGTTAAACTTACGTACAATTGATCTAAGAGCGTATAACAATTGCATGTCAACATTTTTTTTTCAATGATATCCGAATTATACTGTAAGTTTTTCCTTCTTTTTCTAAATATATACTAAAATTGAGATTTGAACCAGGTAAATGAAGGTAAAAAAGGTAAATAATGTTAAACATGAAAATTACAAATTTAGACGAAATTAACCAAACTGGATTCAATTTATTCTACATTCTAAGAAGAACAGTATGGGTCTAAACGGTTACCAGTGTAGATATAAAACAATCTTATGAGGAAGTCTAGACTTATGGGCACCATTCACTAATTTTAAAAGCCATATAAACCAAAATGGAACAATATTATTGTTCAATAGCAAGATTTAAAATAAAGATCTAAAATGAATGAAACTAGATACTTAAAATTTTTGAGATGGCTTCATACACATATCAATGAGAAACCCCTGATTTCATAAGGATAAAAAGCTTTTGAAAAGACTTTGTTTCGGTCCTAACATCTGACTTAGAAATTTAGCTCAAGATCATTTCACATTCTTTATCCGAAAAACACTCTCTGGATGTAATATAAAGCAAACTGTGACAATATTAGGAAATGGATTTATCAGAGCATTGTTCAATTAGATGATAAACGGGTTAAGGGGTGTAGTGGGGAAATAGTAACCTATTTGTCCGAAAAAGATTATAAGCACTAAACTTTCTCCGAGATATTTTTATGCGATGTTTTATAAAATTTAACAGATATACATTGCAATTTTGTTTGTCGCATGATTTCACTCTTACTAGTGACTGTCAATTTCCACTTAATTGCCCGTTTTATATAATTGATGCCTGCATGGGTCTTTTTGAAAAGATATGGTTAATTGTTTAATCATTGGACCAATCAATATGTATTTTTTCATAGGATAAATCACAGGTCCATTTATTCTAGGTAGCAATACTCAACCTGGTGTTCTGTTTTTTATTCGTTGGATTTTTTTTTATCAAATACACAATCTATTTCAGCAATGTCCATAAAACAAATTCTTTGTTCTGCCGTGTTGGCTATTACTAAAAGTTTAGACTAGAGTGAATGTATCTCAGAACATTGTACCTGTTTATCAATTTACAGTCCCTACCAACTAAACCCTGATAAGCTTAAACATACAATCAGAATACAAAGACCATGCTACAAAATGGTTCTTACTCTGTTGCCTCAGGCGCACAGAGCGTGCCCTCGTCTAGCAGTGTAACAACCATTACATATAAGTAAGTAAGTAATTTATTTACTTATAGTGACATGTTTATAGTGACATGTGTATATATTTTCAAGTGTAATAACAACAGCAATAAGCATAAATTTAACATCCGGCCCGTGGGGCCAATATGCCACTTTAAAAACAATATAAATAGAAAAAAAAGAAAAGAAAATATAACAGCGTCAAGAGGTAAACAAAGATATGATTGAAAATATATATGTATAAGTATAAAGCTTCCGTTAGTACCATTGAGTTTGCACCCATTGTTTTGATTTAACAGTATATATAATACAGTTATCTTTATTTTCTGAACAATAAAGATTGTCTTCGTGTAAAAGAATAATATAAATATTTGGCAACCTGTCGCGGTTAATTTAAAATAAGTACAATTAGTGCATCTGACAATTCAAGTAATTGATTAAATTCAGTATTTTCGAAAAGAATTCTTCTATAATCGTTATGTAAAGGACATTGTAATAAAAACTGAATCTCGTTTTCTACACTATTTTTACAACAGAAAGTACAAATTCGCTCCTCAACGGGTTCACCATGGGACCTGTCTCAATTCTTAATGGTAAAACCCCACATCTGAACTGAGCCAAAATTGATTGCAAATGTTTAGGCATATCTAAAACTATATAATTTTCTCTACTGTTTTAAAAAGTGCGTAATTACATAGTTTTGGAATATTGATGATCTCACTGTCCCAGAGATTTGAATAGAAGAAGTGTATTTTTGATTTAACTATATTTGTATCAACGATCATTCTAGAGTCAAAATAGTAATCTAAATCTAAATAGCGGATATTCATATATAAATTCATATATTTGTTTTGTATTTCATGGCATATTGTTGTTATTAGCGAAAGTCTATTGAAAATTAATGCTGCAAATTATAATTGGTTAATATGTAATTGCATCTTATTGATTTAAAAAAAATGCATGTGGTATTTTTTATTTCATAAGGTATTGTGAAGTAAATTAACAATTGACTCGATCTGTAGATCGTTGCTTGATATTACTGAACTGACAAATTGTTCCGTGATTGCCAATAATGTTGAAGTGTATATGTTTATGTGTTGCAATTCAAAAGGATTCAAGGAAATAAATGTTATATACAATTACAAATTACAAATGTTTCCAGATTAAACATGTATTTTGATTTCATTATCATTTTCAGTAGTCTTTTTGCATTATGTTTATCAAGTTGTGGCACTTGCAAAAACAGGTAAGTTATTTTTATACGTTTCTCTGTTGTATAATTCATTTTGTTTCCGTATACAAATGAATTATTGACAAAAAATATCGATATGCAGACATTAGCATTTTTTCTTTTGTGAAAAGGCATCTAAGATGCCTAGACATGTATGTTTAACTTAAAGAAAGCTAATATCCATTTTTTTAGAATATGGACAGACTTTGTATGACAAAAGTAATATTCGAACTAGTATTTTGCTATTGAAATAAACATATACTTATAAAAATTAAACACTTAATTAGTGATAATATAAAGATTTGTAAATTTCAATTTGAAAGTGGATATGTCTGTGTAAACAGCAAGACTACAAGGGAATTTATTTAGACTTCCGCATTGAATAAATACAGAGACGCGTTGTATTAGACCCCTCTAATTCATTTTACTAATTTTCCTACCACGTTAAGTGTGACGGAAAATTAATTGACAAATAAATGTATGCAATTTATATCATTATCTTTTGATTTCAAACTTTCAAACAATCAAATCATTTTGAAATTCCATACAAAAAAATAAAAAAATATCATATCAAACAATAGACTGAGGCAAAAAATTTTAAACAATCAAACAATTTTAGAATTTCATTTAATATTATTGGTAATTAAATAACATCAAATTAAACAAAAGAGGCACAAAATGTGTACACTACAGTGTATATGATCCTTATAATAGAAATATTTACAATATTTACTACGAAATGTATGAAGAAAAGTCTAAGATATTGATAATCATATGGAGAAATCACATACACTTTATTCTTGAGGCAAATTACACGTGACACTGTTCTCATTAATATTCATGTCTTCAAATTATCTCCCTTACAAATGAAATGACACACCTTTCATGTGTAAAATTGCTATTATTACGTCAAAACTTGTATTTTTTGAATGAGAACATGTGTTAGTGCAATGCACAGATTATATGTCTATGATTCTTTCATCACAGTCAGTGATTCACATTTTAAATTCACTGTAAATGCCTCACCATTCAACCAATAATTATAGGAGTATAGGACTATACCGGCCAAAATAAGTGAATTAAAAAATAAACAGTTAATTATAAAAAATCAGCTTGGAACAAATCAGAAATATCTCAATCAATTTCTAATTATAATTCCTATAGAAATATGCAATATATATGATAATATAAAGCCTTAATTGCCTAGTTGCAAATTCGAATGCTTACTGATCAAATCTTAAAAATGCCAAATTCAAAGTAAAAAAAGGAACCGACACGATTTATTCTATTTGAGTTCAGATTTCTGACACAGTTAGTTTGCAACGAAAACTTTTTTAACAGATGAGGAAGAAATGTTGAAGGCAAGTATTCCAAAATCCTTTTTTGAGCTCTTTCATCAATTAAACTAAATTTATTCCAACATCACTAGATTTTTTTCAGATTCAAAAGGAACCGCCATCTTAACATATCTTGTAAATAAAACAAGCACATTCCGATCCCAGATGGGTTAGATAACAAAACAAAATGAGGAAGAAATATGTCGGAAATGCTCATTTTTCTATATATTCTATTGTACTTAAAATCGCCATTACATATGATAACAAGATGCCCGCTATGCAATTTAGTAAAATGTACACCATTTCTCTATATGTACAGCAGTACCTTAGAAAAGAAACATATCTAATTTATTGGACTCTTCTTTATCATTCATCAATTGATGAATTACTGTTTATAATGCTATTTGGTTAAAACCATTAGTCTCTTTATCAAAACACTACAGAAGCTAAGTGTAATGATCCATCAATCTCATTGCTTCGACTGCTTTCAGTTTGACCAATGAAAGTTCCTGTTGCACGGATTATTACGACTACTTTGGATCATGCTTACGTAAGTATCATGGAAATTTTGATAATATCTCAAAACATAAATAAACCAAAAATATTCAATCTTTTGTTTACATTTTTTTATTCGTCAAAAAAATTGTCACAAAAAGTTTTACATGCTCGTTTCATATATTTTAATCTGATTCAGATATTAAAACCATTGTGTGTCACTATGGTATTTAATATATCAATATATAAAGGGGTTTTCAATTTAATGTGACCAACACACTGTAAACAAAGGCATTTTTATCTTGTTGAAATTATAAAGCTTTACAATATGAAAAACATTAATTTATATCCATTATAATAATCATACAGTAGAGTATCAATTTCTGTGGTTTAAATACAAAAGTAGATTTTACAGTAACTAGCAATTTAAATAGAATGTAGAATATAAATTATTTACGGATATTAATACAAAATATTTTTTGGACGGATATAGTTTTTCAATTTGTGTATATGTCGACGTCATTTGACCTTAACTGTCATTCAGTTATGATCCATCAGTGATTTTTTTAAACATGGGCTATCGGCCCATCAAATCATAAACGTCCTCAGACTTTAAAGGAATTAAGTGATTTCAAGACCTAAGATAATACTTATCTGGAAATGATACAATCGACATATCTATGTTTTCATGACATTTCGCTGTATTCGCAGCTTGCATGGGTTCATATGGACCAAACTGTTCCTCTATATGTCCTGATGGCTATTTTGGTCATGGTTGTCGTCACAAATGCTCGTGCGCTAGCACTCAATGGTGCGATGCTGTGATTGGTTGTTCCAATAAAATTATCCGTAAGAGAAAATTAAATTTCATAAAATATTTCAGATTGAATTGTATTGAACCTTTTATTAATTAGTAAAATCCGTAAAAATTAGTTTTTTTAAAACAGTATTTTGTTTTTCAATTCTTAAATTTCAATATCAGAGCCTCTGAAAAACTATGTTCACATGGAGTATGTTTACAACGCCTTATCAAGAGTTTATGGAATCAATTCCTGTTTTAATAGGTAAGGCGATGATATGTGCTTTTTCCTCCCAAATCTAACAAAATCAAGTTTTATGTTTATAATACTGATGTTAACACTCACTCATGCTTTTTCAATTTGTAGCAAATCTAGAAAACTGGAATGTTGCAAAGGGTTTGCAAACACGAAAGGGAAATGTGAAAGTAAGGAAATCATCAAGAAATATTATGCTATATTTTTGATCTTATATTAGTCTCAATGATCGCTCACATAAAGGCTTCTGCTTCTAAATTTGAAAAAGTGATAAAAGTTATTGAAAAAATAAACTGAATAACTTATTTCTGTTAACTTACAAACACTGCATTTTATAAAATCGGCAAAAGCGATGCTCTACACTTACCCTTCAATCATATGTTATGAACGCACATACATAAGCATACATACAAAACACAAAAATATGTACTTGTTTTTATCGCGCCTTGGTATAATAACGATTTTAACAAGAAAATTAAAAAAAATCGAATACCGGTCGAGTATTTAATAAGAAAAAAATAGAAGACCGTAAGGAAGATATTTGCGGAATGAAGAAACAGAAAAAGAATGGTATTTTGATTTTACGTATTTGCAAGATAAGTGATATAAATAATGTGCTTTATCGGAAAACTTCATGAAGACATATTTATTAAATGTATGTGAGCAATCCAATGGTATTCCTGTTTAATTCATGAGACAGATTTTGCCAACGAAATATATTATTAATTTTCTTGGACATACAACTAAATGTATATAAGCAATTTTTTTTTCTTTTTTTACAAAACTATTTTTCTTTTTTGAAGTGTGCGGCAAAATGAATATAAGCTGATTAAGGACTAATTGGAAGAAAAATCAAAGAGGTCGTACCAACACAATTAGAGAGCTAATATTTTGCGATATGAGTTTTATGATTTCTTTTTTATTCAAAAGTTTTTGGGTTACGCTTAAGATCAATATCTTAAGCTTGTTTTAATAAATGTTTGAGTGTCTTTGGAATGCTTGAAAGATACATTTTATATTTTATGTACGACTTGCATGCTAACATTACATGTCGCAACTTTTAATATTTGACTTACTAATATATTTAATTGATTCGGTATTTTCATGTACATATCTTTCTATCTATCTATCTATCTATCTATCTATCTAATTGATTTGATATCTTCATGCATTTATCTATCTATCTATCTATCTATCTATCTATCTATCTATCTATCTATCTATTGATCGATCGATGTGTGTGTACAATACTAAGATAATGTGTTTTCTTGGTATTTTTATTTTTGTAATCATTGTTTATACGTTAGTAACTTAAAGTTAAATTAATTAATACAATTCATTACACAAACAAACAGTTAGTTTACAAAATATGATTTTAACATAAAATACTAACCTGCATATAGCTAAAATATCACAATATGGCGCAAGTTCTCGTTTCCATCAGTTTTTGTTTATTTTATTATATAAATAGCAAAGCTATCTTTCATCAAAGAACATTTAGAATTGATACAAGGCAAGCATTTCAAATTTTCTGGGTGTTTCTTTTTTTTTGGATGTCTCCACTTTTTACTTGGGAGAAATGGACACAATAAAAGAAGAAATATACGTTTTATTTTTAGCATGAAATTAAAATCTGAAAAAACAGTTTTCGTTGTAGTGAACGTTTGAATATCTAAATATTAAGCAAAAGGTGATGGAAAGAAGAACCTGAGGAAAATTATACATCTGCGTGCCGTTCAATCTATAACTGCAGTAATTAATTATACAGTCATGCGTACATGATTTATGGTTAATTTGTTATATAATTGATAACAAAGCTAATTACAAATATAAATTCATGTAGATTAAATGGTGTGATATAAAAGGCTTAACCGTTTTATCTGATGTAAATTACAAATTACATGCGTAATAAAAGATCACCAATATTTTACAGACAATTCATACAATATGAACTCATCTTGAAATTAGCCTATATATACTCTACAATACACTTATCAGAACATAAGTTACACAATATTTCTATGTAAGTATAATACGTGTAATATTGTACATAATCGCGCGACAAACAAAGATAATGCATCTAGTTTAAAGTAGTGTATTATGTTTTCAGATATATTTCTTAATAGATGAAGACATTGTTCACTTTACTAATAAGCTATACAGAAAAAACTGCGTTGAATGCTCAATGGTTTAATATTAACATACATATATATACAATGCACGCTTCTACCATATGCATGTTAAACATGTTGAGTACTGTCTATCAGCCAAAAATCATTGACTTTCCGAGTTCTGAAAGAAAAATAGAAAAAAAAGCATTGGATATTTATTTTTATCTAAAGTACAGTGCAATTGTGTTCTGTACGTTACGTACGTTCATGTTGAAATAATGCGATTATGATAAATATTTTACAATTGCTTGATACATACTGAAAACTTGTTCAATATCGTTATTCTAGGATATGTTCGTATTGTAATTACCTGTAGGGGTAGGGGGGACACATTCACCACATGTTTTCTTGCAGTAGTCTCTCATGAACTGGGACTGACCGCAGGCCGATATATACACACCACAGCGATCGTAGACGTCCGTGCATGGAGCTGCAAAATTTTAAAAAAAAATGACAATCGAAATATTAGTTTCAAGAAAAACTATGCTTTTAAAGGTAAACTGAAATATATTCTTGATTCTTATCATGATATTTCTTTCAGCAATTGTTTAACTTACAAAAAGGATATCAAAATACTTTGAGTAAAGAGCCATGATCTAAAAAACATGTTGATGATTATTTTGCTGTTTGAGAGGTGTAGTATGATTGTCGTAAGTTTACTTTCCTCCACTTAACTAAGCGCTAATGCGTAATACTGCAGACATATTTTCTTGTTAGAATTGCGAAAAAGAAAATCAAACAGACACATAAACAATATAAAGGAACACGCTTTTTCTACCTTTTGTAGTTGACGTTGGTGCAACTGTTGGGTATGTCATTCTGTCTTCAATATAATACTCTGTAATTAACAAATTTTCTAAAAGTCAAATGATGTAAACGGTGCTAAATATCTTCTCCACATGCTTTACAATTCCTTTTGTCCTGCTAAAAGCTGATCGTGGATTTATTTCAATTTACATGATAGCATTAAAAATTCTTTACAAAAATCATACAAAGTATTAATTTATTGCATTCAATATTGAATGCATTTGCAGTGTTATTTGTGTCAAAATACAATACATCATGAACATGCATGCGCCTGTTTACATGTCATTCCTAAGTTCAGGTTAGGGATGTTAAATGCCATTGAAATTAAATAAATTAGAACTTGCAAGAAGGAAATAAATAACTTTTGTACACAAAAGCATGTTAACAAGTCATTACAATTATTCAAAAGCGTTTAGATCATATTTGTCTTTCTTCAACGTAGCCTGAAAACATTTAGTTTATCACATTAACGCAAGTAGTTTGTTTTGAAACAATATCACTGTTCGTATAAGAATAGTGTATATTAGGTCGTGTAACTAAATCTCGCTAAAAGCATACAAAAAACATTACTACATGTATATGATACATTAAACGCATTTACCCAAACAATTGTGAGTAACAGCTTTGTAAAGATTACAATCCATTATTATATAGAATTTTAAGACTATTGATTGCATCGTATTATACATGTATATATCGCCGATTTTTAGACAATAGTAAAACTATTTTGACAGTTGTGTAATGTGTCATACATTTCCTGTTCTGCTTGGCTCATGTGAAGCTTATAATTAGTATACTTGGATTATTTCGTAATCAATCGAAACTTTAGCTACAGTGAAAATCTAATTTCACAAACTAATGTTAGCCTTCCAAAACGTTCACTGCCTGTCCTTTTTTTGCCGATAAAAGATTCAGCAAGGAAATCTTTGTATTGTTCAGTGGCCTATATGGTTCAATATTGTTAAGTTTTATTATTGTGACGGTTTATTTTCTTAATAAAAGTTGTGACGAAAAAGCGACCAAAAAGCTATGGACCTAGCACCTGAATTTGAATTTCACTTTTATCCTTATGTTCGAGTATAATACCAGTGTTAACGGTTTAATAAAAAATGAAAGAAATATATATATAGATAAATAAAACAAACAAAATCATTATCAGTAGAGAATATCTTGCTTAAAAGATTTTTAAATTTTCCTCACAAGTTCTTATTTTAAACAGATAGACCCTTTTATTGTTTTAGTTTTTGAGAAGATTTTCAAAGATTTTTCCAACGTAAAAATTCAACACCCAACACCCCCATTGTGACCCTGCACCATCCCCGAGGATCACGTATTTACAAACCTGAATCTATAAATACTCGAGGTGGTTCAGTCTTTCTGGCCAAATGGTGTTTGAAAAAAAAATCCAAAGATTTTTCTTTTTCATTCATATGTAACAGTTCAATCCCCTTTCGTGGCCCCGCCCAATCCCCGGAGATCATAATTTGAACAAACATCAATCTTCCTAGACACTACCTGTGGATGCTTTCACACATTTTTCAGCCTTAAGTTTCTGGCGAAATGGGTTTTTAAAAGAATGGATGCTTTGTGTATATGAATAGACCCAGTATTTCTGGTGAAGAAGTAAAAAAATGTTAAAAGTTTACAATCAACGCCAACGACGACGATAGGCAACAAATAAATTTTGATTAGAAAAGCTCACTTGAGCTTGAAAAAATATAATAAATAAAACTGAGTAACTTACTGCAAAAATCGCAAGTCAAAGCACAATTGTGGAAAACCCAGTTAAAGGCTTTCGGGTTTTCACATGTCACTTTTCCTAAGGATTTGCAGCCGTCATAATGATCTCGGCAAGTATCTACGACAGTCAAATTCATAAATGAATTTACAATTAATATAATATGTTCATGGATTTTTTATCAATGAATTCAAATCAACGTATATTATATACCATTTGATAGAAATTTCATTAGAAGTATAAGCAAGGGACTTACAAGTATAACAGGTAGAAATTAAACACGTTGAAACGAACAATAGTATCCTCATCATTGAAAGAAAATGATAGTTCATAATGTTCTTTTTATAATCTTCTGAGTGTTTATATATAATTATAACAGCCCACAATTATGGACTTAAAGATCACTGTGTTGACATACAGATAAGACATTTATGGTTACAATATACGGAAGTTCTCCATAGGTCACCTAGTAAATTCAATCTTCCTACATAAATTATCTACTAATAGCTAAGAACGGAAAATCATACATATCGATAACAAAAGACCCTCATAAAATGGTGAGGTATTTTGTTTTACTAAGGTTCTATTTGATTTGTTTTCTTTCATGCCTATCATAACTCAGAAGCTTTGATAAATCGCATCAAAGTAGTATAAGATGTATTGCGATTTATTCCTCAAACAACTTTGAAATCAGTGTTAAATACAAAATATAGATTTTTGAAAGTATTTTAATAAAGATGGAAAGAGAATGTTGCCAATCCCCTTATGCATTTGATACATGTACTTGTTGTCATACTTCTACCTTAGCTCCAACCGCACTCGTAGACGAATGACATGTGGTGATAACGAACTGTGTTCAAATTCAAAAGTCCAAAGGAATTTTACAAAACTAATACATCAAACTAATATTCTCTTTACACTCGTACTTGGCTTGACATGTTTCGTTTTGGCATCTATTTTTAGAATACTGAATCAGTTACGTTTGTTAAATAAAAGCTCTAAAGATCATCATTGACCCCTTTATTGTCAATTTTCTGTAGTTTTTGTTTTAAACATATGTACCATAATGTATGTACTTAAATTACTCAAAATCATAGATTTTTTTTAAAATTTCGTAATGAAGTAAGTGCACATTGCATGCACTAGTATTTAAACACTTAATAATAATTTCACAGTTGACTTTAAAGGTAAATCTATTTTTATTTGTATAAATGAACCTAAGCTGGAATAAGATCTTTATATACCAAAAACTCCCAGTTTAATAGCATTGTCCAGTGCATAGGGAATTTTTAAAATACAAGCCATACAATACGCTGTATAAGCAATACGGGGAGATACTGATAAAATATAACCGCCGCAAATCGTGCATTATCCTAATTTGGTAGCAAGGGGAAATAATACTAAGGACAAAGAAAACAGTTCAGAGTTTTTAATAAATCATATCATCAATTGTTATATGACTTAATCTGCACATATTGTATAAGTAAGTTTAAAAAAGAGGAGAAAAATGAAGGTATCTTACGACAATCGCACTGAACCCCACTGTGTTGATGAACCCAACACTGGGTTATTATCATTCAATCACTGCAGTAAAATCAATCAACCTTAATCATCCAGTCAAAAAGTTACAACAATAAAAGAAAAAACCAACCAAGAACATTACAATATTTAATCTAGAAGACTATCTAATTGCAGAAGATAAAGATAATGAACAGCTTTCATGAGGCAAGTTGTTAGGGTAATCCACCAAGGCATTTTACAGCAATATTGGCTCAACTGTTTTCAAATAAAAAAAATAAATTATTTAAAGCGTATTGTGTTAGTAGAAAAACAACAGTGTAACATTTGGCCGATCTTTTTATATGCAATAAAATTACAATTAAACGTTTACTTTTGACCCTCTCTCTAAGCAAGAGATGTAGAATCAAATCACGTAACCGTATACAATCAAATGTACATGTCTCGTGTACCTCATGATCTTAATTATTCAGTTTTACTCCATATAAAAATATTTATATTCTAATGTTTTTCTTACCGAAAATTAATATTCTAATGTTTTTCTTACCGAAAGTTAAAATAAATAAAGATAGAAATAACAAATCAGTATGTAAATTACTAATAAACATCTAAAATTGCCGAAGACACCCCTCCCTTCCCCTTGTCAAATTTAATATAATAACATTCGCGCGTATTGCAAGCGTATGCAAAATTTACCTTTCCAGGATGACCAATAATAAACAGGATAAAAATAATTGGTAATGAATAAAAGATAATTACTTTGGAATCATCATTGTTCATGGGGGACCAATGTTCGTGGCTTTCGTGGGTAACCCTTGCCCACGAATTTACATCCCCACGAACCTATACACAATCATTTGTTTAATATTTATTAAATTTATCCCAATTACACTATCAACGAAATTATGTAAATCCATGTAAATCACTTTATGTGTTTAATAAGTTATATTTAATTTGCTATTGGTTTATTGGTTGGTAAACACATTATAACGTTCTATACATAATCTTTTCATAACTGATTTGGACTAAGGTAGGTTGCTTGTTGTGTCATATTAGTTTAAATTGCTGCTCTGGTGACACATCTAGTCGAATGTCTAATTGTTTCAAATTATATAGAGGCTTTAATGTTTTTGAACCCCGTTTTTTCCAGTATTTTTTAAATCTAAGTGAGCATTAATTATCGAGTAAATACGAAAGCCCATTGAGTTCATTTAAGTAGGTAAAAAAAAATATTTTTTCGCGAATAAACGCGAAACTTTCGCGATATAACGCGAAACTTTCGCGATTAAACGCGTTTTTTTCGCGAATAAACGCGTTACTTTCGCAAATAAACGCGAAACTTTCGCGTAAAAACGCGTAACCTTCGCGAATAAAGGCGTAACTTTCGCGAGTAAACGCAAAACTTTCGCGTATAAACGCGTAGCCTACGCGAATAAACGCGAAACCTTCGCGAATAAACGCGTTACTTTTGCGAATGAAAGCTAAACTTTCGCGTATAAACACGTAAAGTTTGCGTTAAATCGTGAAGCTTTTGCATATTGTATACAGTACGGATTGCATTAAGCTTATTTCTAATCAATATCAGTTCAATTTTTATTTCATATTTGGTTATGGATAAAAAAATGTTTTATGGTTGCTGGTTCAATTCTCTTAATGTTTAGTACTTCCTACAACAGTTTATGATAAATTGACAATTAAACTATTAACATTTTGTCAGCATATAAATATTCCATAGTGATTATATCTAAATATTTACATTTTCCAGTGGCTCTGTCTGTGATAACACTATGAATCGATTTTGTACTATACGGCCCAATAAATTCAAATGGCGTATTGTTGGGGGCGAAAGCGGGGTTGCACAATTAATATTATAAACCGCATTTAACCGTACAACTGCTGAAAATTATATAAATATAAGTCAGTGGCGCAGCTAGGAATTTTTTAGTGTATTCAAAATCGGCAGGGAGTGCAGGGCCTGGTACGAGGCCCTCGGAAGCTCCTGGATTTCAGGTTTTAGCTTTGATGATGAGATATTGTCTCAAAATGTTACAATGTGTAAGGGAAATGTTGAATTTTAAAAATGTGTAGATGAAACGCGGATGTCCCAGTGGAAACCAACTGCAAATGACATTTGATATAAGGCGTTTTGAAACAGCTGCATTTTTCAAAAAGAAAACATACGAACCTTAGATGACAAACTTTTGATTAAGTTTACTATTGTGACTTTGTTCAAATTTGAATCATCCATCGAAAATTAAGTATAGACAGAATACAATTACGGACAAACAGGCAGGCATACATGTACACATACAGGCATACATCTATCATAAAGCCCTTCGGGCGTTATTGGATTTGATCTCGCCCCGACCGAAATTATCACCTCATAATACTCAAAGAATGATTCCTTATTCCTTAAATATTTACACGTGCATCCAACAAATAAAAAGGTCCAATACGATGTATATGAAATATGTAGTTGTAATGCATATATAGAAAGAATTTGTTTATATTGATTCACAAAAATATCAAACTACAAAGGTGATCTAAAATCAATGTCACATAATTATGCAACGCGCTTTTCATGAACACTATATTAAAGAAATGATCATTTGTATAATCACAAGTTTTATAGATTATCATTAGTAAATTGAAGGGATATAATTGTTCAAAACGTTATACATATGTGATATCGCCGCGACATGAATAAGGTCTAGTGTGACGTTTTTATTTCAGAGAAAAATGACTAATTAAGAATCTATAAAAAGTTTCAATCCACATATTTTTTCTAGGTATTGTTCATATTTAGAGAACGTAGTTTTGCCTCTAAATGTATCAAATATAAGTGGAATACATCTTTTAAAAATAAGTAACAACAGTTTGAAGATTCCCAATGCTTGAATTATATAATAAGTAAACTACAAATAGAATGTGCTACATCTAATTCATTAAGTTTTTGATGGCTCTTGGTTAAAATAACAATACTTATATTTATGTTTCGCGTTAATTCGCGAAAGTTTGGCGTTTATTCGCGAAGGTTTAGCGTTTATACGCGAAAGTTTCGCATTTATTCGCGAAAGTAACGCGTTTATTCGCGAAAGTTTCGCGTTATATCGCGAAAGTTTCGCGTTTATTCGCAAAAGGTAAGCGTTAATTCGCGAAAGTTTCGCGTTTATTCACGAAGGTTACGCGTTTATACGCGTAAGTTTCGCGTTTATTCACGAAGGTTACGCGTTTATACGCGAACGTTTTGCGTTTATTCGCGAAAGTATTGCGTTTATTCGCGAAAGTTTCGCGTTATATCGCGAAAGTTTCGCGTTTATTCGCGAAAAAAATATTTTTTTTACCTACGAAAATGAGCTCAATGGGCTTTCGTAAGTCAAAACCCCCTGCATGGAAGAATGGATATCAAAGATTTTTCTTGCCTCAAGAAATGAGTATCCTCCTTTTTATTTTGATTTTTTAAGTTAAGACCATAAACAAATGTATTTTACAAAACTTAATATTGATCATCGTGTTTTGATAGAGCAATTGAATTATTTGTTGTAAAGTATAAAAATTGAACGTATAAAAAAACGAAATGGAAATCACAAAAATATGAATGTTATTCATACACAATTCTTTAAATTTCAACCAGGCGAGTCTTCGACTCATTTCTTTTGATTTGCGTGTTTTTGATACAGCTGATACAGGGAACTATTTTGTGAAACGGAATATTACTTATCTCACAGGAGTTAATCACTGCAAGACAATATGTGAAGCACATTGGTGGTGCATTGCTCTCTTGAAATGTGCCGACAGACCGCGATTATTCCATTGCGATGTGCTTTGTAAATGGCGGAAGTTTGATACAGGAAAAGATAATTTGAAATATATGATGCCAACTTGTGTACATTATCAGGTATTTGTATATTAATGATCATGAATGGTTTATATTAAAACCGATCTAAAGTTAGTTATTATGTAAGACTATTTTTGTTATATTTTTAGGTTGCTCAGATTGGACCTAACAGCAAGTACCTGTAGAGAGAATACATTAATACAACAAATAAGTTTCAATTAGGAATTTTAAGTTTACTTAAAATGATTTATATATATTGATTTTACAATTTTTCTGCTTACGAGTTACAGTACCCACAACGTTATTTTTTACAAGATAAACGATAGGATAGGATTAACGCACGATATAACAGTATACACGCACGATAAGATATGATTGATACACGATAGGAAAGGATAAACGATTTTCATGATATAATATCGCGTTAAACGATTTATTAACCTGATAAAGACAGAATTTGAAAAAGAACACGTACGAATCAAGATATATGCGGAATTTCTTGTTATTAGCAGTCCGAGTTCTTAATCTCTGCTGCATCATTTATAGAATGTGTAAAAATGACCATGTTAAAATTTATTATCAGATATGATGGGCTTAAATGATTAATAAATTATCTGTATTGCTAGCATTGTTTTCATTACCGAACATCCAAGCTGATCGCCGCGATTATTTAAGCCTGGGATCAAATCACACAAAAAACCGGGTTCAATTAAAATAAAACTCTTGTTCTGAATAATTTAAAATATAAAATCAATTAATACATTGCTTTCTGTATAAAAAAGGTGCATTAAAAACCATTTATATTACATACTAATGAAATAAATGTTTACGCAGATATATACACTCCTCGTACGATTTGTTAAGTAAACATTGTTTTCATTACCGCACACCCTAGCCGATCGCCGAGAACATTTTAGCCCGAAATCAAATCACAGGTATGGATAATAGTGGGTTCAATTAAAATACAACTCTTTTCCTGAATAAATATGAAATATATCATAAATTCTTTTCTTTCTGTAAAAAATGATGCACAAAAAACGAATTATATGACATACAAGTTAATGTTTACGCGGGTATACACCCCGAGTACGATTTAATACATTCGATACAGGTAAATATGTTACTTTGTTCCAAAAAACTTCCGATAGTTTACATAATTTTTTTAATTTCCACTCCTTACAGATATAATTTACATATGTACATGTAATATTGTTTAATTTCGAACTAAAGAATTAAAAAACTAGCATCATGATAGAATGCTGGATAGAATTTTACATTTCTTGTTCGATAAATTATCGTATACGGCGCACTGAACGACTTTTAACTTTGAAATAAAATACTTGCTTATTAAAAGAACGAAACGATTAACACGATACGATAAACGGAAAAACTTAAAATTGAACGATAAACCTGATAGGATTAACGCATGATAGGATAGGATTGATACACGATACGATAGGGTAGGATTGTAAAAAATAACGTTGCGGGTACTGTATCGCAGTTTTTAATGTGTATTATCAAGAAGTAGAGAGTGCTCTATTTGGTCACGCAATGTTGGTGTCATCAATTGACCAATGAAATTAAACGCGGGAATTCTATCGACTCTCTTTGTATAGAAAGACGCGCTGTGGCAACGCACTTTGAAAAAAATAGGCATTGTGAAAAAGATTTTCAAAGTGCGTTAAATTTGGGACCAAATCAACGCACTTTAAAAATTTTTTTCAAAGTGCGTTAAATTTTGGACCAAGTTAATAATATATATGAGCTCAGTAGCTAATTTCCAGCAAGTGGTACTTTCGTCTTTTCATTTTGCCCAAAGAAAACGAAATGTATCAGCGAAGTACGGAAGAAAAGAATTGTTTTTTTAATAACTTCAGTTAGGAAAATAAAGTTACGTTAAGTTTTTGTATGTATCTTTATTAACCGGCGTTGCGTTGAACTTTGACAGCTGTACCGAAAATAAACAATACCAGCTACCATCCCCCTTAGCACAATCTTTACGTATGCTTAGATCTGCATATTACCGAATATTTACATTTTTCAGTGTCTTTGCTTGTAATACCCGGTAACACTACGTATCGATTTTGTACTATTCAGTCAACTAAATTCAAATGACGTATAATTGGGGCGCAAGCGGAGTTTGCTTATTTATATTCAAAAATTTAATCGTACAATTGCTAAAAATTATATAAATGTAAGTAATAAGGATTCATTCTTTGAATATTATGAGGTGATATTTTCGGTCGGGGCGTGATCAAATCGCAAATACTTTCGGTCGGGACATGTAATATTTATTGATGAAAAGTCTTTTCTTTTGTATCTACCTAGCTAAAAGATTTAGGAATGCTGGTGTTCACCTGATTGAAAACGGACAAACGAACAAATGTGGATTCTACAAAGGGCCAGGTGTCAACGACCAGATCATCTTTATTCTCTGTGATAAACCCGCAAGAGGGAATATTGTATGTATTATTACAAATGTTTTCCATTTTCTCAACTTGTGTGAGGTTGAAGTCTATGAAACAGTGTAAACTCAATTTATCGAAAGTGCTTTGCAACTTCATTTGTTTGTTTTCTCAAAACCAATTTATCTTAAACATAATATAACACAGACAATCTGTCAGGGTTTGGCAGTAATCTTGAACCAAAAATCGTTGTCTTTACTGGATTCTCCATTCCCTTGACTTAATCAAGGTAATATACTGTGCCCCCTTCCCTCAATTTGGAAATTTAACTTCTAATCTATTCTGCATCCATCACCCTACTAGTATGTTTATTCTCCTATCTACTCTTAAAGATTAAAATGACCTTTTCAAAACATGAAAAACCTTTGCTGAGATATACTAACTTCCTTATAAAATATTTGGCCTCAAATAATGCATCTTATCAATGTGTTTAAAAATATATTGCCAAAAAGATGAAATAGAACTTTTTGGTGAAGATTTTAAATCATCATAAAACATAAACAATGCGTTTTGCGAGAAGATATCCAGAAAAATGAAAAGACTTGCACTTGATTTTGATTCGTTGATGAATGAAAGAAATAATGGATAGAATAAGTTTATTATTTATCTTGTCTTCTTTATTGCGTATTATGCATCCTGTTTCCGGCATCCTTATTATATTCGTATTCTATTTAGTGTTAACGGTAATAGGGGACGTATTAGTCTATATAACATTACAAAAATTTTAGATTTTCCTTCAAAGACTATGAAGATGCTTGACATCTCCAAATTATTCACTTTTTAAACGTTCACATAGACCATTATGTAAAACATGTGACCTCTTTCTTTCGAGCAATTAAATATATATATGCATTTGTTGTTAAACTTAGTTTATTTTACAATATGATCATATGTAAATTGTAACAACTCCTTCTCACCCTATTTAGCAAAACATCCTTTTAAGAGGTACTTAATAAAGTTTTATTTAGAATGTTTCATCGGTTCTAATGATGTATGTAGTTTTAATGATGTATGAAGATTTTTACAGAGAATTCTATACAAGTACCGTTATGATTAAGGAAGGAGTTTTCTCGTTATTCGACATACTTCTTATAACAAGAAATTCATGAAATTTTTACACGGTCAAACAGATCTTAAGAGAGAAAATCCGATTTTAGTGATTTTTTCCACACAAATCTATTTATAGAATGAGCGCTTAAAAAAGCTTATAAAAATGTAATTTGATAGGCAAATCATGTTTTAAAAGCATATTCTTAACCCTAGTATCTTATTATTAGTTCAAATTAGTTGAAAAAATCCATCATTAATGTTATTGTTTGAAAAATGCTAAATAAACTAATAAATCTATAGCAATTCTGAATTGCAAAAAACATGTGATATTTTCCTACGCCAATATTCCACCAAAAATATACTCCTTGTTAGATTTTAAACTTTGATTATTATTCCTATGCCAAGTTGTATAATAGTAAAAATGATAGAAAAATATGATATTTCAATTTCCTTTCATCTTCATTTACTTTTGACAAGTCGAAAACCAGAAAAGACTCCATCCTTAATGTGCCCTTGATATGCACAAATAGCACTTGTAGTTTTTCTTAATTATTCTTAACAAAAATGTACAGAAAACTACAAGTGTATACAACTTACACATCACAAGTCGTATCCAAATACATGTACATGTACAATGTATAAACATTTTTTCCTCTATGACATACAGATTTACTCACACATATTCATGTACACTTTTTGGATAAGGTGGATAAAACTAGTGACAAACAGATGAAAGATGGAACAATTCTGGAAGCAAACATACTGTATACCGGGTTATTTTCGCCCCGTGTAATTTTCGCTCTTGTACACTTGCAAACAGATTCGCCCCCTCTTGAATTCGTCCAGACACAGTTAAAGAGAGATAATATGAGAAATTGGAATAAGCCCAGTCTTTAATTCATTTTATGAAAGGCTCTTTTGGCATTCCAAAACATATTTTATATATTAACATTACTGATATTAGATCTTCGTGTTAGATATTATATATGTAGAGTGTTGGACAAATTTTATCTAATTCAATGTTATACATGTATGCTTATTGGGATCAGGTTGGACGGTAAAACACTTTGCCAGCGGAGATGCATCTTGGATATTGCCAGCTATATAGATTAATGAAAAGAAGCAGCACTAGTCGGTTAATTGAAAACAATCAAAGAACCCAAGGTGGATTCTACAAAGGACCGGATGTCGAAAATCAAATCATCTTTTTTCTCGGTGACAATCCAGCAAGAGGAGATATAGTTTGGAACATTACATATGTTTTTAATTTTCTCAACTTAAGTGAGATTGAAGTCTATGAGAAGATTAATTGACCTTTGTTTGAAATTTGAACGTGAAATTTACTTCCGGGAAATCCCTTTTAAGCGGTGAATTTCCTTACACTAAGAGACACGCCTTAGCAAAACTAAAAACCTTTTGTTAAGTGATTGACATTTAATGAATTTAAGTCATTGTATTGAGTTGTATTGTATCCAAATATCAAATCGGGGGTTGTACGGAAAATATTGATATATATACACACCCCACTTATTCTTCTCTTCTAATCGACTGCTTTTAGTGAAAATCGTCAAACTTGTTCAGTAAACTAAGAAGTCTTAGTAATATTAAACTTATAAACATTTTTATAAATGGCTAATGAACAATTCCAACATTGATTTGCATACTTTTACTCCTAGAATAAAAATGTAAAATAACAACTTACAAATAGCCGGTAGATATTCAATTATTAAAATTGAAATTCAAATACAAATGGTTTTTTGTCTTTTATTATGATTAATTCTTTGCCAGTTGCGTTGCTTATTTTGGGGATTGAAATACGGAGATACTATTAGATTAAGTATGAAGAAAACCTTCTGACGTTTAACTAGGCTAAATAAAGTTTGAAGCTAAGGCAGTGCAGCGGGTATTTACATGTATCAACTTTTTGGAATATAGGGAGAGCAGGTTTACAGACCAACGAACAGATTAACATATAAATACATGTACGATAGAAAGGAGTTCGAGCTTAAGTCATTCGAGTATTTTACACTTCTCTAATCAGAGTAAGAGCAACGAATAGAAAAAATGACAAGGATTTATTACACACGATTAATCTTACATTAACGGTTCTAAAATCGGTACAGAAATACTGTAAAAGACTTCTAACGGTAGTTTGAGTTTCAGTTAGTAATAATACAAGTTTTAATTTAAAGAATAAGTAGAATATATATCAGTTGGCTTTATGAAATGAAAACAAAAGTTGAGAAATAATGAAGAATTCAGGTTTTCTGTTTGTATATCGGTTTAACAAAATTTTGAAATGTATGACCTCTTCCTCTTGTTTCTTGTGTTGGGATATAGGGATCATTTGGTCATATAGTAAGTATGCATTTATCCAAAAGAATATTTTTTATCTTAAATTAGTCATCTATTTTGCAAAATTAATGCATCAAAAGAATAAGCAAGGAGGCATCGACAAAAATTGGAAAATACAAGACTCTTGGGCCATTGCTACGATGCACTTGTTTGTTGGAACGGGGGCTGTGATGTTGTAATGTGGTAAAAATGGGGCAGTTTTTTAAAACTTTAAATCGTTATGTATCTTTTTAATATCTCAACTGTGCGAGATTGAGGTCTTCGGGTGGACCTAGTGACCTATGTTTAAAATATGCCATAATCAACTTCAGGAAAATCCTTTTAAACGACAAATTTCATGAATCTAATGACACGTCTTGAAATATTATTGCTCAATAATATGTTTTATGTCATCATTGTATCGTAAATTCTATTTTTGGAAATGCTTATTTTAGATTTCGGTTTTTATGGTTATTTTTAGCCTAAGTGGTCCATCTTGTACCTATTTTTAAATTGTCTGTGTTTGTACCTTGTCATTAACCAATGAGAATTGAGTATTCTGATCACGTGGCTATCACTTTTGTTTTTACTCAAGTTTGGGAAGGACGTGTTTATATACCATAAGATATTGATTGCTTTGTAAAGTTTAACCCACCACCATCCCCATCTAACCGTCCAAATAATTTTATACTTTAAAAAGTCATACTACATGTATACTGTGCAAATATCAGAAATCCATGTTTAGTTTTACATCGTCTTTATTAAGGTTGTCAGTATGTTGGAAGAATTTTGTATATGCCACCTTAATTTTTACATGTTTATATTAAGGGAGATCACCCTGCCATTGCTATTTTTTGTACATATTTTACCTGGTGATCTCCAAATTTGTTCAGGTGTTTTTAACTAATAAGGGAGATCCCACAGTACCTGTTTAATAAGTCATTTTAAATCCAATAGGCATTGGATTTATGGCAGAACTTTGTATATGCCACCTTAATTTTTACATGTTTATATTAAGGGAGATCACCCTGCCATTGCTGTTTACTATTTTTTGTACATATTTTACCTGGTGATCTCCAAATTTGTTCAGGTGTTTTTAACTAATAAGGGAGATCCCACAGTACCTGTTTAATAAGTCATTTTAATAAGTTTAAGTATTGACTTGTCCAGGGATCTCCCTGTTTGTGATGTAGTTTATTTGTGTAAGTTTTTGATTCGTCATTAATAAATGACATTATTTCGTCAATGACTATTTAGTTGTTTTTTAAGGTGAAAAATTAACAAGCTGCAGTTCATAGATGGAACAAAAAATTTGAGACTATTAATTGAACACTCTTTTTTTGGTAATCGTTAAGATCAATGGATGGGCATAATAATAAATATGAAAACCTTTTGTTAAGTGATTGGCAATTGATAATTTTAGATCATTATTATATTAAATTGTATTGTATTAAAATATCAGGGAAATTAAAAAGATCAGTTGTTTTAATGTAGATAAATTCAGATAAATGTAGATCAAATTGGGGGTTGTTCGAAAAAATATTGATATACATGTACCCCAGTTATTCTCCTCTTCTAATCGACTGCTTTTAGTAAAAATCGGCATACTTGTTCAACAAACTGTTTCATCTGTTATTCATATCCATGACAAAGAGCGTGTATAATGATTAAAAAAGTGACAAAACAAAATTATTCCATACAAATAAACATCAAATTAAATATAAATATTAGCATTCAATGCTTTTTTTGGACATCGTCGGTCCTATAACACACAAGGCTCTGCAAACAAATTTTCATACTGCATACACGCGCGGTATTCAATTTGTCTGAACAGCGTAGTGTGTTATAAGACTGACGATATCCAAAAATATTAATTCAATGCCTAATTCAAATACAGGTATTAGTATTACCGGTATTAATTACACACTACCTGTCAAAATGACAGGAGCATATTGTATGCGTTATATATAGTTGCAAGAACAGACATTCTGTTTCGTTCAAAATGTCGAGTCTGCAACGTTTTTATTTCGAAAATATCTTTGAAAATGCATTTATGTAAAACAAAAAAAAAAACCCACCGATACAACTTATCATAACTATACGTTCTACGTCTTTTTAAATTAACATTAATCAAAAAATTGTCTGCAAAAGCAGGCGACTTCCGTTCCTTTATACATAGCTGAAAACCTGCATTTTCCAGATGAAAAATGATAAGCAGTTGATATCATTAATCGTGTTCATGAAATGAAAATAATTTTTAATCAGCATGCTTATGTTTAAGACTACATACATGTATCTAACAAAATCTCCAAGTCATATGGTCATCGGAGGAGTCTTATATAATATATGAATTGTTTCACAAAATATCAGCTTTGTGTTCCAATAAATGAAAAATGGAATGTAAATTTTACACTATTTAGGAAATATAGAAAAATTATTTTATTTTACTTAGTTTTGTTACAAACATGTAGAAATTAATGAACTTAAAACGTAATTTTCAGAAAATCCTACAATAGGATTTTCAATACTTCTTGTAGGAATATTTATTTTTATCTCATGTGAGAATTATTATTTTCGTATGGGATATTAAATTTTTAAAAGTAAATATCTTACCTGTCAGGTGAGAAACACGAAAACAAAAAGGGTCATATCATCTCTAGGCAATGGTCTATCATTTGGTATATCAATTGGAAATTTTACGAACTGTATTTTTAGGAGGCTTGATAGTCAACAAATTAACCATCAGATCTGCCTTAAATTTTTAAACATGATATTTTTGGTCGTAAACTATCTTTTAGTAAAGATAAATCCAACTATTTCAGCTTTGAAATTTTAACATTTTCCTATATATTTATACAGAGCTCTTCGTCTACAGGAGGTAAATATAGCCTAAAAATGGCCACGATCATCGAGCCCTCTTAAGCGGGTGCCACCTTGGCACTAGTCTTACATAATCATCTGGCACAGTGTTGTAGCATTTTTGCAACCGCTAATACTAAAGAATTTTTAGCTATTTTCCATGCCCAAATATTTTTATTTAAATAACCATATAAATCGAAAAATTCTTAGTCTAGGTGTAAAATTTGAAAGGGTTTTTTTTTTTTCAATAAACATTCAACGCCCAACAACTTAAATAAAGGTCGTTGATCTAGAGATCTTAAAGTGAATAATACCCCTTTAATAGTAAGGTTACAATGCACAAATGTTGTTTAGTATAATAGGTGCGCCCTCTGAGTAAACGTTATCCTTTAAGGAGGCTGCCTGGTAAACAAATTAACCATTACATCTTCCTTATTTTGTAAAGATGAGTTTTAAAGCTATAAACTATTATTTAATAAAGAAATATTCTATAAATTTCAACTTAAAAAATTAGACGCTTTCCTATATCTTTATACAGAGCTCTTCTTCTGAAGGATATTTATATAGTCTCAAGATCAGCAGCTTGCTGAAGTATGCCAAATGTTAGTAAAAGTCATATAACGAGAGTTAATTTGTTCATTGTTACACACAAACAAATTACTACTAGTTTTGAACCAGACATTGTCAACATTGCGTCTCCAATTGCACATTCGCAGTCACCGATCAATAACTTATTACGAGAAACTTGTCATGAACTTGTCCGTAAAATATTCAATATTGACAGCATGCTTGTATAGTATTCTACATTATACGCAGTAGTCATTTGGTATATTTGCAATTTTACGAAACTGCATAAAATGATAATCCTAGTATAAACACAAGTTTATGTCATCGTATTTTGACTTTCAATGAAAATCAATATGGACATTTCTATTGAAATAGTAAAAACAAAACACAAATATTAATTATAATGTACGTTGTTTCTGAACTTGACATAGGCGCAATCCGTTCAAAATGTATATTTTGAATAAGGACAAATCACACGATATGATAATTATAATAATGGTGCGAAACACGTCTTTAACTTCCTTTAGACCTTTGATTATTGCAAAATGATAAAATTGACTCTGTACTTTTTCTCAGTCACTAAAGCTCCACCTGTATTTGATCTCTTAATCCTTGAATTATATTTCATATTTAATTGACTAAATCTTGAATATATTTTAAAATCATCAAGCGATAAGTGTTATTGGAAATTCAAAATGTAGAGTACTTCCTTAGAATATACTTTCAAAACAACTATTTATTAATATCACATTTGATTACATAAACGTAATACGATGACGCTGTTCAAAAGTGCTAAATAATAAATCAAAGGTAAAACGTTTAAAAATGTTAACTTTTACTTGAAACATGATAATGAGAATAAATCCCAATGACAGCATAAAAAGCATCGATTGAGTAAACATTTGAATTTACCTAATACAAATTTTAAGTTGATATGCTCACTCCTCCTAGGCACCTGATCCTACCTCTATCTTTTTGGAGGTCCGTGTTGCTCTGCTTTGAATTTGTATTTCGTTTAATGGATTTTTGAGATGGTTGATGGTTTGTTATTGTCATTTTTTCATGATAGAATGTTCTCGCATCATTTTGACAAAGAAAACACGCAACGAGTGATTTAAATGTGAATTATTATACAAATTATGAGAACTAAATACTTAGTGTAACTTTGATATGAAATTTAGTGATACATGCATTATTTATTTTCTTGGTACATGTATAAATGATCTAATCAACAAGTACATTTGCATTTCAATGATACATGCATATAGGATCTAATTAACAAGTACATTAATTTTGCATTTCAATGGCTATTTCAATAAGTTGATTTGATTATAATATTTTGGATATAATTAGCGTATCTACACGTTTAGAGTCTGTTAATTTTCCCATAAATATGTGCTGGATGAGTAGTCCTTTATACTTACAGATTGAGTTTAATGTGAATCATGTAATTATTAGTAGATAGATAGGTACAATGCACGGTTGTCTTATTACCGTCATCATCTGTTATCTCGTTTCTCCATGTATTTCAAAGGGTGGCCAATGTGATTTTAGGTGAGTTTATACTTTGTAAATCGTTTACATGATTTATAGGATGGTTTAGCTTCCTTAACTACATTAATTACATTAACTTTTTTTTTAAATTTTGTATCATCATTAGTTTATATAAAAAGACATGCATGAGTATCACATGCTTGATTGTAAATATTCTTTTATTTTTCAAATCAGTTGTTTCATAACAAGTTTCAAGCAAGGTTTCATGCTTTACTGTGTACAATTATAAAAAAGTGTTTTTTTTTTTATAGATACCCTACATTTTAAAACTTGATTCATTTAAGCAAAATTTTCTCCAAGATTCTAACCACTGAGTCATAAAGTTCATGACAATACATGGTTTTATATTTTAAACAATACTTTCCATGACCTTCTATCATTTTCACGGAATGTTGGAAGGATGTGCTGAAAAACAGTTCTAATTTTTCTAATGTATAGTGGACCATCGCTTTAAGTCTTTTATTGATTGAAATCGGTTCTTTGGTTTTGTTAATCATACTTGATGCGCAAAGCTTTGGTTCATAAATATTAAATTATTATGATGCATGTTACTCGCTATGTGCATCATATGACTTTAATGCAAACACACTCTGACATGACAGGCCCTAACAAAAAACCCAACAACAGAAAATAAGAAAAATAAATTAACACCTCTGGTCATACAAAGTATTGCTTTGCCCTACTTGTCCTGAGCTAATTTCCACCTATCTAGCAAGTTGCTAAGAACAATGCTGTACGCGATCTTGACCGGTTGCAAAACAAGACCTGGTCCTTTACTGGATATGACTTCCAGTTTGGTGAATTTTACTCAAATATTTCGAATTGCTCTAGTTTGCCGATGGAAAATAAGTGCCACATATATCAGGAAAACTATCTTAAATAGCTTTTAGTGCGGATTGCAAGAAAAGTGAGTATATCTGTCGTAAGAACAACCCAAATACAAACGTTCCAATAGTTCTGGCGCTTTCCATATTGACCATTCTGCCCACTTTAAGTAATTTTACATGATACTGTTATTCAAGATTAACATTAATCGCAGAACGTAGCCATTTAACTGCACGTGCTGCACAATACCATTTTCTTCTTTTAAGGTTTAGTCCTGAGATATTAATTTCAGTCGGCTTCGTCTATGTTATCTGTGTTATTCTTACGAAGACACGTCTTTGAATAATTTTTTGAAAATTTGATATCGTTTTTTAATGTGTTAAGAATTCGTAGTTGTCTGGGTTGTTTTTTTTTTTTTTTTTTTTTTTTTTTTTTTTTGCATAAATAACACATTCTATATAAATTATGAATTTGGAATCCAGATTTGTTTGTAAAGAAAGCTAATTTTTCCAGGTGCATATGAATAAGTAAATTCGTAAAAATAATTAAGGGCAGACTAGATGATTGCGCTTGATATTCCCCATTCAACAACTGGGATAGACCCATGGATGATTATCATCACGGGATGGAAACAATATGACTGTACATATTCAAACATAAAACCCAAATTGAATGCCCTTCATATCACAGAGTGAACCTCTGCTATTCAGTCAATTAAATGTTAACGGAAATTTGGAAAGGTGACTGAATGGCATATCTATACAATTCAGTCACCTTTAAGTTATCTTTCTGTCACTTTTCAGTTGACTGAATGACAGAGTTCGTCCTGTGTATATTAACATATGCTTCCAGGATTTTAGAACCGTAGATCCTTGCTTAGGAACTAACAACAGCGAAAAACCCCACCAGAATACGTATTTTATTTTTAATTTTCAGATCAAACAATGACAGTATTTGTTGTAGTGATTATTATAAAGATTTTGAATTTGGGACATGTTTACGTGAGTATCATTCACTTTTGCATTTAAACATGTTGTTAATACTTTTAAGTTATGAATGTCACCTTATTAACCTACACATAAATTCGTGACCCCTACACGAATGTGCATATGGTTGATTAATTTGATTAAACTAACCAGGCTGCCTCTCCATATTATATGCACCATATGCTTCGCCACTTGAAAACTTATTACGACATCACTATTTGTTTGTGTGTTTGTTTGCTTTTTTTTTCTTTTTTTTTGGGGGGGGGGGGGGGTAAAAAGATTTTAAAGGTAACATTATGTAAGACATGAATATTTGTTTTTCTTTGATGATTTTTCAGCTTGCATAGGATCATTTGGACATAATTGCTCTTTCCCATGTCCTGATGGGTATTTTGGTCACGGTTGTCGATGGAAGTGTGACTGCAATATCTCTGAATCCTGTGAACCAGAGATTGGTTGTACAATCAGATATAGTGGTGGTAAACTTTAACATCGTTGTTCTTTTTTCTTCTTTTTATATGGTCGATTTCAAATATTAACGACATATTTTAAGTATGCCGGTTCCCAGTAATGTGACGTATGCCGATGGTGATATCAACGAGCGGAAAAACGTGTTATCGAAAAAAGAGCGCATTATAAGTTTAACATCAAATTCCGCTGACTTAAAATCAAATTTTGACAAATGGTCGAATAAAAATATATTGAGAAAAAATTAAAAATCATGCAGAAAAGTGTTATCATAATACTTATAACACAAAAGATAAATAAATGCATGTACAATCTATTTCACATATATGCATGCTGTTTTGGAGAAGGTATCATGAATAATTAATATAATATATCACTAGTGTTCTGTAAACGAACGAAAAACAGGAATGTATATAAAATAATTTGCTGGTAAAGCTGGTATATGCTATAGTTTGTGTGTGATGACATGAGAAGTTGATATTATGTTAAAGTGGATTATTTTACACTATCAGAGCATGTAAGTTTGGTTGGTGAAAACCCGAGATAACTAACTCGGAAAAGAAAGTTCAGATCATATCATGAGTTTATCATATATTATCGCAAATATCGCTTGAAAGTATACACAAAATTTAAGGACAAAAGTGGTTTGTGCCATTAAAAAATAAGAAGAGCGATTTATTGAGAAATCTCTTTGCCAACCTTGGCGGTGATTTAGTCTTGCAGTCCTAATAAAGAGTATACCGTCACAGAACGTGGATCTGTACGGCGGCGTGGAAGGGTCAAATGAAAAAATAAATAAATCTTTTTTGTTCGGACAAATTAGTTATTTGTTCGGACGAATTAGTTATTTGTTCGGACGAAATAGAATTTGTTGGGACGAATAAGTTGTTTTTTCGGACGAATTAGGATTTGTTCGGACGAATTAGCTATTTGTTCGGACGAAAACAGTGTTTTTGACGAGTAGTTTAGACTATCCGATCTGCCAATTATGTAGATAAAGGGGAATGGGGGTCTGGAATCAAGCTATGTTTTTCCTTCAAATGATGAATTGCTATAAACACACAAATGATATACATGTTCTAGTCACTGATATTTCAAGGGTGTCGAAGCAGGGGCGGCGGTCGCTGCCCCAATCATTTTGCCAAAAAAAAAAAAGAATTTTAAAAATAATTAAGACTGAACTGAAATTTAATAACGGCGGTCTGTATTCATTGGAGCAGCGATGTTACACATGTACCGGCGATTTGTGTTCAACGGAGCGGCAAACATTTTTTTTCATCTGGCCCTTACACGCCGCTGTAGATCTGGCCTGACAGCTGGAAATATCAAATACCGCGTAAGAGTGGGCGGGTACCAAATTGGCTAATTAAAACGCTTCTTTTATAAAATGCAATCTGCTTTTCAACCTGATAAAGTGTGACATCAAAGAGTGTCGTCACTTAACGCATTGCTATATCGGTCGTAGTGTATAATTTCAAGCATGATTTGCGATAACGTGTATTTGTTTAAATGTTTGAAAGAGAGAAAACCATAACAATTTTTTTTATGTGCATTGGCACCTGGGAGAAAATTTTTATTCATTACGTCATCTTGGATTTTTAAAGTAAGTGAGAATTTTGTGCTCCTAAAACTTGTATTGTTGTTCACTCTTTATAACAAGAAGCATACTTGCAATTAAAACAAAACATTGCACTACAAAAAGTAGAAGAAGCGGAATATCGTAGACATCGACTTAAATAATGTAGGAAAAGATAATTGGATAATTAAAGTTTTGTCTTTTAAGGGAGGGGGAAATGAAAAGGTAAACAAAAGTGCTTATTAAGATTGAACAAGAACAAGCATACATGTACACACTTTGTTTATATATACAATAGCAGAGGTCACAGGTGCTTGAGGACAGGACCGACACCACCCTTCCCATTCCACCCCCACCCTCAAGTATACAGGTGTATAGACCCCTGGGACTCTTCTCTTTTTTAAAAAATTAAATTATCCTTAATGGCATACATGTAGTTCTAATCTAATTTATACATTCATTGCACAAAATTGCCTAAAACAAACATATTTTTAAAAAATCAGACCCTTGATATATATACAATACAACAAGGTTACTAAATTACATTATAAAAATCTGTCATAGATCGATAATTTAAAAAAAAAGGATTAAGTGTCTGGGGTCTATACTTAGGGTGCTGGAAAGAAGGAGGTGGGGTGGGGGTGGGGCGGCCCTATCCTCAAGCACCTGTGGCAGATTTGGATAGAAAATACGTATGTTTACAAAATACATTTGTGGCATTACTTTTAATATTGTCAACAAACATGTTTTTTTAATTTCATTTATTAATCGACATTTGAATCCATTGAAATTGTCAATATTAGGCTGATTCTTGCTGTTTTTGTTTTCAAAAGGATTAACCAGCACAACATTTTGCCATCAATACTTATTGTAATGAGCCCGGTGTCGGAAAGTTTTAATTGTATATAATTTTTTTCTTCACCTAAAAATATTAGCCTTACTGCACGATAAGACCATTCAGTTTCATTACAATTGCAATTCAACGGGTGTAGAGAATTTTACGTCGACTGAAGTTAGGACCGGCATAATCTACCTGCTTGATATATTTGATATAAATACGATTAATTTGCCATTGTTGTAGATAACAAAACAGAATTAATAACGAACACAGACTTTGACCACTCCGGGAGAAAAGCAATCCAAACGGCTCTTTTAAGCGGTTGTATTTTAACCATACTTACCATATTGATCGGAATGTTTTTGAAATACCATCGAATCCTGTGAGTATATGTAATGTATATATTACTAATTTACTTTTGTTTTTGAAACACTGAATAAAAACAATTGATTTAGTAGATTTTTTTTATTTTAGGCTACAACGATGCAAAAGAAATCAAGGTACTATAAATAATTACAAGAAAACATATTGACGCAAGCGTCAAATGGGCCGTAAAAAAATAAAATTGTTGTATGAATCATCATTGGTTGTAAACATAAAAAAAAACACAAAGAAGAAAAAAACGAGTTTGTTGTACTAATTTTTATGGCAAATTTTAATATATTTTCAGCAACACGTTTTGAAGTTTAACATTTTACTATTATTATTATTAAGAATCGAGTTCGTTACTGGAAGCATTTCTAACGGTAATTGTATGACCATTGCCATAGTATGAAGTAATGGAGAATACATTGATTTGTACATTATTCTAATACAAAGTTTAACTCATCATTATTCTCTTGGATTTTATGTATTTCAAACCATTTTGATTTTTTTGTTGCATTGTATTGAATTAAAACCTAATGCACTAGTTTAGACCGAGCGCAGCCCGCCTCGCGAAGCGAGGCTTAATGGTAACACGTATATATAAGAAAATCAGTGAAAAATAGAAATTAATTGAATCAGGGATACTAAAGGCTGAAAAATTTTATATATGCAATTTACAAATAGATATTTTAACCGTTTAATTTTTCTCTTTTTTTCTATTTACTTATTACAAAATAACGTAGTTCTAATAAAAATAAGATTTTTTTTTATTTTTCGTCCCTACCTAACGTATGCATTGGATCAATTAAACATGGAACTTGCAGGTGTATTATCCTCTTTACCAGAGACATAAATAAATTGTAATATATGTCTCCGTCTTTACTAAACCAATAAATATATCAAAACAAAACTAATCAGCCGAAGAATCGCCGTTAACACTGAAATATCGAGTACGTAATACACGTTACACCCAGTACAATGCTTGATCCACCTCTAAATTTTTATCACGGGAAAATAGGCGCGAGGTAATTCTTTTGCTCTCGACAGTTCTCGTAAATTGTCGGATAAATTCGGGGAAGGAAATGACGTCATATGTCAGCAAAAGTTCAGATAGGTACATTTTTTTACGTCAGCATATGTGTTGCTAACTTTAGTGTTTTTAAAGGATTTTTTTTTTTGTTAAATAAAAAAGAAGTATGCGATTTACTGGTAATCATATTCGATAGAAACGCTTCCTGTTCCACCATGTTGCTATGCACCGCATAGGATTATTGGGATGTGCAGATCTCAACTCGAATTTCCTCCGTTCATACACGTTGTCTATGGAGCTCGCTATGCGAGCGGCGCTTCGCGCCGCCTAGCTGCGCTCGCTATTAATACATGTACTTTTCTTTTCAGAAAACGGCAATTGTAGAGGAGGGAATGCAACTTATGAACCCTCGCTATTGATTGATAATCATGTTAATACACCTCTTCGGAATTACACTGTGCCTCAAGCTCTTATAAAAGATGGACTTTGCAAGCAGGACATTGTAATTAAAGTCGAAAATGTAAACACCATTACGTGTGATCACAAAAGTGGGACTTACAAAAGTAACCAGAGTCAAAATCAAAGTTAGACAACACTGCATTAATGAGTGGAAATTATATTAAAATTACTCTTGTACATTAACGAAAATGAAAAAAAGAAGTATATTTGATTGAGGTTATTTTATCTAATCTACACGATATGCATGAAGTAGGGGTCTGTAATTTCTTACAGAATATTATTAATTGTTATATTCAGTAGTTTATTCTCACTATATAACTCTATATAGACGAATAGTCAATAGTTGTAATATTAGCTCTTCCGAAAAATATTGACCGGTCAATATTTTTTTTAATAGTGACCGGCTAGGAATAATGTCTGATGAATGGTCCCTATATTTCAATTAATCGCCTCTGATTTGTTGATTCTTAAACGGTGACGTAAATAAATCTTCGCGACTCCAAAACAAGGTGACGTCATAATAGGCAATAAGTCAAGACAAGTAAACAACGGACGCGCAATGCTACGTTTTGCTATCATAACGGATATAAGGATATGCGAATTATTGTGAAGTAAAATCAGGTAGAGTATCTTTCGATTAGTCCTTACGGACTGTGGAATATCACCAGTGATCTTTTGATGCCGACGATATAATGGAAATGAACGTTGCGCAAATTTGAATTTGTGAATTATATGTTGCGCCGAGAAAATTACGGCGATCTGTTTTCATATCCTTTCTTGATTTTTTGTTTGTTTCCTCATATAACAAAACAAATGTTGACTGTGTTGTCGGGCAACATTGATTATATTAGCCCCCTTGGGACGAATATATCGCCCTCCGCTTCGCGTCGGGCAATATTTCGTCCCTCGGGGGCTAATATAATAAATGTTGCCCTCAACCCCAGTCAATATTTGTATAATATGTAGTAGTTACCCCATAACATATTATTGGTAATGTGCAGATACCCGATTGGCGTGGTCATAATGATTCGAAGGAGCGTACATGAGTGTAGCTCCCGAGTGTCATTATGGCCACCCCCATCGGGTATCTGCTCATAATCAACAATATCATATGGAGTAAGTTACTTGTACCATAGTTTACAATAATTCATTATATCTTATTATACTAATCGAGAGTGCACTTGCCTCTTAACAATATGGTGTCAATGTGTTGGTCTTTATATATGTACATTGTACTTCGTGAATTTCTAAAATGATTTTCTATCGCCGTCAAACATTAATTATTCTTTAATTTTTTTTTTTTTTTTACAAATTCATAGTCATTAGGAATAAAATCGACTGTTCAATGTCATATTTTTATTCATATTCATTCATTTTCCGACTTCTTGGATCGATATTTGCTTCAAAGAATCAAAATTATTAACACAATTTTGTTTTGTTTACGAACCTTAAGTTGTTCAAATTTCCTGTTTAAATAATTGAAATTAGATTCAAATTGATGATTACTTAGTTACTCTTTTTACAATCTTATTTGATACTCTGTATCATTAATATACATGTATGTTTCAAAAAATGGCTGAATAAACATGTACAAAAAATCAATAAGCAAAACAAATATATTTGAGAAATGTTTGTTGCGAAACCTTGCATGATAAATGTCAAATCCGATTGACCGCCGCTATTCACTTTGTCCACAAAACAAGTTTACAATTCCTGTCTACGCCATATCTTGTAATGGAAAATGATTAGAAGCCAAGATTTGACACAAAGATTGCTTGTGACCTGCAAATATGTAATGATATTGAGCTTTGGTCATTTTTGCAAGTTCAGGGTCATATAAGAAAAATGTTGCATCCATTACTTTCCAATAGAGAAATACTTGAGATTTTATATTTTCTAGGGTGGAGGGGGGGGGGGGGGGGGGCATTTATGAGCTGCTCACAGTACCTCTGGTTAATAATTATATCAATACTATCAATTATAGGGAAAAGTTTCAGTTTTTCAAAAAAAAACGGAAGTTAAATAAATATTCTTTTAGGGATGGGGGAATAAATTTTACTGATCATGAAGGGAGAAGGAGAGCTCATTCCTTAACCTCTAACGGTCATCGAATCAGCTTTTCATAGATGTTGAATGCGACTTCGCATGGTTCTATTTTTTGGAGAATTAATCTAACGAAACATTTTTAACAGACTACGGTAACCTCGTTGTACATGTGGACTCAAGTACTATCAACGCTTATTGTTACTTTTGTACATTTATCGCACTAACTTTCAACAAATATCGGTCCTGTTTGAAGTAGTATGTTTGTAATCAAATTTAATTTCCGTTAAAAGTGACGCTTTTTTATTTGAGGCACGAAGCATCGTTTTTGAAAGTTTGGGGTTTTGAAGCAGACATATCCAATATCTTGACAAGTTGAAAAAATCGTCAATCTTTAAAATCTTAGTCTGGGGTTTGGTGTGGAGGCGTTGTGACAACAAAAACTATCCATTTGTTTTTAGTTCAATTAGTTGCGTGTTTTTTTTCGGAAGGGGTTGTAACGTCTTCTGAATTTGTATTTCTTAATAAAACATACAAGTACAGTTCGAACACTAAGACAATAAATTAAAATAATAGTCTTATTAGGTCTTTCCACCTTTCAGGTGAAAGACCTTTTGTATTCTTTATGTTTTTTATTATTATTTTTTTTTCTTCTCTTTTTTTTCCAGGGACAGCTTTCTTATTTCAAAAGATATTGAAACAATTTTTTTTTATTTTATTAGCCATAAAAAGTTATGGTACCAAGTGACCCTTTGCTTGATAACTCCCAGAACTTACAAAGTTATTGCCCTTGTGTACGAAATGCTTGTTATCGCTACTCCTCTCAAACCGTAAGAGATAGAGTCTTGAAACTTTTACCAATGTCTTGAGTACACTTAGAGGATTCTTCAATCTATTCATACCGAAAGAATCTGAGGCCCCCTTTCTAGTAGTTATTGCCCCTGAAAGTATTTAGATTCCAATAAAATCACTTCCAACTTTTTTATTATTTATCATAGAGACTTCGGACCACTTGGGATGGAAGCGTCTACCTTGGCCGAACAAAATGACATAAAGGTCAAAGGTCAAGGTCATTTGAGAATCTGTTAATTAATAGGTTTTTAGATCTCTTTTGTTTAGGGTGTACAGAAAAACTTTTTGATGGATTTAGTAGAACTTCTTGAGACATTTCAAAATATAACCCTTCAGCCCCTACCTTGAAACAATTATAGAGTTATTGCCCCTATTGTACAAAATGCTTGTTATCGCTACCCCTCATAAACCGTTAGAGGTAGAGACTTGAAACTTTTACTAATTTATTCAGTACATTTAGGGGCTCCTTCAAACTATCATACAGAAAGGGCCCGAGGTCCCCTTCTAGCAGTTATTGCCCCTGAAAGTTTCTTAATTTTGTTGAAAACACTTACAACTTTTGAACCTTACATTGTAGGGCCATCAGACAAAATTGAAATGTTGACCTTTACCAGTCAATATGACATAAAGGTCAAAGGTCAAGGTCAAACAAAAAAATTGTATATTTAAGTTTTTGACTTTTTTTTCATAAAGTAACGGAGATAAAATGTTTTATTAGTTATATTGAAATAAAACATAATAAATAATGAGGTGGAAAGACCTCTAATTGTTTGAGAACAATTAGTCTACGAGTTGTAATTTCAGCCTGCATCGGCTCGTGGGGAAAGGACTGTGTCAATAGTTGTACAGATGGTTTTTATGGACTCGGTTGTCGCAATGAATGCCAATGTAGTGATCAATTGCCGATCTGTGATTCAAAACGAGGATGTACTAATCGAAGTGATACAGAGGGTATATAAGTGATATAAGTATATATTGGTCGATTTTCTAATCTGTCGTTGTAAAGACCTCACTTATTCTCATAATTTGTTTTCATTAATGTCAGAAAATACCTGGGGTTTTTTTCAAATGAAATATGCTCCTAAAATGTATTTTATTCTTTTACAATAGAGAAAAGCGTGAGAAACCTAGTACGTCTCCATTAGGTAAATTTCTCTATCTCTCACATCCTCTTACTTTCCTCTCTCGTATATTTCCCTTTATAATATCGCTGTTTCTTTTTAGGTGTAACAACGTGTGCAAGTTCAAATCATACAGATCAAACGGAGGACACCATCTACAACGATATTAGAGAATCTCATTTTATTGACAGCCGGTCTGTTACAATAACGTACAATTTATCTAGATGTCTTTCAAAAGACTGTAAACAAATACAAGTGATGGCCGAAAAACCATCCAAGCAGGATATGTTAACGCCAACAGACTCAAAAGTCCTGGGTCCTACCGAATATGAAAGTTGCTTCAAGGAATCAGAAGGTTATAGTCGCTTAGAACTTAAAAGTCATCTGTCCTCAGGAATAATTACTAGTGATATATAAGGCACCAGATAAATCAAGAAGGGATTAATCATGCACAAAAATGAAAAGCTCAAAACACAGAAACGTACTTTATGAATAATTATCTGTTCTTCGTCCGGCTTCATTAAGCGGTTGATAGATAGATAGATAGATAGATAGATATCCATGAATGAAAGGCACCAGATAAAATAATTATCTGATCCTTGTCCGGCTTCATTTAGCGGTTGATAAATCAAAGAGAAACAACCATTGCTATAATATGAATTTATGCTGTTCTAAATTTACTATATGCTTCATGTGCATGTTACCTGTATTGATAGCGTAGCGAGCTCCATAGACAACGTGTACGAAGGGAGGAAATTCGAGTTGAAATCTGCACATTGTTCAAAGAAATTTTTTTTGAAAAAGTTCTACATATCCCAATAATTCTTTGCGGTGCGTAGCAACATGGTGGAACAGAAAGCGTTTTTAAGGAAAATTCTTACCTCTAAATTGCATACATCTATTTCATTTAACAATAAAAAAAAATCTTCAAAAACACGAAAGTAAACAACACATATGCTTACGTAAAAACCCTGTACCTATCTGAACTTTTGCTGACGTCATTTCCTTCCCCGAATTTATCCGACAATTTACGAGAACTGTCGAGAGCAAAAGAAAGTCAAGTATGACGTCATAGTGATCTCGCGCGATAATTTTAGATGTGGATTAAACATCTGCACTGGGTGTAACGAGTAAGAACTCAGTATCAGTGTTAACGGCGATACTTCGGCTGATTAGTTTTGTTTTGATATATTTTTTTGCTTAGTAAAATACACATGCAAGTTCCATGCTTAATTTGCTGTCATATTGATCCAATCGAATATATACATACGTTAGGTAGGTGACAAAAAATTATATTAAAAAATGTCTAATTATTAGAACTATGTGCAGCCCGTCATTTTGTAATAAAGAAATAAAACAAAAAGAGAAAAAATAAACTGTTTAAATATCTATCTAGATCCGTTAGCTGCATAAATGGTCAAACCTTTAAATAATATTGGGATATCACACACTAAAAAGGGGGGAGGGCACATGTCTACAACGCATATATAGCATACGAAAATTAAAAAAAAAAATAAGAAAAAAATTGATGTTAAAGAGGAAAATAATTAAAACTCGGATAACAACAAGTCCTGAACGAAATGTTTACTGATTTTAAGGATCATTATTAAAAGTAAAGGAATGATAATATGCATGATTGTATTTGCATAACAAAAAGTCAAACGGTTTTGTATTTATCAAAATATTTCAATAAGTCTGTTTTACATTTAATTAATCCTCGGCAGTAGTTTAAGTATATTAGCCTAGGGCGGGACAATTAGAATAAATGTTTGATAACTTCGGGTTCCTTGCGGGGTAAAAGTTTTCGAGAGAAAGCCAAAGTTTTAAGTCGGGGCAAGTCCATGCAAGGGTTGCATTTAACAATGATAAGAGATTTGTAGATCCTTCTGCGCTCGCCCAAACGGTCACACCGTAAAACATATTAGTGTATGTCAATTTTCGTAAGTTATAAAATCATTTAACAACAGTATTTTGCATGCAATTCGCTTCTCTTTTTCTGCAGTTTTGTTAGAGTAAGTTCAAGCATATCTTTTACAACATACACCATAGCATACCGTAGCATTGAAATCTCATAGCTTAGCAGGAATCTCATACCATAGCTAGTGGAATCTCATACCAAAGCATACAATCTCATTCGTCATAGCATACCATACCTTAGCATATAACATGATTTTAACTCGGTTTTAAATGTTTTTATTTGAAAGAATAAATGTTCACATTGCAGATTAGTACTAAACTTTGGCTTCTTATCATTTTACTTCGAAAAATGTGGAACTCTTCTGTGTATGGAGGCGTTTTTGTTCAAATCTCATAGCATACCATACCATACCATATCATTAGGCTCTTCATTTCAATTTCTCATAGCATAGCATACAAATCTCACAGCATTGCATTGAAATCTCATAGCATATCATTAAAATCGCATACCATAGTATAGCATAAAATTGTAAAAGATATGCATGAAATTACTGTACATAAAAGGTAAACCTTTTTAAAATCGAATAATCGAATAAAAAAGGAAGCTCAACACAATGTACATTTTTTTTCGCGTTAAAGGGTCATTGAATTAAAATAATGGCTTAATGAGGATACATAATTTTTATTTTTGCATGACTTGGTCAGTGGATAGAGATGTTTTGTTTAACTCTGACCCTTTAACAAACATGCAATGCGACTCTTTTGCAGATATGTTGTTAGTTGTATTCCGATATAAGCTGAAGAATATTGTCTGATGGAGCTTGTATGAAAAGGAAAGTAAATCACTGAAAATATCTGAACGAGGAAAATATTAACAATACTTTTCGTCTTTTTTACGTAATTATCAGTATGTAGCAATGGAATGTGCAAACACGACTATTATTAAACTTCCTTTTTAAGTCTTAGTGTGGTAAATGAAAGAGCAATTCAATCAAAATGTTTCTGTTCCAATAAACATATAATTATGATTTGAAAACATTGTGCTTGGTACGAATATTTAAATTTGCGGAATTTCCTTGTTTATTTAAACGAAGTGTATATAGGTCATATTTATCGCATTTACCACCGACATTTGCCAGTTGGCACGTTTTTACTTTGTTAATATTCGTGTTTATGACCCGTGCTTTGTAATGGAAATACATAAAGATGCAAAGTTATTCGCTATATAGCGCCATTGCATCACGATGTTTTCGTAGTGAGATCTGCGAAGGGTACAGATCTCGGAGCAATCTCATTAAAATAAGACTTATTAAACCGCTTCTCTACGAATCTATCAACATCCCAAATGAGATTATTTCAGAGCGACCTTTTAAGTATGAATAAACATAACTATGTTAGCCAGTCGGATTCAAGCTGCAATAAACAAGTTAACCAATTAAGTTTGATAGCTTTATCTCTTATAAATCTAATTACATGTAATACTCTGTCTTCTTTTTCATATTACGTGTTTTTCAAAATCGTGTAACATATCTGCTATAATTCTTCCATGAATCATGCAAACAACGATAACACAAAATGAGAATTGACACATGCTCTTCGCATGACTTTGTCTACTACAGGAGACACTGGGGATTTAGGTTCATCGCTATATCCGAACTACCAGCCAAAATTTGGACAGCAGAGTATTCATTCATTTGGCTATTTGAAAAACATTTTAATTTTTTTTCTGTACTTTCACACTACTTGAAGATAAACAAAATGCATTGTTATTTCATTCATTATGTCCTCTTCTTACGTTGTGATATCCCCTGCCCAGTGGACAAGGGTTCAAGCTTCTCTTGTTTTTTTAGGGGGAGGGGGTGACATATATGGCCATATTGTGAACATATGTTTAGGTCATTTGAGTCACTCGGGTAACCTATATCTGTTGGTCTATGGTTCTCAGATGGCCGACAACGCCTGTGGACCTTTTAAGTACATAAAGGGATGATGACAACTGTCTGTGACTTTTCTTATAAACCACAAAGTTGAAAACTTGCTGAAGAAAATTGATCATTTGTTTCATTTGTTTGTTGGTCGACGGTGTAAAGTATAGAACACCCGTGTGTTCAACGGTGTGAATTATAGAAAACCCGTGGGTTTTGCTAGCTCGTGTTGCAAGTAGTTTCAATCTCTTCGATCCTTTAAGTTTAACCCCTTTTTTGATTTACATCGTCCGATTACAATTTACAGTTCTGAAACACTTTACAAGTTTGCTGTGGAAAATAAACACTGATACAGTTGTATTTCATCAATCTTTTACCACATTAACCATTTAGTTCATTAGAGATGATAGAAACGAATCATATTATTTTCAAATTAAACATTTTAAGCATATATAAACCTCATACTAGTTACATAAAAATTGTACGTATTTTCACGAAAGTATGTACATTTCATCAAAATGACAGTTTGAAATCATGACCTTAAACCTCTTGTAGTAATACAATGGGTCCAGCAAGATCATTTGAATTTTAGTAGAAGGAAGGCTTTAGTATAGTGAATAAAATAGGATGTAACTTTGGTTCTGTTCCTAATAAATAAATTAAGTGCAAGCCGCAAACTTTACCTTAACGTTCTTCTACCTACTCTTGTAACACGGGTCTACTGTGCAAAATTCAATCTTCAGATATGTTGCAATTTGTTCTTTACATTTAAATTATGAGAAACTATTTAACATTTAATGAAGAGCAAAAAACCAAACCTTTTTTTATTCCGTCTAAAGGTACATTGTACATGTAATTAAGAGTTGGGTGATGTAATAGAACTTCCGCGCTCGCGAAGTTCACTCGACAGCAATATTTTTGAATTATGTCCCCAAGAAATACATGTATAAACATATTTATATCGAAATAACTAAAGTATTCATTTTTTTTTAAATTTTTTATGTCACGAATTCGTTTTTGATATGACTATAACGCATTTTAAACTGCATTTTTGTCGTTTCGTGTAGCAGATGGCAATAAAACTGATCAATTACAATGAGATGATTTAAATATTGAAACTCATGCAAAATATTTGTATAAATAAAAAACAATAGTTTATTTGTTGATAAGACGATAAAAAGTGCAACAGAGTTCCACAAGTGTAGGCCCCTATATGCAGGTGTCAAAACATGGCCGAGGAAAAATAATTTCCGAATTTCCCTTTCAATCTGGGACGTTTTTACCCGCGACAGGAGCTGATTTTTTTTTTATGAGATGAAAATCAATGTGTAAGATGTTTAACTATCCCAGTTTTTTTATTATATTACAAAGTCATTTGAATGTTTGATAAGTGTTGTTTCCAGACGGGAGTGAAAAAGTCCGGGCTTGATATTCAAATTTGACGTAAACAAAGCATTTATTGTTATTTAAAAAGGTGTAAAAAGGATTTTTTTCCGGAAGTTCGTTTTGAATTCAACCTGTATCTATTGATAAAGTTGCGCAAGTTTGGTTACAATATAGAGTAAAATTTAATTTTGTAATCACACCTGCATACTTCCGCACTGCACGAGGCAATTGCAGTTTCGAACAATCTTGTTTATTGTCACGCATGTTTTAAACAATATTTGAGGTATTCTGTTTCCAATAGAAGACCTTCTTGTAATTGGTTTTTTTCTTGTCCTTTATTATTATTATTTTATTCTGTAACGTTTTCTCAAAAACACTTCAATTGATTTCGATAAAACTTTCAGTTCTTACATTAAACTAAATTCGTAAGAAAATTACCGATCAGTTTTTTGATCGTCAGTTCCGGTCCCACGATATCTGAAGATTTCATATTTTTTGCTTGTTCACAAGATTTAACTTTCAAATTTTAAGTGATGGTAGATAGTCTTCAGTCGCAGTGCCCTTTGCTTATCCGAACGTATGTCATCACTTCCAATCACTTCACCCAAAGGACACAAAAAACATGACATTTTCAACTTTTTTTACTTTAAGTATTTTTCGATAGAGACGCTTTAATAAATGCAGAATATGAAATTTGTTAAATATCAATCCATCAATATCAATCTCGAGATTTTGGGCTTCACAGTCCTGAAGCGTGACTTCCCATGGTATATTTGTTTGAAGCGTGGACTTGTTCCCATGCGACCTGGGCTGAATCACCGAGTGCCGAATGTTTTTTCTTCCTTAATTGTGTTTTGATTTATAATTTTAACTTTGAAGTGATGAATTTTACTAATTTCTTATCAAATTTTATCAAAAATAACAATAATAGCACCATTTTCAGTAAAATAATTATCTGCTGGTATGTAGCTCCCGCTCTGAAAAAATCGGATGGCGACCTGGGAGCATCTTGCTAGCCGAGGAGCGGAGTGGATCGTAAACCATTGACCAGCGAAGATGACCTGGGAGCTACAGTGCCTCCCATAGTAAAATCTGATAAGTCTTATTTCCGAACACATTCTGTACAAACATTGGATTCAAAAAAATTCCTCGAACATTTTACTACAGATATTGATACGATACTTACCTCTGATGTCTTTTAAACACCATCAACAGCCCCTTAAAGTGAAGTTGTTGCAGTTTGTTAAAATTTTAAAAATGGAGACTCTCGATCTCAACGTGACTTTTTTTTCCGAGGTCGGTTAGCGTGTTACGGAGAATGTCTGAGGAAAGTAAATAGACGATATCAGTAGTACATGAAGAATTGAATGGTACTATTTTTTCCACAAAATTTGTCTGTAAATAAAATTAATTAGTCAAAAACTTTTTTTTTTACGCCGTTATTGCATTTTTTTTTACTATGGGAGGCACTGTATCTTCAGGTCGTTCATCCGAATTTTTTCAGACCGGGAGCTACAGACCTGCAGCTGTATAATTATACATTGTATGTCTTTTGAAATAATTAGAAAGTGTTAAATGGAATTTGAAGAAGTGTTAAGAATTGATAGATAAGAACAACTATCCCAATAGCCTATTTTAAGGTGCATTCAAACGGAAGACTTCTCGTTGCTCGCAACGAGATTGCGCCTAGTTTTAATACTTTTTTCTTTATATATTATAATCAAATGTCAAGAACTAAGCATCTGACATTAAAAAGGACTGCGTTGTACTCATGTTACCTTATGATGAAATATAGTGGTTTCAAAATACCAGATGAAAATAATACATTTTGTTTTACAACGTACGGTTTACGGAGTTATTTTTGCATTTTTAGTAATCATGTGCTCAAAATCTCTTGAGTTATTCCACTTTTTTTTTTGTTGACAATGTGCATCCTTCCTTATACGTTATGATTACTTTTAAAGCATGACTCATCACCACACTTAACAAAGTGTGATTAAACTTTCTAATTACATGTATACAAGGATATCATCATGAAATTAACAAGAGGAAAACATATTATGATTGAAGGCCGAAAGATTACGTTCTTGTCAAGCCAACAATTAGTTATAATTCACATTAAACTGAAAGGATCAAGAAAATTGATCATGTGAAAAATTACATATGATAAAGATGTAATTCTGAATGTTGGCCCAGATAGTTAGTTCTAAAGGTGTTCAGAAAGCTTAAAGCTGGATTATTTTAAAAGTCATTCATAAATTTAGTATGTGTTTCCTTATAATGTAGTAAACTTTAAAAGAGACTTCTAAACTCTTAATTAAGATATTGAGAAATCTAAAAGCTTTAAAAGTATTTTATTTTTTCCTTAAAAAATGATACAGTTTATAAGTAAAAATGATATTTGAAACTTTATCACAACTTAATTTGTTGACCATTAAGGCTCTGAAAGGAGTCATTTATAACCAAAACTATATGTAAAGATGTGCTCCATTATAACATCTAACTATCCGCAACAATTTGAAATAATTTTATCAAGGGAAAGTGATAAATTAAAGTCTGTACAAAACAGTATCAATTTCCTTTCATGAAATATCGTAACAATTCTAGTCCTTCGATCAAAATTTAGTCTTCGTAAAATTCATTTACATTGCTACAATATAGGCGAATGATACATGTGCTGTTGGCATGATAAATTGTTATGATATGTATCTTAAATTTCACTGTAACATTTTTTTCTATTTTTCTGTGAAATGAATGCTAGTATTGTGTAGCATGTGGAGAAATCGGCATGTTGAAGAGAAACAAAAGAAAAAACAAGAACGAAAATCATTTTTTTAATACAATAGTTCTTTACATGTATCCTTTAAACAGCTCCATTTTATAACTTAGAATAAAAGCAGATAAACCGGTGAAAATACTCAATATTTTTGTTATATTTCATTTCAGAACAAAGACTGTGACAATATATTAAAAAACATGAATAAACATTTGATAAAAAATACACATTTTACTATCGACTTGATGTACATGTATTTGTGTTATCTGAGCTACTTTACAGACAGTATCAAAATATTATTCATCATAAACTTAATGTTCCTCATTCTTTCTGATGTTTCTGTTGTATTTGACGGAACTGAATGGACGATTCATCATAGATTTAAACTTTCTGTTTTGATGAATGACGCTTCCTTGACCATTTTTGAGTGTTTCTTTTTTTAACGGTTTGTTTTCACCCTCGTTGTCGTTTACCTCAGTTTCAGGGGATGGTGTGGATGACTTGAAAATGTCATAATCATTTGTCAATACTTTAAGGTATGAAGACAGTTGCTTACCGCTGTTAAAATCAATGTGGTTGTAATTATCAGATCCTCTGTACCAATATCCATATTCTTCTAGACCGAGCGTTCTGGGGCGTGTTAATGTTGCTTTGGACTGTGTGGGCCGATTATTCGTCACCCTATCCTTTTTCAGTGGTGTTGTTACTCCACAGAATTGAGGAGGCAAGTTGTATACACTTGACAATGTAGCACCACCGTTATCGATCATTCGAGATTCCCTGATATCATTATAAATCAGGTCTTCTTGTCCATCTTCAATCACAAATGTGTTGACTTCATGAACAATCAAATACAGAAAATTATTACACAATAGAAATCAACATGCATAGACCGAAAATTTCACAGTACTAAACATCACCAATTAGTACCTGTACGTCTTTGAAAAGGTTTACTTTCCATTTTCCTACAACAAATGAAATGGAGACATTAAGTAATAAAAAATAACAAATAGGACACAATATTTACATTCAGTGTATATTTCCCCTTATGTTTGCATTGGAAATCTATGAAATTTTCTATGAATACACTTTGCTAATTCATGCACCATGAGCACAGAAATTAACGTCTTCACGTGTTTTGAGTATATTTATTTTTGTAAGATTAAATAAAATGTTCAATCTTAAATAACCAAATTGATATGTCTTTTTGAAAAATAATCATTAAATTATATCTACTCTTTAATAAAAAAGATTTTTCTCTACAAAGTTTCTGGCACTATATGTTTAGTCGCGGAAGCGAACTAATAACATGTTAAAATGGATGTTCCATGTATGTTTCATATCCCTGACTGAGAGCGAATATTTTGGCTTTACAGCAACGATACACATATATTTCATAGAAATAGACATCAGTATGAATATAAATTTAAGCATTGAATGCTTATTTTTGGATGTCGGTCCTGTAACACACCAAGCGGTGCAGACAAATTGAATATCGCGCGCTAGCGCGGTATTCAATTTGTCTGCACCGCTTGGTACAGTTTATAGGACATGGTTTATAGGACATGGTTATGGGAGATTTTTGAAGTAAATAATACTCACAGTTTTCGGTTATAGTAACGAATAGTACCAAGAAGAAGTAATATCAGAAGACCACTGATAGCTAGCATGGAAGCCACGGTCGTTAAATCAATCGGATTAACATTAGAATCGCTGGAGGCTACAATATAAAGAAGACTGGCGTATATTTTTATCAATTGTGGTTTTAATTAATATAGATGGAAATCAATTTTTGAAATGTTTGTTAAACAGAGAGAATCAAGTATACGCAAATTCTTTGAAAATATTTCAATGAATCAAAGCAATTTATATTACCATGTGTATTTTTTTTTTTAAGTAATCATTTTGTTAATCACCTAACCAACAACGTCAATGAAATAAGTGCTTATCGAATAATGAAACCACGGAACTATTTCAAAATTAAACCTAAGAATACAGAATTTAAAAAATAGGTCGGTCGCATAATTATATAATATATTTAAACATATTTCGAAAATGTTGATATCGTAAATAAATATAAATCGTATAAGAGTTTTCACCAAACCACATGCATCTTACTCTAATTTAATATATAAGCTCTGATACAATTCAAAGCATCGCTTTATTATGTTTTGTAATATGAATTGACAATGTATAGAACTTTACATTATTTTCATATACATTTAATATTTTCAACTTTATACTGCGATGGTTAATTTTTGCTTTTTCTAATTACTATGTCTTATTTTCTTCAGATCATGATTAGACACATCAGTTTTTAAAAAATCTAGCAGCCCTTCATCACTTCAACTTTGTTTCATTTTAATCTATTGATATTGACGATGAAAATCAATATGATTTAAAAAAAAATATATGTTAAAATTAATAGCAGAGGGATATCACACCTTAATAATAAAAAAATTAAAGCTGCGCCCCCCCCCCCCCCAATAATTGCCAAAATAACCGCGGGATCATGCACAGAAAAGACTGACTTACATGTACTTCTAAAAAGTAAGCAGATCCTGCAGATTGCATGGCGGTTGCATAAGAAATAATATACCATATAATTTATTTGCATGCGGTTTCTATTTTTATTTCAATATTAACTATTGACTATGCTTAAAGACTTAAGAACATATAATTCCAACATGTACTTGTTATCTTAATGCACTAAAAATAATCTTTTGATTTGAAAGTTATTGTACAAATGAAAGTGAACCAAAAGTTAATACTAATTCCTAAATAGAAAAAAAGAAACACAACATAGGTCCGTAATTCTACGTCCCATTATCACTATTTACAGTTCGATTGAAACCATCGACTTTTAAGAGGCAATGCTCTTCATCTGCTATAGGTAAGTAGCGAGGTGCATACTAAGGTTGATCCACATCTGAGCAGTTCACTTGATATCACAATTTTGTCGTTAGTTTCCTCATGGTCTGCCTCTTGCCATGCATTACCTGGCTTAGTATGTTGTTCAGAACCTCTGTCGCCTCCACATTAATATTCATAGATATTCTGCTCTAGAATCCAAAGAAGATACCAAACTATATTGGCAAGGATCCCAAAGACAATCTTCACTACTCACTACTCACCCTTGACATTCATTATTTGTAAATCACCTCTTCCCTATCACAGACCAAACAATGGTATCGAAAAGAAATCCTTTTTAATTTCTTTATTATGTTCATACCATCAGTTTGCTCTTGTCTGGAATGTCTTTACGGGGGATTTATTTCTTAAAGTGCCCAGCTAAATCTTTCTAGTCTCAAAGGGTCATAGGTAGACTGGCTACATGTACCTCATTTTCGTATGCTTGCACAATTACCTGATACACTTAAGGAACTATTTTCTGATATGTTGTACTCTACACCAAATTATATTGAATTCCAATTTGTAAATTTGATGGAGGCAGTCTTATATTGAAACAAGTAATGATATCGTGACAGATTGCTTCAAGTATAACTATATTGGCCTAACCGTATCAAACCGTAACGTAATGTAACAAGGTATCGACTCGTATCCCCTCGTATCAAAAAAAAAATGCAGAGAAGTCCCACGATCAGCTATGACTTGTCGTTCGTAATGGATTGCACCACAGTGGAGTGGATTATCGTCAGACACCCCGTTCAGGTTTGCATATGCTCACTGAATGTTGACCAACTTAATGATTATTTTCCTTCTGATGAATAATTTAAGCCCTTTTAGATTGACTTCCTTACACGTTATTAAAGGAAATTCAACGATGCGTAATGTTTACGCAAGTTTTCGGGAAAAAAAATAAACCAACCTGCATGATTCATGTTGCGTGTAACACGACCTCTAAAAACGTTCACTGGATGAAACATCTGGTTCCAACGCTGCGGAAACCCTTTGGAAACACTGCGGAAACTTAAGGTTACTTTAAGTTTCCGACAGGTTTCAGCATGGAAACTTCAAGTTTCATTAAGTTTCCGCAGTGTGGAAACTTAGGCTGTCCGTGAATCCAGATGAATAACCCACAGAATTAACCAGTTTAGTCTGAATCCTGTTTCTGAAGCTACTGTGAAAAGATGTTTGTTCCGTAATAAATATCACAGACGCGTTGTACGAAAAAACATATGTATCCGACACGTTAACACAAAAAAGCGAATAGCATGAGCTAGATAGGGTAAAAAGACATTGGAAAGTTGATGGTGATTATGTATGTGTGGCGAAGACCCGGAGAGGAATGGATGCCCTAATGCATCAGTCCCGGTCGTGGTGCTAGAGTGAGTCTTATGATTTGGTGATGTATCTGCTGGAATGGACCAGGTACTTTGACAATTTTCAATGACAATATTAATGCAAAAAAGTATAGGGAAATCCTTGATAATAAACTCTGGCCGGTTGCTGCACAGCATTTTCCACAAAATGACTCGATCTTTCAAGATAACAATGTAACAGTACATCGTGCAAGACCAGTGCTTAATTACAAAACTGAAAACACTATTCGAGGAATGTTGTGGCCTGTTCAATCACCGGATGCTAACAGTATTGAAAACTGCTGGTTATTGTTGAAAAATCAGTTGGGAAAATGCACAAGCAAAATAAATAATGCAGCCGACCTCGAACGAGAAATTCGGAGAATATGGACAACCATCCCGATTCATTACATTCAAAACCTATATAAATCACTCCCACAACGAATCGTCAGGATAATTAGATCAAAGAGATAAGTATTAGGATCAAAGTATTAGGAAAGTTTTATTAATAACTAGACCTGTTTTTGTCTTCAACAAAAAGGAAGGGCTTTTCGACAGCCTTTTAAACCCTTTATCTAAATTGTTAGAAAATTTCCAGAATTTTGTATTAAAAAATCTGATCGCCTCGTATTAACAAATTGCCATTCGTGAACTCGCAAGAATTTTAAATGCCTGAAGAAAGACAACTCCAGAATTTTATGTGTTAATGTACTGTTTAATTTGCAGATGAAAATTATTAAAAATTTAAAAATTGAGAAAGTAATCATTTCTGTGAGCAAAAAGATTGGTATGCCTAAAGTTTTAATCATTATCTTCCATTGTGCAAAGCGAGACAACTCTTCCGATTTAATTTTTTGAACTGTGATTAAGTTATCAATTTTAGGCCCTTAAAACCCTATAAGGAGTCAAAAAGTGGCCCCTCGGACCATAATTTTTCAAATGCACTCTTTATTTTGAACTATAAACCGAAAATTTTCATAAATCGGATGAAAAATAAAAAAAGTTACAGCTTAAGGGCTGTTTTCAGCTTCAGCCCCTTCAGATCCCTTATTTTTCGGAATTTTATTTTCATAATCTTTTCCGGTCTGCGCAATATGTCCCTTATTGTAAATATGAAATATATAAACATTTGCTTGAAAACTATTTGAGAAAACGTTACATGCGTGAATTCAATTTAACATAGAAACTCCCGTAGACGATTTTCATCGGCTCATAAAACCGGAAGAACTTAATACTTTTTAATGAAACTTGAAATATGTGTTAATCACTTCTTTCTAAACAACGTCTATGCATCTTATAATATTCCTAAGGCTTTTTAATTTTTTTTGTTTTTTTATCCTCCTTTTCTCAAGTTTGAGGCCTTATATCTCAAATATTCTAAGAGATAGAAAAAAGCTTACGCTTACAATTTTGTACAACTTAAGATGATAAATCTAATTATTAAATTTGAATTAACTCAAAAGCTAAGAAAGATATTGCGTTTCAATAAATTATCAGTATTTTCTTTCGGAAAACCGGAAGTACCGTAACCGGAAGTCCAAAACCTTACATACGCGTATCATTAAGAATTGCTATAAGTTTGTGCAATTAAAACTGCAATATCTCCGTTTTCAATAAAACCTTGACGAATCTCTGTCGAGAATAATAATAAAAAAGACAAAAACAATAGGTCTTTTCGACCGAAAGTCGAAAAGCCCCAATTACCATGTAATAAATAAGAAATTGATGTTTTTAATACCGGAACCGTATGTTTCTAATACCTCCACGACGCCAATTTGTTATACCTAATAATACACAAGGTAGCCAATATATCTTCGCAAATATGCCCCCCCCCCCCCCCCCCCCCCCCGACAACACAATTATCCTTCGGGCCCCCCTGGGAAAAAAATCTGGATCCACGCTTGGGCGCCATATATTGTCCTATTTCAAACTGCCACATCAGGTGGAATTTTTGCTTAAAACTCATTAGTAACTTTATTTTGCGATCCTTTTCGATATGCGATAAATGTATGGGGGGGGGGGGGGGGGGGGGGGGCGGAATTTGTCACCTATATGTAAATGAAATTTCCCTGCACTTAAGTATATAAATGAACGGAAGTATTTTTTGTAAATCTGAAATGAATTAGGGTTATATCGACATGAAAAATAATTCATACCTTTGTCTTTTGGAGAACCGTCCCAATAATTTTGACAATATTCAAAGACCCTTGTTTTACTGCAAACAATCATATAATGAACTATTTTGCATACAGATATCTAAATCACTGAAAAAAAGATGTAAACATTATTTATATAGATATATGATACATGTAACTGTTGATAGAAAATAGGTCTCGGGAACTTATTCCTGTGTATTTTTTCAGAAAATGATATAAACTTTGGGTTTTAAAAGGTCATATGGGTCACTAATGATCAGGTGACCTAGTGCCGTTGGTCTTCATCCGTCGTCGGTCGTGTGTTTCGTCTGTTAACAATACAAATGTATAACATTTTTAACTTCTTGAAAACTACAAGGCCAATTGTTACAATTTCTGGCTTTGACGCATATCTAGGATAAGATGAATCTAAAGTGTGACATTTATGACCTAACCACCCCTGATGCCTAACTGGCAGGTTCAAATACATGTATGTACAAAAAGGGCTAAGTTGTCAAAAGTTTTCTCTGCCCACACATGTGGATTAATGCATGTTTATGACCTCCATGAAGTTCTCTCTACCAGAGGGAAATAAATGACCCTGGGTCAAGGATTCAGACTCTAGGGCGGTCAATATGGCCATATAGTGAACATGTATTAAATTTTAAAAATCTTCTCTACTATTATAGCCAAACAGCTAAAGTGTCACACAATGAAGCATGATCTCATAATTTATTAAATTATGCACCAAAAATTGAATACATCATGTTATGTTATAGTTTAAGAAAATATCATTCTAATGATAGTCATCAAATAAAAAAGTCTTATTGATTTTCTTCAGAAAATAAACAAAAAATATTACATTTATTCTTCACACAACCTTCCAAAAAATTCACAAAATTTCATATTATTGGAAATTTTCAAAAATTATATTGTTTACATACTATTTTTATTTAACATTTATTAAGGGTTATAGACAGTGTATTTTTTTTAACAAAAACCCTAGCATAATTATATATATACTAGTATATATAGTTAATCAAAATTGACTCTTGAATACGTATACATGTACCCCCTTATTGTTGGCTATAGTTTCACAAGTTGGTTTTTTTGCAAACATGGGAGAAACGTTAACACTGAAAAGTACCAAATAGACATAACTTTTATCACTAAAAAGTATATACTCATTCACACTGTATCAAACATATTTTAAATTTTTTTCTCCCACCTGGCAAAACCGTAGAAGCGAGTGCAGTAGTAACCCCCCCCCCCCCCTTTCCGGCAAGTATTTTTTTTTTGTTACAACTTTATGGTTTTCCTATCTTTTTGAAAAATATGAGCTATATATTTGTACTGAAGCCATCGAACCAAACTTGTACAATACTTAAAATCAAATGTCACCTTAAATGATCATTGACGTGCCCAAAACTTACTATAACCAGTAATTTATCACGCTGTGTAAAAAAATGAAACGGACACGAAAGCCACTGGAGTCACCTTAATTTCCCTGTTTTCCAACTTGCATGTATTAGTAGCCTTTTATTAATCTATACAAAAATGTGCGTTTTAATTTCACAACTGTCAGGTATTCGGCTTGTTTTACAGCAGAAAATAGCAAGTATGTATTCTATGTGGCAGTTTACTGATTCTACTGAAATCCGAATCATTTTGAACAACTTATTGTTCACAGTAGCTCATAGCAAATGCATTAAATTTCATTGCCTTCACAGTACTTTGATAGCTAAAGAAGTTTAGAAAAAACAACTTCAATCACGAACGTGCGTTTGAACCTCACAAAATTTCACTCACTGACAAGTGACCATTTAATTAGGGCCTATAGGTTCTTTTTACTAAAACTTTACAATCTATTGTCCCTGGAACTAGGGTATAGATAATCCAAGATTCCCCCGACTTATCTCCATCCCCCTTTTATAAATTGTTTGCAAACATCAAATAATAAAAGCGGCGGTAACAATCAGAGGAGTTTCAGATTATGGTTTAGACTCCAAAATGAAACCAAAAATGCAAACATCAGACTCCCTGACAGGTCCATCTATGGTTACTTAGGTGACTGTCAAGGCCTATTGGCCTCTTGTTGAACATGCTTGGAAATTAAACTTAAAATAATAAGAAATAGAAATGTTCTTACTTGTTGAAACACTCTGCCTTCGCAGTATCTTCAATATAAATCATGTATGATACATGTAATGGAAATGCGACTATTCTCTTATTTTACATTTTTTCTGTCTAGTCGTTAATAACAAAAACCTCTAAAATTGAAAGTTATTCAACCTTAATTTAGTAAAAAACAAGAGGCCCATGGGCCACATCGCTCACCTGAGCAACACCAGACATAATGAAATCAGCTTTATAGAGTCATATACAAAATATCTGAACAATGTCGTATAATAGATCCTCTATAAAAAAAATCCCCTGCATATTCTTATGTTTATCATTGACCCCTTTTGTAACAGGATGATTTTACAGTCATATCATATATTGAGCATTGCAGTTCTCGAGAAGATGATCAGACCTAAACAACTGTTTATATATGGACTATAAACCTACATCAAACTTTGAACCCCTTTTGAGGTCCAAGAATTGTCCAGGGGCCAGAGTCTAAACAATTTTAAAGAATCAACAATATGTCAAAATGCTTGCATATAAGTAAATCCATATATAAAAACCATTTGAATTTTTGTGAACAATTTAAATGTTTTCCTTTGAAAAATTGGAACCCCCCCCCACCCCCATGTGGCCCAACCCTACTCCTGAAGAATATGATTTTGACAAATTTTAATATCTAGACTATTTGAAGACTGAACTGACTAAAGCTTTTCTAGACAATTTGGGTTTTTGAAAGTTTTTCTCTATATATTCCTATGTAATAATTTGACACCCCCCCCCCCCCTCAAATTGTGGCCTCACCCTACCCAATTTGAATTTTCCCTACCTAAGGATGCTTCCAGACAAGTTACAGCTTTTCTGTCCAATTTGTTTCTGAGAAGAAGATTTTTCAAGATTTTTCTCTATATATTCCTATGTAAAAATTCGACCCCCTATTCTGGCCCCATCCTACCACCAGGGATCGTGATTTGAATAAACTTAAATCTACACTACCTGAGGATGCTTCCACACAAGTTTCAGCTTTCCTGGCTGATCAGTTTCAGAGAAGAAGATTTTTAAAGATTTACTCTATATATTCTTATGTAAAAAATTCGACCCCCCATTGTGGCCCCACCCTACCCCCAGGGATCATGATTTGAACAAACTTGAATCTACACTACATGAGGATGCTTCCACACAAGTTTCAGCTTTTCTGGCCGAATGGTTTTTGAGGAGAAGATTTTTAAAGACTTACTCTATATATTCCTATGTAAAACATTCGACCCCCCATTGTGGCCCCACCCTACCCCCGGGGATCATGATTTGAACAAACATGAATCTACACTACCTGAGGATGCTTCCACACAAGTTTCAGCCTTTCTGGCCAAATGGTTTTTGAGAAGAAGATTTTTGAAAAATACCAACAAATTTTCAATGATTTTTAATTATCTCCCCTTGAAAGAGGGTGTGGCCCTTTATTTTAACAAACTTGAATCCCCTTTACCTAAGAATGCTTTGTGCCAAGTTTGGTTGAAATCAGCCCAGCGGTTCTGGAGAAGAAGTCGAAAATGTAAAAAGTTTACGGACAGACGGACAGACAGACGGACGCCGGACAAAAAGCTTTCAGCTCAGGTGAGCTAAAAAGTATTGTAAATATTCCAAAAATCTATATTACCGCTTGAAAATTTTATTCAGACATGTAGAATATTGAATGATCATTATCAATGAAATTGAAAGTCAATATTTTCTATGAGATAAGTAATGTATTTTTGTTAAATATTGCGAAAACGGGGGAATGAAAATGTAATTGCGGTAGTCAGTTGCATAGTCCTTAGATTACAACAAAAACATTGTTCCTGCTGGTGTTGTGTATTGACAATCTTTAAATAACTACATAACTATATTTTGAATTTAGTCTAATTAATCTAAGGACTATAAACAAATTATATTTAATAAAGGATCTGCTCTGCTGTTGCCCAGCATTAGTGATCAGTCCGTCTGTCTGTCCCTCCGTTCGCACCAAATATCACCTTAGCCCTATCTGACATAAATTTCACTCACAGAGTGCCTTACACATTAATTTGGGAACCATAAACAAATTGTGTTAGTACATGTAACAACTCTACGTCTCTATGAATGAATGATGTTGACAGTCTTTTATCTGAAATTCTTATTTGGAACAATGGTAAGTGAAATTTGACCTAAAGAACAAAACCCTCTCTCTTGAAATAAGATAAAAAAGTTTGTAATTTTTTCCACTCAGCTGCAACAAAAACAATTAAGGCCACATGTACATGTATATATAATCAATTTCAGTTTAAATTTTCATCCCTGTCCGCTCCTCTAAATATCCAACAATGCAGTCATTTTTTTATTTCAATTTTATAGAATATGTTAAGAAAAGCAATTCAGGAAATGTTCGGACACAGTGCTTAGAAAAATGAAAACAAAATAAAAATAAAGTTGTTCAACATATTAAGCCTTGTACATTGTATTATATTAATGTGAATTATTCTTAATCCCCGCGCTTGCGCGGGATATCATCTAGTTCTCTCTCTCTCTCTCTCTCTCTCTCTCTCTCTCTCTCTCTCTCTCTCTCTCTCTCTATATATATATATATATATATATAAACGACTAAAATATTTCTAAAAGCCAGTTGTTCAAGAATTTATGAAAATATATTTATTTATTTTCCGCTCCGGGCAATATGAACCAAAAATTGTTATTTCACATCCTTTTCTGTTATTCATCGGTTATAATCACGTTTGTATAAAATACATGGTCACTCTCTGGAAATAGAAGCTATATATGGGTGAGGGTAAGAAAACGTGACAAAGGGCGAGGCTTGCTCTTTTCACTTTTTCGACCGAGCACAAATGATCCTAATATGTCACGACAGTGGTCGTGTATTTTGTTTATCCTGCAAATAGTATCACAGTTTATGATTCAAATGAGATATTTTCGACACAGTTTGCTGCAAAACTGCAGTTAAAACCATGACGTCATGTCGTAAACAAATTAAGGAAGATGACTTCAAAATGTATTTGAACGTCGATTAAACGCAGGAGGATATATTGGGGCATTGACCGAATACAGCTTTGGTTTATTGGGTTACCTTTATTCGGCCAATGCAAGGGGTACATGAAGTTGCATGATAAATATCGGTATGCATCGTTCAATATTCGATGCTCGAGTATGACGTCAAATGATAACGCCGGTGTAAAAAAGAATAATGACCGCCGTATAATAATTAACGGGGGTTATTATTCGACGTAGAATAATGATCTCAGCTGTAGAATAATTGGATTATTTTGAAGAAAAAAGACCCAGGGGTCATTTTCCTTCATGTTAAACATGAAGATAAATGACCCCCGTAGAAACATGACCCCTGCAGTAAACAAGAATAGATATGTGTTACATGGTATCCAAACTATTTGACTTTTAAATTACTTGAAATTTTACTCTGCTCAGCTGATTTTGAAGCGAAAAATACTGAACTTGTTCAACAATCGCTGTATATGGGTTTTTATATCCGTAACAAACACATTTAAATTGACACAAATTGATTGTTGATAGGGTAAAGAAAGAAGCATTTACATGAGATTTTATTCTTAGGTATATAATATTTCAATTGCAATTTTATGTAAAAGTAAATACAGTGCACCTGTGATCACCGTGTAGGAACGGACTGAAATATATTGTGTATTTTTACACAGAGTTCTTAGGGTGGCTGGGTAGTCAACAAATTAACCATCAGATATGCCTCAAACTTTAACATCAGATATTTTTGTTTATATACTAACATTTGATAAAGAAACAATCCAACATTTTAGCTTTTAAATATATCAGTTTCCTATATCTTTATAAGAGCTCTCTCTCTCTTAGAAGTTTTTACTAGTCTAAGAACTGTCACGACCATCGAACCCTCTTAATATTTCGATTTGAATTTTCTCGACCCACCCATATTTTATTTGACGAATCGATACAGAATCTTTTTTGTAATGTGATTTCACAATACAGAGACCAAATATTATTTTGTATTATTTTATGTGAATTTTTTAAGTATTTTTCAAGTGAAACACCAAAAATAAACTGTTTTTTCCAGCGCATTGTAGAGCTTAATACTTGATCGATAGATCATTCGAATAATAATGGAATAATGAAAACAGTGGAGTAAACTTTTCATAATTTTTGTTTCATCATTAATTTTGGGTGCTGTACATCCATACCCAACAGTTAGTAGTAATGGGGATAATAAACGTCAATGCAAATAAAATTCATGGCCAATATAGACTCTACTCTTTCATTGCCCTCGTATTTTGAAAGAAATTCGTTATATAGTGACTTGTATATCAAAATAATTAGGGCCAGCTCTGCGGGTGTCCTAAAGTGAACAGTCTGTCCGTCCGTCCTTCCGTAAATTCGCCCTTCTGTCCAGCTGTCCGCCCGAGATCACTTGTCCGGGGCATATCTTTTCTCCTCTTGGCCCAATCTGGCTCATACTTCACCTACAGAGTGTCTTTGGGTAAAGGGTGTGCATTGACCTTGAAACGACCTTTTAAGGTCTAAGGTTAAGGTCACAGCAAAATTATCTTTAAAAAATCCTTGTCCGGATCCTATATTCTCTCGCTTTGGTCCAACCCGGCTTATACTTTACCCACAAAGTGCCTTTGGTCAAAGGGTGTGCAATGACCTTGAATGCCCTTTCTAGGTCATGGATCAAGATCAAATCAGACCACGCAAAAAAATATAAAAGCATATTTTATCTCCCCTAAGCCCCATCTGGCTCATACTCCACATAAGTAGAGCTTTTTGGTAAAGGCTGTGCACTGACCTTAAACCAAGTTTCAAGGTCAAATGTGAAGGTCATAGCAGATCTCCTTAAAATCCAGTTTTAGACTACAAATTATTTCTTTAATTTGCTCATTGTAAACAAAAAAGCCTGTTGGTAAGGGATAATGAGCTTGACTTAAAGTTCTATGCCAACCTGAAAACTCAATTTGAAAGTAAAATCCTCTGAAATGCTTTTATCCCAATTTCCATTATTTAAGCAGGGCCCTTTAAAATGGTCACTATCTCAGTGATGTCTATAATTTTAATGTGTTTTCACTCGTAACAATGAGATACATGGGACTCGTTGTGATGAGAACTATACTTCGGAACAATATGTCAGTATTTTTTTTTTTATAACGAAAGGGTTTTTTTTTTTAATAAAATATTCCCTTTCTTTCACTTTAAGTTTATTTGAATATGAATTAAATTTCTGTTACTTTCTGTTTACTGCAACAAAAATGACAAAATTGTAGAAATTATTTTACATGTAACAAGAAATGGTACTGAAAAACTTAAAACTAATAAGGGGGTCATGATTCTATAGCGGTCACATTTCTTCACGTAGAGTATGCTCATTTGTATGAAAATGACACTTATTCTTCAGGCAAAAGGGTCATTATTCTACGGGGGTCATTATTCTTCTTTACACCGGTGTCAACTTTGTACACAAACAGTTGGCGCTAATTAACAGGATTTCGAAGTAATAGACACCAAGCAATTTGTTCGACACAAAATTTGTTATATTTTTTTCTGATATGATACAAGAATTATGACATAATTACATTTTTATCGCATCTTTTATTAGCCTTCAGTCGCTATATATCAGCCCGACAGCTGTTTGGCTCGGGAAAATAGAGGATGCGAAATAAAATATGTCATGTAAAAATTGTGTATATATAATTGAGAATTATAATTATTTCCACATCAATTAATTTACCCTCGATACATCCTTATATATATATATAAACGACTAAAATATTTCTAAAAGCCAGTTGTTCAAGAATTTATGAAAATATATTTATTTATTTTCCGCTCCGGGCAATATGAACCAAAAATTGTTATTTCACATCCTTTTCTGTTATTCATCGGTTATAATCACGTTTGTATAAAATACATGGTCACTCTCTGGAAATAGAAGCTATATATGGGTGAGGGTAAGAAAACGTGACAAAGGGCGAGGCTTGCTCTTTTCACTTTTTCGACCGAGCACAAATGATCCTAATATGTCACGACAGTGGTCGTGTATTTTGTTTATCCTGCAAATAGTATCACAGTTTATGATTCAAATGAGATATTTTCGACACAGTTTGCTGCAAAACTGCAGTTAAAACCATGACGTCATGTCGTAAACAAATTAAGGAAGATGACTTCAAAATGTATTTGAACGTCGATTAAACGCAGGAGGATATATTGGGGCATTGACCGAATACAGCTTTGGTTTATTGGGTTACCTTTATTCGGCCAATGCAAGGGGTACATGAAGTTGCATGATAAATATCGGTATGCATCGTTCAATATTCGATGCTCGAGTATGACGTCAAATGATAACGCCGGTGTAAAAAAGAATAATGACCGCCGTATAATAATTAACGGGGGTTATTATTCGACGTAGAATAATGATCTCAGCTGTAGAATAATTGGATTATTTTGAAGAAAAAAGACCCAGGGGTCATTTTCCTTCATGTTAAACATGAAGATAAATGACCCCCGTAGAAACATGACCCCTGCAGTAAACAAGAATAGATATGTGTTACATGGTATCCAAACTATTTGACTTTTAAATTACTTGAAATTTTACTCTGCTCAGCTGATTTTGAAGCGAAAAATACTGAACTTGTTCAACAATCGCTGTATATGGGTTTTTATATCCGTAACAAACACATTTAAATTGACACAAATTGATTGTTGATAGGGTAAAGAAAGAAGCATTTACATGAGATTTTATTCTTAGGTATATAATATTTCAATTGCAATTTTATGTAAAAGTAAATACAGTGCACCTGTGATCACCGTGTAGGAACGGACTGAAATATATTGTGTATTTTTACACAGAGTTCTTAGGGTGGCTGGGTAGTCAACAAATTAACCATCAGATATGCCTCAAACTTTAACATCAGATATTTTTGTTTATATACTAACATTTGATAAAGAAACAATCCAACATTTTAGCTTTTAAATATATCAGTTTCCTATATCTTTATAAGAGCTCTCTCTCTCTTAGAAGTTTTTACTAGTCTAAGAACTGTCACGACCATCGAACCCTCTTAATATTTCGATTTGAATTTTCTCGACCCACCCATATTTTATTTGACGAATCGATACAGAATCTTTTTTGTAATGTGATTTCACAATACAGAGACCAAATATTATTTTGTATTATTTTATGTGAATTTTTTAAGTATTTTTCAAGTGAAACACCAAAAATAAACTGTTTTTTCCAGCGCATTGTAGAGCTTAATACTTGATCGATAGATCATTCGAATAATAATAGAATAATGAAAACAGTGGAGTAAACTTTTCATAATTTTTGTTTCATCATTAATTTTGGGTGCTGTACATCCATACCCAACAGTTAGTAGTAATGGGGATAATAAACGTCAATGCAAATAAAATTCATGGCCAATATAGACTCTACTCTTTCATTGCCCTCGTATTTTGAAAGAAATTCGTTATATAGTGACTTGTATATCAAAATAATTAGGGCCAGCTCTGCGGGTGTCCTAAAGTGAACAGTCTGTCCGTCCGTCCTTCCGTAAATTCGCCCTTCTGTCCAGCTGTCCGCCCGAGATCACTTGTCCGGGGCATATCTTTTCTCCTCTTGGCCCAATCTGGCTCATACTTCACCTACAGAGTGTCTTTGGGTAAAGGGTGTGCATTGACCTTGAAACGACCTTTTAAGGTCTAAGGTTAAGGTCACAGCAAAATTATCTTTAAAAAATCCTTGTCCGGATCCTATATTCTCTCGCTTTGGTCCAACCCGGCTTATACTTTACCCACAAAGTGCCTTTGGTCAAAGGGTGTGCAATGACCTTGAATGCCCTTTCTAGGTCATGGATCAAGATCAAATCAGACCACGCAAAAAAATATAAAAGCATATTTTATCTCCCCTAAGACCCATCTGGCTCATACTCCACATAAGTAGAGCTTTTTGGTAAAGGCTGTGCACTGACCTTAAACCAAGTTTCAAGGTCAAATGTGAAGGTCATAGCAGATCTCCTTAAAATCCAGTTTTAGACTACAAATTATTTCTTTAATTTGCTCATTGTAAACAAAAAAGCCTGTTGGTAAGGGATAATGAGCTTGACTTAAAGTTCTATGCCAACCTGAAAACTCAATTTGAAAGTAAAATCCTCTGAAATGCTTTTATCCCAATTTCCATTATTTAAGCAGGGCCCTTTAAAATGGTCACTATCTCAGTGATGTCTATAATTTTAATGTGTTTTCACTCGTAACAATGAGATACATGGGACTCGTTGTGATGAGAACTATACTTCGGAACAATATGTCAGTATTTTTTTTTTTATAACGAAAGGGTTTTTTTTTTTAATAAAATATTCCCTTTCTTTCACTTTAAGTTTATTTGAATATGAATTAAATTTCTGTTACTTTCTGTTTACTGCAACAAAAATGACAAAATTGTAGAAATTATTTTACATGTAACAAGAAATGGTACTGAAAAACTTAAAACTAATAAGGGGGTCATGATTCTATAGCGGTCACATTTCTTCACGTAGAGTATGCTCATTTGTATGAAAATGACACTTATTCTTCAGGCAAAAGGGTCATTATTCTACGGGGGTCATTATTCTTCTTTACACCGGTGTCAACTTTGTACACAAACAGTTGGCGCTAATTAACAGGATTTCGAAGTAATAGACACCAAGCAATTTGTTCGACACAAAATTTGTTATATTTTTTTCTGATATGATACAAGAATTATGACATAATTACATTTTTATCGCATCTTTTATTAGCCTTCAGTCGCTATATATCAGCCCGACAGCTGTTTGGCTCGGGAAAATAGAGGATGCGAAATAAAATATGTCATGTAAAAATTGTGTATATATAATTGAGAATTATAATTATTTCCACATCAATTAATTTACCCTCGATACATCCTTGTTTTGGATCGCATATTTCCTGATAACCACAAGAGCATCTTTTACGACATCCGTGTCCATAATTACCAAATGAACAGTTGTTACTACATGTTTTTCCCCACGAACCGATGCAAGCTGAAAAAATATACATAAATCAATTTATTCACATCTGTTTCAAATATTATAAAGAGAATAATATATGTTACATATGAAAAACGTTACATATACTTTTGTATCAAAAAAACTCCAAAACACTATCTCATTCATTGGTTTCAATTCAGCTTTCTATAAAGGTCATAGCTTCCGGATTGGAGCAGTTACACATGCTGCAAAGCTAGGTTTCTCTGAAAACTGTATACAAAAGCTGGGTCGCTGGAACTCAGATGCTATTCGAAGATACATTCGACTAGACAGTTTTGAAATGTAATGAACTTCTCCATTTCGGAAATTTCATAACAATTTATGATTTATGATAAATTACAGGTCAAAATTCAATTAATGTACTTAAACAAAAATAACTTTATTGTTTGTGTTATATTTTACTAGATATTTATTAATTTATAAGGGCATATGTAAGCTGCTGTGAGATTGCGATGCATTTGTAAAAAAATATCACACAGGTCAGAAGTAAACTGCAGTGTGAATATTTGGACAGTACAAAGGTTGGAAGTCAACCGCTGTCTTTTTAAGACATTTAATGAAAAATATTATTGTTTCTATTGATTTGTTGTGGATATGTGATTTTTTATAAATCTTGTGCAATCATCTGGCTTAATTAATCTCCATAGTTCGATAAACAAGCTCGAAATAGCAAAAAATGAGAATAAGGTGAGAGACACGCTTTGGCGGATCCAAGTCAGTGGGAATTACCATCAAAATCTATACTTGCAATGAAATGATATTGAATGATAACGTAAACAATGAATAAAGTTACAAAGAACTTACTTGGATTATACATAGAAGTTAAGATTTGACAAATGTTGAATAAATGAAATAATGCAATTCGTTTCTTAAATGCGCGATTTTAGTTATGATAGATAGAAGCTAGCGAAGCGCGACCTTTCGCGAGAGAATGGAATTTAACTTTTCAGATGGGGGTAACCAAGAACGCAGTTTGACTAATTAACGTCATGGCGAAAAGTGTAGGATGGGGGAGTGCGGTGGTGACCACCTTCCCCAAATTGTTTTTTTTTTTCTTCAAAAAAATCTTTATATGAAAATTTCATTTGGGACAGTTATAATAAAAAGTATTGTAAAATTTAATCTGAAGAACAAAATTTTGAGACATCCTGAATACCAACTCGTTGGTTTAAAAAAAATCATTTTCACCATTTTCCACTCAGCTGTAACAATAAGAATTAAGGCCACGTACATGTATATCATCCAGTCCAGTTTAGATATTTCATCCGTCATCTAAATACATGTATCCAGCCATGCAGTTGGTTTTTTTATTTCAATTTGAAAGAATATGTTAAAAAGGCAATTAAGAACAAAAATCAAACAGTATATACGAAAAGAAAAAAAGAATGGTTCAACAGTTTAGCATTGTGCCATTAATATGTATAAAGTGTTAAATGGACTTACGGTTGTATTTTTGTCGTCGGGGATTAGAAAACATGACCGAAATGAAAAAAAATAAACCTTTAGTGTAGCAAACGATCCAAATACTGGGCTGATATTTGTCAAGAAAACCAAGATGAGCTTCTTAAAAACAGGCGATCTAATGAAAAAATAAATTGTGGGCTGTATGATCGAAAATCAAGACTCATCAGTATGTCCAGTTACATCCTTCTTAAAATACATTGATAAATTAATCCAGAAAATCCCCGACTATGGCAGCGATGGCGGGAAGCATTTCTCAGCGCTGACCCAACGTGGTACACAAAACAACCTCTGGGGAAAGACACCCTTAGTTCCTTTATCCAAACTGAGCAAAAAATGCAACTTTTCCACAATCTAAACGAATCATTCCCTCAGGGTTACAGAAACAAGCATCCTCTTCAAAAACAATTTTGCAGATTCACAAATTATGTCCATAACAGGCCACAAATCAGTAAACTCGCTAGCTGTCTACCACACAGTAACAGAGCAGGAAAAATACTGATGAGTCGGGCGATTCAAAGACACTAAACAACGTAGAGTCATGTTTACCAGCACTAGCAGTTGTTCCAATGCTAAACGCCGACTCAAAATGACGTCAGCATTGTGCCGAGCACCACTACTTCCAGGGAAGACAACTTGTATATGGTGTGGATTTAAATGATCTCTTTGATGAGATGATTGAAAAACGACCACTAGCACACAAATCTACGTTAAATGTTGAAATTCAAAACCAATCAACAAGCATTGCAACTGCCCCGGAGAGCATTTTTTTAAAAACTGTACTATTGGAACTTTAAACACAATTCACAAGTCGTAAAAATATTGAAACTCTTTTTGAACTATACTGATTGAACTGTTTTAAAAATGGGGAAAAATTTCATGTTTAATAATTGAATTAAAATACATTGTTTATAATGATGAATCAAGAAAATATGTCATATGATTTATTCATCTTTATTCTGAGTGATCTTAGACCAGATTTTTTATCTATATATATGTATGTGCGTGCGTGCGGAAAACTTAAATGAATATATTTAATAATTGAATTATATATAATAATTGAATTAAAATACATTGTTTATAATGATGAATCAATAAAATATGTCATATGATTTATTCATCTTTATTCTGAGTGATCTTAGACCAGATTTTTTTATATATATATGTATGTGCGTGCGTGCGTGCGTGCGTGCGTGCGTGCGTGCGTGCGTGCGTGCGGAAAACTTAAATGAATATATATGATATACAAAATGTATAAGCAGATATATAAGCATATTTTCTGCTTCAATTCTTAATCATTAATTTATATTTATGTATTCCAATTTTATATTATCAGACAGTTAAGGAAACAGTTCTAATTTTTCCTAACATACTTGTATCAATTCTGCACTTATGTGTAGGTTGACATTTCTAATTTGGCTCTTGTTGGCGTTGTGTGTTTTTTTTTTTGCAGACGTGTTTGTTTTTTGTGGGCATTTTTTTTTATTTTTGAACGCCAACAATTTTTGTGGTATATTGTATTATATGTATATGTATTACAGTCTGTTCTCTTGTTGATCAGTTTACAATGATTTGATTATTTTCAGGGGAGATCATTATACTCCTGTGTTGTAATAGAATATAATATAATTGTTGTGATCCCCCCTTTTTGCATAATTGATATGTGTATATACATATATAATGTTCAAATTTATATATGTAATTATTTTGTGAAATGTGAACAGATTGTGTTAAAAACTCTTTGTATATATCAATAAATGATGTATGCATAAAAAAAACCACACATTTAGAAAAAGATATTCGAAGCACTATACACCCACCCCATGGTTTGAAATGAAATAAAATTTGTATTTTTTTTTTCCAGTCAAATGCAACAAAAATAGTTTATGTACATTTATGTATATCAATTTCAGGTTCACTAGAGGTTCACCCCTGATCGCTCCCTGATCGCTCCTTAAAATAGCCAGCCATACAATTGCTTTTTATTTCAATTTTAAAGAATAGGTTAAAAAAGCAATTAAGAAAACATTCGGACACAGTATATACAAAACATGAACAAAATAATATGGTTTAACATATTAAGCATGTATCATATTAATGTGTAAAGTGTAAATTCCCGCGCTTGCGCGGGATATCATCTAGTACCTTGTAATGTAACCTGAATCGCTTATGACATAAACCCCTGTTAATTTATTTCTATTTACTTGTAATAATTTACAATATATATAATTAAAGATGTACAGTCACGTAAAAAGAATACAAATATCCCTTTTTTACTCATATATATTGGAACATTGTAAATATAAATATTTTTAAATGTTATTTCAAGATTTTCTAATAAATTATTTGTTTAGGTTTCTAAGTAATTTTGGAATAAGGAATCATACGTTGATTAGTATAGGGTGATTATTATAGTTGGGCTGTGATCAAATCCAATAAAGTTTAAAGGACTTAATTAATGATAGATTTGTTCAGCCGTAATGATCACCTCAAAATATTTAAAGAATGATTCCTTCTTACTTGTAATAATTATAAAATTACTAGTATTTTAAATACATTAATAGCAGAAAATTGAATTAAAAGGAATGAATTTAATAGCTTTCCAAATTTTACTCATAGCAACTCGTAAACTGGGTTGGAACAGTTTACGGTTTTTATAAACTTCTTCCCGGTTTAAAAAAGAAAGTGATGTGAAACAAGAATATATACCTTCACATTTTCCAGAAACGTTCATATAGTCTTGACAACACTCGTTTACTTTTAATACACTGCAAACAATAATAAAATGATCTAATTGTGCATAAAGTGTTTAAATCATTCGAATAAATGTACAGGCAACAAGAAAAATAATCCATTTAATATGTATTGAAATAGATCATTTTATGATTTGGCATGCAAATGTCTTTACCTGTTATAACACACTGCATCCTCGGATACTATATCATAAATTAGGAATGGAAATAGCACTATTACGATTCTCTTTGTATCTATTTTATTCTGTCCCGTCATTTTTGAAGAAAACTGTTGCCCAAAGCTAGTCACCCTAACTTGACTATTATATACACATGGAAGTATTCAATTTTCCGTATAATGTACCTCTGTGACCACTTGAACTTTGTATTCAGACGAAAAATGCATGATCATCATCTGTCTGCTTTGTTTTTAAATATAATAATTAAGACAAGGATAGAAAAATTGAAGTATGACTAAATTATATATGACCCACTCTTATCATTAAAAGAACATGAAAAGTAAATAAGCGCATTCTAGCAACATTGTTTATCCGAGCCACGTCCAATTAAATGTAATTGATCGAGAAACATATATGCTCACTTTGAAACCCGTTAATTTGGGCACATGTTAACAGTAAGGTAAACAAAATTGTACATGGGTCGTTGCGAATTAACTTATTTTCTCCTAGTAAAATTGAAAACGGTTATGCGTTTTTAACATGATCCTTGATTTAATAATTGTTTTGCTTGGACAATGTTTCAAGAAATGTAACAAACTGAATTTGGCTGAAAATCTGTAATAAATAGTGGGTATATATAGTTTGAAGATTCTGGACAGAAAAATACACGGTTAATTCATGTATTTTGAGGGCTTTTGAATTACATAAAATTTCAAACTAATATTTGCCGAGACCCACGTTATGTGTTAGTTGCGATATGTAAGTATTTTTAACGCTCATTTTCCTAACATATCAATTACGTTTCTGTGATGCCATGTTTAATTTCTTCGTGGATTTTTTTTTAAATTAATCGGACACCTGCTCGATGTACTCTTGGAACTCAAGTCTAAAACACTGCAAAATCCAAGGCCTGACACGACAAAGGACCGTCTTTCACTGACAGCTTCATTTATATATACCAATGTGACTGAACTATCATTTCACATGTTTTATAATAATTATATCAAAGTTCAAATGATAAAAGAGATTTCAAGTGTTTAAAATATTGCACTTAATTAAAAATGTAATATTTACCTTAGTATTTAGTAAAATTATGAAACATTTTCGTTTTCCCGATTACGACAAAGAAACACACGGTTCGTGTGACCGGTCGGAATATGATGCTCACTCCTCCACGGCACCTGATCCTACCTCTAATTTTTTTTTTAGAGGTTTGTGTTTTTACTGATTTTGTACTGTATTTTCCTTCGGACTTTTGATTTTTTTAACACTGTTCTTTATTACAACATTTCATTTTGAATATCATTGACTGATAAATCTTATTTCACTTAATCGTTGTTTTATACAAATTTATCATTGTTTCATTTTGTACAAATAAATAATAAAGTGCGAACACATGTTCTTTTAATCTGTTCTATCGAAATTATGTTTTGTTGTGGTGTCACTTTGTGCTAGGGCTTTGTTACGAACGCGCTAACACACTTTTGATGACACATTGGGGCACACTATAAATGTTGGTAACTATTTTTAATATTTCACTCATATATGAATACATCATTTAAAACTGTGGTAATAATAAAATAAGAATTTTTTGCAAGTTGTGATGTTTGCCTTGTGTGAATCAAATCATGTTTCAATGGGTAGGGTTGTTTAAATAATATATTCAAAATTCTCCCTACTTCTCATATATTTTTCTCGGCCGGGAGTTACATAAAATATCTTTATTTCATTGTATGTTCATTGAGGCAATAGCTTGACTTTTCACAATTTGTGTAGAGTATAAAAGTGTTTAAGGGGTTGGGGAGGGGGTGGAAAGGCTGAATTTATTATTTATATTGTATGTAATTACTGCTAAATCATTAATGGAATGTGGTAATACCCTTGTGTATCGAATTAACTGAGAGACAAAAACATCATATGCAGGTGATGAAGGTATATTGCTACATAAGTAAGGAAAGTTGACTATAGAAAAATTGAAGTCATCACGTTTATCATTAAATTTTGTTGTTAGGTTATAATCGATGTCCATTTCCAGTAAAATAACCAAATATAAAACATATGACGAAGACTCTGTGGTAAAGTTCACTGGGATATATCGAGTCGACGTAGGTATGAAAGTAACAATTGTTAATTGATAATACGTCGTCTATATACCTGAATGTTGAGTTGAAGGCCACAGCGAGTAATTTTATTTTCTTTACGTACAATTTTTTAATAAATTCTGCTTCATATGAATACAATAATAGGTCTGCTAACAATGGAGCACAATTGGTACCCATGGGAATTAATTCCAACAGATTTTTGGGAGACTTGATTTTTAATGTCAAATTATTTTGCAAATAAAAACAAGCAGGATATTTCATGGAATAATAAGAAGTCAATGTAGAAAATCTTAATATGCAATGTATTATTTACACCCTGCAATCCTTGATTTTGAAATATGCTAGAAACGTAATGATTTTTGTAACATTGAAATATTGAAGCTTTTTTTTTGTAATGCATTTTTTGCATTATTATGAAACTGAAAAACACGAAAGACATTTCTATGCACATGTAAATATGTACAAAATAAGCAAATACACTGTTTAAGTAAAATTAATATTTTCAATTAAGTAGTCCATTTTAAAATATTATCTTATCGGCATATTGTTCAAACGTAATGGGTCTCAAACTGTAATCTAATCGCAGGTCTGTTATTATACACAGTTTTCCACTGGAACAAACATGATTTATTAAGAAAACTTTATGTAACTGAGATTTCCTTCCTCAACTCCATAATAATGGAACAAATCAAAATCAGTATGTCTAACTGATAATAATTATATCATTTTCTATTAATAAAATTTAGTCAGGGAACCAACAAGACAGTTTTCGATTTTGGTCAGAAATACAAGACTTACCGATTTTAGGAATAATGTATTTTATTGATTTGTAATCTTAAAAATCTTCCATTGCAACTAGTTCGTGAAACAACTTTAAATACAAGTAAATATAATATTTTTTTAAAATGTTGACAGACAATCTAAAATACGAAATATGCTCATTTCTTCACTTTGTCTTATGAAACTGATTTAATGAGAAATCTCTAAAATCTGACAAAACTGTTCAAACAGGAGTGAGTAAGTAAGGAAAAATACGACCTATCACCAAGTTTGTCGATTTACAAAAATATTTTTATAGGTTTTTTAATAGGTTTGTCATTACTGCATTAAGTATATTGTCTAAACCTATATAAATTATAATTACTGTATTTGCCTCAGTATCTGTGGGTGCGATCTTTTTCACCCTTATTTTAGCTTACAAGGCATGTAATACTATCGCATTCTCCTTGTGTTCAACAGTTTATACATGTATATGCCAGACTTTGAGTTGATCGATGTTTGTTTGTTTTTTTACAAGACAAATGTTTAAAATGTATCCTTGCATCGGACCTCTAGACAACAATTACTATTATTGCAAGAAAATATCGAAGGATATTTTTTTTATAAAGAAACACAAGAAAGGTTGACAACAAAGTAAAGAAAACACTAAAATATCATCATTTTTTTCGCATTTTAAAAAAATATTTGACTTGAGAAAACTCTACGACCGGACAAATATGTTTGAAGAGGTTGATATCTTTAAAAAAAATAATAACTTTCAGTCGTGAGGCATGCCGGTCCATTAAACTCCAAAAATTAACGACTTTTTCTATCTTTGTCACTCCACTAATTCTCAAGGTAAACAGCTAATGCTGTCTCCGACGCAACAAGATGTTGTCCTTCACCACTTCAACTCCACTGCATTAGATGATCTAGTTCTTTTTTCAGATCATCCAAATTGCTACTGGTAATGGTCTTAGAGCATGGATTATAAGTTCCGCAGAATTCTCCACTTTGATTTCATACATTAACAGGCTAATGTGTTTCGGTACGGTGCGTCGGAAAGCGGATTAATTTATCTATTGCTACATTCAGAAATATATTGTCTGAACAAATAACAAATTCGTCCGAACAAATCCTAATTCGTCAGAACAAATAGCTAATTCGTCCGAACAAATAGTAATTCGTCCAAACAAATAACTTATTCGTCCGAACAAATAAGATTGATTTATTTTTTCATCTGGCCCTTACACGCCGCCGTAGATCTGGCCTGACAGCTGGAAATATCAAATACCGCCTAAGAGTGGCTAATTGGCTAAATTAAAACGCTTCTTTTATAAAATGCAATCTGCTTTTCAACCTGATAAAGTGTGACATCAAAGAGTTTCGTCACTTAATTAACGCATTGCTATATCAGTCGTAGTGTATAATTTCAAGCAAGATTTGTGATAAGATGTATGTGTTTAGATGTTTGAAAGAAAGAAAACATCAACAATTATTTTTATCTGCATTGTGCCAATGCTGGGAAAGAATTTTTATTTATTACGTAATTTTGGATTTTTAAAGTAAGTGGGAATTTTGTGCTACTAAAACTTGTATTGCTGTTCACTCTTTACAACAAGTAGCATACTTGCAAATAAAACAAAACATTGCACTACCAAAAGTAGAAGAAGCGGAATATTGTAGACATCGACTTAATTAATGTAGGAAAAGATAATTGAATAATTAAAGTTTTGTCTTTTAAGGGAGAGGGAAATGAAAAGGTAAACAAAAAGTGCTTATTAAGATTGAACAAGACCAGCATACCCACTTTGTTCATATATACAATAGCAGAGGTCACAGGTGCTTGAGGACAGGACCGACCACACCCTTCCCCTTCCACCCCCACCCTCAAGTATATAGACCCCTGGGACTCTTCTCTTTTTTAAAAATCAAATTATCTTTTATGGCATAGTTCTAATATAATTTATACATTCATTGCACAACATTACCTAAAACAAATATATTTTTAAATATCAGACCCTTCATAGATATATAAACAACAAAGTTGCTAAATAAGATTATAAAAATCTGTCATCGAACGATAATTTACTAATAAAATAAAAAGATTAAGTCCCGGGAGTCTAGACTTATGGGTGCCCGAAGAAAGGAGGGGGAGGGGCGGCCCTATCCTCAATCACCTGTTGCAGAGTTTGGCTAGAAAATACGTATGTTTAAAAAATACATTTGTGGCATTAGTTTTAATATTGTCAACAAACATGTTTTTTTTATTTCATTTATTAATCGACATTTAAATCCATTGAAATTGTCCATATTAGGCTTGCGTCTTGCTGTTTTCAAAATGATTAACCAGCACAACATTTTGCCATCAATACTTACAATAATGAGCCCAATGTCGGAAAGTTTTTAGTGTATTAGTTTTTTCTTGACCTAAACATATTAGCCTTACTGCACGATAAGACCATTCAGTTTTATTACAATTGCAATTCAACGGGTGTAGAGAATTTTACGTCGACTGAAGTTAGGACCGGCATAATCTACCTGCTTGATATATTTGATATAAATACGATTAATTTGCCATTGTTGTAGATAACAAAACAGAATTAATAACGAACACAGACTTTGACAACTCCGGGAGAAAAGCAATCCAAACAGCTCTTTTAAGCGGTTGTATTTTAACCATACTTACCGTATTGATTGGAATGTTTCTGAAATACTATCGAATCCTGTGAGTATATGTAATGTATGTAATACTAATTGACTTTCGTTTTTGAAACACTGAATAAAAACAATTTATTTAGTATTTTTTTTTATTTTAGGCTACAAAGATGCAAAAGAAATCAAGGTACTATAGATAATTATAATCTAAAAATAGTTCAACCCTGAATATTTCCAAATGTTTTTGATTCCTACACACATTAATACATGTACATTTCTTTTCTTTTCAGAAAACGGCAATTGTAGAGAAGGGAATGCAACTTATTACTCTATTGAACCCTCGCTGTTGATTGATAATCATGTTAATAACACTGTGCCTCACACTCTTATAAAAGATAAGAATGCAAAAACAAATGCTGAAAGAAAATCAAGCGGACTTTGCAAGCAGGACATTGTAATTAAAGTCGAAAATGAAAACACTATTACGTGTGATCACACAAGTGGGACTGATAAAAGTAACCAGAGTCAAAATCAAAGTTAGACAACAGTGCATTAATGAGTGGAAATTATATTGAAATTACTCTTGTACATTAACGAAAATGAAAAAAGGAAGATATTTAATCGAGGCTATTTTATCTAATCTACACGATATGCATGAACTATGGGTCTGTAATTTCTTACAGAATATTATTAAATAAGTATTAGTTACCCCATAAAATATCGTTGGTTATGTGCAGATTCCCGATGGCCGTGTTCATAATGATTCGAAGGAGCGTAGCTCCCGAGTGTCATTATGGCCAAGCCCATCGGGTATCTGCACATAATCAACAATAATATATGGGGTAAGTTACTTGTACCATAGTTTACAATTATTCATTATATCTTATTATACTTATCGAGAGTGCACTTGCCTCTTAACAATATGGTGTCAATGTGTTGGTCTTTATATATGTACATTGTACTCTGTGAATTTCTAAAATGATTTTCTATCGCCGTCAAACATTAATTATTCTTTAATTTTTTTTTTTTACAAATTCATAGTCATTAGGAATAAATCGACTGTTCAATGTCATATTTTTATTCATATTCATTCATTTTCCGACTTCTTGGATCGATATTTGCTTCAAAGAATTAAACTTATTAACACAATTTTATGTTACCGAACCTTAAGTTGTACAATTTTCCTGTTTAAATACTAGAAATTGGAGTTAGATTCAAATTGATGATTACATAGTTACTCCTTTTAAAATCTTATTTGATACTCTGTATCATTAATATACATGTGTGTTTTAAAAAATGGCTGAATAAACATGTACAAAAAATCAATCAATAAGCAAAACAAATATATTTGAGAAAAGTATGTTGCGAAACCTTGAATGATAAATGTCAAATCCGATTGACCGCCGGTATTCACTCTGTCCATAAAACAAGTTTACTATTAAAACACATTCCTATCACGTGATTTCTTTCCATAAAACCTTTCTACAGGATACTCCTATTTCATCTTACACGCGTTTCTCTACTTGTTCGCACACACTGAGGAGAATATTCAAATAGAATCATTCTGATAAAGCCATTGCCGATATTGTTTTGTCTAGATCTCGAGCTAAAAATGACATTTATTCGACGCACTTAGTTTGAGTCAGTTATCCATGTTGAGTTTTTGGCAATTTTGATCTGGAGGAATCTCTTACTGTGAACAGTATTATGGACATGTTAGAAAACAATATTTTTAATGTCGTTTTTACCTGAGATAGTGGGCAGAGTTTTTTAAAAAGTGTGGGGTATACACTTTTAACAATAGAAAACAAGCCAAGCTATGGTACAAACCGGTAATATATCACCTTTATGAACAAAGCACAAGCATTATTTACATAACAAACAATTGGCTTCATAACAAAAATTTGGCTTCATATACATACAGTACTAGACAATAGATATTCAAATTCTGGGGGATATTTCATATAAAGATTTCACATCAAAAGATATTGGAGAGGGAATGTATGACTTTAAGATTATTTGGTTACTGCCTGTTAGCAGTAATCAACTTCTACGCTTATTTACAATTATGAAAATGTATCGGTATTTCTTTTTCATTCAAATTCAACACTTCTCTGATAATTGAAATTCAGTATGTAATCATATTCCCTAGCGAAAACCACGGTGCATATCACTGTATGATTTGTGACGCTTACATGATAAAAAGGAAATCTTATTTATATGGAAAGCCATACGCCTTATGTGGTTATTTCATGACGATATGGTGCATTATCATATCATGCTGTCAGTGGTTATTTCATGTGAAGATGGTGCTTTATTATATGAAGATGGTGTTATATTATGTGAAGATGGTGCTATATTATATGAAGATGGTGCTTTATTATATGAAGATGGGGCTATATTATATGAAGATGGTGCTTTATTATATGAAGATGGGCCTATATTATATGAAGGTACTTTTTTATGAGAAGATGCTTTTTTATTTGATGGTGCTTTTTTATGTGAAGGTGGTCTGTCGAAACTCCTCCTAATTTTGAAAACTGAGTTAAACAGCTATTATCTCGAAATTTTTAAAGTAAAACAAAAAATTGATGTTATTAAAATTATTCAATACACCATTTCTAGTTCCTCTTTTTGGTAATATAATAGGTATATAATTATGTTATAAAAATTCTTTAGATATTATATTTCCAAAAGGAGAAAGGTATTTCCTGTAGGAATTTGATTCAGACAGGTAGTTTTCCTATAGGAAATTAAGATTTCCTATTAGATTTTATCAAATCCTATCGGAATTGAAATTTCTATAGGAAGTTCTTGTAATCCGATAGGAAATTTCAAATTTCCTATAGGAATTATATTGTTTTTCCTATGGGAAAACGCAAATTGCCAAATATGTCAGAGTAAGATTTTTTTTTTCAAAACGCTAAATATTAATTGGATAGGGAGTATAAAAATCTTAAGAAGTTTTTTACATCTCGTAACCGAAACTTTACGGAATCGAATAAAAAAAAAATAATTTGATATGCTTGACATGTTTTGTTTTCGTAAATTGGACAGAATGATATGGTAAAAGTTAATTATTTACTGAAGTTGATTTAAATTTAAAATAAAATTGATAAATAGTAAATACAAAACATTAGCCCACTAATCATGACTGTTCTTGCATGTAAAACATTGACGCATCTGAAAACTTATGTGCCGAACATTGAATGTTTTTATGATCGTTTTCGAGCAGAAGCAAAAAAAAATTCGTGCGACCGAAAAATTGGATTTGGATCATAAACTGTTGCCGAAATATTCGCATATAAAAATTAAAGTATTCGTATGAACTTTGCACGATCTACAGAGACCGTTGTGCAGTAAATCTTGCAATATATATTGCGTCTATATGTGAATTTTGTACAATATATGAAAGCAAATGTTGTAAGATAATGCGATAGGATCGCACGAGTGAAGCGGTGATCGGGCGATTGAACGTGTGCCAATTTAATTGGACGTGCGGCGCTCGTGAGATCATGCGTTCCATGGTACGAATGTTCGTGCGAGTCAGAGTATATATACCGCCCGTTTCGACGCTCTTCAGTAGACATAGATGAATGCAAGAGAAGATGCCGCCCAAAAAGATGAAACACACGCATAGACAGTTGCGATTCATCTTACGACCTTTTAAAAATCGTGCATCACTCTTGCAAGTACACAAAACATTGTAAGACTTTCGAACTAATTGTCGTACGCTGCTTTGCGATAGTTTGGATTGAATTCGATTGCGTCTGAATAGTGTGCATGTCCATTATTTTGAGGAGATTTGATGCGACCTCCAAAACGCATGCAACGAATGCGAGACATCGTGCAACGTATGTGAGAGCTCGTGCGAAGCGATCGCAAAGTGTTGCAAAGTGCTCGTGTTCCAATTGTGAAAGGGGTTTTAAGGTTCATATTACGTCGATTTATACCACCAATGCTTGAACTAAAGGTATAACTCCCCGAAAAAATCTGTTTCGATTTCGGAACGTTAAAAGTATTTTGAATTTTAAATAAGTTTTTATTTTCATGCCAATGAATTAATGATTTTCGAACTTAAATGGATAATCAAAAATTTAATTTCATTATAGCACTGGCTAATTTATAACTTTTTCTCTTCCGGTGCAAAGGTTAAATGGTTCAATATTTTTATTTTATGTACTTTTAAATAATTCAGAATTTGCTGATTGTGAGATTTCCCGAATATGCTGGTATTAGAGTTACTGTTCTTAGCTCTTCAAACCGAACTTTTACGTTTATTAGCCATTAGATAATATTTACTTAATATATGATCCAAAACACCAGACTCTATTGCTGTATTTCCTCTTGGCTGGTTTGTGGGGAATATGATATCTAGAGTCTGCCTTCCTCTTCTTTACATCAATGAACGAAAAAGCAAAAATATGTTCGTGTAAAATAATTTGACAAGTTTGTCGATAAACAAAAAAATATTTATAGCTTATCCTAAATAGGTGGTTCATTTGGAGTTACCAATTTTGCTAATGCAAGAAAAGTAACAAAATCAGCTGTGAAGCAGAATGACACGTGGTCAAGTTCAAAGTTTATGTGACGCATCCAAATATAACATTTGCCAATACGGAAGAATACAAAATTTTCAAACGGAAAGAGATTCTCAATCATAGTTTTAGCCTAAAATGGATGAGATAGTGAACTCATATATTTTTATTAACGTATTGTTACCACATTATTTTCAGGTCTCATTGTCAGAATCTGCTGTGTGCGTTAACAAGTAAGAAACTGTTCTACACTAAAAGTTTTATTTAATTGAAAATTTAAAAACATTGTCTAATTAACAGCATGTAATTTTATAAGAGAAAATTAGTTTCATATTACACATACACTAGAGATTTACTAGTGATGTTTATTAATATCGTATATATCATTTACTTCATTTTATGTATAATCATTTTGTCAACATTAACAGTTTAACAGAGCAACCAGAATGCTGCACGGACTATAAGAATAAATCTGGGAATTGCGAAGGTAATCGCTATTTTTTTTCATTGCTTACATTGTCGATTTAATGTCAATTTTAAACATTATCATAATGCTTACGAGATACTAACAAAAATCATATGTTTAGCAATATTGTATAGTAAGTGTTTCTATGGAAAATGTTCTGCAATTTTTTCTCTCTCAGGAATGATTGTTTCTATGTATTTTAACGGTTGGGGTAAATTCCGACAGGATTTGAACAAAACTCCCATAGGTTTTTAAAATCCGATAGGAAATCTCAATTCCCTATAGGAAATATTAATCTGTCTGAATAACATTTCTGTAGGAAATAGTTTTCTCCTATAGAAAATATAATTTCTGTATAATTTTTTTGAAAATCCTATAGGATTTACAATATTTCTTGTACGAAAATTATTTCTCCTTTACGAATTTATTTTTTGCTATGGGATTTAATTTTCAAAGGTAAATATCTCACCTGTCAGGTGAGATATACTAAAAGCAAAAATGGTTATATACTTTCTAGGCAATGGTTTATCATTGGTATATATGGATTTTCAAAAAACTGCATCTTAAGCGGGTGCAAAAATGCCACCTTGGCACTGGCTTAATTATCCGGCACAGTGTTAATTATGCAGTATCTATCACGCATGTTGTGATGTGTTATTAGTCTCCTAACGGTGAAACCTTAGGGGATTTAGTCATTTTGGCCGTCGGTCATTATATACAACTTCATTTTCCAGACTTGTTTTTGGTGATGGTTTTGAGAATTGATTTAAAACATGCTGTGTAGCTTTACAATGAGAAACTACAGATCAGTTTGAGTTTTATTAAAATTGATCAATCGATGACGAAGAAATTAATTTTAAGCGACCCGTATTTGGCTAATTGGGTTCGTCCTTTGTCAATCTTTCATTGAACTTTCTCAAAACCTATTAAGCACTTTTAACGACAATTGGGGTGTTGGTTAGGTACATGTTTTGCTCAGAATGCTTGTTTTTAAGGGCCCCGCCCGCTCCCTCGCTCTATAGTGATATTATTGATTTAATTGTCCAGAGCAGATCGTCTCATCCCTTAGCCCAAGATGGTTCATACTTCAACAACGAATGATGTTAAGTGATCTTTAAAAAAGATCATGGGTCAAACGTTAGATATTAGCAGATTCTGTGTACCATACTTTCAAGATCATAGATACCCATTGTGCCAAATTCGTGTCTATATTTCTTTGTTTTAATTTTGTCTTTTGGTCCCATCTTTCATATAGTGACTGTTGGATACAGAATGTGCAAAATTCTACAATTACATAGGCCAAAGCCATTACAAGTCCTCATAATTCTTTTAAATTAATAATCCCTTAAGTTTGTTCTATATTAAATCGGGATCCTTTAAGATTGTAACCAAGGTGAGTCTAGGTAACATATATTATCTATATGTATTTACCATTTATCAATACATTGTTTTGCAGATATGTCAAAAATGTAGAAATACCAACAATTTACGGAAATGTGTAAATGCTATAAAGTCGGCATTTCGTTTTAGTCATATTTCCTATGAAAAAATCGATATAATACAGTTACTGTAGAGTTTTCCTTATTGGCTTTATGAAATGCTAGCTGTATATATTTTGGAATGTTTATACCTTTTTTAGCTATTTAACGTTAAATTCCGTATGAACCACTACAGAACGCAATATACTGAGTGTTTATATCACCAGTCCATGAAAAATAATTTATAAATACATTTACAATATCTATTTTAAGCAAAACAATTCCAGTTTTCTAAAATATAACCCAAAGTTCAACCCCAAAACTAAGTAAGAATATATACTATTTGAGATGGGGAAGTAATAATGAAAATTCCTGCTGACACCTTTTAATCAAAGGAGAGCCCACCTACAACATTCCTTAATCCTCTACCTGTCAGCGAGCTAACTTTTTATTGATGTGGAGAGCGACATTGCATGTTTTTTTTCTGACAGACTTCGTCATTTTAAATGTAGATGAAAGAACTAGCAACACTTATTGTTTAATTTGTACATTTGTCGCACTAACCTTCGACAAATGTCAGTCTTGTTTAAAGTAATACATGTACCACCTTTTTAATACAATTTTATTTTCCTTTAAAACCGCTGTTCTTCCTTTCATGCTCTTGGAATCTTTAAAGTTAGAGGTAAGGAAATAGACTTGAAAAGCTAAAAAAAACCGGCCAATCTTTAAAAATCTACTCCGGGCGTTGTGACAATAAATTTAAAAAACTATCCATTTGTTGTGGGGTTCATGTTGTTGCTTTTGTTGGAGGGGGTCGTAACGTCATCTGAATATTGTATTTTAAATAATAAAACATACAACTTTTAAGTACATGTATCATTTGAACGAGACAAGAAATACCAGTTTCATTATATTTTCAGCCTGCATCGGTTCGTGGGGAAAGGACTGTCTCAATAGATGTGATGATGGTTTTTATGGACACGGCTGTCGCAATAAGTGCCAATGTAGTGATCAAATGCCGATATGTGATTCCAAACAAGGATGTACTAATCGAAGTGGTACAGATGGTGTATTAAAGCTGCATGGTCCGTTTTTTTTAGCATTTACAGTATTAAATAATTGTCCATACAAACCATTTATCTTTGAAAGTTATAGATATTTACCTTTTTACGCAAGAAGAATCGGTCTGTATTCAAAGATGAAAATAAAAATATTCAAAGTAATCAAAAATGTTAGTATGGAAACACAAAAATGCATTGGGTGTGTTTAGAAAAGAGAACCATTTGGTTTTATTCCCCGATTAATTTGGTTTAATTTATATCATATTATGTATCGATTGTAAATAAAACAAACTGCAGAAAGATTATTGGGAAAACAATGTACACAGTTAATTTTTTATTTACCAAAACATTTGTAAAATATTATTTCCTATATTCATAGCAAATTTTAAAGTCGTATTACAATCATACCTGCTTCGACGTCGGGGGAGGGTGGAGGGGGCCCACGGGTAGGTTAAGGCAACTCTGAGTTTAATGATGGTCGAAATTATGGTAATTTCAAAAATTGTTTATTTTTATGAAAACAGTGCTAAATATTAATATCAAGTGAATGTGTTCAACAACATATTATATTTCTACTTCGGAATCGAGTCGATCTTTGAAGCTGTCGTGTCATGGTATCACGTGACAGTTAAAAATAGATCACTTTTTTACCTTAACAAAAAATCAAAAAGTGTAACACTACCCCGAAGTTCATTTGTATGTATTATACAATAATTCGATCGGCAATTAATTCATGTTTATAAGTATTACTGCTAGAATTATATTGTTAATCGCATAAAATAAATATTGTCATTATTTATCGGAAACCCCCTCAACTTCTTCAATTTCATTGAAAATACTACGTATTTTTCAATTACAACAGCGAAGCAAAGGATTCTAGCAGCACTTTTCAAGTATTTTAGGTCATATGCTTTTGATATTTGCCAAATTCATCTTTCATAATATTCGGGGTAGTGTTACACTTTTGCCTTTTTTGTACACACTGACAGAGGAAAGGCCGGTCAAGCCATATAAATGTTTATCTGCTTACCTTATAACACAATATCCACGCCTGTATTATCCTGATTATATCCTAACTGACAATCATCTAAATCTTGGGTATCTGTATTAAATATGTCTTATTTCGGCATTTTTTACACTGCATTCCGATGATTTGTCTCCCGACATTGATATTCTCTATTAAACATGCTTGTGACGTCATCAATGTTAATAATACGTTATGCAGAGAAATCGAAGATATATTCAGTTAGAAGAGTTTCTAGTGACATTTTACGCCTGTAGTTTTTATAATTTGGACCAGAGATAAAGTTAAAATTGACAGGTTTCTTGAGTAAAATATGTATGACATCATGCTGCTTATTGTGACGTCATATCGATCTTACTCAATCGATCGCTGAGAGTTGCCTTATCATACCGGGGGGATCTCAATAAGGGATTACATAACATGGGACCCTTATGTGTAATGTTTGGGTTTTTTTTTTTAAAGAAAATGTTTATCATTTTCCATTGAAATATGGCTTTTTTATGGAAAACTACTAAAATGCCTTTTATTATACACATACTAAGCAAAAGCATCGTTTAAAAGCGTTTATATATTTTGATATTAATTCGGACTAAGCAGCTGTAAGCGACTTAATTAAATTGATATGTTTTTCTAATCTGTCTTTGTAAAGATCACTCATTTTTCATACAATTTTGTCATTAATGTAAGAACTTGCCTGTAACTCATGCAGTAGCGGAAAAGTCATCATTTGACTGCACATTTTGATTTCTCATATATTAACTAAATTATTTTAGGCATGGAAAGAACATCAAATACGACAGTGTTGGCCTTTTTCCTTCCTTTCACTTGCTTTCTTGTGTTCCTGTTATTAGGAACATTACTTTATTTTTACCAACTACAGTGAGTATTTAGTAATATGCAGGTCCTATCTATATGTGCCACATTATTTACTTTCGTGCTTTAAATGGTTTTTTTTTTTCAAATGAAATGTATTTTATCCTTTGTTATAGAGAAAAGCGTAAGAACCCTAGTACGTCTCAATTAGGTACAGTTTTCTATCTCTCACACTCTCTTATTTTCCTCTCTCATATATTTCACTTTATAATATCGCAGTTTCTTTTTAGGTTTAACAACGTGTGCAGGTTCAAATCATCTAAAAGATCAAACGGAGGAAACCATCTACAACGATATCAGAGAATCTCATTATATTGACAGCCGGTCTGTTGAAATAACGTACAATTTATCTACATGTTTTTCAAAAGACTGTAGTAACCAAGTACAAGTGAGGGCCGAAGAATTATCCACGCAGGACATGTTAACACCAACATACTCAAGAGTCCTTGGTACTACAGAATATGAAAGTTGCTTCAAAGAATCGGAAGGTTATAGTCGCTTAGAACTTAGAACGAATGTCCTCAGAAATAATAACGAGGGAATATATATATATATGAATAAAAGCCACCAGAAAAATCAAGATAGAATGTTTATGTACCAAAATTAAGGACTCAAAACGTGAAAACGTTGTATTGAGAGCAGTACTCTTTGAATAAATATCTGTTCCTCATCCGGCTTCAAGAAGCAGTTGATAATTCAAAGAGAAACAAACATTAACAATTTAATTTGTGTGGTTCTATGTGCACTGTATTCTTTATGTATATGTTTATTACAGGTAGGGTATGTAAACTTCAAAAGTTATAGAAAATCATTTAACAATCATATTTTGCAATTGGCCTCTCTTGTTTTGCAATTTTGTTATATAAAACGTAAACTGTTTAAAATCTGTTTGTCGAATAACATAAGACGTTCAATACAATGCACATCAGTCTGTAAAAGGGTTAATGGATTAAAATAATAGCTTTACGGTTACATAAGTTGTGTTTTTGCATGACTTGGGCCAGTAGATAGAGATGTTTTGATTAATTTTGACCATTTCAGAAACACCAATGCGACTTTTAAACAGATATATTGTTAATTGTTTCCTGATATAAGCTGTAAAAGTATTGTTTGGTCGAGCTAATATGAAAAGGGAAGTTTAACAAAACTTTTCGACTTTTTTATGTAATTGACGATATGTTTTGATAGCATGTACAAACACAACTGTTATTAAACTTCCTTTTAAGTCTTAATGTGGTACAAGTAAGAGCAATCAATTCAAAACGTAAATGTTTCTGTTCCAATAAAAACATATAATCTTATGATATTAAGGAAGGAGTCTTCTCGTTGTTAGACACACTTCTTATATCAATAAATTCATGAAATTTAAACACAGTCAAACAGATCATATAACCAAATGATCGTATCAGTTTAATTAAATTTGACCTCCTTGTTTTCGCATGAAGGTGAGATCAAGGTCACTACCTTTTTCTAAACTTAAAGGATGATAAAAATAAATGTAGTTATCTGCAGTTTTGTAGACATCTGTTTAAGATATGAAGTTTGTATTCTTCGATGAAATGAAATGAAATATCAGAATGTCTATCAGCTTATACTTTTCAATTGAAATAAATATTTAAAGTATAATTGATATTGCTTAGCCCAATTTCCTCTAATTTTCTTAAATTTTGAAGATATTTTGATTATTTTTCTATGCTTCCAATAATAAAATATTTCTGATTTTTACATATTATGAAGACTTTACATAAAGATATTAATTGACAGAAAAGCTAAAATATTTACCATTTAATAAGAGAGAAAATCCGATTTTAGTGATTTTACCATACACATCTATTTATAGAATGAGCACTTAAAAAGCTTATAAAAATTTAATTTGATAGGCAAATCATGTTTTAAAATCATATTCTAAATCATAGTATCTTATTATTAGTTCATATTAGTTGAAAAAAATCATCATTAATGTTATTGTTTTAAAAATGCTAAATAAACTTGTGAATCTACAGCAATTCTAAATTGTGAGAATATGTGATATTTTCTTTCGCCAGTGTTCCACCAAAAATATAGTCCTTGTTAGATTCTAAACTTTGAATACTATTTCTATGCCAAGTTGTATAATAGTAGAAACGATAGAAAAATATGATATTCTAAGTTCCTTTCGTTTTGATTTAATGAACATTTAATCAAATTTACTTTTGACAAGTCGAAAACCAGAAAAGTCTCCTCTTATTAATACATAATAACATATACAGAGAACAATGCAGTTGTAGATCCAAGAATTTCCGAACGGGGGACACGTTTGGTAGCCAAGGCGACGGTTCACGGTGTTTCTCTATACAATTTAGGCTAGCAAAGATGGGGGGGGGGGGGAGAAGAAAATTGTTTAATGAGTCAGTAGGCTTAGGGTAACTAAGGTGTTTTGAAAACATCAAGTCTGTAATTTGATATTGCATATTTTTCTTTATGGGAAATTATATGTTTACATATTGTAATAGAGGATCAAGAACAGATCCTTGGGAAACCATTGCATATAAACTTGCACTCAAAGACAATCTTTGTAGATAATTTTTTAGGTACGGCAATACAATTTACTAGTTAACCATTAAAAAAGGTTGCCTCTGATCTCATAGACTTTCGATAGATCACAGAAGACCATACAACAAGATTTCTAATCGTCAATACTGTTAACGATTTTATCATAATGATAGATGTAAGTATTTTAACATTATAGGAAAACTGTATAATGACTAGGTAAACCACCTTGATATTTCACAACTACATTGTTTTGTGATAAAAATGCATACAGGTTTAAAACGTATTCTTTCAATGACTTTCCTAACAGCTTGAAACTGTTATTGGCAAATCATGGTCTTCCTTTTTGAAAAGAGGTAAACATGTGCCACATTCCAGTGGCTTGGAAATGATTTCTTTACTTTATAACGCACCCCTGTGAATGTGTTCGGAATGTTTTTTTTAATCGTTGTTAGTTTGTAATAAATCCAGAGGTGCTCGAATGAAAGTTCACGAGACTTCCTCGAGATTTATTCAGTTCCTGTGAAATTTCGAGCGGAAGTATGAGTGTTCGGATAATATTCTCAAAATACGTAAGTACTGGTCGTTTTTCATATCATATCTTACTTTGATATATGTTAAAACATGAAAATCTATTAAGATATATGTCTTATTTCATCATCTAGCGGTTATTTAAACTAAACGATGATATTCAGAACAGAGTTATCGTTCGTGTTCAACCACTCAACACGTGGTAAATAATATAAACATTGGGTTGCTTGATAAAATCATATTTGATGCTTTTGGTATGCAATACCATGTTTTTTAAAAAAAAAAATGGGTGTCTCTTTTGTGTAAAAACATAGTATATCGAGCCATTCTCAAGGAACATTCTGCATAAAATAGTATAGTCTGTTTCACTATTCATGCTATTACTAGGTCAGGCGCGGATCGAAAATTAATTCTTGTTGTTCATTGTTACAACGGCAAAATAAAAACTGTATTTTCTATTGTCACATTTATTTTTAGAACTCATTTTATCTACCAATTAATGAAGATAAAGTTTAAAATCAAAACACGTCTAAATTTTATATTTGACTACAAGAACCTAGATTCTACGAAATCGACTAAAACCACGAGGCACGATTTTTACTGCGAAACTGAAAGGGCCAAATAAAACCACGTGGTCTAAATTTAAATGACAATAACATTCGCAGGGGTGTAACGTTTCCTCGTCCGGTGCAAATGTTAAATGGTTTAATATTTTTATTTTATGTTATTTTGAAAAATTCAGAATTTGCTGATTGTAAGATTTCCAAATATATGCTGATGTTAGAAATACTGTTCTTTGCCTTTCAATGCAAACTTTTACGTTTAGTTACCATTTGATAATATTAACTTTTGTTATATTCAGTAGTATATTCTCACTATATAACTCTATAGAGACGAATAGTCAATAATTGTAATTTTAGCTTGTCCGAAAAATATTTACCAGTCAATATTTTGACCGGCGAGGAATAATATCTACAGAAAGAATATTCCCTCTATTTCAATTAATAACTCTTCGCGACTCTAAAACAAGGTAACGTCATAATAAGCAATCAGTCAAGGCAAGTAAACAACGGACACGCAATGCGACGGTTTGCTACAATAACGGATATGAGGATTTGCGAATTAATGTGGAGCAAATTAGGTAAAACATCTGTAACTTAATTCCTACAGGCGCGAAATATCCCCAGTGACCGTTTGATGCCGACGATATTTTGGAAATGAACTGTGCGCAAAATTGAATTTGTGAATTCTATGTTGAGCTGAGAAAATTACGGCGATCTCTTTTCAAATTCTTTCTTAAACTTTCGTTTGTTTCTTCATAAAACAAAACAAATATTGACTGTGTTTTCGGGCAACATTGATTAAATTAGCCCCCTCGGGACAAATATATTGCCCTCCGCTTCGCGTCGGGCAATATTTTTCCCTTGGGGGCTAATATAATCAATGCTGCCCTCAACCTCAGTCAATATTTGTATAATATGATCCAAAGCACCATACTCCGTTGCTATATTACCTGTAGGCTGTTTTGTGGGCAATTTATGATTTCTAGAGTCTTCCTTCCTCTTCTTTACAACAATGAACGAAAAATGAAAAAGGAAAAAATTATTCTGTTTAAAATATTTTGACAAGTTTGTCAATACTCAGTAGAAAAAAAAGCCAAGTATAATTTATTCTAAACTATAGGCGGTGCATCAAGAGTGACCAGTTTTACTAATGCAAGAAATATAACAAAATCAGTTGTAAAGCAGAATGATAATTGGTCAAGTTCAAAGTTCAGTTGAGGCAACCAAATATAACATGCCAATACGGAAGAATACAGATACGGAAATAGATTCTCAATCATAGTTGTAGCTGCTGTGATATGGATGAGAAAGTGAACTCATATATTTTTATTAATGTATTGTTACCACATTATTTTCAAGTCTCGTTGTCGGAATCTGCTGTGTGCGTTAACAAGTAAGAAACTGTTCTACACTAATAGTCGTATTTAATTCAAAATGTAAAAATATTGTCTCATTAACAGAATGTAATTTTAAAACAAAATTAGTTTCACATTACACAAAGACTAGAGATATACTATTGATATATATTTTCATGTATATTCATTTTGTCAACATTTTCAGCTTTACAGAGCAAAGGGAGTGTTGTGCGGACTATAAGAATATATCTGGGAGATGCGAAGGTACTTGCTATTATTTTCCATTACTTACATTGTCAATTGAGTGTCAAGTTTAAATAATATAGTATTGCTTACGAGAAACTCACAAAGGGCATTTGGTTAGCAAAATTGTGTAGTTAGTGTTTCATATGAAAAATGATCGGCAACAACATTTTATCTAAGGAATGATTGTTTCTATGTATTATTAACGTTAGGGTTATTTGATGCAAAATCATCCAAACTTCCAGACTGGATATTTATGATGCATTTCTACAAAGTGCTATGAGTATCAGTGTCATTTTATCAGTATGTAGTATGTAGTATCAAGATGTGTTGTGTTTTAGTCCCCTACCGGTGAAACGGAAGGGGACTCATTATGACTGACTTTTGGTCATTCTGTCACAACCTCGTTTTCCAGACTTGATTTTGGTTATGGTTTGGTGATTTGATGTTAACCTTGCTGCATAGCTTTAGAATGAGAAACTAGATTAATTTTAGATTGTTTTTAAAAATTGATCAACAGATGATGAAAGTAATTTTAAAGGGTCCGTATTTACATATTTTTCGGGTTCGTCCTTCGTCAATCTTTAATTGAATTTTCTCGAAACCTATTAAGCACTTTAAACTACAATGGGGTATAGGAAGGGGGCATGTATTACTCAAAATGCTTGTTTTAGTAAGGGCCCCGCTCTCTCGTTCTGCGAATGCCCTTTAGTGATATGTCCGTCCATCATCACTTGTCCACAGCTGATTGTCCCAATATGGTTCAAATGGTGTAAAGGGATCTTAAACAAAGATAAAAGCAAACTTATTTGTACTATATTTTCAAGATCATGGCTGACCTTTGTGTCTAGATGACTTTGTTTTTATTTTGTCTCTTCGTTTTATCTTTCATATAGTGACTGTTGGATGCAGAGTGTGCGAAAATCTACTACTAAATGTTTTTCGACGTAGGTTAAAGTCAATACAAGTCCTTTAATTTCTTTTACAAATTATTAATCCCTTTGTTCTTTATAAAATGGGATCCTTTCATCTCAATGAGATATAGTTAACAAATATTATTTATTTATCATTTTAATCTGTTTGTCAGAATTCAATTTGGTTTAAATAAATTATCAAGAATTATTTTCTTACGTTTAAAATGTTTTAAGAAATTGTTTAAAGTTTTCATATTTAGGAATGCATTATCTACCACCAAGTTTATTTGCTTCTTAAAAATAGTCTGTTTTGAAAAAATTGGGTTATATTGACTTTGTTATAATATGTTTTTGATTATTTCCCCAAAAACTATTTAAAACTCTTTTATGAAACCTTAGAAAAGGATTTGAAAATGTAAAACTTTAAGTTCTTTCAAAATCATTTGATTCTTCTATTTTAAGTTAAGAGGTACCGTAATGATTTTTCCACCAACTCTTCATGAGCAATATACATATCTATCTCTTTTCTTGTAGAAGTTTTACGAGGAGTATATGGTTTTACTGATTCATTTCGGTTTTTATATGGTGCTGTTGTTCCAAGTTAAAAAAGGATGCAAATTTTCATTTCAGCAAACAATGCAGGAAAAAAAATACGCGACAGGAATCAAAAACCTTAATCCGGAATAGTCGTTACCGTGAAGTACTCTGTATTAACCATCACAGAACGCAATATACTGTCTATAGTAACAGTCCGTGAGAAATAATCAAACCCCCGGAAACATAGTTTGTGAGGTATTTAGGAATTACCATGTCCGTCTGTCCGTTCACCCGTCTGTTAGTGCAATCATGTCTAGTCCATATCTTTCTTATGGAGAAACATTGGATTTTCTTACTTCACACAAGGATTGCATATGACCCGACGGTGTGTCATGATTTTGACCCCAGGTCATTTGGGAAAGTTTAAGGTCACTGGAAAGAAAATTGGAGAAATTGTGTCCGGTCTATAACTTTCTAATTAAGAAATATTGGAAGTTATTACTTCACTCAAATATTGATTATCACCTGAGGGAGTGTCATGATTTTGACTCAAGGTCATATGGGCAAGTTCAATGTCACTGGAAGGAAAAGTGCATAATTCTTGTCCGGTTAATTATATAAATCTTTCTTATACAGAATCATTGAAAGTTCTTACTTTACACAAAGATTTTTTATGACATGAGGGTGTGTCATGATTTTTTCCTAAGGTCATTTGAGGAAGGTCAAGGTTATTGGAAAGAAAAAGTTCATAATTTGTGTTCAGAATTTACCTATCTTATGGAGAAATATTGGACGTTCCTACTTTACATGAATATTGCTTATGACCTCAGGGTGTGTCATGAAATGGACCCACGTTCAGTTGTGCAAGTTCAAGGTCATTGTTAAAAGAATGCATAATTCTTGTCTACGCCATATTTTGTAATGGAAAATTATTAGAAACCAAGATTTGACAAAAAGATTGCTTGTGATCTGCAAATATGTCATGATATTGAGCTTTGGTCATTTTTGCAAGTTCAAGGTCACTATAAGAAAAAACGGTGCATCCATTACTTTCCAATCGAGAAATACTTGAGTTTTTATATTTTCAAAGCGCGGGGGGGGGGGGGGGTATCATATATGAGCTTGCTCACAGTACCCCTAGTTAATAATTATATCAATATTATCATCAATTATAGGGAAAATGTTCAGTTTTTCTAAAATAAAAAAACGGAAGTAAAAAAAAAGTATACTTTTGGGGATGGGGGAATATTTTTTTTTTTGCTGACGCCTTTTACTCAATGGAGAAGGAGAGCTCACCGAAAACTTCCCTTAACCTCAAATTTCATCGAATTGGCTTTTCATAGATGTTGAATGCGACTTCGCATGGTTCTTTTTTTGGAGACTTAATCTAATGACACATTATCAACAGACTATGGTAACCTCATTGTACATATGGACTTAAGTACTATCAACGCTAATTGTTACATTTGTACATTTATCGCACAAATTTTCAACAAATGTCCGTCTTGTTGGAAGTATTATGTTTGTAATAAAACTTAATTTCCGTTCAACGTGATGCATTTTATTTGAGGCACGAAGCATCGTTTTTGAAAATTTGGGGTTAGGAGGCAGACATACCCAATATCTTGACAAGTTGAAAAAATCGTCAATCTTTAAAATCTTAGTCTGGGGTTGCATGTGGAAGCTTTGTGACAACAACAACTATCCATTTGTTTTTCGGTTCAATTTGTTGCGGTTTTTTTGGTAGGAGAAGGGGGCTGTAACGTCTTGTGAATACCCTAAAACCTTGAAAATAAGCCGGATTTAATAATAAGCCGGTTTTGAAAATAAGCCACCTATTTCTTGCACTGAAAATTACTCGAAAATAAGCCAGTCATGACATTGCCAGTTTGGAAAGATTTTAGACTACCGTAAAGTCTCATGTGTAGCATGCACCTGTTTATAATATGCTAAAAAAAACCCGCCGTTACTGTGCATTATATACATCCCCAAAAAGACGAACATTTTTTAAAAGTCATTGATATGCATACGTACATAATGTATTCAATTCATTTAAAAGTAATAACGTACGTTTGTGAATCTAAACCAACAACGGTAATTATTAAACTGATGATTAATCCAATTATTTGATTATTGTAAAGTAAACATTGTGAAGAAACGTCTGTATACATGTATGTCGTTTATCGCCATTATCAATTCGTACAAATGATCGGTCTATTTTTAAAGTGTCCATCAGTATGCAAACCAATTACGGCATAACGGGACAAAGTAAATACTTTTTAAATCAAATCATTATTATTGCTTATCTTCCTATACTCATATAAACTGTGAAGTCCAACAGGACAGTGCATGCTTCTGACACCGAAAATTGTTAAACAAACATTGACCACCCGACGAGCTAACAGGTGGATGGTTATGTAATGGCGAATACAATGGCTAGAATTTGTTAGATGCAAGGAACAGTGGTCAGAATGCATAAATATTCTAATACATGAAATAAAATTGAATTAAAACACTTTACCACTTTTCATTTTACTCTTACAGGTGTTTACCTGGATATACCATTTTTAGAACAATGAAATAGTTCACAATCGATCAATCACAATTTAAATTGTTTTGATAATAAGCGGTGATTATGATCTCATCGTTTACGGGATTTTTTCATTGATAATAAGCCGCGATTTGAAAATGAAACGGTTTTGAAAATAAGCCCCCACTTTCTTACCAAATGTTAAAATAAGCCGCGGCTTATTTTCAAAGTTTTAGGTTATTGTATTTCTTATAATAAAACATACAAGTACAGTTTGAACACTAAGAGAAGAAATTATAATAATAGTTTCATTGTATTTTCAGCCTGCATCGGCTCGTGGGGAAAGGACTGTGTAAATGATTGTACAGAAGGTTTTTATGGACTCGGATGTCGCCATAAATGCCAATGTAGTGAACAATTGCCGATATGCGATTTAAACCGAGGATGTACGAATCGAAGTGATATGGAGGGTAATAATAAGTGATATAATCATATATTGATCGATTTTCTAATCTGTCTTTGTAAAGATCTCACTTATTCTCATAAATTTTTGTCATTAATGTCAGAACATACCTGTTAATATCGTACATTTGGCAGTGCTATCAATTGACTGCACATTTGTTTTAGTATTTGATGCTGTGTTATATATTAACCAAATTATTTAAGGCATGGAAAAAACATCAAATACGACAGTGTTGGCCTTTTTCCTTCCTCTCACTTGTGTTCTTGTGTTCCTGTTATTAGGAACAGTACTTTATTTTTACCAACTACAGTGAGTATTTAGTAATATGTAGACCCTATCTACATGTACCATATCATTTACTTTTTTATAATTTGAAAATGGGTTTTTTCCGCAAATGAAATAGGCTCATTAATGTATTTTATTCTTTTACTATAGAGAAAAGCGTGAGAAACCTAGTACCTCTCCGTTAGGTAAATTTCTCTATCTCTCACATCTCTTACTTTCCTCTCTCGTATATTTCCCTTTATAATATCGCTGTTTCTTTTTAGGTGTAACAACGTGTGCAAGTTCAAATCATCTAGATCAAACGGAGGACACCATCTACAACAATATAAGAGAATCTTATTTTATTGACAGCCAGTCGGTTGCTATAACGTACAATTTATCTACACGTTTTTCAAAAGACTGTAAACAAATACAAGTGATGGTCGAAAAGTCGTCCAATCAAGATATGTTAACGCCAACAGCTGCAAGAGTCCTGGGTCCTACAGAATATGAAAGTTGCTTCAAGGAATCGGAAGGTTATAGTCGCTTAGAACTTAAAAGTCATGTTCAAACATCTGTCCTCGGAAATAATTACTAGTGTGTGTGTGTGTGTGTGTGTGTGTGTGTGTGTGTGTGGCACCATATAAAACAAGATGGGATTTATAATGCACTAAAATGACGAAGGGCTAAAAAAAATATATATAGTGTGTGTGAACAGAACTTTATAAATAATTATCTGTTCCTCGTCCGGCTTCATTAAGCGTTTGATAAATCAAAGAGAAACAACCATGTTATTATTTTAATGTATACTGTTCTAAATGTGCTGTATGCTTTATGTACATGTTACTCACAGATAGTGTATGTCAATTTTTATAAGTTATAAAATCATTTTACAACCATAGTTTGCATGCAATTCGCCTCTCTTTTTCTGCAGTTTTGTTACATTAAAAGTAAACCTTTTAAAAATCTGTTTAGAAAATAAAAAAGGAAGTTCAACACATTGTACATTTTTGTCGTGTAAAAGGGTCATTGAATTGAAATAATATCTTAATATGGATACGTAATTTGTATTTTGCATGACTTGGCCAGTAGATAGAGATGTATTGATTAACTTTGACCCTTTAATATATTGTTAGTTGTATTCCGATATAAGCTGAGGAATATTGTCTGATGGATCTTATATGAAAAGGAAAGTAATTTACTAAATATCTGAAAGGAAAAGATTAATAATACATTTTTAGACTTTTTTGTAATTATTAGTATGTAGCAATGGCATGTGCAAACACGTCTATTATGAAACTTCCTTTTTATGTCTTAGTGTGGTTTTTGCAATCCAAACGTAATATGATTTTGTTCCAAAAAAAAATGTAATTATGATATTTGAAAACATTGTGCTTGGTACAAAGATTTAAATTTGCGGAATTTCCTTGTTAATCTAAACAAAGTGTACATATGTTATATTCATCACATTTTATCACCGATATTTGCCAGTCAGTACGTTTTTACTTTGTAAATATTCGTGTTTATGACCTGTTTTTTTTTTATTCCGTCTAAAGGTACATTTAGATTAAGAGTGGGGTGACGTACCATTACCTGTAATAGGACTCCCGTGCGTTCACTCTACAGCAATATTTTCGAATTATGTTCCCAAGAAATACAAACATATTCATATCGATATAACTAAAGAATTCATTTTTTAATGTTTTATGTCACTAATTCTTTTTTGATATAACTATAAAGCATTTTAAACTGTATTTGTGTCGTGTCGTGTAGCAGATGGCAAGAAACTGATCAATAACAATGAGATGATTTAACTATTGAAACTCATGCAAAATATTTGTATAAATAAAAACAATAGTTTATTTGTTGATAAGACGATAAAAAGTGTAGCAGTGTTCCTCAAGTGTAGGACCCTATATACAAGTGTCAAAACATGGCTGAGAGAAAATAATTCCGAATTTCCCTTTGAATCTTTGACGTTTTCACCCGCGACAGGAGCTGAAGTTTGAATTTATAACCTGTATCTAAAGTTATGCAATTTTGGTAAGAATATAGAGTAAAATTTAATACTGTAATGACACCTGCATACTTCCGTAGTGCAAGGGGCAATTTCAGTTTCGAACAATCTTGTTCATTGTCACGCACGTTTCAAACAATTTTTAAGGTCTTCCGTTTCCGATGGAAGACCTTTATGTTATTGTTTTGTTTCTTTTCCGCTATTATGATTTTTTTTTATTTTGTAACGTTTTCCAAAAAAGCTTCAATTGATTTCGATGAATTTTTCAGATCTTACATTAAACTAAATTCGTAAGATAATTAATTGTCAGTTTTTTATGGTCACTTCCGGTCCCAAGATATATGAGATTTCATGTGTTTGCTTGTTCACATTTTTTTTGCAAAAAGTATCAAAGAATAAGATATAACTTTCAAATTTTCAGTAATGGTATATAGTCTTCAGTCTCAGTGTCCTTTGCATATCCGAACGTCCGTCATCACTTCCAAATGTCACTGGAAGGACACAAAAACGTGATTTTTTCAACTTTTTTGACTTAAAGTGTTTTTTGATAGACAGGCTATAATACATGCATACTATGAAACTTGTTTAAAATCGTTTTTAAAGCGACAGTTCCCGTGGTGTATTCGTTAGAATCGTAGACTTGTTCCCAGGCGTACTGGGTTCCATCTCCGAGTACCGAATGCTTTTTTCTTCCTTAATTGAGTTTTGATATATGATTTTATCTTTGAAATGATAGATTTCTCTAATTTCAGATTTAGTTTTATCGAAAATAACAATAACAGGGCCTTTTTCAGTAAAAGTAATTATCTGCTACTCTGTAGCTCTCGCTCTGAAAAAATTCAGCCTGGGAGCTACAGTGTCTCCTATAGTAAAATCTAATAAATCATATTTCCAAACACATTCTGTACAACATTGGATTCAACATTGGACATTTTACTACAGATATCGTTACGTTACTTACCTCTGATGTCTTTTAAACACCATCACCATCCCCGTACAGTGAAATGGTTGCAGTTTGTTAAAATGTACAAATGGCGACTCGAGATCTCGAAGTAACTTTTTTTCCGAGGTCGGCTAGCGTGTTTCGGAGAAAATCTGAGGCAAGTAAAGATATGATATCGGTAGTAAATTGCATGAAAAATTAAATGGTTCTATTTTTCAACAGAATTTGTGTGTAAACAAAGTTAATGAGACAAAAACAAGGCAATTTTTTGCGCCGTAAATTGTATTTTTTTTATGACTATGGGAGGCACTGTAGCTCCCAGGTCATTCATCCGAATGTTTTCAGACCGGGAGCTAAAGACTTGCAGCTATCTTTTGCAATCCTTAGAGAGGGTTAAATGAAATTGAAAAAAGAAGTGTAAAGAATTGATAGATAAGAACAGCTATCCCGATAGCCGATTTTAAGGTCCATTCAAACGGAAGACTTCTCGTTGCTTGCACTGTGTTTTACTCATACTACCTTATGGTGATTTATTGTGATTTCAAATACCAGATGAAAATAATACATTTTGTTTTACAAAGTACGGTTTACGTAGTTATTTTTTGCGTTTTTAGTAATGATGTGCTCAAAATCACTCGAGTTATTCAACTTTTATTTTTGTTGTCAATGTGCATCCTTCCTTATACGTTATGATAAATTTTAAAGCATGCCACATCACCACACTTAACTAAGTGTGATTAAAGTTTCTAAATACATGTATACAAGGATGTAATCACTAAATTAACATTAGGAAATAAATATGATTATTAAAGCCAGAAAGAATACGTTGTCAAGCCGACAATTTGCACATTAATTATGATTTACATTAAACTGAAAGGATCAAGAAAATTGATCATGTCAACAATCACATATGATAAAGATGTAATTTTTAATGTTGGTCCAGATAATTAGTTCTAAAGGTTTTCAGAAAGCTTAATGCTGGGTTATTTTGAAAGTCATTTATGAACTAAGCGTGTTTCCTTACTGGCGTGCGACCAGTTCTCGCCGAGTACCATTTCTCGCCAATGCATTGTAACGTCATTTTTTGTATATAATTTTATGTGTTGATAAAATGACGTAACAATGCACTGGCGAGAAACGGTACTCGGCGAGAACTGGTCGCACGCCAGTATAATATAGTAACTTTAAAAGAGACTTAGGATATGTGCTTTAAGAGGGTTAGACGGTCGTGGCCATTTTTAGACTATACCAATTTGTATTCTCCTTTGAGAGAAGAACTCTTAATTAAGATATAGAGAAATACTGAAATCTGAAAGCTTTTAAAGTATTTTAATTTTTCCTTACAAAATGATACAGTTTATAAGTAAAAATTTAATGATATTTGAAACTTTATCACAACTTAATTTGTTGACAATTAAGCCTCTTAAAGGAGTCATTTATAACCATAACCATATGTAATAAAAGATGTAGTCCTTTATGAGAAATGATTTTTATCCACCGTTTTACTCAAAATTGTTAGTGATAAATTAAAGTCTGTACAAACCAATATCAGTTTCATTTCATGAAATATCCTAAAAATTCTAGTACTTCGATCAAAAAAGGCTACGCAAAATTCATTTACATTGCTGCAATATAGTCAAATGATACATGTGATGTATGTTGACATAATAAATTATGTTATGATACGTATCTTTCATACAAATTATAATTTTATAATCATGGAATGATATTTAAAACTTTTAAATAGTTTCACTGTAACATTTTTTCTATTCCTCTGTAAAATGTATGCTATTGTGTACCATGTGGAGAAACCGGCATGTTAAAGAGAAACCAAAAAAAAAAAAAATAATAATGATGAGCTCCATTTTATAACTCAAAAAAAAGCAGACATGTTCTTAATATTTCATTTCAGAACAAAGACTGTCACATTATATTAAAAAACATGAATAAAAGTTTGATCAAAAATACATTTTACTATAGACTTTATGTACATGTATATGTGTTATCTAAGCTGCTTTACAGACAGTATTAAATATTACTCATCGTAAGCTTCATGTTCCTCATTCTTTCTGATGTTTCTGTTGTATTTGACGGAACTGAATGGACGATTCACCATAGATTCAAACTTTCTGTTTTGATGACCATTTTTGAGTGTTTCCTTTTTTAACGGTTTGTTTTCACCCTCGTTGTCGTTTACTTGAGTTTCAGGGGATGTTGTGGATGACTTAAAAATGTCATAATCATTTGTCAATACTTTAGAGTACGAAGACAATTGCTTACCGCTGTTAAAATTAATGTGGTTGTAATTATCAGATCCTCTGTACCAATGCCCATATTCTTCTAGACCCAGCGTTCTGGAGCGTGTTAATGTTGCCTTTGCTTGGTTGGGTTGATTGTTCGTTACTCTATCCTTTTTCATTGGAGATGTCAATCCACAGAATTGAGGAGGCAAATTGTATACACTTGACGATGTTGCACCACTGTTATCGACCATTCGAGATTCCCTGATATCATTATAAATCAGGTCTTCTTGTCCATCTTGAATTTCAGATGTGTTGACTTCATGAACAATCAAATACAGAAAGATATTATACAATAGAAATTAACATGCATAGACCAAATATTTCACAGTACTAAACACCACTATTAAGTACCTGTACATCTTTGAAAAGATTCACTCTCTTTTTTCCTTCAACAAATGAAAAGCATACATTGAGTAATAAAAAGTAATACATACTACATATTAAGTAATGAAAATTAATAGTTTATAGGACATGGGTATAGGAGATTTTTGAGGTAAATAATACTCACAGTTTTCGGTTACAATAAAGAACAGTACCAAGAAGAAGTAATATCAGAAGACCATTGACAGCTAGCAAGGAGGCCAAGGTCGTTAAATCAATCCGATTAACATAAGAATCGCTGGAGGCTACAGTATAAAGAAGACGCGTTTATTTTCATCAACTGTGCGTTGATTAATATTGATGGACATCAATTTTCTATACATGTATGTTTGCTAAACATAATTTTAGTATACGTAAATTCTGTGACAATATCTCAATGAATCTAAGCAATTTATGTCATCATGTGATTTATTTCTTTAAACACTAATCATTTCGTTAACCAGATACACAACAAAATCAATCAAATTAGTGCGTAACGAATAATGATGAAACAAGCGAACTTTTTCAAAATTATACTTCAGAATAGAGTAGTTAAAAATAGGTCGGTTGCGTAATAATATATGGTATCATATTTCGAACATGTTGATATCGTAATATAAATTTTATAAGAGTTTTCACCAACCACATGCATCTTACCCTAGTTCAAGCAAATAAATTTATACAATTCAATCTTTTGAAAAATGTTTTAATAAGTTTATGTACATGTATGAGTGTCACAAGACAGAAACATTCATTATCCGGGCGAAAGTAGTGTACTTTTGTATTTTGATAATTTGGACATTGAGATACCAACATGGATTATGTTTCATTGGCTAGAAATCAGGGCATCAGACTCAAATCTATATTCTAATAAACTGGAACCCTATATGAACATCTGATAAAGATACATGTTTTTTTAACAACCTAATCAAGTTACTGTACTCTTCTTAAAATGCAAACACAATGAAAAACGTGCATGTGATTTGAGTAGTGAAAAACGAGCTTAGTATCAATGATGGCGATATTCCGTTTTTTGTAATCTCATCGTAACTCAGGCTTTGTTGGATGGGGGATATAATGCTAACCTTGTTTTTTTTTACTTTAGTTATATAAGTTTTTGCAAGTGGAATATAGCACCATCTCGGATATTCAAAAATCTTGTCCAAATGTTTATGGACATACATGTATATATTTTGAGGTATCAAGTTCTTGATAGTATTATGAATGCTCATCTTTTAGCTGACGTGAGTTCATTTTCAGTCGCTAAATGTATTATTTACGATTCTTCGTTAACTGCTACTGTGGTGTATATACCGGTCGAGAACGTCACGGTCAGTTAATCAATTAGACGCATCCATATTGCATAGACTTCTTAATAGATGTTCTATATTTTGTACCAATATATTTTCAGGTGAGTGAAATAAAGAAATAAAACTTGATAATAAAATAGAACATCAGGTCTTTTTTCAATAATTGCCAAAATAACCGAGGGGTCATGCACAGAAAGAACTGACTTACATCTCGCGTACTTCTAAAGTATAAGCAGTTCCTGCAGACCGCATGGTGGTTGGCCTAGGGCTGTGCGGTGAACTGAAAAGTTCGGTGCACCGCGATTCATTTCTATCGATTCGGTGCACCGATCCGAAATTCCGGATTTAAGTTCGGTTCGGTTCAAAATTTACCTAACATGCATAAACAAAAATGGCCGCCAGAAGATGCTCAGACGTGTGAGGACATGTAAAATCAGTTGATGGAAAAGAAGATAAATCAACGATTATTTATACCCCCGCTCCGAAGGAGAAGGGGGTATACTGTTTTACCCTTGTGTGTCTGTCTGTCCTTCTGTCCGTTTGTCTGTCCGTAACAAAAATTTCTGTTGCATTTTCTCAGCAACTATTAATTGCAGATGCTTGAAATTTTAAAACAGTATTTGTTTAGGCATGCCATATCGTTGGATATATTTTTGTACCAATCAGACGTTAACTTCCTGTTAAATGACGACTTTGTTTATTTTTCGCCAAAATTTTCAAACAAATTTTCGTCAAAGATTTCTCAGCACCTATTTATTGCAGATGCTTTAACACACTATTTGTTTAGGCATGCCATATTGTGGGATATATTTTTGTATCAATTTTCCAACTTCCTGTCAAATGTTGACTTTGCTTTTTTAGCACATCAGAGCAGGGGTATTACTAGTGAGTATTGGCCATATGTGGCGCAAGTCATACATACATTATACAAATATAGTTAGTATATATTAGATTTTCTTAAGTTATTTCTTGTTGATTTAACATCTGCTGGATTAAGAATTTTATAAGATATACATGCGTTATTAAAAAGTGAACAATATTCACTTCGTAGTTGTTTATTATAAAGAGGACATACAAATAAAAATTGATATTCATCTTCAACAACCGTATGAGAATTAATACAATATATCTCGGTCCATGAAATAATAGGGTTACAATATCTGCCAATCTGTATCTGTAATTTGTGGACACTTATTCTTAACTGAGTCAAAAAAGAAAGAAACTTCGTGGAAATAGAAAAATTTAAGTATGGTTGAACTTCAAGTTTCAATTTTTAAATTTTGTTATTGATTGGCTGTAGAATGACAATTTTCAATTAACTTTTTCTTCAATATTTTTAATGTCTCTGAAAATTATATTTTCAAAATACTTTTTCAAATTATTTTCAAAATCGTTTCTAGATACTGTATTAGCATGTGGACCAAAAATATCATCAAGTATTTTTTGTATACAGTTTTGCCAACAAGTTTTTTCCATTTCCTGCAAGTTTTACATCCTCTAAATATTTAATTTAAAAACATTTTTTGCTATCCTTAAGTAGAGGAATCTACAAGGTAAAAATTATTATTTTTATCTATAATGAGAAATATTAAGGTTGATATATGTTTAATCGAATCGAACCGAAAAACCCCGAACCGTAGCATTTTGAATCGAAACCGAACCGAATCGAATGAGCTCTAAATCGCCCCAGTCCTAGCGGTTGCATATTATATCATATACCGTATAATCAAATTTACATGCGGTGTCTATTTCTTTAAGATTGACTAATGGCTATGTTTAAAGACTTAACATATAATTCCAACATGCTTTATACACTAATAGTAACTCTTTGATTTTAAAGATATTGTACACATGAGAGTGAACCAAATATCATTACTAATTCCTAAATCAAAAAAATACAACAAAAGTCCGTAATTCTATGTCCCATTATCACAATTCAAAGCTCGATTGACATCGTCGACTTTTAAGAGGCAATGCACTTCATCTGCTATAGTTAAGTAGCGAGATGCATAAGGTTGATCCACATCCTAGCAGTCCACTTGATACCACAATACATGTACCTCTTGGATGATTTCTTCGTTCGTTTCCTCTTGGTCTGCCTCTTGCAGTGCATTCATGGGTTTCCCAGTCATTGTACATGTAGGTTGTGCAGAACCCTTGTCGCCTCCTCATTAATCTTAACGGTGTTGATCTCATGCGCTCTAGAATCCAAGAAAATACTAAACTATATTGCCAAGGATCTCTAAGGCAATCTCCAGTACTCACCCTTGACATTCTGTAATTGAAAATAGTCTCCTTTCTGGTCATCTGTCTTGATGCATAGATTCTGATATCCTGAGGGTAGGAAGAAACATGTTTGGGGGTTTAACGGGGCTTGCAGTCAGAGGAAAGGGTGTAGGTAGTAGTCGTTTGGCTTTCTCTTTCATCCTGTAGAACATGTCAGATTCGCCAAATATCTGACAAGTGTCTTTTTCCACCAAGCTTGATCCAAACAAACTTGTAATCTGCATTGATTGGTATCGGAAAGAAACCCTTCTTAATTAAAAGTACATACTACCCGTTTCCGATTTCCTCTTATTAGGAAATTCAATGTTTTTCCAATCCAGAGTCCAAAAAGCATTAGACATTATTATTATTCTTTGCTCATAGTCTTCAAGGGTCACGGACACCTCATTTTTGTATGATTGCACAATTTTCTGACACTGTAATGAAACTGTTTCTGAGATGATGGATACTTTATGCCGGAATGCAAACGCATATCGAGATACAATCGTTAATAAGATGGGGACAATCTTATTTTATTTGAGATCGGGACAGATCGCATCAAATATATTAATCGTGACCTTAAGTACCATACCAAAGCTGAAGGATTAATATAACAATATTGACTCGTATCACCTCGTATCTAAAATTGCAGAGATCATACGTGAGTGGGTGTTACCTAACATTGTCGTCGGACATTCTACCAAGTTACGCACACACTTTCTGAACGTTAGCCAACTTGATACCTTGATAATTGTCTTGTTTTGATAAATTATTCATGTCCTTTTTTGATCGGACGTTCGTTAAGGACATTCACCAATTGCATAATAATTATGTAATCCATGCTTTTGTTATTAACTGCATGATTCAGTTTGCTTGTAACGCGACCTTTAAAGAGCTTTAGAGCTTTGTATTATCTATCTCGTTTGTAAATTTAGAATAATAGATAAAAAACTAGATGAGATCTCGTTGCGAGCAACGAGTGGGTCTTCCGTACGATTTCTCATAAGATGCGATGAGATGAGATTTTGACTGTGATTTAAATCTGTCTGGTGTCATGTTAACTCGATTTAAATGAGTTTAAAAATTTTCGAAAATCCTATATTTCATCCAATGATTTTGAAAAAGGTGTCATCAGTCGTAGAAATGCAAGAGCTTTACACAAATCATGTTTTAAAATTAGTCTGAGGTTATTTTAACACGATTTAAATAAATTTAAAATTTTTACAAAAAACTAAATTCCATCTAATCAATTCGACATAGATGACATTAGACGCAGAATTGCAAGCGCATCTTAGATATCACGATTTAAAATTAGTCTGAGGTCATTTTAACACGATTTAAATGAGTTTAAAACTTTTGAAAAATTTAAATTTCATCCTATCAATTCGAGAAAGATGTCATCAGACGCAGAATTGCAAACGCATCTTAGATATCACGATTTAAAATTAGTCTGAGGTCATTTTAACACGATTTAAATGAGTTTAAAACTTTTGAAAAATTTAAATTTCATCCTATCAATTTAAGAAAGATGTCATCAGACGCAGAATTGCAAACGCATCTTAGATATCATGTTTTAAAATTAGTCTGAGGTTATTTTAACACGATTTAAATGAGTTCAAAATTTTTGAAAAATTTAAATTTCATCCTATCAATTCGAGAAAGATGTCATCAGACGCAGAATTGCAAGCGCATCTTAGATATCATGTTTTAAATTAGTCTGAGGTCATTTAAACACGATTAAAATGAGTTTAAAATTTTTGAAAAATTTAAATTTCATCCAATCAATTCGAAAAAGATGTCATTAGACGCAGAATTGCAAGCGCATCTTAGATATCATGTTTTAAAATTAGTCTGAGGTCATTTTAACACGATTTAAATGAGTTTAAATTTTTTGAAAAAAATTAAATTTCATCCAATCAATTCGAGATAGATGTCATCAGACGCAGAATTGCAAGCCCATCTTAGATATCACGATTTAGAATTAGTCTGAGGTCATTTTAACACGATTTAAATGGGTTTAAAATTTTTGAAAAATTTAAATTTCATCCAATCAATTCGAGATAGATGTCATTAGACGCAGAATTGCAAGCGCATCTTAGATTTTATGTTTTAAAATTAGTCTGAGGTCATCTTAACACGATTTAAATCAGTTTAAAATTTTTGAAAAATTTAAATTTCATCCTATCAATTCGAGAAAGATGTCATCAGACGCAGAATTGCAAGCGCATCTTAGATATCATGTTTTAAAATTAGTCTGAGGTTATTTTAACACGATTTAAATGAGTTTAAATTTTTTGAAAAATTTACATTTCATCCAATCAATTCGAGATAGATGTCATCAGACGCAGAATTGCAAGCCCATCTTAGATATCACGATTTAAAATTAGCCTGAGGTCATTTTAACACGATTTAAATGGTTTTAAAATTTTTGAAAAATTTAAATTTAGTCCTATCAATTCGAGAAAGATGTCATCAGACGCAGAATTGCAAGCGCATCTTAGATATCATGTTTTAAAATTAGTCTGAGGTTATTTTAACACGATTTAAATGAGTTTAAAATTTTTGAAAAATTTAAGTTTCTTCAAATCAATTCGAGAAAGATGTCATCAGACGCAGAATTACAAGCCCAACATAGATATTATGTTTTAAAATTAATCTGAGGTCATTTTAACAGGATTTAAATGTGTTTAAATTTTTGAAAAATTTAAATTTCATCCAATCAATTCGAGAAAGATATCACCAAACACAAAATTGCAAGGGCAATTTCGATATTATGTTTTAAGATTAGTCTGAGGTCATTTTAAAACGATTTAAATGAGTTTAAAATTTAATAGAAATTTAAATTTCATACAATCAGTCCAAGTAAGATGTCCTCATACGCAGACTTGCAAGCGCAACTTAAATATCATGTTTTAAAATAAGTCTGAGGTCATTTTAATGCGATTTAAATGAGTTTAAAATGTTTAAAAAATTAAAAAATTCACCCAATCAATTCGAGAAAGATGTCATCAGACGCACAGTCTATCATTCCTCAAATTTTCAGTGTTAGTTCTTTAATCGTTATTAAGGAGATGCGTAGATTAAAGAAAACTCATTGAAAAATTTTGACCTATATTTTGATCTTAGCTAGCTTCCGTACTCGGAATTTCCGGACAATAATTTTTCCTGGAGAGAGATTACACTAGCATGTCCTCTATCATTCCTGAAAGTTTCAGCTTTCTATCTTTAGTCAGTTCTGAGGAGATGCGTGGACAAGAAGTCAAGAAAAAAAGACAAAATGGCGGATAAGTCCAAACCGGAAGTGATTTTTACAAAATCGGAAATGGGGTACAAACTTCAAATGATAACAGATCGATGCTGAAAATTTGACGAAAATCGGACTACCCATCTCCGAGAAATCTTCTGCACAAAAATTGTAAAGAAAAAAAAAAGAAAAAAAACTAGATGGTTCTCGTTGCGAGCAACGAGTGGGTCTTCCGTCCGAATTTTGAATCAATGAGATAAAACCCATCATTTGTACGATAAAAATCGTAAATCTAAGCAAAAAATGAGGGAAAATTTTTTCGTCACTCGGGGCTTGAACCCGGGTCGCCTGGGCATATGTCCACGACTCTAACGACTGAGCTACTCAGACTCTCGCTTCAGGACTTTGATGCTTAATATCTCGAGAATGCGTTGATCGATTTTAAAACAAATTACATATTCTGAATCAGAAAAAGGGTCACTATCGACCTTATAGAAAAAAATCAAAAAATCAAAATGTTGAAAAAATCGATTTTTCGTCTTTTCTCCCGGTGACGACCGGAAGTGACGGCGGACGTTTTTATGACCATGCTGCACCAGGAAAACGGGATGTCAATGATTACTGAAGAGTTCAGCCCTCTATCTTTACTCGTTTTTGAGAAAAGTCGCAGACAAAATTGATTTTAAAAAAAAGTTTTAGGACGATAACTTCCGACCGGAAGTGAATATCGAAAAATTAAAACGGCGGTACAAACTTCAGATAACGACACATCAACCCCTAAAATTTGAAGGAAATCGAACGAGCCATCTCCGAAAAATCGCCTGCACAAAATTTGTAAGACAAAAAAAGAATAATAATAATAATAAGAAAAGTGAAAAAGAAACAATAGAATAATAGAAGGGTCTTCCGCTGAAGACGGAAGACCCTAATAATAATAAGAAAAGTGAAAAAGAAACAATAGAATAATAGTAGGGTCTTCCGGACCCTAATAAATAAGGACTGTTTTTGCTTTAATCTAAATGGGAGAGTGTTTTTCGACTTGTTCAACATTCCAACAACCCCTTTGTGAAGAATATTTTTGTTAGAAAATCAAAAAAAAAAATAAAATAATAAGAACAAAAATGGAGAGAAAGAGAAAGAGTGAAAGAACAAATCTTGGCTCTGGTGAGATTAGAACACACAACTTTTGCAAATATCATAACAATATTTCACCGAAGGTTCACGTCAAAACATGGCTGAGGCAAAATAATTCCCGAATTTCTCTTTGAATTTGGGGCGTTTCCGCCCGGGACAGGAGCTGATTTTTAGTATGAGATGATAAACAGCGTGTAAGTTGTCTGACTAATTAGGTTTTGTAACAATGCGAGGTCATTTGAAATATTGATGCATGTTGTTTCCGGAGAGGGGTGAATAGGCCCGAGCTTGATTTTCGTCGTAAATAAATCGAAAGTAGAATTTTGAGGTGTGGATCTCGGATATACGGTTAACAACAAGTAGGAGAAGTCCTAAAACAATGACTGATGCATTGTACACATGTATTTCAGCCATGAGAATTTTTTTTGTGTCGTTTACTATTAAGTTTGACTGTTTTATTTCAACAGGATTGATACAATCTTTATAAATGTAGAATAACGAACTCGGTAACATGTAAATTTACTGGTTAAAAAATCAATGACAGTAATTTTCACACTTCATAATTCATAAGTAGTTCACACGCTATCGTAGATACAGACTAAACGGAAAACAAGAAATATACATGCAACAGAAATATTACACGGCTGCTTACATCCCGTGTACTGTGTAAATTTTAATTCCACGTACAGGCAATACGCGCCGTTTGATCTCAGGAATTTCTTGTAAATTGTTCAATCCGCTGCATATTTGACAGACAATAAGAATGTGGTCCGAGGTACATTTTCACCAATTTTCATTATGATCGAGTGAAGGGCTCGGAAGTTAAAAATTTTTTCTACAGTACATGTCAAGCACACCAACTGAAACTCAAATGCCCAAAAATTCATAACTCTGTTAAAAATGAACGAATTGGTCTGGTTATTAGTACAATAATCTAGAATGGTACTAGGTTGAAATTAAAGGTCCAAGATCAAAGATCAAGTAACAGCTGGGCAGGAAAACTGGGGGGGGGGGGGGGGGGGGTCGGTGCGTGTACTGTGTAAATTTTAATTCCACGTACAGGCAATACGCGCCGTTTGATCTCAGGAATTTCTTGTAAATTGTTCAATCCGCTGCATATTTGACAGACAATAAGAATGGGGTCCGAGGTACATTTACACGAAATTTCATTAGGATTGAGTGAAGGGGTCGGGAGTTAGAATTTTTTTTCTACAGTACATGTCAAGCACGCCAACTGAAACTCAAATGCCCAAAAATTCATAACTCTGTTAAAAATGAACGAATTGGTCTGGTTATTAGTACAATAATCTAGAATGGTACTAGGTTGAAATTAAAGGTCCAAGATCAAAGATCAAGTAACAGCTGGGCAGAAAAACTAAATGATTTTGTTAAATGGGGGGGGGGGGGTGTCGATGACTTCTATATTAAACATAAAATATTTAAATTCTAAATATTACATATTACACAATTACTAAATGAAATACAAATGTTAGAACAATGTATAAGCGGTGTATTAAAGATGTAATTATTTATCATTCTCAACAATTTAACTTTATTTCAGTATGAATTCATAGCTAAGGATCTCAATACACAAATACGGGGAAAAGCGCTATTATTGTAAATTCTTTTACAGAATTTAAACGGAAAAGAACAGAATCCATTATTTGAAAGATAAAAACGTAAATCAGAGCACATAAGGAGCGAAACATTTTTTTCGTTACCCCGGGCTTGAACCCGGGTCGCCTGGGCATATGTCTACGACTCTAACGACTGAGCTACTCGGACTCTCGCTTCAGGACTTTGATGATTAATATCTCGAGAATGCGTTGATCGATTTTAAAACAAATTACATATTCTGAATCAGTAAAAGGGTCACTATCAAACTTACAGAAAAAAATCAAAAAATCAAAAAGTTGAAAAAATTGATTTTTCGTCTTTTCTTCCGGTGACGACCGGAAGTGACGGCGGACGTTTTTATGACCATGCTGCACCAGGAAAACGGGATGTCTATGATTACTGAAGAGTTCAGCCCTCTATCTTTACTCGTTTTTGAGAAACGTCGCAGACAAAATTGAGTTTTAAAAAAAGTTTTAGGACGATAACTTCCGAACGGAAGCGAATATCGAAAAATTGAAACGGCGGTACAAACTTCAGATAACGACACATCAACCCTTAAAATTTGAAGGAAATCGAATGAGCCATCTCCGAAAAATCGCCTGCACAAAATTTGTAAGACAAAAAAAGAATAATAATAATAATAAGAAAAGTGAAAAAGAAACAATAGAATAATAGTAGGGTCTTCCGCTGAAGACGGAAGACCCTAATAAATAAGGACTGTTTTTGCTTTAATCTAAATGGGAGAGTGTTTTTCGACTTGTTCAACATTCCAACAACCCCTTTGTGAAGAATATTTTTGTTAGAAAATCAAAAAAAAAAAAAAAATAATAAGAACAAAAATGGAGAGAAAGAGAAAGAGTGAAAGAACAAATCTTGGCTCTGGTGAGATTAGAACACACAACTTTTGCAAATATCATAACAATATTTCACCGAAGGTTCACGTCAAAACATGGCTGAGGCAAAATAATTCCCGAATTTCTCTTTGAATTTGGGGCGTTTCCGCCCGGGACAGGAGCTGATTTTTAGTATGAGATGATAAACAGCGTGTAAGTTGTCTGACTAATTAGGTTTTGTAACAATGCGAGGTCATTTGAAATATTGATGCATGTTGTTTCCGGAGAGGGGTGAATAGGCCCGAGCTTGATTTTCGTCGTAAATAAATCGAAAGTAGAATTTTGAGGTGTGGATCTCGGATATACGGTTAACAACAAGTAGGAGAAGTCCTAAAACAATGACTGATGCATTGTACACATGTATTTCAGCCATGAGAATTTTTTTTGTGTCGTTTACTATTAAGTTTGACTGTTTTATTTCAACAGGATTGATACAATCTTTATAAATGTAGAATAACGAACTCGGTAACATGTAAATTTACTGGTTAAAAAATCAATGACAGTAATTTTCACACTTCATAATTCATAAGTAGTTCACACGCTATCGTAGATACAGACTAAACGGAAAACAAGAAATATACATGCAACAGAAATATTACACGGCTGCTTACATCCCGTGTACTGTGTAAATTTTAATTCCACGTACAGGCAATACGCGCCGTTTGATCTCAGGAATTTCTTGTAAATTGTTCAATCCGCTGCATATTTGACAGACAATAAGAATGTGGTCCGAGGTACATTTTCACCAATTTTCATTATGATCGAGTGAAGGGCTCGGAAGTTAAAAATTTTTTCTACAGTACATGTCAAGCACACCAACTGAAACTCAAATGCCCAAAAATTCATAACTCTGTTAAAAATGAACGAATTGGTCTGGTTATTAGTACAATAATCTAGAATGGTACTAGGTTGAAATTAAAGGTCCAAGATCAAAGATCAAGTAACAGCTGGGCAGGAAAACTGGGGGGGGGGGGGGGGGGGTCGGTGCGTGTACTGTGTAAATTTTAATTCCACGTACAGGCAATACGCGCCGTTTGATCTCAGGAATTTCTTGTAAATTGTTCAATCCGCTGCATATTTGACAGACAATAAGAATGGGGTCCGAGGTACATTTACACGAAATTTCATTAGGATTGAGTGAAGGGGTCGGGAGTTAGAATTTTTTTTCTACAGTACATGTCAAGCACGCCAACTGAAACTCAAATGCCCAAAAATTCATAACTCTGTTAAAAATGAACGAATTGGTCTGGTTATTAGTACAATAATCTAGAATGGTACTAGGTTGAAATTAAAGGTCCAAGATCAAAGATCAAGTAACAGCTGGGCAGAAAAACTAAATGATTTTGTTAAATGGGGGGGGGGGGGGGGGGTGTCGATGACTTCTATATTAAACATAAAATATTTAAATTCTAAATATTACATATTACACAATTACTAAATGAAATACAAATGTTAGAACAATGTATAAGCGGTGTATTAAAGATGTAATTATTTATCATTCTCAACAATTTAACTTTATTTCAGTATGAATTCATAGCTAAGGATCTCAATACACAAATACGGGGAAAAGCGCTATTATTGTAAATTCTTTTACAGAATTTAAACGGAAAAGAACAGAATCCATTATTTGAAAGATAAAAACGTAAATCAGAGCACATAAGGAGCGAAACATTTTTTTCGTTACCCCGGGCTTGAACCCGGGTCGCCTGGGCATATGTCTACGACTCTAACGACTGAGCTACTCGGACTCTCGCTTCAGGACTTTGATGATTAATATCTCGAGAATGCGTTGATCGATTTTAAAACAAATTACATATTCTGAATCAGTAAAAGGGTCACTATCAAACTTACAGAAAAAAATCAAAAAATCAAAAAGTTGAAAAAATTGATTTTTCGTCTTTTCTTCCGGTGACGACCGGAAGTGACGGCGGACGTTTTTATGACCATGCTGCACCAGGAAAACGGGATGCCTATGATTACTGAAGAGTTCAGCCCTCTATCTTTACTCGTTTTTGAGAAACGTCGCAGACAAAATTGAGTTTTAAAAAAAGTTTTAGGACGATAACTTCCGAACGGAAGCGAATATCGAAAAATTGAAACGGCGGTACAAACTTCAGATAACGACACATCAACCCTTAAAATTTGAAGGAAATCGAATGAGCCATCTCCGAAAAATCGCCTGCACAAAATTTGTAAGACAAAAAAAGAATAATAATAATAATAAGAAAAGTGAAAAAGAAACAATAGAATAATAGTAGGGTCTTCCGCTGAAGACGGAAGACCCTAATAAATAAGGACTGTTTTTGCTTTAATCTAAATGGGAGAGTGTTTTTCGACTTGTTCAACATTCCAACAACCCCTTTGTGAAGAATATTTTTGTTAGAAAATCAAAAAAAAAAAAAAAATAATAAGAACAAAAATGGAGAGAAAGAGAAAGAGTGAAAGAACAAATCTTGGCTCTGGTGAGATTAGAACACACAACTTTTGCAAATATCATAACAATATTTCACCGAAGGTTCACGTCAAAACATGGCTGAGGCAAAATAATTCCCGAATTTCTCTTTGAATTTGGGGCGTTTCCGCCCGGGACAGGAGCTGATTTTTAGTATGAGATGATAAACAGCGTGTAAGTTGTCTGACTAATTAGGTTTTGTAACAATGCGAGGTCATTTGAAATATTGATGCATGTTGTTTCCGGAGAGGGGTGAATAGGCCCGAGCTTGATTTTCGTCGTAAATAAATCGAAAGTAGAATTTTGAGGTGTGGATCTCGGATATACGGTTAACAACAAGTAGGAGAAGTCCTAAAACAATGACTGATGCATTGTACACATGTATTTCAGCCATGAGAATTTTTTTTGTGTCGTTTACTATTAAGTTTGACTGTTTTATTTCAACAGGATTGATACAATCTTTATAAATGTAGAATAACGAACTCGGTAACATGTAAATTTACTGGTTAAAAAATCAATGACAGTAATTTTCACACTTCATAATTCATAAGTAGTTCACACGCTATCGTAGATACAGACTAAACGGAAAACAAGAAATATACATGCAACAGAAATATTACACGGCTGCTTACATCCCGTGTACTGTGTAAATTTTAATTCCACGTACAGGCAATACGCGCCGTTTGATCTCAGGAATTTCTTGTAAATTGTTCAATCCGCTGCATATTTGACAGACAATAAGAATGTGGTCCGAGGTACATTTTCACCAATTTTCATTATGATCGAGTGAAGGGCTCGGAAGTTAAAAATTTTTTCTACAGTACATGTCAAGCACACCAACTGAAACTCAAATGCCCAAAAATTCATAACTCTGTTAAAAATGAACGAATTGGTCTGGTTATTAGTACAATAATCTAGAATGGTACTAGGTTGAAATTAAAGGTCCAAGATCAAAGATCAAGTAACAGCTGGGCAGGAAAACTGGGGGGGGGGGGGGGGGGGTCGGTGCGTGTACTGTGTAAATTTTAATTCCACGTACAGGCAATACGCGCCGTTTGATCTCAGGAATTTCTTGTAAATTGTTCAATCCGCTGCATATTTGACAGACAATAAGAATGGGGTCCGAGGTACATTTACACGAAATTTCATTAGGATTGAGTGAAGGGGTCGGGAGTTAGAATTTTTTTTCTACAGTACATGTCAAGCACGCCAACTGAAACTCAAATGCCCAAAAATTCATAACTCTGTTAAAAATGAACGAATTGGTCTGGTTATTAGTACAATAATCTAGAATGGTACTAGGTTGAAATTAAAGGTCCAAGATCAAAGATCAAGTAACAGCTGGGCAGAAAAACTAAATGATTTTGTTAAATGGGGGGGGGGGGGTGTCGATGACTTCTATATTAAACATAAAATATTTAAATTCTAAATATTACATATTACACAATTACTAAATGAAATACAAATGTTAGAACAATGTATAAGCGGTGTATTAAAGATGTAATTATTTATCATTCTCAACAATTTAACTTTATTTCAGTATGAATTCATAGCTAAGGATCTCAATACACAAATACGGGGAAAAGCGCTATTATTGTAAATTCTTTTACAGAATTTAAACGGAAAAGAACAGAATCCATTATTTGAAAGATAAAAACGTAAATCAGAGCACATAAGGAGCGAAACATTTTTTTCGTTACCCCGGGCTTGAACCCGGGTCGCCTGGGCATATGTCTACGACTCTAACGACTGAGCTACTCGGACTCTCGCTTCAGGACTTTGATGATTAATATCTCGAGAATGCGTTGATCGATTTTAAAACAAATTACATATTCTGAATCAGTAAAAGGGTCACTATCAAACTTACAGAAAAAAATCAAAAAATCAAAAAGTTGAAAAAATTGATTTTTCGTCTTTTCTTCCGGTGACGACCGGAAGTGACGGCGGACGTTTTTATGACCATGCTGCACCAGGAAAACGGGATGCCTATGATTACTGAAGAGTTCAGCCCTCTATCTTTACTCGTTTTTGAGAAACGTCGCAGACAAAATTGAGTTTTAAAAAAAGTTTTAGGACGATAACTTCCGAACGGAAGCGAATATCGAAAAATTGAAACGGCGGTACAAACTTCAGATAACGACACATCAACCCTTAAAATTTGAAGGAAATCGAATGAGCCATCTCCGAAAAATCGCCTGCACAAAATTTGTAAGACAAAAAAAGAATAATAATAATAATAAGAAAAGTGAAAAAGAAACAATAGAATAATAGTAGGGTCTTCCGCTGAAGACGGAAGACCCTAATAAATAAGGACTGTTTTTGCTTTAATCTAAATGGGAGAGTGTTTTTCGACTTGTTCAACATTCCAACAACCCCTTTGTGAAGAATATTTTTGTTAGAAAATCAAAAAAAAAAAAAAAATAATAAGAACAAAAATGGAGAGAAAGAGAAAGAGTGAAAGAACAAATCTTGGCTCTGGTGAGATTAGAACACACAACTTTTGCAAATATCATAACAATATTTCACCGAAGGTTCACGTCAAAACATGGCTGAGGCAAAATAATTCCCGAATTTCTCTTTGAATTTGGGGCGTTTCCGCCCGGGACAGGAGCTGATTTTTAGTATGAGATGATAAACAGCGTGTAAGTTGTCTGACTAATTAGGTTTTGTAACAATGCGAGGTCATTTGAAATATTGATGCATGTTGTTTCCGGAGAGGGGTGAATAGGCCCGAGCTTGATTTTCGTCGTAAATAAATCGAAAGTAGAATTTTGAGGTGTGGATCTCGGATATACGGTTAACAACAAGTAGGAGAAGTCCTAAAACAATGACTGATGCATTGTACACATGTATTTCAGCCATGAGAATTTTTTTTGTGTCGTTTACTATTAAGTTTGACTGTTTTATTTCAACAGGATTGATACAATCTTTATAAATGTAGAATAACGAACTCGGTAACATGTAAATTTACTGGTTAAAAAATCAATGACAGTAATTTTCACACTTCATAATTCATAAGTAGTTCACACGCTATCGTAGATACAGACTAAACGGAAAACAAGAAATATACATGCAACAGAAATATTACACGGCTGCTTACATCCCGTGTACTGTGTAAATTTTAATTCCACGTACAGGCAATACGCGCCGTTTGATCTCAGGAATTTCTTGTAAATTGTTCAATCCGCTGCATATTTGACAGACAATAAGAATGTGGTCCGAGGTACATTTTCACCAATTTTCATTATGATCGAGTGAAGGGCTCGGAAGTTAAAAATTTTTTCTACAGTACATGTCAAGCACACCAACTGAAACTCAAATGCCCAAAAATTCATAACTCTGTTAAAAATGAACGAATTGGTCTGGTTATTAGTACAATAATCTAGAATGGTACTAGGTTGAAATTAAAGGTCCAAGATCAAAGATCAAGTAACAGCTGGGCAGGAAAACTGGGGGGGGGGGGGGGGTCGGTGCGTGTACTGTGTAAATTTTAATTCCACGTACAGGCAATACGCGCCGTTTGATCTCAGGAATTTCTTGTAAATTGTTCAATCCGCTGCATATTTGACAGACAATAAGAATGGGGTCCGAGGTACATTTACACGAAATTTCATTAGGATTGAGTGAAGGGGTCGGGAGTTAGAATTTTTTTTCTACAGTACATGTCAAGCACGCCAACTGAAACTCAAATGCCCAAAAATTCATAACTCTGTTAAAAATGAACGAATTGGTCTGGTTATTAGTACAATAATCTAGAATGGTACTAGGTTGAAATTAAAGGTCCAAGATCAAAGATCAAGTAACAGCTGGGCAGAAAAACTAAATGATTTTGTTAAATGGGGGGGGGGGGGGGTGTCGATGACTTCTATATTAAACATAAAATATTTAAATTCTAAATATTACATATTACACAATTACTAAATGAAATACAAATGTTAGAACAATGTATAAGCGGTGTATTAAAGATGTAATTATTTATCATTCTCAACAATTTAACTTTATTTCAGTATGAATTCATAGCTAAGGATCTCAATACACAAATACGGGGAAAAGCGCTATTATTGTAAATTCTTTTACAGAATTTAAACGGAAAAGAACAGAATCCATTATTTGAAAGATAAAAACGTAAATCAGAGCACATAAGGAGCGAAACATTTTTTTCGTTACCCCGGGCTTGAACCCGGGTCGCCTGGGCATATGTCTACGACTCTAACGACTGAGCTACTCGGACTCTCGCTTCAGGACTTTGATGATTAATATCTCGAGAATGCGTTGATCGATTTTAAAACAAATTACATATTCTGAATCAGTAAAAGGGTCACTATCAAACTTACAGAAAAAAATCAAAAAATCAAAAAGTTGAAAAAATTGATTTTTCGTCTTTTCTTCCGGTGACGACCGGAAGTGACGGCGGACGTTTTTATGACCATGCTGCACCAGGAAAACGGGATGCCTATGATTACTGAAGAGTTCAGCCCTCTATCTTTACTCGTTTTTGAGAAACGTCGCAGACAAAATTGAGTTTTAAAAAAAGTTTTAGGACGATAACTTCCGAACGGAAGCGAATATCGAAAAATTGAAACGGCGGTACAAACTTCAGATAACGACACATCAACCCTTAAAATTTGAAGGAAATCGAATGAGCCATCTCCGAAAAATCGCCTGCACAAAATTTGTAAGACAAAAAAAGAATAATAATAATAATAAGAAAAGTGAAAAAGAAACAATAGAATAATAGTAGGGTCTTCCGCTGAAGACGGAAGACCCTAATAAATAAGGACTGTTTTTGCTTTAATCTAAATGGGAGAGTGTTTTTCGACTTGTTCAACATTCCAACAACCCCTTTGTGAAGAATATTTTTGTTAGAAAATCAAAAAAAAAAAAAAAATAATAAGAACAAAAATGGAGAGAAAGAGAAAGAGTGAAAGAACAAATCTTGGCTCTGGTGAGATTAGAACACACAACTTTTGCAAATATCATAACAATATTTCACCGAAGGTTCACGTCAAAACATGGCTGAGGCAAAATAATTCCCGAATTTCTCTTTGAATTTGGGGCGTTTCCGCCCGGGACAGGAGCTGATTTTTAGTATGAGATGATAAACAGCGTGTAAGTTGTCTGACTAATTAGGTTTTGTAACAATGCGAGGTCATTTGAAATATTGATGCATGTTGTTTCCGGAGAGGGGTGAATAGGCCCGAGCTTGATTTTCGTCGTAAATAAATCGAAAGTAGAATTTTGAGGTGTGGATCTCGGATATACGGTTAACAACAAGTAGGAGAAGTCCTAAAACAATGACTGATGCATTGTACACATGTATTTCAGCCATGAGAATTTTTTTTGTGTCGTTTACTATTAAGTTTGACTGTTTTATTTCAACAGGATTGATACAATCTTTATAAATGTAGAATAACGAACTCGGTAACATGTAAATTTACTGGTTAAAAAATCAATGACAGTAATTTTCACACTTCATAATTCATAAGTAGTTCACACGCTATCGTAGATACAGACTAAACGGAAAACAAGAAATATACATGCAACAGAAATATTACACGGCTGCTTACATCCCGTGTACTGTGTAAATTTTAATTCCACGTACAGGCAATACGCGCCGTTTGATCTCAGGAATTTCTTGTAAATTGTTCAATCCGCTGCATATTTGACAGACAATAAGAATGTGGTCCGAGGTACATTTTCACCAATTTTCATTATGATCGAGTGAAGGGCTCGGAAGTTAAAAATTTTTTCTACAGTACATGTCAAGCACACCAACTGAAACTCAAATGCCCAAAAATTCATAACTCTGTTAAAAATGAACGAATTGGTCTGGTTATTAGTACAATAATCTAGAATGGTACTAGGTTGAAATTAAAGGTCCAAGATCAAAGATCAAGTAACAGCTGGGCAGGAAAACTGGGGGGGGGGGGGGGGGGTCGGTGCGTGTACTGTGTAAATTTTAATTCCACGTACAGGCAATACGCGCCGTTTGATCTCAGGAATTTCTTGTAAATTGTTCAATCCGCTGCATATTTGACAGACAATAAGAATGGGGTCCGAGGTACATTTACACGAAATTTCATTAGGATTGAGTGAAGGGGTCGGGAGTTAGAATTTTTTTTCTACAGTACATGTCAAGCACGCCAACTGAAACTCAAATGCCCAAAAATTCATAACTCTGTTAAAAATGAACGAATTGGTCTGGTTATTAGTACAATAATCTAGAATGGTACTAGGTTGAAATTAAAGGTCCAAGATCAAAGATCAAGTAACAGCTGGGCAGAAAAACTAAATGATTTTGTTAAATGGGGGGGGGGGGGGGTGTCGATGACTTCTATATTAAACATAAAATATTTAAATTCTAAATATTACATATTACACAATTACTAAATGAAATACAAATGTTAGAACAATGTATAAGCGGTGTATTAAAGATGTAATTATTTATCATTCTCAACAATTTAACTTTATTTCAGTATGAATTCATAGCTAAGGATCTCAATACACAAATACGGGGAAAAGCGCTATTATTGTAAATTCTTTTACAGAATTTAAACGGAAAAGAACAGAATCCATTATTTGAAAGATAAAAACGTAAATCAGAGCACATAAGGAGCGAAACATTTTTTTCGTTACCCCGGGCTTGAACCCGGGTCGCCTGGGCATATGTCTACGACTCTAACGACTGAGCTACTCGGACTCTCGCTTCAGGACTTTGATGATTAATATCTCGAGAATGCGTTGATCGATTTTAAAACAAATTACATATTCTGAATCAGTAAAAGGGTCACTATCAAACTTACAGAAAAAAATCAAAAAATCAAAAAGTTGAAAAAATTGATTTTTCGTCTTTTCTTCCGGTGACGACCGGAAGTGACGGCGGACGTTTTTATGACCATGCTGCACCAGGAAAACGGGATGCCTATGATTACTGAAGAGTTCAGCCCTCTATCTTTACTCGTTTTTGAGAAACGTCGCAGACAAAATTGAGTTTTAAAAAAAGTTTTAGGACGATAACTTCCGAACGGAAGCGAATATCGAAAAATTGAAACGGCGGTACAAACTTCAGATAACGACACATCAACCCTTAAAATTTGAAGGAAATCGAATGAGCCATCTCCGAAAAATCGCCTGCACAAAATTTGTAAGACAAAAAAAGAATAATAATAATAATAAGAAAAGTGAAAAAGAAACAATAGAATAATAGTAGGGTCTTCCGCTGAAGACGGAAGACCCTAATAAAAGTGAAAAAGAAACAATAGAATAATAGAAGGGTCTTCCGCTGAGACGGAAGACCCTAAAAACAACAATGAGTTCTGGAAAAATCAGTATGCGATATTAACGGTGGGTTATACACGATGAACATTACAGTGTTAAAGTGCCTTTAAGAAATATTGAAGGCATAACAAATATCAGTTCTCTAAGAGTACTAGCAGTTAAAAATGAATAGCATATTCATGTTATAGATTAATTTACATAAATTTCAATTACACTCATTTCGAAATATTGAATTTTTTTATACTTCTATTTCCAATTCAGTGGGTTTTGTTAAAGTTTATCTTCCCCGTCGATAGATCGATTTATAACTGCTGTATAATGTACACGCGCGTTTAAAATAGTTATTTTACAAACCACTTTGATTTATTCGTTTGCTTAAACAATATAAACCAATCTGCTGATTTTTCTCTGAGGAAATAGGGCTAAAACATAAAGGATGTAAACGCTAATATTTATTGCGCATTAGTTTGTGCTTTGGCAAAACAAAACCGTAGAAGTCTTCGTATTTATTGGAAAATCAATATTACAATTCATAATATTCTATGTCTTTAACTAAATAAGTTTATACACGGCGGGCATGACCGGTCAGCAGAGGATGCGCACTCCTCCTAGGCACCTGATCCTACCTCTATCATTTTGGAGGTCCGTCTTGCTCTGCTATGAATTTGTATTTCGTTTTATGGATTTTTGAGATAGTTGACGGTTTGCTATTTCATTTTGTCATGAAAAAAATAAGTCTGTAATGAATCAGGGATATAGTGACATGATAAAACAATCATACCTTTGACATTTGCAAGAACGTCCCTATCTTTTTGACAATTTTCCCCTGTAGTACTGGAAAACAGTTATAAAATAATCAAATTTTGCATATTACATATATTTAGATACTTGAAAAAATATATAAAATAACATATATACATATGCAACAAAAGCCCCCTGGGGCACTTCGCTCACCTGAGCAAAAATAGCCAAAATAAAACCAGCTTCATGGACAATGGAGTCATACACAAAATATCAGGACAATGTAGTAAGCTATATCCTGTATAAAAGAATTTAAAAATTTTCTCCATACTATATTCTTATATTGAACATTGAACCCCTTTCTCAAGAAGATTTGAAACAACTGCTCACATAAATATAAACCTATAACAAAATTTGCACCCCTTGTGGCCTAAGAATTGTCCAGGGGCCACAGTCTAAACAATCGAGAATCAGCAAATGTCAAGATGCTTGTATTATTATACCATTTGGCTTTTGGAGAATAAATTTATTTCCTTTGTAAAGTTATCCCCCTGGCCATTGTAGCTTCACACTACCCCAGGGGATCATGATTTTAAAAATAACTTCCATCTACACTACCTAAGGATGCTTCCACGCAAGTTTTAGCTCTTTTTGCCAATTAGTTTTTGAGAAGAATATTTTTAAAGATTTTTCTTTATGTATTCCTTTGTAAAAATTTGACTCCAATTGTCGCCCCATCCTATTCCAGAGAATCATAAAATGAACAAACTTGAATCTGCTACACATCAGGATGCTTCCACACAAGTTACAGCTTGTCTGGCCAATCAGATTTTTAGAAGAATATTTTTTGAATCTACAATATAAGAGGATGCTTGTATACAAGTTTTAGTTTTTCTGGCGAATTAGTTTTAGAGAAGAAGAATTTTGAAAAATACAAATTTTCATTAAATATTAATTACCTCCTCTTAAAAGAGAACGTGGCCCTTCATTTTAACAAGCTTGAATCCCCTTCACCAATTATTGCTAAGTGCAAAGTTTGGTTGAAATTGGCCGAGTGGTTCTGGATAAGACGTCGAAAATGTGAAAAGTTACATGTAACAGACGGACGGACAAAATGTGATCAGAAAAGTTCACTGGAGCATTCGGCTTAAAGGATATGAAAACTAATGACAAAAAATAAATTTTGGGAATTTTACCTTGTGTATTTATTTGTGAAACTGAATTAAACTTTAGGTTTTAATGATCATGCAAGAAAATTAATTGGAAATGATAAGGAATAGAAATGTTCTTACTTGTTTTTACACTCTGCAATGTCTGAAGCTTCTGTAAAATCAAGTATGAATATAGAACACGGCTATTTTCTTCATAGGTCACTTGAGTCACTAAGGTGACCTATTGCAAGTAGTCTTCGTTCATTAACAAAATTGTACATTTTTGACTTTTTTGAAAACTAATTTTTGTTTCCATTTTTGGTTTAAAGCGTCTCTAGGATAAGAGGAATCTTAATGTGAAATTTATGACATTACCACCCCCGATGTCTCATAGACGAGGCGAAATATGCAAAAGAGGGCTAAATTTCAAAATTCTCTTCTCCCACACATGTGGGGAAAAAAGCAAATGCAAGGTTATAATGTCCATAAATACCTCTACTAAAATTGTGAAATTTATTGCCCTTGGGTCATGGGTTCAGGCCCTAGGGCGGGCCATTATGGTCATATAGTAAAAATGAATAATATCTCACCTCCCATACATATTTCAGAAGATGTAAATGCGTGGTTATGATGTCAATTAAACCCTTTACCTAACTGTAAAATTCAGGGCCACTGGGTCGAGGATAAGGCCCTAGGGCGGGACAAATAAGACAAATATACATGTATACAATTTTATAATATTTTCTACTTTACTTTCACAGTTGATTGAGATAAACTGAATGCATTTGTTATTATGACAATGATGTCTTCTTCTTAAATTGTAAAATTCACTGCCCATGGTAGATTGGTTCAGGCTTTTGATTTTGGAGGGGGGGGGGGGGGTATATGGCCATATAGCGTACATAATTATATTTTTAAAGGTCAATTATGTCACTCTGGTAATATATTGGCGTTGTTCGTACTTCGTCCATTAAGAGTTTTAACATCATCTTAAAAACTACGATGTGAATTATCACCTGACGATATTAAATAAAATATGCGTTCTATTTCAGGAAATCTACTCATATACCCTGTGTATTGTGTGCTTGTAGCAAAAACAAAACTGTGTGCATGTTGTGTGCGTTATAAAATGAAACCTGCTGTTGAATCATCATTGTTCGTGGGGGAACCAATGTTCGTGGCTTCCGTGGGTAACTCTTGCCCACGAATTTACATCCCCACGAACATATACACAATCATTTGTTTAATATTTATTAAATGTATCCCAATAACATTAGCAACGAAATTACATCCCCACGAAATGGGAAAACTTTGGCTACCCACGAACATTGACACCCACGAATAAAATTCATTCCACAGTAGTATTTTAAACGATTTATCATCAAAGACCTGCAGGCCACTTTTAACCAAAGGTTTCTGGCCCCCGAGCCATTTGGGTATAGATGATTCCTCCCACCCTCACCTTATAAATTTATGTTTGCAAACATCAAATAATAAAAGTTGGGTAATAGTCAGAGGAGACTTGGATTAGGGTTTAGACTATAAAATGAAGCTTCAAATGCAAACATGAGACTCCCAGTTGTATAGCAGAGCTTTAATTGTGTATAATCCTTGTCTGGAACCTATTTTTCTTACAATTACATGTTCTTTCTCTGCCTTATACTACACACATAGAATGTTTGTTTGATAGTGAATGTGCAATAATCTTTCTCTTATTTTCAAAGTCAGATTTCAAGGTCATAGCAAAATCTTATTACAAATACTTTTCATCCTTATAAGGGTGATGTTTACTCAGGGTCTGGGTTGTCAAAATCGATAGTTCAATGTCATATGCAAAATTTGTTCTAAACACAATCATTATTACGTAATAAATTGGTATCGTTTGATGTTTTAATTATTTATAGAAATTAGGCTCAAGTCAAAAAATGAATCGACATTTAAAATACAAAATTTGGAATATCACATTGAGCGTTAAATATCATTATGTAATTTAGTTTATTTACGGTAACCCTTGGCACATCCTTTCTTTGGATCGCATATCTGCTGATAATCACAGTTGCATCTTTCACGACAACCGTGTCCATAATATCCATAATTGCATATGTTACGACAGTCTTTTCCAAATGAACCGATGCATGCTGAAAAATACATAAATACATGTACATATCTTTATTCATATCTATGTTTCAATCGTTTTATAACGATTCATTAATATAATACATTGTAAATACAAATATACAATCTTTGATTTCTTATTGTCACATGATAAAGAAATATTTTAACAAATAAAATGCTTTTTGGTAGTTCATGTGAGATTTTTATCACATTTCTCATGTTTAGAGAATATTTATTGTATTGTACCAATCTTTACTACAGAGTTCATTTTGCACGTTTTATGTTCATAAGCGTTCATAAGCAGATCAAATCCGGTTTTGTAATTTTAGTTATCATATAATTAAAGAGTTACCTAAAAAGAATGAAATATATACTACATGTGCAACGTTTTTCGTCATAGTAGTAACTTAATTTTTATTAATGTAAAGATGTAATTCATAATCATGTAACATTTCTGTAAGGAATATCGGTTAATATTCAAAAATGCATAACAAGGATCCATACCTTCGCATTTTCCAGAAATATTTTTATAGTCTTGACAACACTCATATACTGCTGTTTTACTGAAAACAATTGAAACATGAACTAATATATACTAGTATATAAAGCTTTAGAACATAATCCACTTTTTCATCCAATCAGCAATCGCTAAATATTCTATTAACTGATTTAATCGTAAAGAATTTCTCTAAGTTCACAGCGACGTCACATTTAGATTGACAGCCTAGAGAGCCGAAAACAAATAAAGCGGTGATATTTGATTGGCACAAAACTTTTGATCAGCCAATGATAAAGTGAGTTATGTTCTAAAATTTACACGATTAAGAAGGGGCTCGGTCGCTTCACTCCCTCTGCTTCTTAATCGCGTAAATTTTACCTAATATGATATAACGATTACTTAAATCATTGACAACTTAATTAACACTAAAAGAAAATGATTTATTTATTCTAATTATATATAGTATATTTGCTAATTGTAAATAAAAATTGGGGTTTTTTTTTAAAATTCTTTCGAGAGGACTGGGTGGTCATGTGGTCATTTTTAGTCTACATAAATCTCCTTGAGAAGAAAAGTTCTTATATATAAAGATAAGACTTTTACTAAATATCCAAATGTTAAAGTTAAAATATCTGGAATATTTCTTTTATTTATTAATAGTTTATGGTTAAAATTATAATAATGTATAAAATTTAAAGATAAACCGGATTAGTAATTACTTGACTGTCCAGCCTCCTAAAGAAATTGAATCGCATATTTGATTTATTGAAAATACTGAAAAAATAAACTCAAAATGATAAGGTATTGAAATGTCCTTACTTGTTAAAACATACCGCAGCCTCAGATGTTATATTAATCAATACTGTTAATAGCACAATGGCGATTCTCTTTGTTTCCATTTTGTTCTGACTCGTTCCTATTCAAGACAACTGATTAATAATCCTTACATGACTTTTATAGAGATACGGAAGAATTAATAGTTTTCCGCATAAAGTACACATGTACCGCCATGACCACTTGAACTTTGTATTCGGACTTATCATATAATGCATGCTCAGCAATAGAATTAAAAATCTGTAGGCCTTGTTTTTCAAGTTTAATAATTTAAAATTTAGATTGACACATTGATCTACTCTTATCATTTAAACAAAGGAAATAAGCACATGATTCTTGCGATATTGTTCACGTTCAATGAATTGACTCACAAACATTTATGCAAACTTTGTATAAACGTTGAATGTTGACGCATGTCAACAGGGGTAACCATTATTGTAAATGAGTAGGTACCTATAATAAAGGAATATATCTTCTTCTTGTGAAATTTTACAAGCAGCTGCGTGTATTAAATGTTTCTACATGTATGTTACAGTTGCAATCATTTCCTTTTTTATCAGCTTATACATGAAATTGACAACTGTAATGTGATTTTCACGTATTGCTTGATTCTAAAGGATATATTTAAGAATGTTTGTATTAAGAACTGCGAAAATTGGCCGTATTTGTTCTGAAAAGGGGGTATATATATATTGTTGGGAATTTGGACGGAAAAATAAATACATTGCATGTTTTTAATGGGCTTTTGATTTACACATATTTGCAGGAACCCACTTAAATTGTAATTTGTAAATTGTTTTAACGCGCATCTTTCTTAACATTTAAATCAATTTTCTGTATTGATATGGTTAATTTCCTAAAGAATCTTCTTTTAAATATCTATGACACCTGTCGAAACATGTACATTGGACGCCCCTAGAGACTCTTGAATCTAGAAAAACACTGCGAAATCTAATGCATGACACGACAAAGTCCGGCCTTTCACTGACAGCTACATCTTTACTTAATTAAACTAATTAAGCTATCTCTTAACGGAACTGTAAGTTCACATTCACATTTGTTAAGAATACTTATGTCAAAGTTCAAAGGATAAAATATATTTCAGGTATGTTTACAATATTGTACTTCAAATATTTAACATAAAATTAGTAAACGTATGAAACATTTTCATTATAGATATATGCACCAAGCCCTTGAACCCCCCCCCCCCCCCCCCCCAACTCCCAACTTCCTCCATGACTCTATGACTATGAAAAGAAAACATATCATTCTGTAATTACGGAACATGTATGAATAATTTATGTGTGTATACATGAATATGCGCGTGTCCATGTGTATTGCTTGTGATGGCAACATGGATATGTTCTAGGTAAAGCTCTATGTACTCTACAATTGCATGTTTAATGGAATGAATACATCTTTTTAAAAAATTAAGTTTAGTTGTTACGTTTTGCCGTTTAATGTTTCAACGTCATTGATGTTACTTTGCTGTCGTGCTGAAGTATTCATGCAGACGTTTGTATTTAATTGCATACAAAATATTTTAAAATTGGCAGAATGTTTTTAAATTAATTAATAAAGACGCAAACCCGCTTCAGACCAATATTGAAGTTTGAATTAGACTCAATGCATAACCAATTGAAACGATAATTCTTTGACTGGTTTCATTGTTTTGAGCCAAAACAAGAGAAGGTCATAATCTTTTTGTCCTATTTGTCCACTTTTTAAAGATATCTTTTAAACATCCGAGTGTCTTTTTCAAGGTTTAACAGATGCCAGATATAATTTGGTCCTATCTCCAAAACAATTTTCATATATTGAATAAAGGTTCTTTGTGAATTTCTTGCTGAGTAAACCTGATGAGCCTTGCATGCTGATAAGTGACCTAGTGTTTTGAATTACCGGAGTAACAAACATTTGAATAATTTTGTTCTGGTGTCACGGTACATTCTGATGGATGGTAACGAGTTTGCGCTTGCGAACGAGTTCACACCAACAGAAAATCACATGATATCAAAATATTTGTACAATAAGTAAATATATCACGTAAATCATAATTGTTGTATTATCAAGGAGGCTATAATAATCAGTCATGTCATGACAATAGTAAACAGTAACAACATCACAAGATCTTGATCTTCGCTATGTGTTAACTAGAGCGAGTATATATGCAGGTAAATTAATACCCTAAAACCTTAAAAATTAGCCGGATTTAATAATAAGCCGGTTTTGAAAATAAGCCACCTATTTCTTGCACTGAAAATTACTCGAAAATAAGCCTGTTTTGAAAATAAGCTGTTTTGAAAATAAGCCAGTCATGGCATTGCCAGTTTGGAAAGATTTTAGACTACCGTAAAGTCTTATGTGTAGCATGCACCTGTGTATAATATGCTAAAAAAAACCGCCGTTACTATTGTAATAGGGTACATTTTATGATGATAAATACATTCATGCATTATTCACATTTCATCATCTACATCATCATCATCCTACACTTCATCTATATTTTACATGTACATATTTAGAAACAGACTATCCATATAACTCCTTTTCTTTTTTGCACCTATCAAGTAATTATTATTTAATTATTTATTCTAGTGGCTTCTGATATTTTATAGCCCTAAGCCATTTAACCTGTATGGTCACTTTCATACATGTGCACATGATCAGGTGGTTTACTATAGCCAATAGTATGTTTTTATAACTTTTCCCGCTATAACTGAGTAGCCTTTGTGACAGACCAAGGCTAGGCTTCATTTGAGAAAGACATGTTTTCAACAAGAGACTTATAACTTAATATTTGAACCTTACATTTAGGAAGAAGTCAGTTATAGTAAGTGTACTATTTTTGGTATTCTTAATCTTTGATAAATACTTATTTGATATTTTCTGTAATTGTTACATTTGGCTAATTCTACTTTTTTAGGTTATAATATCTTATTTATGATAGAATGTATTTTATTAAATATCCCAGTAATTCATAATCTTGAATCTAAGCTATAATATTTCATTTCTAATATATGTGAAAAGTTAGCTATTGTAACCATATTACTTGTAGTTAAGCAGTACCATATTCAGCAGCTATAAGCATGATGTGAAACCTTGTTCCATAAACAGGTGATCGTGACAAAGTTATATTTTATTTACATTTATAATTTGTATCTTACAATAATGTAATCTGAAAGGAGGTACATTGAAAGTTTATGTTTTTATTTAATCAAATATTATATTGAATATAATATGGAGCATATTTCTATATTTTTGTAAATTGTGTTCAAGGGCAGTAACTCTGATTTACCTTGAAAGTATAACATGTATTACATCCAGAGTTATCCTTCTTTATAAATAGATTGATTAGTGAACTCTGAGAAGTGATGTATTACTTGTAGGTATATTTGAGTATGATTGTACATGAATATTTTTATGCTGATATCTATTAATTATATTACAGGGTTTTATCCTTTAATCCCTATATCTGAATAAATGAAGAACCCTTAAGTGGATTTGTTTATCTTTGGGACAACCCACTATCACATTTGGCGCCCACGTTGCATTCGGATACCAAGGAGATGGGGACCACACATGAAGCTGACTGATGTCTACAGATTCTTATGGTGGAAAGCCGAGGCTTATATATACAGACACAGATTGAATACTGGACTCATGTTTTGCGACTCTTGAATCCTGACTTGTTCCAGGTTCCAGACTCCAGAGCCATTCAACACCTTGAGATAACAGACAACAGACAGTACAGCCTCTTGACCATGTGAGTGACTAGAACATTAAGAAAATGATTCATGCTGTTTAACTGTCTGTCTGAGTGTCTTTAGTAACTTTCATTTAATTATTGACAATGTATTACAGTGGTAGCAACGTTATTGTTGACAAACGACACGCACGATTCTGATACACGGACGATCACGCACGATACACGAACGATTACGCACGGTACACGGACGATCACTAACTTACTGAATTTTCACGATACACGAAGGATAACGATAAAAAACGCAAACGAACGATTCTACACCATTAATCACGCAAAATCAAAATTAATTTTTTAGATTAGAATTAAGAAAAGGTATTGCTTTAATTTGTATTACAATGTGATAATGCATAAACTACACGAAATTATTTAAATACGAGTTAATGTTTATGTAATCCGATTCCCTTACGTATGATTTAATTGTGCGAGATACAGGTAAATTTGTTACCTTGTTCCAAAGAATTTCGATTTCACACATCCCATATTTCCATAATACACGGTACATGTAGTACTTGATTTAATTCTTTCTATTCTAAATTTTAGAGTGTAAATGAATTTTAATTCTTATGAATGTTTATACAATATAACAGAGAGGAATGCGTATCGTATTTTCATTTGAAGAAAAATTAGGGAATAATTGTTTAGTTTTGAACGGGGAATGGGTAAGATTGACCGCTTTAATTTAACGTGTCTCTCTTGCTTGACGCTAATATTATTAAAATTATGTGTCAAGATATGATGGATACTTCGCCTTGATATAGACTGATTGCAAAAGCACGCAAAACTAACTCGGCCGATCAAAGGATTAAATGAGTTGTTGAATAACTATTTAACGACGAAAAGGAGAATATTTTAAAAAGATTAGCGCTGACATGATACATGTATGTACTAAACAATTGTATGTTCTTCAATAAAAAAAGTTTTAAATTCACATTGTTAAAAACTACTCGTCGTTATTTTATAATAAAGCCTTGCATTCCTAAAAACGCACGGTAAAAAACGCAAACCAATTTTTCTGATACACGCACGATCCCGCACGTTACACGAACGATCACCCACGGTACACGAACTATTTAACACGAATGGCATGTCAACAATAACGTTGTTACCACTGTAAGCAATATTGCTTGATCTCTAGATCTTAATTTATATATCTATTTGATTGTTATCAAACATAGATTTCTGGTATTCCATGTTTCTATAAAGATAGTGTTTATTTTCAATATTTGAATCCTGCCAATCATCATCAGTTTTAAAACCATTGTTCATTTTTCATTGCCATAAATATTTGCAATTTATTCTGTTATGTAGAGTTATTGCCCTTTATATAGAGCAATTCATTATTCATTTTTGAAATATTTTTTGAAATTAATTTGTGATACAATTTTTTGAATTAGCCATAATGTAGTAATCTAAAATTAAGACATTTTTCAAAAAATCTTATAAAATTTTCCATTTTTTTTTCTCCATTGACTATTAATTTTTGACATTTAAATTTGTTCCCCATTTGACTACATTCATTTTTCCATTTAATTTTTTGCATTTCAATTTACTTATACATTTTGTATTTGAATCCTTAATAATTATTTTCTTTGATTTAAATTAAAAAATTATTTCTTTTTCAAATAAATTGATCATTAGGTCAACATTTTTTTTATTCACACGTGCACATTTATTCACTCATTCATTTTCCATTTCATCCACTCATTTTATGTATGTATAGTACATGCATCAAGGGCAGATAATCTCTAAATCAAATGAATACTATCTAAGACTAGTTACATTTATATAAACCAATAATCTGAGTGAACTATGAAAACTATGCTGTGATTTTCAAGAAAACAGTGAAATTCATGTGAAATTCAAGTGATTCAACTGTGAAATTCAGTGAATTTGTGATTTTCATGTAAATATTGTGAATTGTTACCAAACTGAAAATTCAGCATGGGAGACAAAATTTCTGAGGAGGAAGCGAAAAAAATTATTGAAGCATTTGAAGCTTTGAAATTAAAACCAAAATGCGATACACCAGAAGATCTCAAGAAATGGCTAGAGGAGAAGTCGCAACTTGGAGCAACAGCGAAAAAAAAAACCGAAAAAACTGAGCAAATGGATGAGACAACAAAACAGTATGTGAATTTTCATAGGATTTCAACATTTTCTGGATCGCCGAGAGGAGAAACAAGTTATGAACTATGGCGATACGAAATCCAATGTTTACTCAACGAAAAAGTATACAGACATGATCAGATTCTACAAGCCATCTGGAGATCAGTGAAAGGAGAAGCAGCTAACATCCTCATGAGACTCGGACCAGGAGCAACAATAGATAACATCATTCAGAAAATGAACTCCATCTATGATACTATTGACAGTTGTCAAAGAATACTTGGACAATTCTATAGTGCTCAACAAGAAGAAAATGAAAGTGTTTCTGATTGGGGATGTAGACTTGAACAGATCATAAATAAAGCTGTGATGCATGGTGAAGTTCGACAGTCTCAAGTTGATGATATGTTACGTCATGCATTCTGGGATGGACTTAGATCCGACTTGAAGGATGTATCTGGATACATCCATGACAAACTCCTTTCATTTGATGAACTTAGATCTGAACTAAGAGCAATTGAACAGGACCATGAGAGAAGAAAAGTAAACAAAGGAAAGAAAGTTGGACCGACCGTTATGAGTGCAACTCATGACGAAGATGAAGCATCCGGCAGGGACGACATCGGAGGGATGTTATTGAAACTAACAGCTGATGTACAACAACTGAAAGATGACCGTGAACAGCGACCTCAACATCCATACTATAGAAACAACAACTTCCAAAGGAACAATAGAGCACGCTTTCAAAGACCAGTTTTACCTCGTCCACAAATACCCATACAACAACAACAACAACAGTTTGGACAACAACAATAACAGAGTTCATTTAGAGGTCAACGAGGAAATTACTTCCAATCAAGACAAAAACGACCTGGACGAAGTTCAGTTGGACCTAATGGACTACCCATATGTTACAGATGTGGACAGGAAGGTCACGTTCAGTATGGATGTCGAGTGAGGACTGACCACTTCAACATGCCGTTAAACTACAAAGGACTAGCATCGAGAGGCAGACGCTAGGCCACGGTCAACCAACACAGGGCCTCACTGATTTAAATCACCAAATTCCAGGACTGATGGGAGAACAGAATATTATACACATTAACATCAATGGTGTAGAAACAGCAGCTTTACTGGACACTGGAGCTACAGTGTGTACCATCAACACTGACTTTTACAATTCTTACCTACAAGATGTTCCACTTCATTCATTGGACGACATTGTTAAAATCAAATGTGCAGACGGAGGGAACATGCCATACTTAGGATACATCAAAGTAACTGTCAGCAAGGAAGATATCAATTCACCAAATACAAATGATTGCCGTATGTTAGTAGTACCGACAACAGATTACAGCAAGAAAGTTCCAGCAATAATTGGTACAAATTTTATTAAGAATATCATGAACTGTGTGAAACAACAAAATGGTGAAAGATTTCTGCAAAATACCCAAATGAAAACACCATGGTACTTAGCATTTAGATGTGTCGCTTTACGAGAGAAAGAACTTAACCGCAATAAAACATTTTAGGAATTGTTAAATCATCAGAGACTCGTAGTATAATCATACCACCATACAAGGAAGTGACGATAACAGGATACATAGATAGACAGATACCATACCAATCTGTTTGTGCAGTACTTCAGAAAACTAATGGATCTGTTATACCAGATGACCTTGACATTTCTCCATCCCTAGTGTCATACAGATACAAAGACAACTATGAAGTAGATGTCAACATCAGCAACATCACTACAAGAACTGTCAAGATACCACCGAAAGCATTGTTGTGTGAATTACATCCTGTACTGATTGAAGATTTTCAACCACAAAATACCTCATCAAATTCGGAAAATCAAGATGTAATGGATTTACTGAAAATTTCATCAACCAATCTGATACAAAATCAACAACAATATGGATACAGAATATTGGAACAAAACAAAGACATTTTCTCAACTAGTGATACAGACATTGGTCACAATAATAGAGTACAACACCAGATAAACATAAACGATGAAGTTCCTTTCAAGCAAAGACACAGGAGAATCCCACCATCAATGTTTCAAGAAGTTCGAGACCATCTACAGCAATTACTAACCGCAGGAATCATAAGAAGATCAGAATCACCTTGGACTAGTAACGTCGTACTGTGTAGAAAGAAAAACGGTGACCTGCGCATGTGTGTTGACTATAGACAGTTAAACGCAAGAACAATTAAAGATGCTTATGCACTTCCCAGAATAGAAGAAATATTAGACTCTCTTGGTGGCAACTCATACTTTTCTGTACTCGATATGAAGAGTGGATATCATCAAGTGGAATTATTTGAAAATCATAAACAAAGAACAGCATTCACAGTAGGACCTTTGGGATTTTTCGAGTATAATCGCATGCCATTTGGTTTAGCTAACGCTCCTGCAACCTATCAACGACTAATGGAAAACTGTTTAGGAGATCTTAATCTGAACATTTGTTTCATCTACCTTGATGATCTTATAGTATTTCCTAAAACTTTTGAAGATCATGTTAAAAGACTGCAAAGCATATTCCGATGTATAAGAGAGAACAATTTAAAACTTTCACCTAAAAAATGTTAATTTTTCATGGACAAAGTAAAATACGTAGGACATGTAGTTTCCAAAAATGGAATCCAACCAAATCCAGACAAAATTGAAAAAGTTGTGAATTGGTCAAGACCAACCAAACCCGATGAAGTTAGACAGTTTGTTGGATTCGTTGGTTACTATCGACGTTTTATTAAAGACTTCACAAAAATCGCAAAACCATTAAACCAATTGATGCCACCCACTTCACAGAAGAGCCGAAAGAATTCCAAAGCATCGCCATCTTGGAAATGGGGAGAAGAACAAGAGAAATCATTTCAACAACTCAAGAAACATCTATCATCACCACCAATATTAGGATTTCCAAATTACAATGAACCATTTGAACTTCATACAGACGCCTCTTTGTTAGGACTTGGTGCAGTTCTCTATCAGCTACAAGACAATACCAAAAGAGTAATAGCTTACGCAAGTAGAGGTTTAAGCAAATCCGAAAAACGCTACCCTGTACATAAACTGGAATTTCTAGCCTTAAAATGGAGCATTTGTGAAAAATTCAAAGATTATCTCTATGGATAAACTTTTAAAGTTTATACAGACAATAATCCTCTAACTTATGTTCTGTCAACAGCACATCTTGATGCAACAAGTCAACGACGGATAGCAAATCTAGCATCTTTTAACTTTGATATCATTTATCGACCAGGAAAATTATCCAACAACGATGCAGATAGCTTGAGCCGTTTACCTGGACTGACAAACCAAAACTATGAAGAAACTTGCAACATCTCAAAAGAAGCAATACAATCCATTTGCAATGCCATGAATGTGTAACCTTATGCAGAATGTCTTGCCATTGATTGTGAATCTGTAAAGGATGATTTGTATCAGCCAGAAATTAATGAAGAAATAGACATCACAACAGCCCAATAAAATGATCCAGTTTTGAAATTTTGGTTTCCATACATCAGGAGTAAAGTCAAACCATTCAGAAAAGAGATACCAACAACTCCAGAACATATGACAATATACAGAAATTTTGAGAAACTGAAAATTATCAATGAAATCATATACAGAGAATCTCTTGTCCAGAAAAAGAAGAAATATCAACTATTACTACCATCATCGTATATACCAACAATTCTGAAATCACTACATGATGACATGGGTCACCCTGGTAGAGATAAAACAACTTCATTGATACAAGACGATTCTTCTGGCACAGAATGACAGCTGACATAGAGGAATACATTCAAAAATGTCAAAGATGCATATTGCGAAAATCACCTGAAAACCACAGAGCACCTCTTGTAAACATTGAAACTTTTCAACCATTAGAACTTTTGTGTTTAGATTTTCTTACGCTAGAAACATCAAAAGGAGGTTACGAAAATGTACTTGTCATCACTGACCATTTTACCAGATATGCACAAGCCATTCCGACAAAAAATCAAACTGCAAAAACAACAGCTGATGTATTATTCAATAACTTCATCATCCATTATGGAATACCAAAGAAAATCCACACCGACCAAGGAGCAAATTTTGAAAGTAACCTTATCAAAGAACTGTGTGAAATTACTGGTGTGATGAAATCAAGAACTACACCTTACCACCCAATGGGAAATGGACTCTGTGAAAGATTCAATAGAACTTTAATCAAAATGTTAGGAACTTTACACCCAGAACAGAAGAAAGACTGGAAGAAACATATTGGTCCGATAGTTCACTGTTATAACTGTATGAAACAATCTTCAACAGGACAGACCCCATTCTATCTTATGTTTGGCAGAGAACCCCGACTACCTATTGACTTAGCTTTCAAAACAAATCCATATGAAGATAAACAGACAATGACTCATTACATAGAGAAACGTAAAGAAAGACTTCAAACATCATACAATTTGGCACAACAGAATGTAAGACAATCTCAGGAAAAACAGAAAGATTTTTATGATAGAAAAGTAAGGGGGGCAACACTCAAAGCAGGAGATAGAATTCTTGTCAAGATAGTGTCTTTCACTGGAAAACACAAAATCGCCGACAAATGGGAGAGTGAACCATACCTAGTACTTTCACAACCAAATCCAGATATTCCTGTATATAGAGTCCAACGAGAAGACAAATCAGGAAAAGTGCGAACTTTGCACAGGAATTTATTACTTCCTTTAAATTTTATACCACCAGAAAGAATCAACATAATACCAAAACCAACACCAAGAAAGAGAAAATTGAAGAACAAAGCAGAAGAGCCAATTCCAATTGAGCCTGTAAAATCAGACACAGACAGTGATGAAGACATGGACTTCCCACATGACGTCATACATGTTCCTCGCACTGCTGTAGAGAAGACCTATGGGGAAGATGTAGATAGCATGGATGCAGGTGATATAGTGGAACCTGTCCATGAACCACAGATTGCAGAAGAAGATGAGGAAGCTCATCTTTTAGATGCAAATTCTGAAGAAAACGAAGAACAACAGCCGGCTGATCAAGATGCTATCCAGCATTTGGATACTGAAAATAATGACGAAGACGCAGAATCCCAAGAACATGAAGATTAACCAGAGCCCCAAATTCGTAGGTCATCAAGAGTTAGGAAAAAACCAACCTGGATGAACACAGGCCAATTTTTTGTAAACCAACAAGTAGTAGAGACAAGTTGGAAAGACAAAGCTGAATTCCTATTGAAAGCAACTAAAGAACCCGCTTTGAAAGACCATTGTGATAAAATATTGGATGGACTTTTAAAAGTTCTTGTGAAATAGACTTTTTATATCTTTTTAAACAGAAAAATGATGGGACATCATTTTCAAGCAGGGGGGAGAGTGTAATAGGGTACATTTTATGATGATAAATACATTCATGCATTGTTCACATTTCATCATCTACATCATCATCATCCTACACTTCATCTATATTTTACATGTACATATTTAGAAACAGACTATCCATATAACTCCTTGTCTTTTATGCACCTATCAAGTAATTATTATTTAATTATTTATTCTAGTGGCTTCTGATATTTTATAGCCTTAAGCCATTTAACCTGTATGGTCACTTTCATACATGTGCACATGATCAGGTGGTTTACTTTAGCCAATAGTATGTTTTTATAACTTTTCCCGCTTTAACTGAGTAGCCTTTGTGACAGACCAAGGCTAGGCTTCATTTGAGAAAGACATGTTTTCAACAAGAGACTTATAACTTAATATTTGAACCTTACATTTAGGAAGAAGTCAGTTATAGTAAGTGTACTATTTTTGGTATTCTTAAACTTTTATAAATACTTATTTGATATTTTCTGTAATTGTTACATTTGGCTAATTCTACTTTTTTAGGTTATAATATCTTATTTATGATAGAATGTATTTTATTAAACATCCCAGTAATTCATAATCTTGAATCTAAGCTATAATATTTCATTTCTAATATATGTGAAAAGTTAGCTATTGTAACCATATTACTTGTAGTTAAGCAGTACCATATTCAGCAGCTATAAGCATGATGTGAAACCTTGTTCCATAAACAGGTGATCGTGACAAAGTTATATTTTATTTACATTTATAATTTGTATCTTACAATAATGTAATCTGAAAGGAGGTACATTGAAAGTTTATGTTTTTATTTAATCAAATATTATATTGAATATAATATGGAGCATATTTCTATATTTTTGTAAATTGTGTTCAAGGGCAGTAACTCTGATTTACCTTGAAAGTATAACATGTATTACATCCAGAGTTATCCTTCTTTATAAATAGATTGATTAGTGAACTCTGAGAAGTGATGTATTACTTGTAGGTATATTTGAGTATGATTGTACATGAATATTTTTATGCTGATATCTATTAATTATATTACAGGGTTTAATCCTTTAATCCCTATATCTGAATAAATGAAGAACCCTTAAGTGGATTTGTTTATCTTTGGGACAACCCACTATCACACTATGCATTATATACATCCCCAAAGTAAACATTGTGAAGAAACGTCTGTATACATGTATGTCGTTTATCGCCATTATCAATTCGTACAAATGATCGGTCTATTTTTAAAGTGTCCATCAGTATGCAAACCAATTACGGCATAACGGGACAAAGTCAATAATTTTTTAATCAAATCATTATGATTGCTTATCTTCCTATACTCATATAAACTGTGAAGTCCGACAGGACAGTGCATGCTTCTGACACCGAAGATTGTTAAACAAACATTGACCACGCGACGAGTTAACAGGTGGCTGGTTATGTAATGGCGAATACAATGGCTAGAATTTGTTAGATGCAAGGAACAGTGGTCAGAATGCATAAATATTCTAATACATGAAATAAAATTGAATTAAAACACTTTACCACTTTTCATTTTTCTCTTACAGGTGTTTACCTGGATATACCATTTTTAGAACAGTGAAATATAGTTCACAATCGATCAATTACAATTTAAATTGTTTTGATAATAAGCTGTGATTATGATCTCATTGTTTACGGGATTTTTTCATTGATAATAAGCCGCGATTTAACTAGAGCGAGTATATATGCAGATAAATTAATACCGGGTATGTTAAAAAGAATAAATCACACTTTTCTTTTGATTGTATTGTCAGACTTTATCAATGAAATGAGTTTCTGTATAATTTTTATAATCTTGTTGCAAACTATATTTTAATTTTAAAATTACAGGCAGCTGCATTAGACCATGATTATTTCCAGATTCTTTTTTCAGAATATACAGTGGATCCCTCATTGAAGGTAAACAGAATGGGTAATTAAGGATCATAAATGATATACTATAAAATTATTCTTTAAATCATATTTGATAGCTGATAAAAAAAATTCTCTAGCACTTGTTCCTTAATGACGATACAAGAAAAATGCATGATATAAACAATCAATGTGCAAAATGAATTTGAAATGGAATCCTCTTATTTGTTTACAGGTTGGCGACATCATGAAAAACAATCGCGGAGAGGCTTGCAGTAAGTGGTTCTGTGATAGGAACTACATGGAGATCTAGAGATTGACCGCACCAAGATTTGGAGACAAACTTTAAATCACCGTTAGAAAAAAATTATTTAAAAAAAACTATGCGAGTCATTAACCATCCGCAAACTAGTAGAGTCCACTGCAAACCGTCAAAAGTATTAAAGACAAATTTTGTATACCTTTAAACACAGTATGAATTTAAAATTATTCAAGTGTAGACTGTTTATTTTACACTAAAGAACCACTTTAGATGCACCTGTTGAGTTTCTAAAAGTTGTAAAGGTCAAATATGCACTTTTATTTCTATATAAAAACACAACAATATAAAATAGCTTCCTCGTTGTGGTTTAATTGTTTTTGAGAACAGGCAAGTGTTCGTTTATATTTTTAAAAATCTGCTAATTACAAATGAGAGAGGTAAGGACATATAAAATTTGTCAAATTATAACTGCACAAAACATATCTGCTGTTATATCTGTATAAACAATTTATCTGGCTGTAACATGTATAACATATTAATTTTACAATATAAATGATACAGACTTAAAGAGAGAGAACAACATATTAAAATCCAGAATAACTTTAGCTAGTCTGCTTTGCTGACAGATCTCGAAAGGTTACGTTCATATTTTAATTTGTAATAACAACCACTTAATGAATGAAAAACCTTAAATTTAAAGTCAGTTAAAAAGATTCAAAATTCAGTTCATAAGCTTCACTAATAAATCATGATGACATCTTTAATGTACATGTATAAAATAAGTTGAATTAACATTAACGATAAAAACACCCTCAATGTTAATCAAATCTGAAAGGAACCTTGGAAAAAAGACAGATATGGAACTCTCAATACTACAATACCGAGGTCGTTTTCCAAATGAGATGGGGAATGGTTAGATCGGGTCGAAAGTCAGTTTTACAACCATATCAAGTAGTTATACAATTTTTTCTATGCTATAGAAATATGCACAGAACACGTTGATAACTAAACCAGACACTGGTGTTCCGGGTGCTCAAACTATTTGTTACTAGTCCAGCACTCAAAGGATCTATTGCGAATAATAAAAAAAATACCTTTTGGGGAGATAGATTTCCTGGAAAAAGTCACTTTTGAAATTCAAAGTTATTTTGTTATTTTTGATGGAACATTTCGAAATTTTTCGAATTTGCATTTTTAACCTATCATATTGCTCTTGCAATTTTATTAGTAATCTTCAAAGTTCAAAGTTCTGGATACCTCAGTAGGTTAAACCGCTGGCCATGTCACGCATATTTTTTGTGCCCTGGTTCGATACCATCTGTGGCCGTACATTTTCTTTTTTTTAAATTAACGGCATTTATAAATACCGGTTTTGGGGGGGGGGGGGGGAATTTTTTTTTTTTTGCAGAATTGTGCATTTTGTATATTTAACTTCGATCTTCTTCCTTAAAAGCACATTTGCTCTTTAGATTTAAGATATCGATGGAAAAAGTATATACTTATCTACATTTAAAATCAATCAACCGGAACTATACCCTAGTGTAAGAACGCTTTGTTTAAGGACAAGAATCATTCACTATGTGGTACTCAAGACAAGTGCCACGTAGAAAAATAATGCCGAACAAAAAGTGCTGCGTTTGCCATTCAAAAACAAGTCTGGGAAATGGTACCATTGTGGGAGAAGTATTGCAATGTAGATGTAGTACATTCTGCGGAAAGAACGTGTGCATTGGCGACATTATATGTCAAAAATGCAGCAGAAAGGTTTTTAGAAAATGAAAAAAATGGGGTTGGGTTAGTTAGGATTTTCCGTCCCCTTACCATCCCGGCATCAGTTACGTACCCTCATACAACGGATGTAGCTGTAAATACTGAAAGGAGTTTTGTTGAATGTTCGGTGAATGATGAAAGTGTTCAAACCTCGCGTATAAATCCCTCTACATCTCCAAATATTGCTCTTCCCGTTATGTCTGTTCGAAATACTAAGGCGACGTGCATCATTTGTCGCAAAGAGTCAAATGTTTTGTGTAGCATTCCACGTTGCGTGTCAATCATTGTGAAAAAAATAATCTCAAATAAAAAATTCTTGTGAAAACATTGCTTCTGATTAAAGCATATGAATGTGTTCTTGTTGATACGGATCTGTTTCATAAATTTTGAATTATCATGTTCAAAACTGAATGAGTTATAAGGAAAATAGATAACCGACTTTAAAGTCATTGTGGATTCGGCATATGTGAGAATCTAATCATCGTAATTATAATCCTATAATAACGGGAATGAAGAAAAATAACACATTCCTTATTTTCTTTAAGGATATCGTGTTAATGTTTTCAATAGAATAAAAGAAAATTGATGCATAAAACGACCTTTGAAATCGCGTCACGCGAGACAATAGTTGCTAATGTGTCCATGGTTGTAAATAATCGCTTATAAAGTTCATGTATCGTATCATAGAAAGTAAACTGAAAATAAAATTTAAAGATAATAAAGTAAAAAAAAGCGTCCATAACTCATACTGCTAGGACAACGACTGTGAAACTTTTTTTTCCAATCACTATACATTATGAGACCTAGAACCTAAGAGTTGTCTATGTATTGCCTAAAATCAAGAAGTGGATCGAAAATCGATATACTTTTTTGTAAAGACAGAAACCAATACCGGTTCTATACATGTAGGTCAATTCTTTTGTTATACAATAGATCCTTTGTCATAAAATATTCCAGTGTAGCATTAACAATTACTCAAAAAGAGTCATATCATATGAGTTTCAGTAATAAGAACGATGATTCTATGAAACAGAAAAACAGCAAAGAAATGAGGTAATCAATAAATTAGAATCTATGAAAACAAAACCATGACCTGAGCTTTGTATATGTAAAGAATACTGTGAGCTCTGTATCTCACTTATAACTTGAAGATTGACACTCAAATTCTCATTAAGTATTAACAAATGCTTCACTGAACCATTGTAAACATTGAAAAAGGGAAAATGAATTTTGACTAATATCGTAAACGTGTCCTTCAGGGAATTTTAAAAAAAATGGAATTTAATCAATTAGTCCATTGTGATTTTTATGTCGTATTTTCACGGAACTGTATGGGCGACATTCATCATACTGGTCAGTGACGCCTCCACCATATTGACTACAATTGTTGTCTTCCAGTTTTGACTCAGATAGAGATTTTGATGATTTGATAATGTAAATTTAAGGTCTTTGTCATGTTTAATTACGGGTGAGTAGATTGTCGATGATGATGGACTGTTGCAATAATCATATTCGAATTCGTTAAAGTTCAGCATTTCTGCCTAGTTGACGGTAATCTGGTTGGGCTAGATATTTTATTTATCGCTTTGTCCATTCTGTTTGGTTCAGTGTTGTCACAGAAGTTACTGGGTAAATCGAAATTTCTTGATGGATCACGTATTTTTGGTTCTCTTACTTAAGGAATAAGGAATCATTCTTTGAGTATTATGAGGTTGTAATTTCGGTCGAGGCTTGATCAAATCCAATAAAGCCCGAAGGGCTTTATGATAGATTTGATCAAGCCCGACCGTGTTTGATCATTTGGGTATTATGAGGTGATCAATGTCATAAGCAAAATTTGTTCTTAACACAATCATTATTACGTAATAATTTGGTAACATTTGATGGTTTAATCATTTATAGATATTTGGCTCAAGTCAAAATTTGGAATATCACATTGAGCGTTGAATTTTATTATGTTAATCAGTTTATTTACGGTAATCCTTTCGATTCGTTTGATCGCATATCGGTTGATAATCACAGTTGCATCTTGTACGACAACCGTGTTCATATATAATATCCATAAGTGCATAGGTTGCCACATTATTTTCCAAATGAGCCGATGTATGCTGGAAAAATACATAATTTTATTCATGTCAATGTGTCAAACGTTTTATATGAGGAATAAGGAATCATTCTTTGAATATTGTGAGGTGATAATTTTGGTAGGGGCATGATCAAACTCAGTAAAGCCCGAAGGGCTTCATGATAAATTTGATCACACCCGACCATGTTTGAACACCTTATAATACCCAAAGAATGATTCCTTATTACTTATATCTATATAATTTTAGCAATTGTACGATTTAATATTAAAATAGTCATTGATAAAATGTATTGGGCTATACATTGCAAAACCGACCCGTAGTGCTATCACAGACAAAGACACTGGAAAATGTAAATATATAAAACTATGCAAAGTTTTGTTAAACTACTCAATAGCAGAGTTGTAAGGACGGCTATTTGCTCTAAAAAGGTTACTGTTGGTTTTGCATCATACACATGCATTTGAGATTCAAAATAATTTAAAATCTAAACGAGCATTTCTTTTCAATTACATTATTTTGTTCCCTTCTAGTCGCAAAAATGCCATAAGATAACCACTAAGGTCAGAAACTGTTTTTGAACAATTTGAAAATTTATTTTATACGTTTATTTTTTCCCGTGATATTGTTTTAAATTAACAGCTGTTAATTGGATTATCTAAAATATACGGAAATTTTAAAATTTTAAAACTTAATGGTTAATTAGCTAGGGTACGATACTTCTCCCTCTTGAATATTAATTGATGTTAATGATAATTAATTGATTTGCCATGGGCAAAAATATAGAGAAATAGTTTTGAGGAAAAATCAGGTCCCTAGTCAAAGATTTGTACAAGACATACATGTATATTAATATATGCAACAAATTTATTCCAACATGGACCTATCCTTCAGTATCGTTAGTACATCAAAAGGCAGTTTTGAAACAAATTTTATAGACTCACAATAAATAGCAGCACTTAGAATGCATCAGTATTTCGCAAATCAGAAACTGTTCTGTGCAGTTACACTTATAGCGGCAGCCATGTCCATAGAAACCATTCACTGGTAAAAAAAAATTCCCAAACAAACCGATGATTTCTAAAAGTTGAATTATTGATATAAGCAATCTGGCAAAGGATTCAAGGAATAAGTCATTTGAAGTAATTTATAAATTTTTACTACACTAAGTACGTTCCACAGTGATTTTTAACCGGGTTTTTCACAGGAAAAATACGGTTATTGAAATGGTGAAAATGGCAGTCGGACGGTTGGCTGCCATAAGGGTATGCTTATTGTACGGATAACTCCTCCCACAGTTTTCAAGATAGTAAATTAATGTTTCGCTGATCAATTTGACATATATCAGAAATGTGCATATTACTTGGAATTTGATTTTTGATAATTTATGAAAAAAATACCAGCTGTTGAACTTGGTCATTTTCTCGCAGAATATTGCAAATAGGGCACCCCTATTGTACGGATAATTTTTCCTACAGTTTTCAAGATAGGAAGTTGATGTTTTGCGGATCAATTGGACATATATCAGAGATGTGCATATTACTTGGATTTTGATGAAAAATGACAATAACAAACTGTCAACCATTTCAATAATCCATAAAACGAAATACAAATTGAAAGCAGAGCAACACGAACCTTTAATAAGATAGAGGTCGGATCAGGTGCCTAAGAGTAGTGAGCATCCTCTGCATCTTTAAATACCTGCTGTTGAACTTTTTTTCGCAGAATATTGCAATTAGGGATCTTTATTTCTCTGGATAGGTAGTGTTTATTATTTCAGGGTTGACAAATGGATTATAGATACAGTTAACGTAAAAGAAAAACCGGTTTGTTGTCACATTTACAGCTTTTCACTTGTTATATATCATTCAAAAATTATAAATATCAGATAAACAATTCCTTTCTAAATTAAAGTGCAATATTCAGAACGTTTCGAGCATAGATGAAATTCAGTTTATGATTTTTGACATAAGCAAATTAAAATAATTACATGTATGTTTTTAAATGAAGTTAAAATTGAAATGTGGCGATAACGAACTCTGTTCTAAATCAAATGTCCAAAGGAAAAATACAAAAATTAGGAGCAGGACAAACACGGATCTCTACATAAATTAGAGGAAGGATCGGGTGCCATGAAGGAGTGAGCATCCTCTGCTGACCGGTCACACCCGCCGTGTGCTCTTTGTCGTAATCGGGAAAACGTAAAAATCCGTAGACAATTCGGTAAGAAATAATGGCCTAGCAATAAATATTAAAAACGTCAGTCAGCATTCAATCTAGCGGAAGATTGTATTTGCTGACAAGGTCGTTGTAGACCACAGAACATACCAAATGATGACTTCAATCGAGACTCTTGTTTAATCAACTTGTTTTTCAGTAGTTTGCCTCGTTTTAGAAATTGATCATACGTAGAGCATGCCCTTGCATATCGAATCAACTGAGAGACAAAAGTTCCATATGTAGGTGGTGAAGGTATATCGCTACATAAGTAAGGATTTTTTTCTTCATCGAGCCTCCAGGCTTTACTCTGGTTTAAATGGAATATCATGTCATACTAAGTCCACGTGTACCTTCTTTAAAAATGGTCACAATAAAAGATACTATTTACAACTGAGTGGTTCTCATACCCTATATATGCAGGTAACTGACCATTGTCCGTGTCTTTTGTCAAATTAATATTGTGCATCACTAAGAAGATGCCAAAGTTGTCAGAGCCTAGTCCTATTTCTGCCTACATTGTTTAACTTTTCGTCTCTGAGTCGGAGAAAATCGATATTCAGGAAAATGATGACAATGGTAGAGAAAATTCGAATCGTCCAAATACAAGAAGCAACGCTTCGACAGGGAAAGGTCCTGGGAAAAACAAAAAAAGTGCCATGTAAAGTCTTGTGAAAAAACAGTGAAACGAAAAAAGTTATGATAAAGTCTATACAAACAAAAAACAAAAAGATCCGTTTCAAATCTATTCTTTTACGTATATCATATAATCATTCTCAATAAACACAGGAGAGCGCTGAATGTAGTACGTCCGGTATGAACCAAATGCCGATGGAATAATTTTTTGAATGAAGCTAATACAAACACATATGAAATGTTTTCCACTGACAATGATCCCGAAGTTGTGTTTGATGATGAGAAATCTGAATTTTGTATGCCGAAAATTGTTGAAGATGAAACAAAATTTTGTGAACCAATATTTGAAAATTTATCTAAATAAATTCAAATGGGATGCATCCAAAAGGCAGACATTTCAAAATACATTGATGAAATGAAGATCCCAGAAAATTGTAAAAATCTTATTCCTCCTATGATAAATTCTGAAATATGGATTAATTTAATTTGTTTCCAAACGTGCAGCAAAGGGATAAAACTCTTCAGGAATTTCAAAAAGTCTTGGGACTGGCAATTGTACTAATGATTGCATTAGCAGAAATGTTTAAAACCAATAAATTGGAAATAAAAAAGGCTAAGATAGCTCTGTCAGATGCTATAATGTTGGCATGTAATGCTATGTACGAGATGAACATTTAAAGAAGATATCTATTAAAACCTTACGTACAGAAACGTTTTCAGCAGTTATGTTTGGCATCTGCTACTATTGAGGAAAAAACATTTTGAATGGATATAAAATAAAATTTGAAGAAAAACCTTTTTCAAAATCGAAGTACCAAAACCAATAAAATTTAATCAAAGTCAAGCTGAAATTATTAATGAAGAAGGTTCTGAGCTTTTGTCAAAAGGAGCAATATCTAAATCAAATTCTGAAAAGGGAGAATTCATTTCGAATATATTTACACTGTATTGTAGAAATGAAAAATGGAAAATTCTAACCAGTGATTAATTTAAAGCTTCTGAATGAATTTGTTAAGTATCATCATTTCAAAATGGAAAGTTTAGAAATGGTATTGGCTACGGTAAAAAAGAATTCATATTTTGTTAGTATAGATCTGAAGGATGCTTGTTTATCAGTTCCTGTTTTTGAAGGTGATAGAAAATATTTAAAGTTTTTGTGGAAAGGAGTACTGTACCAATGCAATGCATTATTTTTCGGTTTGGCTTCAGCTCCTCGAGTTTTCACAAAATTTAAAAAACCAATTTTCTCTTTTATTCGGCACAAGAGTATTTCTTCATTCTATTACATAGATGATTCATTGATAGAGGCTGAAAATTTCATACTTTGCAAGGAAAATGTAAATTACCTTGTGGAACTATTGACGAAGCTTGCATTTGTTATCGATAGAGACAAATCTGTATTAACTTCATCGACTAGAATTCATTATCTAGGTCATATAATAGATTCTGTGGAATTTAAAGTTTACTTATCAATGAGAGAGAGAGAGAGAGAGAGAGAGAGAGCGCTAAATTAATTGATCTTTTTACCTCATCAATGTATGCAATTAATTTAGCTGGTTTTTGTAAAGATATCTTGTTAAAGAAAAAGTCAATGCTTTAAGAACAGTAGATAATGATTATGACAGTGCCATATATCTTTCTAAACTTTCTAGAAATGATTTATCTGGTAGAAAAATATTGTAAAGAAGAAAAACAGAAAATGGATAAGGAATCCTCAGATTGATTTTTACAGTCATTTCATGCATATCTTTAGGAAATATATGCTATGCTATTTTATTGATATGCTATGCAATTTCAATGCAATGCAAAGATATTTGTATGCTATCCTATGAGAAATTGAAATGAAGATTTGAACAAAAACGCCTCCATATATAGAAAATTTCCAAACATTTCGACGAAAAATTATATGAAGTCAAAATTTACCACTAATCTGGAAAGTGAACATTTAGTTTATAAAATAAAAGCATTTAAAACCGAGTTAAAATCATGTTTTATGCTATGCTTTGGTATGATATGGTATGATATGACGAATGAGATTGTATGCCACGCTATGAGATTCCAAGGTGTTTGGAGCAATTTGCAAATCAACATTTTTTTCCTGATATTGATATTTTTGCTTCCAGATTAAATAAGCAGTTAGGTAATTATATGCATCTTGGTTTCCTGATCCAAATGCTTTGACATCAGATGCATTTTCAATAAATTGGGTAGATTTTAATCCATACTTTCAGTTTGATTGGGAAGATTCTTCAAAAATAGAAGACGACAAGGTGAGCCAAGCTTTTCTTCCAAAGTAGGGAACCCAGTGTTTCCAAAACTACTAGGGCGATTAATAGCAAATCCAATTAAGTTGCCAGTTAGACCAGACTTACTGCTTTTGGTTCACAACAATCAGTTTCACCCCTAAACTTAAGAAAGTTGTTTCTATGCGTTTGTCTTGTATCAGGGATAGACTAATAAACACAGGTTTATCAGAAAACTATACCAAATATATCGTACAGTCATGGAGAACTAATACAAATAGAAAATATGATTTTATTTTGCATAAGTGGAATATTTGGTGTCATCAAAGGCAAATTAATTCCATGCAACCATCTTATGTAATAATAAATTATCTATCAAGTTTAGCAGAGAAAAAAAATTTCTAATCATACTGTAAATGCACAGAAAGCTGCAAAAGTTTAAACAATTTCAGCTTGTGGAAATTTTTCATATTTATTAAGCCCAGTGATTTCTAGATTCGTGAAGGGAGTGTTTTTGAGTAATACACCAAAACCAAAATATACTGTAACATGGGATGTTAGCAGAGTTTTGAATTGTCTAAAAACTCTTTATACTTTACAAAAATTAAATTTAAAAGATCTAACTTTGAAATAGTCAGTTTTGCTTACTTTAACAACAACACAGAGAGTTCAAGCTTTGATATCTCTAAATATTAAAAATATGGCTGATTTTGGTGAATACGTGGTGCTCACAGTATCATATCTTTTAAAAACATCAAGACCGAGTCATGATGTACAACGAATTAAGATCAGTGCATTTCCCGATAAGAGCTGTTTTATATACACTAAGATACTATTTAGAAGTTACAAATGAAAAGAGGAAAACCAATAAATTGTTAATATAATTTAAAACTTATACATTTGCGAGATAGCATAAAGAAATATTGAAAAGATCTGGCATTATTGAATCAATATTCTCTGCACATTCATTTAGAAGCGCTTCAACTTCTGCAGCATTTGCAAGAGGTGTGCGATTGAGGGAAATTTTAGAAACTGCTTACTGGGCAAATGCAAAGACTTTTTATACATATTATAGGAGAGAAACGAAGCAGTTAAGTCTTTCTCTGATACCGTATTGAGATCAACAAACAATTAATTTCTTTTTCTCCAGGAGGAAGCATCAAAGGAATGTGACAATGGCGGATGTTTTATTGGGAATTGTGATGGACGTTTACAAGATATGTGATATTTCCGAGTGACTTACCTTTGCGGAAATATTGCGTAAAATATATAGGCTATAACACTGTGCCGGATAGTTGTGCCAGTGCCAAGGTGGCATTTTTGCATCCGTCTAAGCTGCATATATCGAAAAATACAAATATGTCATATGATAGACCATTGCTTAAAGAGTTTACAGCCATCTTTGTTATCATTGGATCTCACCTGTCAGGTGAGATATTTACCTTTCAAAAATAAATTCCTACAGGAAAATAATTTTTCCCATAGGAAAAACAATATTCCTATAGGAAATTTCAAATTTCCTATCGGATGACAAGAACTTCCTATAGGAATTTCAATTCCGATAGGATTTGATAAAATCCGATAGGAAATCTTAATTTCCTATAGGAAAACTACCTGTCTGAATCAAATTCCTACAGGAAATACCTTTTTCCTAAACGAAATGTCATTCCTATAGGATTTTTAAAATTCCTATAGAATTGTCAATATTTCCTGTAGGAGAATCATTTTTCCTATGGGAATTATCATTTTCCTATGGGATATTAATTATCAAAGTTAAACATCTCACCTGTCAGGTGAAACACACTAAAAACAAACGTGGTTATATACTCTCTAGACAATGGTTTATCATTTGGTATATACGGATTTTTCCGAAACTGCATCTGAAGTGGGTGCAAAAATGCCCTGGCACTGGCATAATTATCCGGGACAGTGTTCTATGTTAAATGATTTTGGATATTAGTATTGTCTAATTAAATGTCTTGTTTTTCTGATAATTGGGTCATATTGTTATTTAAAAGGATATCGAATATCTATTTGTTAATCTCTTCAGGTTCTAAATTTGTATTATTTTAAAGATTCCATTTAAACCAGAGTAAAGCCTAGAGGCTCATTGATAAAAATGGAACCCTCATCCAAGCATCTTTTAGGATGTGATGGATGAGGGTTATTTTCCGAATTAGCCGAAAGGCTACGAGGGTTTAGATATTCTCCCAAGCTTATTTTCATAGATGAGTTCCCATCATAAAAAAACAAATTTAGATCCTGAAATTATTACTTTAAAATGACACGGACAATGGTCAGCTACCTGTAATCTTGATCACTTTTAAAGAGGTACATGTGGACTTTGTATGACATGATATTCCATTTTAATTCTCTTAGCCTTTCGGCTAATTCGAAAAATGACCCTCATCCATCACATCCTAAAGGATGCTTGGATGAGGGTTCCAGTTGACGATAGCAAAATTGAAGTCATCATCGTAACAAATGTTACGATGCAAAATGCAACGTTATTAAAACGTGACTGAAATGACCTACTATTTGAGCAGTGGCACATATAAAAAATAATGAAGAAATTCTATTTGATGAGACTACATATTCATGTCCACCTTTTAGTAAAATATCGTCCAATTTGGAGATAGGACCATTTCTGGCATTTGCCGTACCTAACTCTTTCTCATAAAATCTTCGATTAACAATTACTCAAATTGAGTCATAAAATATGAGTTTCAGTAAAAAGAACGACGATTCTATCAAACAGAAAAAAATAAAGTCATCAATAAATTAAAATCTATTAAACAAAAACATGATCTGAGCTTTGTCAACATAAAAATAATTGTGAGCTCTGTATCTCGCTTATTACTTGACGACACTCAAATATTCTTTGGATATTAGAAATGCCTCACTGAAGCGTTGTACACATTAAAAATGGAAAATAAATTTTGACCAAAATCGTGAACGTGTCCCTTAGGGAAATTTAAAACATGGAATTCAATCATAATCGTTATTCGTTGTGGTTTTTCTGTCGTATTTCACGGAACTGTAAGGACGATTCATCATAGGTTGAAATTCCTCATACTGGTCATTGACACATACATCATTTTCTTTATAATGTTGACTAAAATTGTTGTCTTTCAGTTTTGATTCAGATAGAGTTTTGGATGATTGGATGCCTGTAAGGTCTTTGTCATGTTTTATCACGCTTGAGTAGATAGGCGATGATGATTGACTGTTTAATCTGTTGCAATAATCATATTCGAATTCATTCGAGTCCAACGTTTCTGGGCGAGTTGACTTTAACCTGACTTGGCTTAATATTTTACTTTTCGCTGTGTCCATTCTGTTTGTTTCAGTGTTGTCACAAAAGTAAGTTGGTAAATCGAAATTTCTAGATTGATCGTGTATTATTGGTTCTCTTACATCAGTATAAACCCCATCTTCCTGTATGTCATCTCGTACAACAAAGGTAGCTGAAATTGAATAACGCAAAATGAATGAAAATACAGTTTCCTTGAAACAGTTAGTTTACTTGACTCTTTTTTTATTACCTGAAGATCTTCCAATTGCCATGTTTCGTTTTCTCCTTAAATTTAATGAAAACATTGAATCAGGCAAATACCAATAAAGTATAACAACATTTCAAAACTTTGGTAAGGAGGTTTTAATACTTACAGTTCGTGGTAAAAGTAAATGATAACTCCCAATAAAAGTAGCACCATAAAGCAACAAAAAGCCAAAAGCGATTCCTTTGTAGCATAGTCATCCGAATTTGATACTGAAGTCGAAATTGTCTTCCAGTCTACAATTCATTGTGAAAAACTATCCGAAGTTTGTATAGGATGAAGATGTTATCAAATATTATTCATATGTTATGAACTAAATTGGTAAGAAAATATCTAGAAGGTAGAATATGTAAATACAATGTGTCTTTGATTAATTATCAATAAATGCCGATTTATTCCATGCCAATTTCCTTAGTGTTGTTTCGACTTTACAGCAATATTGGACGTAATTTCTTCTACATAATACTCGTTTAATGTTAGTCCTTGCCTGTTCATTTAGCTTCTATATAAAGATAATGCAACGTTTTGTATAAAATGTATTTATTTAATAGCATAGTTGTCAAGAAGGCTGTTCGCTCTGCAAACTTTTAAAGTTTACTGTGGATTTTCATCGTAAGCTTGCAATTAACAAAACAAATTTAAATTTGAGCAAACCTTAATTCTCCTTTATATATGTTTTTCGATTCTAGTCGCAAAAATGCTATATATAAACCACTAGGGTCGGAATCCGTTTGGGGTTTTTCTTGGTATAATTGTATGCGTCCGAATTATCCGTGATTAAGTGACATTGTTCTTAATTAACAAATGTTGATTAGATTCTCTAATGTTCTCAGAATATATGTGGAAATGTCCTTCAAAATTAATTAGCAATTTTAGAACTGTATTGTTAATTTGTTAGGGTAAAATACTTCTCCCTCGTAAATGTTGATTAATGTAAATGATAATTTATTAACATTTGGGCACAATAATAGGGAAATTTATGGGTTTTAAATATAAATCAGGCCCTTAAAGTTAAAAGAGAGTCATATATCTCAGACAAATTAGCGAGACTAGTCCAGTACTTGTATTATGAATAAATATGCGTCAAATTTATTTAAAAATGGATGTGCCCTACATTATCGATATATCAAAAAGCAGTTTTTGAACAAATTTTATAGACTCACCATAAGTAGTACCATTTTCAGTGCATCCGTATTTTGAATCGCAAATCTGAAAATGTTCCATGCAGGTACACTTATAACGACAACCATGTCCATAATAACCATAACTACAACCATTGGAACAATTTTTTCCAAACGAACCGATACATTCTGCAATTTGATATACTGAAATTGAGGCAATCTAGCAATGCATAATGGTTTGTGTTAATTTTGCAATCGTCATTTGTGAAAAATAAGTAATTAAAGTAGTCGTAAGCGACATTTTTTTTAAAGACTATTAAGTACATATTGTACGTGAAACAGAGATTTCTGATATTAAACATTCATGGAGCAGTTTTTATATCAATGAGCAATATTCTGAATATTTCAAGCAAACTATAGATACAATTTACTTTTGACATTAGCAAATTAAAATCATGTATATTTTTGCAATGTGGTAAAGTGATGTATAGAAACATACTTTCGCATTTTCCAGACACATTCCTATAGTCGTTGCAACATTCGCGATGTCCTGTTACACTGCAAAGTATTATACAATGAATTTGAAATATATATTCTTAAGAATAATAGGATAAAAGAAGAAAACTTTCTTAAAAGACGGGTAAATTCTAGAAAAATGAATTTTTATTTATAATATTCTTAAAAGTTTTTTTCTAAAAAAAACTTATTCAACATTACTAGTATATTAAACATACTGGATCACGTCAATTGATTTAAGATTTTAAGAAATCTTACTTGTGAGTACACAATGTAATGTCGGTGGCAGAATTATAAACGAAGCATTGTAGCAACACAAGAGAAAATCCAACGATACCTCCCATGTTAGATCTGAGGTGTCATCAATATTCAGCTGAAAACCATGTATTGGAACATTTCCGTGTGAAAGTACTTCAATAATCACTTGAATGTTAAGCTCTTTAACAGTCAAAATGAATATGAGTTAGTACCGAAATTCATATCTCCCGCAAACATTTTTTGGAGGGGGGGGGGGGTTATATATAAATCACCTTGTCCGTCTGTCTGTCTGTGCAATCGTGTCCGGTCCATATCTTATTCATGGAGGAACAATGGAAGTTCTTACTTCACATAAAGATTGCTTATGACCTGAAGGCGTGACATAATTTTTCCAAGGTCATTTAAGCAAGTTTAAGGTCACTTGAAGGAAAAGGTAATAATTTGTGCCCCTTTTATACCTTTCTTATAGAAAAATATTTGAAGTTCCTATTTCACTCAAAGATTGCTTATAACCTGAGGATGTGTCATGAACTTGACCCACGGTCATACTTCAATTATTATATATTCTTAGCGGGGGTATCATTTGTGAGCTTACTCACAATATTTCTAGTTTAAACTGATTTTAGCTCTTTTTTATCATATTCGGAAAGTTAACTGTATTATTCGAACGATTGGCGAATGTTCGAATTATCTTTTGCATAATTTTTTTTTCAACCTTCGCTCTTCTTTTCGCCATTGTTTTTTTACTTAAACATAACAATTGTGGCATTGTTTTAATTTCGTTGTAATTTCAAAGCATTTGTTATGAAAGTCATAAATATTCATATAAAAGAAATGCATACTTTACAAGCACAACATATTTAAAAACAACAAACAATCAATAATCAATAGAAATATCACATGTGGACACCATGAATTTAGATCCGGTTATTCCCTGACAAAATAACAATATAAAGCGGGGTTCTTTGAATTTCAAATTTTCAACACACAACTCTAATTTGTTGCTTTTTAGTATGAAAGGTAAAGAAAACTTTAAAATAATTAATACCGGGGGCCAATTTAATCAAATACATTATCATAATGACGACAACAGACACATTTCAGATATCCGGACGCTTCACCTATCCGGACAATTGTACTTTGGAACAAAAGTGTCCTGATAACGGAGGCTCCACTGTACCGGTTAATGTCTTTTGAACTTTGAGTTCAGCCATTTAAAACTTTGAAAACAGACATCCTTATGATTTATTCTAAAACTGGTGTGTGAAAAGCATCCACTTTAGACGCTGATATAGATAAAAAGGAATAGTTGATAAAATCACCTAAGCGGCTTGCTTTTTAAAAATTACACTTACAATTTTTAAGGTAGTTTTTGTTCTTCGTGTTTCCCCAGACAATGATTAAAATGGGGAAACACAATTGTGTAAAATACAATGTATAGATAAATGCACGTACCAACCCAGCACACGTATTTTACTTGCAAGCTATTTTATTAGATAATCAACATGTTTCGACCAATTGAAAATGAGAGATCTGTCAATATAGACACCGTAGAGTTTTGCACACACTATATTTCGTGTACAACTTGACTTCGTATTTTGTCAAAGATTTAGCAAAATTTAACTTGAACAAGTACAAGAAATAATATAATTTCAAATCTTCATTATTACAATTTTAAATTATTATACTCACTCTTATACTGGTCAGTCAGGCAAAATGACAGGCAAATAATTTGACCTTGTAAAACCTTAAATAAAAAAATGTAACCAGGACAAGGAAAAACTTGAATGAATTTATTTAAAGGATATGTATTTATTATATGACTTCCTTAATAGCTTAAACATTCATCTACTTTGAAGAGTTAAGTGTATTCCAGTTTAACAATATTCACTTTTTATTACAAGTTCACTTTGTTCATCATTTAATTTCTCTTGTGAAAAAATTTTGAAATAAGCATTTAATTTGATTACGTTAAATGGCAATACCAAAATATAAATGCTTACACGCGCATGAATTGTTTTAAAGGGACCTAGACACAGTTTCAAATGAATATTTTATTTTTGATTTTTCCTTATAAAATAGTTTTCTTGTGTATTTTGAAAGATTGACCAAAATATGAATGTTAGAAGTCATGTTACAAGGGAGATACAGAAGAAAGTGGTCTTGTTATGTAAACTGAGATCGAATCTTATGTTTGTTTACAAATAATGTAAAGTAAACGAATTACATTTTCATTTTACAAAATTACTTGGGGAAAATAGATAAACTGGTTCAATGTATCCATAAATAATTTTATCAACAACAAAAAGCAAGATTAGATAGAAAGAATAGAAACTAATAACAATACAAAACATAATTATGTGAATAACAGGAGTCGAGTATTGTTTACAAAACAAAGAATTCTAACCTTTGTAACTCGCTTGTAACTCGATATTTGCTTTTTAATTTTGACAAAGCATCAAAAACATACATTGTGACCATTCTAGATATTGAACATTCAAAGCAGGATAACTCTTCTGTGTTTGGCACATACTTTTATCGACTTAAAAGTACATGTATATACTAGTATGTACTGAAATCAAACTGCATGTGATGTTTGTTTGAATGTAATTGCTACAAAAATTGTTTAAACCATTGTTTAACATGTATCTTTTGAGTACTGTATAAACTTTGTTCTGTTAGATATACTTAGTAATCAAAAGAAGAATACTATTGCGAAATACTAATTATATATAACCATTCTTGCATTTTCATTCTAACTCTTAGTTTACTATCAAAGTTCTTGCCCTCAATCGCCTGTTAACATATTGTATTCCTATTGAATCTAACAACATTTCTACTGATTCAGAGGACGCTCGGGAAAGATTCGAGAAACAGTTATAGGAACTCGTAGGATACTCGGGGTCGATCGTAGGATATTCATAGTATTGTAAGTACTACCGTAAGGAAGTTTCGCGAGTTTTCTACGAATGTTGAGTGCACTACAACTATGTGATCGAGTGAAGTACGAGTGTCGTTCGAAAGTTTATATAAAAATCGGCCCGAATATATTTTACGATCATATCTACGACGAATTTTTGAATGTGTATGCAATCGTGGGTCAAAGCCGTGACAGTTTGAGAATGGCTGAATGATAATTTTTTGATTTGGGCAAAATTAAAGGGAGATGTATGTGTTTTAAGGACAAGGCATGTCCATAGTGAATGATAGAGATATATCGGATAAATTAGCGAGACTAGTACATTTTTGTATAAAGGGTACATATATAAATAATCATATGCGTCAAATTTATTCAAACATGTATTTATCCTACATTATCGATACATCAAAAAGCAGTTTTTAAACAAATTTTACAGACTCACCATAAGTATAGTGCCAATTTCAATGCATCCATATTTTGAATCGCAGATCTGAAACTGTTCCGCCCAGGTACACTTATAACGACAGCCATGTCCATAATAACCATAACTACATCCATTGGTACATTACTTTCCCGTTCGAACAGATACATTCTAAAATTAATTGACTGAAATTAAGGCAATTAAGCATTGCATAATGGGTTTTTTTGTAAATTGCAATCGTTACTAAAATTGTGATAAATAAGTCATTAAGTAGTCGGCGACATTTTTTAAAAGACTAAGTACACATAGTACGTGAAACAGTGATTTTTGATATCATCTGAGTTATTAAACATTAATAGAATAGTTTTTATACCAAAGAGCAATGTTCTGAATATATCAAGCATCAGTATCGAAAGGAGGAACTGGCAGGGCTTATAATATCTTACTACATGTAGTGAGTTGGGATAAATTACTATTTTTAAACTGAGAAGGAAAATATTAAAGGCACTTTTACACCAGAGAGAATTTTACAGTAACAGTATTGATCCAATAACTAAAGAGTGATAAAAGTATTAAAGTAATAAAAATTCATATGATGATTTGACATTGATAAATTACTTTTTATCAGGTCATGCCACTCTTATCGGCAACAAAACAGGAAAATGTGTTAGTTATGCACTGGAAACTGCCGTATCTGCAGGGCTGCCAAGGAGAAAAATGTAATACCAAAGAAGCATAACTCCAAGAAATGGATAAGAACCAGCAAATTGAACCGGTTCAATGGAACCAGCTATGGCTTGTGAAATGTTGTAATCTGTTTTCGACCAGGGAGAAAAAGCTCTAAAGCTGTGCTTAAGTTTACGAAAGGCATCAACTTTAGAGATGGACAATGACAATCAACAATTGACAAAAACATCAACAAGCGATGTGATGGTAGCCACACGAGAGAAGGCTTTACAGCCTCACTCAAAAACATCAACAAGCGATGTGATGGTAGCCACACGAGAGAAGGCTTTACAGCCTCACTCAAAAATATGTTCATGACTTTCATTCTGTAAAAGGTACTATTAATATCTAATATCATTTTGAAGAGGTGTAAATAGTAGGAGACTACGCTTTCATAATTATAACATCTTGCTCTCATTTACGCATTACGAATCACCACATGCAGTGTACATGTATATACAGACACTTTAAACGTGATGTTGCGACACTCCTTGAAGCGTTCAAGGGACCTATTTGTACGTTGAAACCCATCGTTCTGAGAAGCGAACTTCTATGTTTTGCCAATGAGAAGTGATACGGAAATTGGAGCATTCTGGTACTCTGCTTGTATGCGTCATTTCTTTATCCACGTTGACAAAGCGTATTGTTGGACGTCATCGATCATATCTTTGTTATAGAATAATCCGAGATTGTTACTAAACTCTTATTAGTTTTCTAGTATACAATTCATTTTTTTTAAATATCAACGGATGCATAAGATAAACATGTTATGAAAATTTGATGATATGTTAAAACTATATGTAAAAGCTGTGCACGTAAATACCCGATTCACTTAGAGTTGCAGTCAAAAAATATGCTAACACTTCTATACAATACCCGTCAGCGGTTTGTGCATGTCTATATATTTCGTTCTTATCTAAAACTAATTGGGCACAATTTATTAAAACTTCTATTGTAAACAAAATTGTTTGTTTTGCTTAGATGACAGTTCGTTTTGCATATTAGGCTTAATTTAACACTGAAATTTCAGGATTTATTATTCAGTGTTTTTTCGATTCTTTATCTTAAAGCCATTTGATAACGGTAACCACGAGGGTAACAATCTATTCTTTAACAATTTATTTATTATGCTTTAATATCCTGCTTGATAAATTTTGGTTATTGTATTCTATAAACGTGATATTGTTCTAAATTTACAGTTGTTGATTGGGTAACCAAAACAAGTTTCGAAATCAGCGCTTTTTAAAAATGTGTTTCAAATTAATTGGTTAAAAATTTCCCACGGGAATGGTATTTTATGTACTTTATGTCACTGATAATTTATTGATTTTGCAGGGCGAATTAATGAGATTCGTTTAAGTTGACAAATCCGGTTCTTGGTAACGGAACGAGACGGAGATAAAATAGATTCAAAGGCTAGACTAGTCCACATATTGTATAAAGGATAGATACATATAACATAAACGTCAAATTTATTTAAACATTAATCTACTCAAAGTTTTAATACTGAAACTATAAGGTTTTAAATACCTACCATACCTAGCTAGGGTCACTTTCAATACATCCTTATTTTGAATCGCAAATGTGAACTGTTCAACACATTTTTTTTCATACTAATTGTTCGACCATAATTAATCACCTTACTGTCTACGGACTTTTCAGGTTTTTTTCCCCGATAACGACAAAGAGCACACGGCGGGTTTGACCGGTCAGCAAAGGATGCTCACTCCTCCACGGCACCTGATCCTACCTCTATTTTTTAAGAGGTCCGTGTTTGCTCTGCTCCTGTTTTGTAATTTTCCTTTGGACTTTTGAATTTGAACACTGTTCGTTATCACCACATGTCATTTTTAACTTAATATGCGGGTGCAACGAAGAATATTGACCCGGGGTTAATTTCAACGATGATAATTGACCCGCGGGTGCTTTTTCAACGTTGAAAACTGAGACCAAGAGACATGAAATTTAAACCCGGGGTCTTTTTTCAACTTGAAATTTGTTTTTTAATTGCTGAAGACCTCAACACTTGGGAAATTGACCATGTTGAAAATTGACCGAAACTACAAATTATTTTTGTTTATATATCTTTCATTGAAATTTGACCTATGAGACTGGTCTATATCTACTGTCATATTGTATTTTGAATTTACTGGGTGAGTGTTAATACAAATTTACAACATGACACTACTTATCGAACATTAAATTTAAAAGTTAATTTCCCCAGAATAATAAAATAAAGAAATGGTCTGAGATTATCCCAATGTCAAGCAATACACATTCAACTTAGTTTTATGGTTGAGCACAATGAGGTCAATGACAATTAGAGGGCTTTTAATTTTACAGCATTTATGGGTTTTGATTTTTTTCATGATAGTTATTTCAAAAAAAATAAAAATAATGGGATTCTTGGATCCGCACATGGTAAGTCTATAAGGATTTGCAACATAATTTTTGCTTATCGAATGAAATCCTTTGCGCTTTGTAACTTGTTATTACTTCTTTTTATTTTGAACAGATAGCCCCTTCGAATTCCCCTCCCTAGCTCAGAGCCAAATGAATGTCCCTAATTGAAATTAACTTGTCACTATATCTTACAAGTCGACATACGAGTCCAACATACATGTATTTTAACTGGTAAACTAGTTGACATTCTCGAAAATATATATCTGACAGCATTTGTAATGCCAGGGGTCATAATTATCCGAGTAGACATCATGGCATTCAATTCATTCGACTTAAAAGGTTTTAATGGACTTGTAAGATAGTCAATATAATATTCCAAATTTATTTTGTCCGATTCATATGTAAATGTACTATTACTTCTAGTAATTGTTAGTAAGTGATGACGAAATATCTGATACTGTGTAGATTGGTAGAAAATTTAAAATTGTGAATTTGATTCTACACATCTTCATGGAGATCGTTTAGCCCGTCAACAAATGCCATCTTTTCAACAGATATCTCTGTGGTTGCAATCCTAGCCATACCAATGGCATACCTGCAATTATACAAATGTAAACGTTATTTATTCGACAAAGGTACAAGCATAGTGTATGATACAAGTTACCAATAAACAGCTTGTCTTCATACATTTAGTTCTCATATTCTGATCAACTGATTAATAAATTTCGTGGACAAAGAGTTCACAGTGAAGCCGCTTAAAAAAGCCTTTTATTGACAAATATTAATTTTTTTGCATTTATTGTAAATAAACTATTTTAAATAAGGACTAATAACATACTGTGTTATTTCAGGACCAATAATGTATAAAAAACAAAAACCAAAAAAAAACCCAAAAAAAACTAATTAATTATGATGAAAATGTTCCTTTTACTTTCTTGTCAGTTATTTCAGTTTTTATAAACGGTTTCTAAGTTGCACAGATTTGTTGTATTTTAATGAAAAATTTTAGTGATCTTTTTGCATTTGCCTAAAGTACAAACAATTGTTAAAAATAAAATAAAGGAAACAATAAATACAAACTGACGTTTCTTAATATGAAAAATAATTTAAAATGTTGAACTTTTCTTATACAACTGTAAACTACACTTTTTATTCAGGATTTTTTTTCTCACTTTTTATTCAAATTATGAGCGAGACATAAGGCACAAATAATGTTTAAAATACATGTATATATATTGGCATCCATCTCTCTAACAAATTCAATCATTTCGAGGATATCATAAACGCTGCTTTTGAAAGGTTCGACAACTATGGTGTTGTAATATCCAGTGTTTTGCAACATTTCTTCGTCTTCATTCTTGTAAACTAGGGATCCATCTAACAGGTCTTTGGAAAAGTATTGATGATATTTTTCTGGCAGGTAGTTTTTTTAGGGTAAATTAAGGCTGTTTCTGGAAGCATGCATCATCATCTTACATTCCACTTCAAACACCTCTTCAAAATGGGCATGAACGTTCTGTTAATAAACGACATTCTGAACTGACCCTAGACGGTTTGCCAATAGGAGAAAAGCAAGACCAACCCATTTTTTTATTTTTTTTTTGCAAATTTTGGCAAGTGTCATGTTGTCAATATACATAGACACAAGTGTCCATCATTATGGCGAAGGCAAAAACTTCTACATCAGTCGTCCAAGTTCCGACTTTCCCAATTCTCGAATGTTCAATATACTGATTTACACTTCTCTTCTCGGCAATAGTAGAAAATTCTGCGTTATGAGATTTCATATACTACAAAAGGTTATCTCGAACAATGACACGGTATGTTTGTGCACATACAAATAAATGCTTTGAGGAACCAGGTTCTCCTACAGAGGATGTTACCGAGTCCTCTTCTTTTGACTCATCATTTAAGTTTTCTGGGGATTTTCTGACCTCTTAGTCAGAATCAGAGCTGGTTTGCTTTGCATAGGTTTTTTTCATAATCCAATGATACACAAGTTGGAAAAATTTTGTTTTCTCCATCTTCTGACGAGTCTTTACAGTGGCCTTTGGATTCTTCTTTGTAATACAAGATGGTGTCATCACTTGACTCTCCTGTGCATTTGTAATCAGAGGATCTGAATTTTTTTCAACCTGCCTTCGTTGACAGTTCCCTTCAAGCCATTCAATTGTAAACGCGTAAGCCGTTTTTCTAAACTTTCACATTATTTATCTTGTATGACCCTAGCCATTTCTTTTCAAGTTTCCCACCTTTTCGGCTGACTTTCCATACATTGTTAAGAACATTTTCCCCTTTCTTAAATCTTTCGTTACAGACACCTTTGTCATGGTACTTGCTTTTTTGTGCATCCTATACTTTTTTTGAGGGCAGTTTTTCGTTGCTCGGAAACAGTCAGAAAAGCTTCAGCACGTCGCTTTAATGCCAGGTCTTCGACTTCTATGTGGGAACTAGAACTATCGGTAGCATGGAGATCTAGTTCTACAGGCAATCTTGCCTGTCGTCCATAAACCAACGAAAACGGACCTATTTTCGTGGAATCATGATTAGCTGTTCTGTATGCAAATAGTACCATCGGTATTTGTTCATCCCAACCATTACTTTTTGAATAAACGTTGGCTAGCATAGTGCAAATAATTCTATTAATCCTCTCTTTGTGACCACGCGTTTGCGGGTGGTAAGCTTTTGCAACTCTGTGCTCTATTCCCATTCGCTCACAGAAAGCATACTTTATATCCTTAAAAAACGCTCTGCATTGGTCGGTAAAAAGGATACTTGGTACAAATTTTATGAAAACGGACATGACTGATAGCGCACTTTTGTCAGGAATACTAGTACCCTGTGCCTCAAGCCACTTCGTCAGGTAGTCATTCAGTGCAACTACATACCGAAAGCCGAAAATAAATTATGGATGCATCCATTAAAGTTATTTTCTGACAGTGCATGAATATTATTTATTGTTTATTTTTTGTTGCAAAATGAATATGAATATGATGTACATGTCGTGAGATGTCCGATATATATCAACAAAAGAAAATAATGTTTAAATTTGTCATTGCATAGATTTATATAGATTTATACAACCCTAAAAATGCATTGTTATAAAAAAAAAAGTGAAAAAAAATGAATTCCTCTAATGACAACCGAAAGTGAGGGACAAATAACTGATACCCATTTGTACATTTCCATATTTGTACGACTCTTTTGGTCTCCAGTATTATCTTAAAAAATCTGTATCAGAAAATATTGTTCGCGTCGTTAGCCATATATATATATATATATATATATATATATATATATATATATATATATATAGATGTGTGTGTTTATATATGCATGCACATATGTTTATGTGATATTTACATTGTACATGTGTTGTAATATCTTATCATTGCAGATGTGTCTGTACTGCTAAATTTGTTTACACCGATTATGCATTTTGCATGTATTTATACAATGCCTATAAATCATGTGGTTTTGAGCTAATAAATTAAACAACATTAATGGTCGTAGAGATTCCGTGGTCTTAAGTGGAAACCATTTAACCGATCGGTACTAAGAGCTACGTACTAGTTTGAACTTCAATTTTTGGAACCCGCACATGCATAACACACTTTTATAAAATGGTGCGTTTTACACCTAAATAACATCACAACCGACCTAAATAACAGCACAAGCGATATAAAAATACGAAAACCATTAGTACTTTGCAATATATGGGGAAGAAAAATACATATACAGTATATTAATTAAACAACTGGTGTTTTGTATGTAAAAGCCTCTAATTGTCGTGTTGGAATTGTTTTTTTTTTTTTCACAAACGGTAATTCAGTTTATACATGTTCTTTCTAATATTATAAATCAACTTAATATGTCATCATAGATTTCACTAGTAACGATTTTTAATTTTAGCCTATTAATCAAATTATTCTATTAATCAATGTTGAAGTGCCATTTCAAAAATAAAAAAAAATTAGCGATAAGTAGTCTTTTATGATGAAAAAGTTTTCTCATATTCAAGTACAGTCATGGAATTGAAATATAATTGAACCAGATCATTTATTTAGCAAAAAACTAGAACTGTCCCTCCATTTTTAAATATTTTTAAAAATATTTTAACTTTTTGAACATGTATGCAGCAAATTAACTCATATATAAGAATACATCATTTATTCATATAGACAGGCTTATTATTTGCATATTTTAAACCTCAGTTGTCAGATCCAAAGTATCTGCCCGATGGTTAACTCGCCCTACACTTCTCGCCATGATGTAAATTAGTCAAACCGCGTTACCCTCTTCTGAAAAGTTCTATTCCATTCTCTCGCGAGAGGTCGCGCTTCGCTATCTTCTATCTATCATAACTAAAATCGTGCATTCAAAAACCGAATTGCTTTATTTCATTTATTCAACATTTGTCAAATCTTACCTCCTATGTATAATCCAATTAAGTTCCTTATTCATTGTTTACGTAATCATTCAATATTATTTCCTTGCAAGTATATATTTTGATGCTAACTCCCACTGATTTGGATCCGCCAAAGCATGTCCACCGCCTTACTCTCAATTTTGCTATTTCGAGCTTGTTTATCAAAAATGAGAGTAGGTTTTTAATTTATTGTACAATAATTAATTATCAAGTAAAATTCAGCTATAGCTTACGGACTTCATATTACACTTGTTGAAATACCAAAGGTGTAAGCAGCTACTCCGGTGCAGGCAATTTTTAGTTTATTGGCAAAAAGTCTTAATTTATAAACATAGAAACGCATGCGTAATAGTATAGATGGCAGAACTCCGTAACACGTTGCGATGTATATATTTATGGACCATGAATAATTATTAATTTTGATGAAATAATTACATGTAACTTTATTTAATGTATAAATTTGTAATTTTCTGAAAGTTTATACACTTATGAGTAGTATAAATATACTGAAACCGATCGGAAAAGTTTTTAAAGTCGGGTTTTTAATAAGATTCGCCGTACTCTCTCTTTAAGTTAAAACCATATACATTCACGGTACTAAAGCTATAGCATAAAACTGGTTTTTATATGACAACGTAAAAAAAACAAAGAGATGATAAGATCACGATGCATCTTGTTGTACATTTATACTCCCGCAAATCATGGGTACATTTGTATATCGCTTTGTCTGTATTCTTTCTGTCTGCGAGCATTTTTGTATTTGGAAATAAGTTTCAAATCAAAATGGGCATGTTTAGCATGTTCCTTAAACGTACTGAAATCAGATATCCTGGCCTATTTGTTTGTCTGTAAATGTAAGATTAAATGATATCATTTTAAAACATCGCTCAACGTACATGTAATTCAGGAGCAGAAATTGTCGTTGTACGTGTATTATCACTGAAAATCAATAATCCCCGTTGATATACCCCCACTTCGAAGAAAAAGGGGGTATTCTGTTTTACCCTTGTGTGTCTGTCCGCCCTTCTGTCTGTCCGCAACAAAATTTTCTGTCGCATTTTTCTCAACAACCATTCATCGCAAGTGCTTGAAACTTTAAAACACTCAGTCTTTTATTAGACATGCCATATGGTGGGATCCATTTTTATACCAATAGAACGTCAACTACCTGTTAAATGACGAATTTGTTTATTTTTAGCTTAAATTTTCAAACAAATTTTCTTCAAACATTTATCAGCAACTATTCATCGCAGGTGCTTGAAATTATAACACACTCTTTGTTTAGGCATGCCATATACTGGGCTCCATTTTTGTACTAATCGGACTTAAAATTTAATTTCCTGTTAAATGACGACTAAGTTTATTTTAGCCTAAATTTTCATAAAACATTTCTCAGCAACTTTTTATTGCAGGTGCTTGGAATTTTAACACACTCTTTGTTTAAGCACGTCATATGGTGGGATCCATTTTTGTACCAATTGGAAGTCAACTTCCTGTCAAATGTCGACTCTGTTTATTTTGTATATTCACATCGGGGGGGGGGGGGGGGGGGGGGTATTACTAGTGAGCATTGGCTCACAGAAAGAAATCTTGTTGTTCTTAATATATACGTTTATTAATTGTTGATCTTTCTTTTAATTAAAGAGTGATAACCGTTATATTTCTCGCTTGGATTAAAATCAGATCATCGATGTTTCCGATCAACGAAAATCGAAAGCATCAGGAATTATCTTTTATCAGATTGTACCACAGTCAAAATCGGTCGTTAAAAAAATTAGGCGTAATAGAATGAGAGTGTAAGGGTTAAAAAATCAAATCGGTATTAATTCATCGAATCAAAAACCTAAAGTAGCAAATAAAATATTTGACTGTGCAATGCGCAATGTACATCTAGGTATTCTTTTCTAATCTGTTCATTCTAATATCATAATATCGTATATTATGCATTTATGCATGACTTGTATAAAACAATCATGCGGAATGAAACAAATAGCATCCGCATCAAACATAAAAATATTAATGAAATGCTTTCTTTGATGATTCATGCAGGTTATGAAGGTAGCGATCATTGCAGAAAAAATTACAGAGGTTATATATTTCTTCTGCAATATCACTACTTTCATATCATGCATGAATCACCAAACATTTTATTGTATAAATATAATTATACAGAATATAATGCCATATGATTTTTATATGAGTGCTAGTGGAATAAACTTATTGTTTGATGTTATGTGTAGGATTTTAAATACTTTTTTTTAAAATTTTTCCTGTCATTGAGGAAGTAGAGGTCAAAATTGAGTATTTAATTAAACTGAATGCGGAAGCGAAAAATATAAGATTTTTTTTCCTTTAATCCGCACTTAACCATCTGGTGTATTTTCGCAAATGAAATGAATAGGGAAAACTACGAAAATTAATATCAAAGATTTATTCGGCGAGTATTGGCCGTGGCATAAATGTAATGTGAGATGTCATTGACAACATCTGGGCGAACCCACTCTAACAATTAAAAGTCACAAGAAATATTCATCAACAATCAATTAACATATACATGTATCATCAAGATTGTAGTTTGAAACTGTCCATTCCGGATTTACCACAGATTGTCACTTATTTAAGTACCTACATTTGTTTTAAACATAAGTATGTTTAAATTATTGTTATCTAAAAATGAATGAGATAATCATACAAGCTCATTTTAAGCAAATTGGAATGTTCTAAATTTTGAATTTACCTGGTGGCAGTAAATACAGACAATGGTATGAATTTTGTATTTACTGGCACCCGGTAAATTTACTATTTACAACATGGCAAATACATAAACATGTGTTGATTTGGTGCACGCCAACAAAACAGAAATAATTATGCCACAATTTCTAACCTTAATAAACAAGTATTTATCAATGAGAACATGCGTTTATGCTTAATACAAAAGGCCAGCTAAGAAACAAAAAATAATTCAGACTTACAGTGCATCACGAGAACCAATTATAATGATGGATTTTTTTGGTATTTTTTTTATCTCACTGAAGTTTTAATTCTGAACTATTTTTTAAAATTCTGATATTCTATAGATTGTCCTGTTAAATACAGGTCTAAATGATCTGATATGGCAAAACGTGGGTGTAATTTATTTGTTAAATAGATGGTACATGTGTTATACAATTGGGCAAGCAATTGTCGTGCCCTGAAACTTGATGAGACCTTTGTATTGGTTGCGCTACATCATCCGGCACTGGTTCAGATGCGATCATATTCAGGAAAGTTTTGAAAAGTTGTACATTTTCATTATGGTTTACATATAACCCCTTTTCACTGTATTTTTGTATCAAAATTTCCTATACTTAGAAACATTTAAACAAAAACAAAATGTGTTTTTTTTTCATGCGGGTATGAAGGTACATGGAGGATAGGGGATTCTCAACATCTAAAATCTTCGTTACAAATAATAACCTGAAATAACAGCAAAAACAAAAACAAACAAAAACAACAACACATGGCTAGCTTTGGATTTTAACAGATGAATTAAACATGCTTTTTTTTTTGGGGGGGGGGGGGTTACATTAGCAACCGATTTGGTATAAATGAAGGATTTGAAAGAAGGAGCCCGAACAAAATAAGTTGGAAGGGACTCATGCCGAACCCGACTTAATTTTGATTTGCATACAAGATTAAAACATTTTCTCGTGAAATAAAGGTATCTATTATCTATGAAAGAAACTAGATGCTATTATAATGAATAATTTCAATAGCTATTGAATTTTCAATAAATAATTCTGCAAGCTCTAACTACTCTATGTTCTGAAATAAAATTAGAAATATTTGATATCTTAAGCGTATGTGCTTCGGGGCGTACAATTATTACAACGTGATTATGTCATCAACAAGAGATCGTTTACCTGGCTTAAAAAATGTGACTGTAATGTTTTATTCCGTTCACGTATAAACGTGGAATTCGAGCACATGTAGAAAGTCTAACTGTTTTAACACACGATAACCCAGGTAGCATATAACGTTTTCATAACATTATATTCTAGTTGTAGAGAGGTTTTCATAAAATGTTTCTATATAAATGTTTTCATTGCGTAATGATAACATTTTTTAAATGTTTTTATAACGTTGTAAAATAGATTACGTAGATCCAAACTAAAACATGTTTGAAAAACGTTTTAAAAACATTGTTAAATTTCTATAACGTTACTAAAACATTGTTATCAACATTAGATATGACTAATCAGAAACATTTTCAAAATTATTTTAAAAACGTTACAAAAAGGATTGTTTTAACAGTATTTGTTGTTTATTTTATTTCTTTTGATATGAAAAAAATCTTTTACAAAATGTCTGTCTATGTGCTCTTACATAATAAATTTTCGTTCATGATTTGTTACTACATAACTTGTTTGGAACATTTTTCAGAAATGTTAATAAAACGTTTGGATAACATTTTTTTTAAATATTTTTTTCTGTGAAAAAAAAATCAAATTTACAAACTAGAAAAATACATAATTGTTGTTCACTTGGAATTAATTAATGATTATGCTGATCGAGTTTCCGATTTCCTCCTCAATTGAATATTTAAATTGGTGAATGTTTATAGAAGAATGCCATATGGCTAAATCCGCGTTATGCAATATTTCCGCCGTTACATTTCAATAGTTACTGTGGTTATCGAGAGTTTTAAAATTTACAAATCGTGAACAGAGGCAAAGAGAGGCGGGCAGCAGTTTAAAGTGAGTATAGATTTTTGTTGCATTAAAAAAATTGTGAACTTGTCTCAGATATATGATGTGCGTTTTTCGGAGGGTTTTCTCTGTGCCGCTTCTCATACCGGAAATTTAAGGTCCATTACGGTTTGGGTTTATTGGGAAGCGGTAGACAACTTCCTTTCTCGAACAATCCTTAGAAAGTGGTAGCGTGGTCTATTTTCAAACAGTTTTATTTCATTATATGCGGTAAGATTAATATCTTGTGTCTATTTTGTCTATTTTTGTTAATTAAGAGGGGGCAGCCATCAGGAAGCCCCTGCATTTAAATCACCAGATATGCCAAATAAAATTTAAAAAATATCATCGGAGGTCCATGAATGTAGGTCCCCTAATAAGTCGCTAGATAAAGCTTTGTTACATAGTCATTAAATTTATTATAACATACCTATGAATGAATTCTATTTCATCGTACGGTTTTAAATTATATTCCTTATTTTCCGAGGATAATGCACATTAAGGCATGCCGCATTCGTGGGTCCGTAGAGGGCGGGGGGGGGGGGGGGGTCTGTAAGCACGTCATATGGTGGGATTCATTTTTGTACCAATTGGAAGTCAACTTCCTGTCAAATGTCGACTCTGTTTATTTTGTATATTCACATCGGGGGGGGGGGGGGGGGGGGGTATTACTAGTGAGCATTGGCTCACAGAAAGAAATCTTGTTGTTCTTAATATATACGTTTATTAATTGTTGATCTTTCTTTTAATTAAAGAGTGATAACCGTTATATTTCTCGCTTGGATTAAAATCAGATCATCGATGTTTCCGATCAACGAAAATCGAAAGCATCAGGAATTATCTTTTATCAGATTGTACCACAGTCAAAATCGGTCGTTAAAAAAATTAGGCGTAATAGAATGAGAGTGTAAGGGTTAAAAAATCAAATCGGTATTAATTCATCGAATCAAAAACCTAAAGTAGCAAATAAAATATTTGACTGTGCAATGCGCAATGTACATCTAGGTATTCTTTTCTAATCTGTTCATTCTAATATCATAATATCGTATATTATGCATTTATGCATGACTTGTATAAAACAATCATGCGGAATGAAACAAATAGCATCCGCATCAAACATAAAAATATTAATGAAATGCTTTCTTTGATGATTCATGCAGGTTATGAAGGTAGCGATCATTGCAGAAAAAATTACAGAGGTTATATATTTCTTCTGCAATATCACTACTTTCATATCATGCATGAATCACCAAACATTTTATTGTATAAATATAATTATACAGAATATAATGCCATATGATTTTTATATGAGTGCTAGTGGAATAAACTTATTGTTTGATGTTATGTGTAGGATTTTAAATACTTTTTTTTTTAAATTTTTCCTGTCATTGAGGAAGTAGAGGTCAAAATTGAGTATTTAATTAAACTGAATGCGGAAGCGAAAAATATAAGATTTTTTTCCCTTTAATCCGCACTTAACCATCTGGTGTATTTTCGCAAATGAAATGAATAGGGAAAACTACGAAAATTAATATCAAAGATTTATTCGGCGAGTATTGGCCGTGGCATAAATGTAATGTGAGATGTCATTGACAACATCTGGGCGAACCCACTCTAACAATTAAAAGTCACAAGAAATATTCATCAACAATCAATTAACATATACATGTATCATCAAGATTGTAGTTTGAAACTACATTAAAAAATGTGACTGTAATGTTTTATTCCGTTCACGTATAAACGTGGAATTCGAGCACATGTAGAAAGTCTAACTGTTTTAACACACGATAACCCAGGTAGCATATAACGTTTTCATAACATTATATTCTAGTTGTAGAGAGGTTTTCATAAAATGTTTCTATATAAATGTTTTCATTGCGTAATGATAACATTTTTTAAATGTTTTTATAACGTTGTAAAATAGATTACGTAGATCCAAACTAAAACATGTTTGAAAAACGTTTTAAAAACATTGTTAACTTTCTATAACGTTACTAAAACATTGTTATCAACATTAGATATGACTAATCAGAAACATTTTCAAAATTATTTTAAAAACGTTACAAAAAGGATTGTTTTAACAGTATTTGTTGTTTATTTTATTTCTTTTGATATGAAAAAAATCTTTTACAAAATGTCTGTCTATGTGCTCTTACATAATAAATTTTCGTTCATGATTTGTTACTACATAACTTGTTTGGAACATTTTTCAGAAATGTTAATAAAACGTTTGGATAACATTTTTTTTAAATATTTTTTTCTGTGAAAAAAAAATCAAATTTACAAACTAGAAAAATACATAATTGTTGTTCACTTGGAATTAATTTAATGATTATGCTGATCGAGTTTCCGATTTCCTCCTCAATTGAATATTTAAATTGGTGAATGTTTATAGAAGAATGCCATATGGCTAAATCCGCGTTATGCAATATTTCCGCCGTTACATTTCAATAGTTACTGTGGTTATCGAGAGTTTTAAAATTTACAAATCGTGAACAGAGGCAAAGAGAGGCGGGCAGCAGTTTAAAGTGAGTATAGATTTTTGTTGCATTAAAAAAATTGTGAACTTGTCTCAGATATATGATGTGCGTTTTTCGGAGGGTTTTCTCTGTGCCGCTTCTCATACCGGAAATTTAAGGTCCATTACGGTTTGGGTTTATTGGGAAGCGGTAGACAACTTCCTTTCTCGAACAATCCTTAGAAAGTGGTAGCGTGGTCTATTTTCAAACAGTTTTATTTCATTATATGGGGTAAGATTAATATCTTGTGTCTATTTTGTCTATTTTTGTTAATTAAGAGGGGGCAGCCATCAGGAAGCCCCTGCATTTAAATCACCAGATATGCCAAATAAAATTTAAAAAATATCATCGGAGGTCCATGAATGTAGGTCCCCTAGTAAGTCGCTAGATAAAGCTTTGTTACATAGTCATTAAATTTATTATAACATACCTATGAATGAATTCTATTTCATCGTACGGTTTTAAATTATATTCCTTATTTTCCGAGGATAATGCACATTAAGGCATGCCGCATTCGTGGGTCCGTAGAGGGCGGGGGGGGGGGGGGGTCTGTAAGTCTGCAGGTTTGTAGCTCCGGGTCTGAAAAAATTCGGATGGACGACCTGGAAGCTACAGTGTCTCCCATGGTAAAAACCTGCGATTTACGGCGCACAAAAAACGGCGCTAGTTTTGGACTGATTAACCTTATTTCCACACAAATTCTGTGAAAACAATTAGTACCATTAAATTTTTCAGGAAATTTACTACTGATATTGTCACTTTACTTGCCTCTGATATTCTTTTAACCTCGTAAAGTGAAGTGGTGCAGTTTGTTTATATGGGAAAATGGCGACTCTCGATCTCGACGTAAATTAATATACTTCAATTTTCTAGGTCGGTTAGCATATTTAAAGGTCATAGGAGACAATATTTTAATAAATTTTGTTATGGCTGAAAATAAACTTGTTTTCTATAACTGAAAATTATTATATAAATATTATAATAAAATTCGCAAAGTAACTGGCACTACAGCCCATCAAAAGTTGGCTTCGTGCAAAAGAACCATAAGAGCATGATAAACTTATCTCCCTTGGTTGATGACGTCACAAGAGACCACTTTGACGCGATATAGTGGATTGTTTATCCAAACGACAGTAGCGTTCTCTATCTAGTTTGTTTGAGATATACATCAAAATGGTTCCGTGTGTGGCTTACAACTGCAATGTTAGAAGACGGAGGGTGTTTCGATGTACTTATTCCCAAAGGATCCAAAATTCAGGACGATTTAGGTGCGAGATATATACAGAGACGGCTTCGCAGTTACCGATTATTCGAAGCTGTGTGCCAAACATTTCACGCCTGATCAGTTTAAAATACATTCCGCTTTAGCTAAAAAGTGTGGTTATAAGAAGCTGGATCTTCGACTAGATGCCATACCAACTCTGTTTGACATACATGTACCCGTAAATCCGAGAAAAACCCGAGTACCTCAACAGCTACAGTACTTCAAGCGGAGGGCGATCTCTAGGTACGTTGTCAATAAAACACGGACTATATCTCACATAAATTATTATATACGTTGTAGGACGAATATTCGTTAATCTAATTCTAAAATATGAATTCATTGTAAATAATTTTGATGTTGAGATGTATAACGAAGAAAATTTAGCGTACACATAACAACGGCCAATAAAATGGCTGCACTATGTACATGAATATATGTAGGTGCGTGTCAGTATCGATATGCTGTCGTACATTTTACATGTACACGACGCATATTCAGGTATACAATACTAAATAGTAACTTTTTTATAGTCGTTGTTTCTTAATTTTATTGTACTAATGAGTAACTGGTTTAGCCAACTATAATGTTTTTGTCAAAGATGCGAAACGAAAATATTCAATTAAAAAAACGAGAGAAAAACAAAGTGTTGTTAGCAATTACACCTCACCCACCAGCTCTCTTGTACATAAAGCCATTTTAAAAGAAGTGAAAAATTAAATAGTTGTTTTTCAATGCCCTATTTATTAAATTTAGGCGATATGGCATATATAGGAGATGAGTCTAATGACAGGAATGACCATGATGGCAACGCAACCCGTTCTACATCAGATACATTAGATTGCACATAGCACATTGCATTTGTCTATTTACCGGCAATGATAAAATTGTATTTGACAAAGATTCAGCATTATGTTTCAATAGGTTATGATAACATTTTAGACCCAATTTATTGTGATTACCAATACTTTTTTCTTCATAGGACATACCTTGCAGCTCTACATTTTAATGAAAATGTCACCATGCCACAAAGTAGAACAAATGAAGGAGAGAAGCAGTGTTGTGCCTTGTATTGAAAAGGTCGACTTGGAGAGGGAGTTGCAAAGGAACTTTTAGTGAGTTTCATGTTTGTATATAAATATCTTAAGAAAATGTCTGATCTGATGGATGCTGTAGAGAGTCTGCATTCTGTCAATAACAGTTACGTGAAAGCCAGGGAACGAAGCTACCTAAACATGTGACCATCCAAAAGCACATCACCCATTTCAATGATAATTGACATTGATAGGTGTGTTAATTATTTGTAATCTGAAGAAAAAATTCTGAATATTTTGCAATACACTCTTTAAATGTGTCATAATCACTCAGTTTATTAATTTGAATAATAACAAGATGCCATTTTCAGCTAGACTTAGTTTTAATGTGTTATTTATCAATGTTTTTCCCCAGGGTAGTGAAACCCACAATACTGTTGGCTGGGAAACTGTTTCCTGATGGCCGTCACAAAACATGCCGGCAGGATCCTCCTGTTGTGCCGTCAAAGACGTCTCCAAATAAACCTGGCACTGCAAGGTGTCGATACAGCCTGATAATAAAATGCACAACTTTAAATCTAATGTTAAAATAAATTATTGATGAGGGAGGTTATTTCCCAAAGAAATTTGTAACATTATTTTGTGTTTATTACTTTTTTTGTGCATGTTACAAGAACTTACTCATGAACTGGCTCATCATCCTCAAAGGGTCCATTGTCTTGAATGTACTCATAATAAGACAATGCCAAGACATGATGGTTCAGATAGTTTACAATAAAACTTTCATGCTAGGTAATGCACTTTCAAGAACGATAATCACGATGCGATTTTCTTTCGCTGGCAACTTTGGTCTTTTATTTCTTACAGTAAATGCTCAAAAAAATTTGTTCCATATTTTTTATGAATACTCTATGGTACAAAGTTGATATTTATTAGGAAAAAATCTACTGTTAAAATCCGTCTCCTATGACCTTTAAGAGAAAGTCTGAGGCAAGTAAAGTGACGATATCAGTAGTAAATTTCCTGAAAAAATTAATGTTATTTATTTATTTACGTAAGAGAAACCAAAGGAAAAGAAGCAGAAAACAACAACAACAAATTACAAGACACGTAACGTTTAGACCTATGCGATTGTTCCGGTGGATTTCTGTTCAGATAAAGACCGAAAATAATCGCCGACATATTGAAAGGCTTGATCAAAACACTAATGATTTCTTTTTTCTTTTTCTTTTTTTTATTAAAATTAAGTCAATTTGTAACTGTAATATGTGATCGAATACGTAGTTTGATCAGTTTAAATAGCGCGTAGAATGATAACGGTAGAACATATTGTAACAAGTCGAGCGGTCCTTGCCACAAAAGAAAAACACCGTTTTTCTAACACACAACAATTTATTCAGGATGGCAAAATATCAATATCACAACACAGACTAAGATGCCGACCATTTCAAACAATACAAGTTAAAACCCGGGGCTATCACCGTTTTAAAAACTTGTCATAAAAAAATAAAGAAAATGCTACTCGTTCTCGTATCTGCAGGATTTGTCGTTCTCAAGCTCAATATCAACAATAAACATCGTAGAAGAATTGTACTGAATTAATGAATATTAAATGCATAAGCTTGCGCCGATCCGGACAGCTAAACTCGACACACGCAGTCTAATTGTATCTGGTAAAAGCACACCCCTCCCCATTTGTAGTAGGTATGCTAATTAAGTCCTCATAATTTCCAGTAAACTGTAAATAATCTAGTCAGCCTTATCCGGACACCAGGACAACTCGTTATAAAAATGAATAACCTATTTGAACTAATGAATCAAGAAAATCCGAACAACAATAATACGGATTCCGAACAATCCGGACAACTTGTAATTCAAAACTTGAAACAGTTCAAATAAATATAACAGTTCCTTTTATAGACCAAAACTAATAACTAGAACTATATAACTGGAAAGACTGGTCTACATGGTTGCTATACTATACAGATTCTGTCCGGACGACGAAGTCCTTAAAAAAATTAGCATCGTCTACGACCAGGTTCATCTTGCTTATCTACCTTATATGGAGTTCTCTGAGAAGTGCCCAACCGAACGGGATGTGATCGAGTGATCAAGTGATACTGCTGCTGGAACTAGCTTATATTTATAACCTTCTCCAACCAATGAGTACTTGTCCTTTTCTGTCCGGACACAAACAACCAATCAAAAATCTGTACGGATTTTGGACATTCCGGACACGTATCCTAATTTCCGAACAAGCATATTTAAATAATAAATGAACATTTTATTCCTGTACAAAGCCTTGTCCGGATTAATTTAATAACACGGACACATATTTCTAAGTCAAAATACGCATATAGCTTTAATACACATCCTTGCGATATTTTACACTAAAGGAATTTTGAAATTAAGCGCCCTCTGAAGTAGTGCGCGTAGCGATACACTTGAATACGGAAGTTCGCTACGAAGACATAGTTCATCAATCGATGTGACAGATAAAAGCAATTACCGATCATACTGAGGTAAAAATACGGAAAAATAGTGGTCAGCATCTAAATACAATAATATATGATATAATAAAGCATACAACAATGTTGATAACACAAAAATAAGTGTCAGAATACGTTTGCATGTCGATGAGTGAAGCGGTCCGTCAAACAGCATGTTCCGTACACAGAAGTTTGTGAGCGGTAAAATGACGATTATCTCGCGGAAAGAACATGATACGAGCCATTTTAACTAGAATTGCATGTCTGATGTAATACACAATGAAATATTAATAGAAATACTTAATTGATCTTAGATGATCATATTACAATATATTGTCTTCCGTAATCTTTTCTCACTAATACTATTCAACGAAATCAAATCTAAAGGCCTGATGAAAACAATTGACTTGTACCTTCTCAAAAAGAACAATATACAGTTTTATATTTTGTGTAATTAAAATTTGATTTTTTTATAATACATGTTTGTGATGTACATGTACATGTCACAGTGTAGGAACGGACCCGTACAGCTTTGGGTAGCGCTGTTTGTCGAAGCGAGAGATCAAGTAGCGCTACGTACAGTATTTTGATCGTAAATGGAAAATACGTAAATAACTAATGTCTGGAGGGACAGTATCTCGATTTTTATACGGTAGTAAAGTAGAATAAGTTTATATACGTCATATCAATCTTAAAATCTGAAAATTTCTCTTTGGAAAAATATTTTATTGGATCAAAACAGTGCAAATATTCCATCAGAAATTGAATCAAACTTTCTAGAGAAGTGGTTCTCATTTCTTTGACAAAAAAATATTGTTTCTTGTGAAAATATTTCCCCAATTTGATATCTCTAAGACCAAAAAAAAATTTACACATATGAAGGAAGCAATGCATTCTTAGAATTTGAAGGGTTTTTTTTTACCATGCCTCGTAATGTTTACCTGTACGAGTAGCTCTTTTAAGTGTGTACGGGTAAGTTTGATTTGCAGATGAACATCTGTACGCGTAGCTCCGAACATTACAATGAGCTAAGATATTTCTGTTTACGGAATCAACGTTTGTAAGGTTCGTTTTCAAAAAAATAGGTTAAGAATTAAGAATTTTCAATTAAGAAAAAAATCGGTCACAGATAAATGTGTAAAAAAAAACACAAAGCCCATTAATTTGTAAAATGTTATTTTCCGCGCTTGCGCGGGATATCATCTAGTGATTTTTATATTACGGATTTTGATATCAATTGCGTTTACTGCAAGTATATTTTATATAAAGTTTCTGGTCCGCTTGTCAATATAAATTTAATACATGTATCTAAATACTTGTACTAGTACTCTGCTTTTAAATCTCATTAATCAAAAACCTATATATTTGTCTTCAGTTTAGCACTCTTATGCATATGACAGCTATGTAAAGGGATTTGCAAGGCCGATTAAAAAACAACTAATTACAAAAATAATCGCAGCAAAAATATTTGTTTTTTCTATCATTGAATTTTCTTTTTGAAGGAGTCCATTCATACAATGGTCATTCTATTGAGTTAACTTACCATTCGAAACCAATGCTTAATCACAGAACTACGCGTACATTAAAATTCTAAATAAATGCTTAAAATTGCGCTACGCGTACAGTGTGAAGTAATGACAGTTCATGATATTCTGAGGATGTTTTCGACTTTTAATTGCAATGACATCAAACTCCAGGTCAGATTACTCTCTGGAGAAATATATATACCTCTCTATGTCCTCTATTCAGTCGTAATGATTGTATTTCGTAGATAATAATCATTTCAATTTTGGAATATGACCTTGGATATTGATTGTCGAAATGTTCATTGAAAATCATGTCGCAAAAAGAATACAATCTTTTTACAATTGTGCCAGTTTATTACCAAAACGTATTGAATTGCTCCAGATTTTTTTTTTTTACATCAATTTATCAATTTATTTGATTAAAATCTTCGACTGTTCGCAGAGCTACGTCTTCTATTTTTTTTTATTCGCTTCGACAAACAGCGCTACCCAAAACTGTACACTTCCGTTCCTACACTGCATGTTGTACATTCATTTTCATGGGGCGTAGAATTAGTGGATCGGTAGATAAAGTTCCTTCCGTGATCTTGTCTGAAAGTTATTGACTTCATCTTTATCAGACACTTTACACATTTTGTTTAGACATCATATGTTTGAAGAAACTAAAAGAGAGAGAGAGAGAGTGAGAGAGTACATTTCACTTGTAATTCACTCATATGAGACATTGTTTTTAATTTAGGTTCCATATATAAATAACCCTTTTATCGTTGGACACATTGTGATAAAATCCAAATAAACAGTTTCAGTCAGAGTTGACGTGCTACACCTGTCAATCAAATTAGCATTCGAGCTGCACCACGTGCTCCTTCCATGATAAAGTTTTTCAAATCCGAAGAAAATAGAAATATGTTTAACAATAAAGTATTTTACAGTGTTTAATGTATAATATGGTTCTTACACACTGCGTGTGGATAAGTTGATTTGTATACTACATTGTTTAAACAGAAAACTACACGTGTAAAACACAACACACACACACACACACACACACACACACACACACACACACACAATCTCTCTCTCTCTCTCTCTCTCTCTCTCTCTCTCTCTCTCTCTCTCTCTCTCTCTCTGAGTGTTTATGTGTGATGTATGTGCAAACAATATTGTGAAACATGAACAGATCCAATTTGTTTACGTCTTTCAAGTCCAGTCCATTTCATTCAATGACATTGATTTAATTGAGGTTGCTTATGAAACTTGCGGACAGTCGAGGACCCAGACCCCCCCCCCCCCCCCCCCCCCCCTTGTGATCTGTGGTTCACAAGCCCGAAACTCATGCATAGATATGTTTCTACAAAACAGATTAACAGCAAATCGGCAATTTCTCACGTAAATATGCATGACATGGCGTTTAAAATTTCGACGTCTTGCTAAAAACGGAACAGTTTTCAGCGTGAATTTCATGATGTATATTTTTAAGTCACACATATAAGTTATATATCATTGGATTTGATAAATTCAAGGCTTTTTAAAATGTTTTGTGCCGTGCACATTTGAAACACGGCATATTTCTGCCAGTAACGTTCCTTGTTCTTCTTTCTGTGTATGTCACATGCATTACGTTTCTAAATTGAATCGGACAACTGCAGCTATTCTTGGTCATCACTTTTTGCGAATTTGCTTAAATTTATAGTTTCATGAGTATTTGAATTCAGTCAATCATTCTTTCAATATAATTGAATGATATACATGTATTGCACTTTATTATATATTTAATTTCAATCATTTCAACAATGAAATTCACAAAAATTAATTGTTGTTCAAGTAATATTGAATATATTTGATGAAACCACAGTATTTGATGCTTAATATGTTCATTCTTAACATTTCAAATTGTTATTTAAACATTCATTTGATAGATAACTAATTACTTCATTTTTCTTATCAGCTGCTGTTTGCAGGGTTTTATAGAAAACTATACCATTTGAGACCATAAATGAGAGGTTCTGGATCAGGATGTTTTGTGATTTGCCTCTAACCAAACCAAAATTTAACTGAAAGTATGTACTTACACATGTACTGATATAACTTATGTTTGTTATCATAGCAGTAGTTGATGTACCAATAGTATGACCACATGTACTAATGCTATGTAAACAAGTAAGTAAATCATTTATTATTGTGACCTATGTACCTCATACAATGAAGAATATACATTTTCACAAATCAAACACCCGGCCCATTGGAACTATAAGTCAGTTATATGTAACACTAATTAATAATTTTTAAGTGCATTCGCGAGAATTTAATTTGTCTAATATTTTATATGCAAATTATACAAAATTTGCTGTTTGTCTTGGAAAATTATGTCAAATGAGAGTTCGAAATAGGTTGTCTTGAGTTGAATAAGAAGTGTTTGGAAAGTTGATAAAATTCACTTCTGAGATTGTTAATATATTGAGTACATTTTAGAGAAATGTGGGAATTTGTCCTCTATTTCATCCAAGTTACAGAATTTGCGTTTGCATGTACGCTCTAGCCTCAGTTTCAGGTCCCCCCACCCCCGAAATCATTCGGTCTCTATCCTCAGCGGTTGTACCCCCACACTGAAACTGTGCCATCATTGATCTTATATGTTTAGGAATGTTCATTCAACTTCATTGATATATAATTTTCTAGGTAGGTATCCCCTAATAATGAGTTGGTATGTATTTGTTTCAGGAAAAAGGAAGCCGAAGACCATAGGCCAATGAATGTTCAACAGATTCAGACGAAACTTGTTATCACAGCACTCCAAGGAAAAGCCCCATCGTATATTAGTGAACTAATTAAATTTGAGCCATACATATTCGCCTTCGTTCTGAATCATCAAATCTTTAAGTTGTTCCGTCAACAAGGACTGTGACATTTAAGCATTGAATGCTTATTTTGGGATATCGTTGGTCCTATAACACACCAGGCCGTGCAGACAAATTGAATACCGCGCATTCATATGGGAATGGACGATTCAACGAATTTGCATCTACCTTATGTAACTCTCTTTTTGAGTAATAGGATTTTTTTAGAAAAAGCTACAAGCCTTTCTTTTTAAAAAGGACTATGACTTGTAAAAAACTTTTTATTTAATTGTGGAAACTGCATTTTAAATATTTATCCTATTTATTTATCTGTAATAAGTACTTTTATTGATATTTTGGACACCGGAATTTTAATATATTTATCTCATGATTTCATATATGACTGCTGTAATTTTTAAAAAATTTATTTGTTTTACATATGTTTGTACAGCGCCTTAGAGTTTAATATATGGGGCGCTCTATAAATGTTTAATAATAATAATAATCATTGTTTGGAAATGTCAATTAAATACATTTATTGGTCTTCTAATACAATTCTTGTTTTATTTTGTCAGAACAGTATGTAAAGATATTTTAAAACGTTACGGTAGCGTTAAAAAAAACCATACAAAATTACCTTAGCTTAACATTTTAAAGAATGTTTTTTCAACGTTTTAAAAACGTAAATCAGAATGTTAATATTTATGTAATATTAATGTTATAAAAACACCATTTTAAATAACGTTATTACAGCGTTAAAAAAAACCATACAAATTCTCGTAATTTTAACGTTATAGATTACGTTTTTGTATCATTTTGATAACGTTTACATAACGTTTTTATAACGTTGTGCTAACTGGGAATGGCCAAAGTCTTTAAGGTCAGAGGTAAAATATGAGGTCAACATCATGGGGATCATTTAAGCGTTTTAAAGAGCAGTAATTTCAATCGCATCAAATCAATAAAATGGTAGTTAATACTATCATGCTTTATAAGTTGTTCAGCAAAATACAAAAATTAAAAAAAAAATGGAATTTTGTTCATTTTTTTGGTCTTCTACAGGATTGTACAGGAAAACTACCCGCCTAGGGATGTAAAACGATAAAACATAAATTTACTTCGGCCTAAAATCATTACCTGTCTTACCACCCTTGGGTGTGTGTGCATTCACGCTGAAAGTGATTTCGACTGACAGTTGATTTAAACAATAGGGTTAGTTGATGAAATTCAGTACTTCCTGTCATTACAATAACGAGAAGGTACAGTATTAGTGAAGGGATAATATTCTATCTCTTAACCTCTACTAACCGATTATTGTTAAATTGAAGAGTCAAAGTCAAAGAAACGTGTATATGACGGAAGGATAAATAATTAAATAAATAATTTCAAAGTCTACTCGTCTACACCGTAAGAGTATACCATATACATACACGCCATACATGAATATTACCCTGCATTCCTACCACTTCGTGACTCTGTTAGATGAACATTACGATGGCTCTTCGTAACGAGAGGTATCGGACATCTAGCGTAGTGGCGTCAAGTACACCCGGAACAAGTAGGACACTCAAGTCGAATTCCTAAACAGTGAATAGAGACGACACAAGTGGATTTAATTTTTAACGTTTGGATGGAGTAAATAATGAATACCATGTACATATATAATGTGTAGTCGGTGTTTCCTGATGGGAAGGGACTTATCTTAATAAGAACGCTAGTCTGGATTTGACCGATCCTCTGTTGCATTGGTAAGATTAGTCCGTTTTTTTAAATAATTAAGTACCATAATAAGAAATATACTGAATAGACTTGTACCGTTTATTAAACAAATATTTTTTTTCTGAAAATGGTAATTATACATCTGTAAGTTCACGGTTACGCATGTGTTCCATGTAACGTTAAACAGACCTAAGATGTTTTTCAATCACAAATGCTTATTTATTCTATAATCAAAAATATATAGGGGTTTAAAAAATTATCATATGCTACAATGTAGAATAAAAATACTAACAATACCGGTAGTCTCTTAAAACGTCCCTATAATTTATTATATATTTGATGACATAGCTTAAAATATATAGTTTTTTTGCGGAGTACATTGCACAAATGTTATGAAGGTACCCCAAGATGATAATGTTGAACAATTACAATAAGGCGAGTTAATCCGAGAACTTTCTAATAAATAAATGGTATGAATTGATAAAAAGTAACGGAAATAGAAACCTGTTACACAATTTGCATTGATCATACATTCATTTGAAATAAAGAACGAACAACTTCATTATACTAATTATTAATAAATCAACTCAAGAAATTGTATAAATTAAAATCTATTGTGGTATAATAAATATTTCTATATAATTCATATTGTAGGAAAGATGAATACTTCAAAGAACATATCGGATCATATACACAACGGCAACATGGACGATTTGGAATACACAGAGTTTATGGCAGAATATCTACCTATTTTTATCTATCTCTTGATCCTAGGAGTGGTTGGAACAATTGGAAATCTTCATGTTCTCGTCGTCTATTCTCTACGTTACAAGCCGTCGAATCATCGAATTTTCATCTTATGTTTAGCAGTTGTTGATTTTTGTTCATGTACTGTGAGTATTCCTTTTGAAATGTACGACATTAGACACAGATACACATTCACAGCTTCTTGGGCATGTAAGGTATTTCGATTTCTCAATCATACAACCAGCGTATCCTCGGGATTCCTTCTTGGATTGATAGCGCTGGAGAGATTCCGAAAGGCGTGTCAACCAACAAAATGCCAAATGACAGTAAAACAAGCTAAGATATCTTGTATCTTAACAGTATTGTTTAGTTCGATACTGGCTGTTCCAGCTGTTGTGATCTACGGTGCTAATGTGTCGGATACATTCCATCCCGGCGTTCTAGGATCAGATTGCACAAGTCTTAGTAAATACAAATCTTTCTTCAAAATATATAGCGGAGCTTTACTGTTGTTCGCAACATGTGTTTTTATCATATGCATTATTGTATATGTTTTCGTGGGGAAAGTATTATATAGACAAATGCAGTTCCGTAAAAAGACACAACTTCGTAGAAGTAAACTCAACGCTTTGTCATCCGTTTCCCTAAATGCTCGCTGCTCGACAACCAAACTGACAAACGGATCTCTGGCATCTCTCGATAAGATTGAAATTGAAGAAGATCCATCCAGTTTGAATAATGATCACTTAAAGATAAATAAAAACATTTCAGGAAATATTCATGGATCTCAGCTTCAAAAAAGGAAAACGAAAATCAGCCGTTCTAGAAGAATAACTCTTATGTTCCTAGTTGCCACAAGTGTGTCATACCTTTGCTATTTGCCAAACACCGTGTTTTCTGTCGTTAAAGTGTTTGACAAAGAGGCGTTCCATGCTATAACAATGAAACTTGGAGCTTCTGTTTATATTTTCCTTCGTTTGTACTTTATCAGTAATGTTACAAATCCAATTGTTTATGGTTTTATGGACGAAAGATTCAGGGAGGAATGCTGGACGTACTATAGACGATTTAAAATGAGGCTTTTTACATGCCCACATGGTGCAGAATCATTAAAATCTTAAGAAAAGCATAATTCGTTTCCACTACTTGGCGTTAAAACACTATTTTGTTTTATTTAGTATATTTTTCTTAATAGATGTTGTTAAAAAGTACAATTTTAGCAAAATAAAGATAAACAACTTTCCCCGTTTGTCGCTTCCTTCTCTAGTGTGTAAAATGTATATCATCGATTTGTGTTGCTGATGCAGCTGCTGATGTCCCAGATTGATTCTACTAATGCAAGATATCTCGGAAAAGGGGGATAAGACAAAATGTTGTTTGAAAAAAAAATGTTTTGTTTCTTTACTTGCTTAATTATTTATTTACGCATAATTCTTAATGTAATTTTAAACCCTTACGCAAATTACCTGAGGGTATACTAGAATTTTAGGTAGAATCCAAATTTCATTATAAATGTGTTGAAATATTACGCTCGGTACGTACGTAAGTATGAACCACTTGTTACATTAAAAGTTAAAAAGTTATCAATTTAAGCTACCACTTTCACAGTCTTTAATTTCAGGAGACTTGGATCATTCAGTGTTTTTGCTGAAAAAGGGGATATTAGAGTCATATCAAAATTCTACAAATTGCATAGAATTCATTGGTATATGAATAATATCAATATATCCATTCAAATATACAGAACAAAAGGTCAGTTAGGGAAAGTAATACGAATTTGATTTTACAATTTTCAAAGAATGTAATTGTTTTTTAAAGAAGTGCGTAATCACTGCTAGCGTACACCTTCATTAGATGAGCTCAGAGAGACGAGAGGGCAAATGAAGAGTATACAGTCACAAAGAAATATCATTAACACTTACAAAAAGCAGTAATAAATGATAAGTATAGTTTGCAAGATTTGTATTATTGACATGAAAATAGTCATCTATATTTTCTCCAAATTACGACAATTTCCCTGATAATGAAATTTTTACCGATATGTCATTGGGCGGGTGTGACCGGTCGGCAGAGGATTCTTACTCATCCATGGCACCTGATCCTTCCTCTATATTTTTTTAAAGAGGTCCGTGTTTGCTCTGCTCCTGTTTTGTCATTTTCCTTTGGACTTTTAAATTTGAACACTGTTCGTTATCACCACATGTCATTAATCTATAATTGATCAACTTGAGAGAATTGTTTTTTCTTCAAAATCCGGGATTATATCAATTCATAATGAAATTTAATATATCTTAACCACGATAAAAAGAAAAAAGATATATAACTAGATACGACCTCGTTACGAGTAACGAATAGGTCTTCCGTCCGATTTTTTTATTTTAAATGATACCATGAAATATCGATACAATTTCTGAAATATACCCCCCCCCCTTCCACTTTCAGATAATGAATAAAAATGCCTAATTACGTCAGACATGGGCGTGACAATGATTTTTTTTCAAACAGATATTGTAGCGATCAACAACTTTGCTTTTATAATGCATAACAAAATCTTTATCGTTTTTAAGTTTTTTGTAATAGAGTTTACGAGTCTCTTAGCCCCTAATTAAAAGGGTCAGCCCCTTTTTCTTCATTTGGTGGGAATTAATTCTTGATACTCTACCACTTTTGTTATATATGTCTTAACAAAATATTAACTGATAAAAAGATACAGATCAAAACGTATGAAAATTTTGATAGAAAATTTGTACCCAATTTGTACCTAAGCGAGCTCCTAGAAATGGCGCCACTGGTGCAAAACAACTATATAGTGCACAACTTCAAACTATAGTCTACCTATCCTGAAAATTTTAAACTCATATCTCTGATAGTTTCTGAGATCAGCTCTGCACAAAATAGGTCGTAAAAATTACAAAATCGGCCGTAAATCGGGACCGGAAGTGACGACAACAAAAAATTCAAAAACATATAAAATTCAGATAATATCCCATCATCTGTGAAAAAACTGTTGAGATCGGTCGAATAGTCTTTGAGAAATCGCGTGCACAAAATTTGGGGAAAAAAAAATAATAAACGGAAGACTTTAATAAATGAATTGACTTCTTTTTTAAAATCTTAAAATGTAAGAGACAGAATCGCAAATTGAGATGGAGATTGAAAGATTTTTCTTTTAACATTAATTTATATAAGATCTATCTGAATGAATCTGTATGATTTGATCACTGTTCGTTATCACCACATGTCATCTATAGAAGTCTATCGAGAGTATGGATGCGGCTTGCAGTCATCATACTCAGTTAATTTCTATAGTTTGAGGAGTAATACCTTGGGACTGTTTTCATTGTTAAAATATATAATTATACGTGTTTCCGTTATTAGAATAGCATAACATCAATGATTTTGTAAAGGACATACATGTATTTTTTAGTCTGTTTTTTTTTTTTTTTTTTTTTATATATATATTTTTTTTTGTGGTAAATTAATTTGTCATGTCATTAAAAATTAGTAAAGGACAATTTATTTAATGCTTTAAATTTTAGTGTTGTTCAAACATATTCAATGTGTACATATCAAAAATATATTCATGACTTTAACATAATTTAGGCACATTTACCTTTTACTATACTCAACCAGATACAACATTTCCACTCACTGATGATGGAAATTTTTGGATGCAGGCCTGTATTGCCAAGTTCAACCGTTAACCGACCTAATTCATTTATTTCATTGGGATTTTTTTAAGGCTGCATGTTGGTTCCATATATACTAACCTTGCTTTTGAAGTAGATCTTGAAGTCGGAGCTTTTGCCAGCATTATATTATACAATTATCCTCAATCCAAGACTTAGCGATCTCTAATTCAGAATCGAAAAGCAGTTGTATGTCCGGCAAGTTGGACATTTTAAAAGTCAAAAGCTAAATAACACCTAGTCTCTTAGTGAATCACACATCGCAGAGAAAATCTTGAAAGAAAATGAGGTTTTACTACTGCTGTCTTCCGCGACCATATGTATATGGTACCGAGGCATTTGTTCATTATTTGTTCATGTATTTTATTTTATACCGGGACATTTTGCAATTAAAAAAGGAAACTATGGTATTTAGTATGTTGAACGTTATTTTTTTCCCATGTATTATGTATCCGGTGAATGGAATAACACTTTACAGATTAACATCAAATACACAATAATGTGTAATACAAAAGTTGATGTAACATTTGCCATCCATAAATCCTCATTTTGTTTCAAAACAATATTTCATTAGTTAAAGACGACGCCATGCACTAGGCGTGAATACGAATGATTTCAATGGTTCAGGTGTTCGCCATGGGTAGGAGAGAGCTATGTAAACTCCAAACCATGGCTTGAGACGATGTCTCTTTGTCACCTTTTATGTATTCAAACTTACATATGTAGAACCGGAACATAAAAATAAACATCACATAAAATTATTAATAAATATTGTATCATGTTATACAACATACAACATACACAACATTATACATGTGTCACATTGTTAATTTAATGAAAAAAAATCTCAATTTCCAACAGAACATTTTTTTTTCTCTAATTCTTATTTTTTGTTAATTGAAAACATTTTCTTCAAATTCCCCGAGGGCCGTGGACAAAGCAAAAGAGTATAGGTGTTGTTTGTTTATAACTTAAGATTAGTGTCATTCCTCCCGTCAAAGAGTCACCGGTGTGAGAGTGTTATATGTATCATTCCTTAATTGTGTTAATTGAATGTTTGAGTGAAAGATGCGCGTTGTGTGAATGAGTCAGTTTGAGTTCCGCCGTGGAGATTCCCGGACGTGATTTAGATGTACTGGACTTTCCGTCATCTAATAACTAAGTCTTTTAACTCTTGACAGCTCCGAGTAACAAAACTAGTGTGTGAATAGTACAAGTGAATATTGTAAGAAAGCAAAGATATTTTCATTACTTCTGTTTTTAATTTGTCCATTTAACAAAATACAATACTTCAACTTTAATATTGTGTTCCTTTTAAAATTACGCTAAATTCTGGTTGTGACACATGTATAAAAAAATAAGAATTTCGTGATCATAATTAAAAGTAAAAAATCGTTTGTTGTCACTCAACAAATCTCATAAGTTCTCATAACAGTTTTTGGATGATTACTTAATTGTAAATTAGTTTTAAAATACGCCATTTGACATTAATACAATTAACGTACTCTTTACATTATTTAATTTGACGTTTACCTGCATTGCTGGCCGTGAAGTCAACCTTTTCAGCAGAGCTGGCAATTTCAACGTTTTCTAATAATAAAATAACCAAAGTAACAGCTGAAATTAAATAGGAAAGTACTATATTTAATTAGAAATGCGTTAAAATAATGATTGTTATAGTTGATGAAAACAATCCAATATATATTTCGCTTACTTTCACATATTCCTGTTCTGTTTGAAAAACCTGCACAACATTCTATCTTTTCCGCCGTCCTAGTTGTTAAATAGACATTTGAAAGCAAGCATTGTTATATATGTTCAGTACATAATAATTGTACATAAATACATGTACTAGAAATAACATCATTATTGTTAATTTTTTTTCTCATATCTTTGCAACGCTTAGCAGAAATACAACGAAATGTATTTATTATAGTCGTACCTGTTGTAACAGATATTGATTCCATCTGCGTTTATCAACATGTTGTAAACTTTTTCCACGTTAGAACAATATGTCAGTTTAATAATGTCTAAAACAATTTAAAAAAGAATTGGGCGTCAAAATTTTAAAATTCTTCATTTTTCAACGAATATGTTATTAAATTCTGGTTCAATTCAAAGGGTTAAATATTAGTAAGTTGAGATAATGAACATGATTACTAGACTTTCTCAAGTGGAAAAAATGATTTCGACATTCAGTATATTGATTTTTTACAGTCACTTAATATATATATAAATTGGTAAATATTCAAAGGAATGTGAATTTTAATTAGTGAAACAGTTTTTCTATATCTAGTCTAATATTTATAATTCGTACAAACCATCAATTAAGTAGGCTGCAATGCAGCCTTTTTTGGGATCGCAGACCTGCTGATAGTTACAGTTACACCTTTTACGGCAACCGTGTCCATAATTACCATAACTGCAGTTGTTAATACATTCTTTTCCCCAGGATCCAATGCAAACTTTTAAAAACAAATAAAATCTTATTTACTGTGGGGGACCAATGTTCGTGGCTTTCGTGGGTACGTAACCCTTGCCCACGAAATTGCATCCCCACGAACGTATATAAAACATTTGTTAATATTTATTAAAATTATTCCTAACTTGCTACCAACGAAATTACGTCCCCACGAACCAGGCAAATTTTGGTACCCACGAACATTGACCCCCACGAATAAAACTGATTCCACAGTATTTAATAATAAGTATACGAGACTTTTGCGAGAAGCAGTGGATTTTCAAACCAGCGTCATGTACGGAGATACCTATATGATGTAAGTCGTATTATTTACATTATGAATTTTTCAGGCATATATGCTACATGTACAATATAAAAACCATGTATGAAAACAAAGTTACTAGTGCGTTGAAAGTAAAATAGTTCCTACACTTACAGGGTGTATACAAATTTATTTGATATGCTTGACACATGTCAGAAAAGAGGAATAATTATTGCGATTTTAAAAGCAGGTGTCAATTTAAAGAAAAAAAGTGACACAGTTTAATGTACACTCTTCAAAATTGGGAAATTCCATACTTTTACTTTCATTTTGAGAATTTTTCAAAACTACAAAATTTAAAATCATTTAGGGTTAAATCCTTTATCAAAGGGATAGTTTGTCAATATTCGGGTATTTTGAGAATAAAATGAGTCTTGTCCTGGCTTTAGCGTTTTCCGTGTCCCCAGACTCCTTGGCCTTTGGATATTAGTTGGACATAACCAAACCTGTGACGTCAAACACAAGTTCGTCAGAATTCTCGAAAAATATCACCCTTCCTCCCAATCTCATGGCAATTTTATATTGAAATTGTTTAAACTTATGTTTTACTTATTTCCGCTTCCGCCACGTGCCTTTTCTTGATATATTTTCAGAAAAAGCATTTATTGGTCAATCCTTCATTCCACTATCCCAGGCCAATCGTCACGACCATAAACACAAGTATTACGAGGAACAGGGGCCGTCTAGGTGTCAATTTGGCTCACCAGTAGTACATAACTGGTAGTTATTTGACATAAGATTGTATTTTCATATTAATCTTTACTAGGTGATCAAGCAGGTGAGCATCTGTTCCCAGGGTGAGCCATTCTTTTTTGTATTGTTCGGAGATGTCCAACAATGCAATAATCGATGCCTGGTTCCCTTATTATAAGCACCCTTAGCCTATATTGCTAATAAAATCATTATGATGTAACATTGGTCCCATTGATATTTTTATTAGTCCTATGTAGATATTTTTTATTAAGACACAATTTGCCGGAAAACGAATACGATATCCCACCACGAGAATTTGACAAAAGTGAGAAATTTGAATGATCTTTCATTCAAAGGGGCCCCACATCTAAGAGGCTGGTTTTATAAAGAGTCGCTGGGTTAAATTTAGTCAAGTCCAAGGATTAACACTGAAAATTAGTCGGGCGTATGTTGCATTTTATAAAGCGGCGTAACTTTAGGTGTAAACTTTAGGCTATGACATTGGCTTGCGTCTTTGACAACTAAGCACTGCACATGTACAACGATGTTACTATTACGCTGTTATTGTACCGATGTATGCAGCGTGTGAAAACATGACTTATCTAAGACACAATACTCCTATACCATAATGGTTATTATGTTGTTTTATTAATATTCTTAAAATATTACTATTACATGTACATATTGTTATATTACAATTCGCACAAAAGTAATAATCTGACTGATTAGTTAATTTAATAATCATATACCATAAATAAAGAAAAAAAAATCTCGCAGAATCAAAATATGTGAAGGATTTAAATTTTAGTATAAACCAGAGTTTATTAGGAAATACAACGTACAATTTTTATATACAATGATGCATAATAAAGCAAGGATTCGGAATTAGTAAACACTAAGGGGTATTATATAGATTTGTTTTCTTCGATATGCATTTTAAAGGGTTGAATATCATTTTGAATTATTTTTGAATTCATGAATACAATGTAGCAATGGTTCCAATGCTTTATTCCACACAGCTCATCACAATGTAAAATTGACTTGCTTCAAAGATAGCAAAATAGCCTTAAATACGGCAAATAAAATCTTTAAAGGCTAAACTGACAGTGTAATTACAGAAATTGCGTTAATGAAGAAAGTAAGATGCAAAGTAAATTAAAAAAAACCCAGATTATAATGATATGTAATTAAATTACTATATATTTGAAAACGTTTTGATGCTGAGATATATTTGAAAACTGCTTTTAAAATATTGTCATTGTTTGATAAACAAAGATGTGTTACACATAAAGTAAAAACTCTAATCCATTCTTGCATTGGCATATATATGGAGCGTTAAAATGAATGTTCCTTGGTTTGAGTTACCGCACGTGCAAGATGGATTGTTACGACAGAAAAGGATGATGTTTAAGAATGCTGCATTTAAGTCTAAGCCTGGTATATAGAATCTGGGTTGTGTTCAAAATCGTAGCTGCTACGTAGGGCTACGTAGCCGTTACGCTGTTAAACGGTAAGCTATCCTAGATATTCGTAGCTTATATTTTTTATGCTAAGCATCAAATTCATGATGGCCACCTTAGTAACTACTTTGTAACAAACATAAAATATATCTTATTTAGTGATATTCTGTTCATCTTTTAAGTTATAATGAATTCTAACATGTATATTTCCGCTTGAAACTAACAAATTATGTCGATGTAATTAGTCTTAAGTTGAATATTTCCAAATTGAAATCAGAGACCTTGTATATTTGATGACCGAAGTAATATCAACTTGGAGCAGTATTATTGCGGTTTAAATTGGACAGGAAATTTTTTTTGCGAGGCGGAAGAGAGATTATTCCAGAGTTTTGTAGTTAATGGTAGAAAAGAGTATTGTTAAACAGCTGAAGTGACGTGAAAAAAGAATTCATACCTTCGCATATTCCAGAAACATTTCTATAGTCTTGACAACACTCATATACTCCTGTTATACTGCAACCAAATAGAAAATAAACAGGTTTAAACTATTGAAAAAAAATGTATAATTAAGGCAGAGGAAATATCTATTAAACTCGATTTAAATTTTTCTATTAAGTATGATTACTAATTTTAAAAATAACTACAAATGTAAATCGGTTTTTCTTGTTCCTTTAAATAAAGATAGATTATCCTTACTTATTAAAACACACTGCATCCTCAGATATTACAGTATAAATCAGGAATGGTAATAGCACAATGACGTTTCTCTTTCTATCCATTTTGTTCTTTCCCGTCCTTATTCAAGACAACTGACGCTGAAAGTTAGTGATCCTTGACTGTATAGAGAAGGAAGTATTGTTAATTTTCCGTAAAAAGTACCTCTATAGTCACTTGAACTTTGTATTCAGACTCATCACATAATGCATGATCATTATGAGATGGAATTCAAAATCTTTCCGCTTTGTTTTCTTTTAAAGACGAATGCCTAATAGCATTATTTTGTTTAAAGTAAATAATGTGCTTTCTTGGAATCATAAACATACCATCTAATGTAATACTGTATAAAAATAACCGATTAATTTTTGTTATCTTTACTGTAATTTTCCTGACCAAAATAAATCCCCCTAAGATTGCGCATTTTAACTGAAATCAACTTTAGGGGTGTCAAAACAAAATTGAAGTATTCTGTTTTCAGTCAAATCGTTTAAATTTTGGCGCAACGTATTTTAAATTTTTTAATTGAAGTGACAATTGTGTATATCAAGTGACAAAAACGTCACCCATATCAAAAGTGGTCATCATAAATCAGTTTAAATTGCGGTCATTGAAATCACTGTGAGGTTCATCTCGAATGATAACACCATTTTGCAGTTGAGAATACTCAATTACGAAATATAATTATAGTGATTATAAAAAAAGAATCACAGACTATGTTCATGCCATTGTATCATTAGCAGTTAGTGTGTAATCGGCTTCGATTATTAATTACATTTTAATGTTTTGATGGATATTAATATCGATATTTGTTTATAACATTGTAATTTTGTGTTTTTAAAACAATTTTTGACTTCAGGTATTGAAATTTGTAAAAATATTTTTTGAAATCTTAAACCCCGAGTAAACGTAATCCTTAAGTGAGTTTTACAGCTTTACATAAAATTTACATATTAATGGTTTGGTTTTTTTTCAGATAAAAGTCTAATATTTGTGTGAATTTTACTCATTAAAGTTTAATTCACACACATTAAAGTGTAAATTATACACATTAAATTACAAAATTTACATAATTATAAAACTTAATTTTACACATTAAAGTGTGAATTTTACAGATTTACGGGAAAAATTTAAGATAAACGTGTATTTTTTACAGATTAAAGTCTTAGATTTACTTATTTAAAAAATAAAAGACTGTGTTAATGTGGCACTAATACGCTTCCGTTATAATGTTTGATAATTATACAAAGTGACATTACTTATACGATGATTAAACAGCTTGATAACCTTGTGATCAACTTCACGCTTTTTGGACATACCAAGAGAAAGATTCTCGCTTCCTTTACATGTGTATCTGTTTGAATCACCAAGAAAGCATTTTATTGATTAGAAAACCAATTGCCTCCAGAGCTGTGCAGATAAAAGTATATGCCCTACTAGGAATTATTTTCGTTAAAATTTATTATAAAATATTAATAGACATTCTACAATCCAACGGTGTGCTCTTTTTATGTGATGTGCAGTTATTTTTCCCTCTAAGTTTTCATAAGGAAGGTTTTTGCACAATTAGGGTATTTCTTTAAATTTATAATACATATAAGTACATGTTAACAGCTCGAACAGGGGATTTTAAGGTCATCTGAGTTACTCGGTTTTGTTGTTCGACGTCCGTCGTCCGTTAGCAATTTTACATTTTAATTCTTCTTAAAAACTGCAAGGTCAATTGTCACCATATTTGGTTTGAAGCATCTCTAGGACAAGAATAATCTAAATTGTGAAATTTAAGGCCTTATCATCCCTTAGGCCTCATTGGCACGGCCAAATATGCAAAAATGGTCAAATATTCAAATATTCCCTTCCCTACTCCTGCACATGTATGAAAATAACTAAATGCATGGTTATGTGGCCCATGAAGCCCTTTACAAAAATTGTGAAATTCATGGTCCCTGAGTCAGGGGTTCAGGTCCTTGTGTGAGGACAAAATGGCAATATATTGAAAAATGAATTAAATCTTAAACAAATAACTTCTTTATATATATATATTTGAGAAAAAATCTAATTGAACGGTTATGATGTCAATCATCAAGCCTTTTACCAAAATTGAAAAATTCATGGCCCCTGGGTTAGGGGTTCAGGCCCGGGGGGGGGGGGGGGGGGGGGGCAAATAGTAAAAATGTATTGAATATTAGAAAATCTTATTTTCTACTCCAATGTATATTTGAGAAAAAATTGAATACATATTATAATGTCTATGAATCACTCTATTAAAACTGAAATTCATGACCCTGGGGCAGTGCTTCAGGCCCTAGTGCGGGGCGAATATGGTCAAATAGTGAAAACGTATTAATTCTTAGAATAATTCTACTTTATTCCCAAATATACATGAGAAAAATTGAATGCATAGTTTATTGCCCCTGGTTGAGGGGTTCAGACCCTAGGATGGGACCATTATGGCCATGTATTGAAAATGTATTTAATCTTAGAAATACTTCTTTCACAGTAGTAGGAGATCAACTGGTTGCAGGATTAAGATGTTCCTAAAGCCATCCACCAAGAGTATGAAATTCATTATCCTTGAATCAGGGGTTCAGTCTCTTGGGCAGGGCCAATATGGGCACATAATGGAAATGTATAAAATTTTATATAATTTTCTTCTGTACCCTCACAATCGTGAGAGATAAACTAAATGCATTGTTATAACAAAAATAATAATTTTCTACAATGTCCTTCCCTTGAATTGTGAAATACATTGTCCATGAAAAAAGGGTTAGGGTAACAACTTTGGCAGTATATTGAAAAAAAATGAAAATAACAAACCGTCAACCATCTCAAAATCCATAAAACTAAATACAAATTCAAAGCAGAGCAACACGGACCTCCAAAAAGATAGAGGTAGGATCAGGTGCCTAGGAGGAGTGAGCATCCTCTGCTGACCGGTCGCACCCGCCGAGCGCTCCTTGTCACAATTGGGCATAATCGAGGTAAATGTCAAAATCGTGAAAATGTCATAATAGGGAAAAACGAAATGTTGATGATTTGGTTTGTTTGTGATGGTCAAAATACAAACCTTGAGCAAACACGGACCTCCATTACATTGGAGGCAGGATCAGGTGCCTAGGAGGAGTGAGCATCCTCTGCTGACCGGTCACACCCGCCGTGTGCTCTTTGTCGTAATCGGGAAAAACCGAAAAGTCCGTAGACAATTAGATGATTAATTATGGTTTAACAATTAGCATGAAAAACGTCAGTCAGCAGGCGATCCATTGAAAGATTGTATTCGCTGACAAGGTCGTTGTATCGACCATAGAACTTACGAAAAGATGACTTTAAACGAGCCTGTTGATAGTCCTGTTTTATCAACTTGTTTGTCAGTAGCTTGCCTCGCCTTAGAAACTGTTCATACGAAGAGCATGCCCTTGCGTATCGAATTAACTGGGAGAGAAAAACACCATACGCAGGTGATGAAGGTATATTGCTACATAAGTAAGGAAAGTTGACTTTAGAAAAATTGAAATCATCGCGTTTATCATAAAGTTTTTTTGTTAGGTTACCATCAATGTCCATTTCCAGTAAAATATCCAAATATGAAACAGATGACGCAGACTCTGTGGTATCTTTTATTTCAAGTTCACTGGGATTTATCGAGTCGACGTAAGTATGGAAATAAAAATTCTTAATTAATAATACGTCGTCGATATACCTGAATGTTGAGTTGAAGGCCACAGCGAGTGATTTATTTTTTTCACGTACAAGTTTTTGAATAAATTCTGCTTCATAAGAATACAAAAATAGGTCTGCTAACAATGGGGTACAATTGGTACCCATGGGAATTCCAACAGACTGTTGGAAGACTTGATTTCCAAAAACTACATATATGTTGTCTACCAGAAACTCAAGCATCTTTTTAATGTCAACTTCAGAGTAACTATTGAGTAACTATGTATTTCTTGAGTCACTCAAGTAACCGTAACCTATTGCCAGTGTTCGCGCGTGCTGTTCGTTAATAATTTTACATTTTTAACTTCATCTTGAAAACAACAAAATAAAAAAATTTCACAAAGTTATACTTGGCCATATTAAATTTTATTTTTTTTTTATATATTTTTTTTAAAATCCGCTTTAATTTATGCATTGTATGCCTGTAGTAATAAACTGTATGCATGTTGTGTGCATTGTAATGAGACTTTAAATATTAATAAATAAAATTTAAATAGCTGGGGAATGGATAATATGAGATTCATCCGACTCTTGGTCCCGCTTTTATGAATCGATGTTTTTCAAAAATCAAAATAATGAAAGCGGAGGTGAAGCAGTCAGACGAGTTTTGGTATAGGGTTAAGACTTCAAAATGAGACTTAAAATTCAAACATAAGACTTTATAACAGGTTCATATATCCATCTAATGGCTATGGTACTCAGGTGACCGTCAATGCCTGTATGCCTTTCGTTTCATTCTATATGTTGGTAACACAAACACTGTACAAATACAGATAGAGTCACAGTTTTATTTCTTGTGTGATACATGCATTAAGTAGGTAAACTTTTTCCTCGCCATTCAGTTTAGACCTTCGCTACGCTCTCCGCCAAATCTCATGGTACTCATTAAAAGTTGGCTATTATATACTATGAATATAGCCAGCGATCCTCTTCTATGTCTGTAATATTTCCGAAAATTGAATATGGATACGCTGTATTGCGGAAGAACAGGTTAAAAGTACTTCCGGTTCAAACGTCTGACTGCAGGAACAATTTTCAGCATTAAACAACACTAATAGGGAAAGTGAATAATTTGGTTAAGTATAATGGTTTGCTATTAAATGACCTCATTTTAATACCCATTTCAACGGCATTAATATATTGAATGGACAACAGATAGAGTCAATGAGTGTTAACATCATACAAGTAAAAATAAAAAAATTGAACTAATAAAGTGCTTAGAATGATTACATTTGGTCATATTCTGTTGAAGAAACACAACATAATTAAGCTTTAAAGCACGTTTGAAGTTAGAAAAATCGAATTCCCCGCCATTTACTGGAGGTTATCATGATGTAGAACTCTTTTGTATTGAAAATAAAAAACGATCAATTATTTTGACGTCACACCATCTAATCCAGATTACACATACAATAAAGTGCTCTGGTTTATAAATGCCTCTCTGTAGCTGCAGGTCTGTCGCTCCCGGTCTGAAAAAAATCGGATGGACGACCTGCGAGCTACTGTTCTGTACGTGTTTTTTAAAAAGTTGCAACTTACGGCGCACAAAAAATGTGCTAGTTTTCAATCCACCTCAGCGTTAATATCAGTAACGGATTTTTCATATTTACGTAAATCAGAAATCTTCAACAATGTCGATATAAGTGATTTTTTTGGTAGGGTCTAGCTAGATAAACAATGAACGTGCGTATATATTCGTATGCATTAACTTAGCGAAAAAGACAGAAAATTTACATCTGGGTATAATTTTGATTTATTAAATCGGAATTTGAATTATTTATCATATGAAAAGGTAAACTTTTGAAAAATTACAGTGTTCAAAAGTAAATAAATCAAATTTAAAATAGAAAAATAGACTTAAGTGTTGGGCCAACACAAAAATATTGAGTATCCCTTCCGCTTCATAACCACGCAAGCGCAGGGGAATGTAAATAATACAGAGTGACATATATCATGCTAGTGGGCTCTCAATGAAACCAGATGTCTTCAAGAACTATAAATTCATTAAGATGTACTCTCTGTGAATGCATATTTCTTACTACAGATATCGAATAGCTTCACATTCAAATTCTTTTCTCAGAGTGTCAATCCCACTTTGACTATTTTTAGACAGCAATCGCAATCACATGACACTAAAATCAATGTCCAAAACAACTCGGTTTGTTTACACGTGCATTTTCCGGATGAGTTTTCACAGGATGAAGCTGCGCCATTCAATCAACTGAATGTTAACTGAAAGGTCTGGAAATATTACTGAATGGCATAGCTATGCGATTCAGTTACCTTTAAGTCACATTTCAGTTGACTGAATGGCGCAGCTTCATCCTGTGTTCATTGACTTGTAAACTGATAGATGATGACTTATGATGCGTAAAACCTTCCGTATGATGAAATTTAGTGTATTTCTTCTGATTTCCGTTGTCATAATCAAATTGTAAAACATTTATTTTGAGTAACCGTGTCACTTTAAGCTATTAAAAAGGAAAATTGGGGGGGGGGGGGGGTCGTGGTCATGCCCCTTTTAGCCTATACATATGCATGTGAGTTTAAATGCAAATTAGCTAATAAAAAATGTAAACACATGTAGCGGTTTTACACAGATGTGTTCAACTAGTAGTATACATTGTATTTCGATAATGCTCTGCTAAAATGAATCAGTAATTATATTTTAAATGTTTTTTAAAAATTTATTTAATGATACATTTCACATCGTAAGTTTTCATTTACAACTCGAAGACGTAAACTTCAAATAAACAGTTCATTGGTTTTTGTTTTTGTTTGTTTTGTTTTTTGGTTTTGTTTTTGTTCTTTGTTTTTTAAAAAGAATTTTAAATTACACGATGGATAGAAGAATAATTCAAGCATCGATATTGCTGCAATATTGTCGTTAATTCTAATCGCTCTGACCGACATTCCTAGGAACACTGTGGTTTACACTTCTTTTCGTTAAAACCTACTACATGTAGATACATGTACTAAAAGCAAATAATAGAAACGAGTAAACAAATAAAATCCCCTATGATTATTATTAAACAGTAGATTTAGACGTTAGATAATTTACAGAAAGGACAACAAAAATAATTGAACATTAAATTAAATTTTTCTTCAGTTCTTTACTTTGTTAACATAACATTGTACAGAATATTTAGACATGTCTGACAAACATAACACTAAAAATGATATACATGTACATATATAGCTATTTTGTAAATAATTAGTTTCTGCGTATGAAATACAAGTTTATTCTACGGTGTTAATATGTCGGAGACATTCTATCCCGGCGTTCTAGGATCAGATTGTGAAAGCCTTAATGAGTACAAATCTTTTTTTCTAAAATATATAGTGGAGCTTTACTGTTGTTCGTAACGTGTTTTTATCATATGCAGTATTGTATATGGTATTATATAGAAAAATGCAGTTCCGTATACAGACACAACTTCGTAGAAGTAAAGTCAAGTGAACGCTTTGTCATTCGTTTCCTTAAATGCTCGCTGCTCGACAACCAAACTGACAAACGGATTTCTGGTTTCACTTGATAAGATTGAAATCGAAGAAGATCCATCCAGTCTGAATAATGATCATTTAAAGATAATAAAACCATTTCATGAAATATTCACGGATCTCAGCTTTAAAATTTAAAAAAGGAAACAAAAACCGATCGAGAAGAATAATTTTTATGTTTCTGTTTGCCACAATTGTGTCCTACCTTTGTTATTTGCCAAACACCGTGTTTTGTCATCAAAGTTCTACGATCATCAGCCTCAAAGTATTTTTTCCATAATAAAAATGTTATTTGTCTTTCAAACTTTATAAATAAAATGATATAAAAAGGAATTTTTGATGGTATCCATGTATTTTACAAATTATATTATTATATTATAAAAAGTATTGCAAATTTTCACAGGAATAAATATAACAGTTACATTCAAATAAATAAAAAAAAGTTGTACCGGTGCATCGATGGCTCGAACCCCTTTACCTATATGTAGTAGATTACCATGGGTCCACTAAGCAAAGCATTTCGTTGAATAACTGATAATAATATCTACACTAGAAGACTTATCAAATTTGCCTATATATAAGGCAGACTTATGGTACGAATAAAAAAATCAAGATAATTTAGATTTATCGGACACGACTGAGGATCGAAGATCGTTGAAGTGATTAAGAGGCTTTCTTTGCTATAACAATGAAACTTGGAGCCTCTGATTATATTTTTCTTCGTTTGTACTTTATCAGTAATGTTACAAATCCAATTGTTTATGGTTTTATGGATGAAAGATTCAGGGAGGAATGCTGGACGTACTATAGACGATTAAAAATGAGACTTTTTTACATGTTCACATAGTGCAGAATCATTGAAATCTTAAGAAAAACAATACATTACCAGTACTTGACGTTAAAACACAATTTTGTTTTATTTAGTATATTTTTCTCTATACATGTTGGTAAAATGTATGTCAGGAATAACAATTTGTATTATTAGGTCATAGGGTTGGTTAGGGAAAGTAATATGAATTTGATTTCAAAGTTTTCAAAAACTACTTGCAAAAGCACAGTCGAGTAAAATAAGTGCGTACTTAATGCTTACACCTTTATCCGATGAACACAGAGACATGAGATGTCAACAAATGACAAAGAAATCTTAATAACACTTGCTGAAAATCACTAGCTATAAAGGATTTGATATCCAGTTTGCAAAATTTATTCGTCTAAAAATTTTCATCTAAGGAAGTCTATCGAGAGTATGGATGACATGTGGTGATAACGAACAGTCTTCAAATTCAAAAGTCCAAAGGGAAATCAAAAAACAGGAGCAGAGCAAACACGGACCTCTTACAAAAATAGAGGTAGGAACAGGTGCCATATGGAGGAGTGAGCATCCTCTGCTGACCGGTCACACCCACTGTGTGCTCTTTGTCGTAATTGGGAAAAACCGAAAGGTCCGTAGACAATTAGATGATTAATTATGGTTTAACAATTAGCATGAAAAACGTCAGTCAGCAGGCGATCCAGTGGAAGATTGTAGTTGCTGACAAGGTCGTTTATCGACCATAGAACGTACGAAAAGAGGACATTAAACGAGACTGTTGATGGCCCTGTTTTATCAACTTGTTTGTCAGTAACTTGCCTCGCCTTAGAAACTGTTCATATGAAGACCATGCCCTTGCGAATTAACTGAGAGACAAAAACACCATATGCAGGTGATGAAGGTATATTGCTACAAAAGTAAGGAAAGTTGACTAGAGAAAAATTTAAGTCACTACGTTTATCATAAAGTTTTGTTGTTAGGTTACCATCAATGTCCATTTCCAGTGAAATATCCAAATATGAAAAAGAGGACGCAGACTCTGTGGTATCTTTTATTTCAAGTTCACTGGGATATATTGGGTCGACGTAAGTATGGAAGTAACAATTGTTAATTGATAATACGTCGTCGATATACCTGAATGTTGAGTTGAAGGCCACAGCGAGTGATTTATTTTTTTCACGTACAAGTTTTTGAATAAATTTTGCTTGATGTGAGTACAAATATAGGTCTGCTAACAATGGGGCACAATTGGCACCCATGGGAATTCCAACAGATTGTTGGAAGACCTGATTTCCAAAAACTACATAGATGTTGTCTATCAGAAACTAAAGCATCTTTTTAATGTCAACTTCAGAGTACTTGTGTGCACAATCCGAATGGCTTTTAACAAAAGAGTACAAATGACCGATGACAAGGTAAGTAAATTTACGTGATCCATTTTTATTAAAAAAGCAGCTATCAATGATGTCAAAAAGATGGGACTTTAATTTATCGTGGGGAATGGTTGTATGAAGTGTAGAAAAGTCGTAAGTTTTGATGCTATTGATTTTGGTAAAATATTGGGATTTCAAGTTTTCTAAAAGTTCCTTGGAATTCTTAAGTATCCACATCTGATTTTCATCGCTTCTTAAATAGACTGTTGCACAGTACTCTTGAAGTGTCTTCTTTACTGCTGTTAATATTTTGGTAAGGAGTAAATTAAAGAAAGAGGCCTGATAGAACATTTACTGGAACCCGCTATATATCTTTGTTTGTAAGGATTTTTATGAAGTTTAGGTATCCAATAAAGGTAAGCTTACGGTACTTCAAATTGAGTTTGGTTGTTGGGAATATTAAATATATTCAAAACTGACATATGATTTTGAAGAATTTCTTTCTAGGAAAGAGAGCTATAAGTATAAGTTGGATTTCCACTTGCGGAATAAAATCCAATAATCCAAATACGGCTTATAGTCATTTTTCTCAAATATTCTTACTTGTCTTTATTAATTTACACATTGATTTTGTTAACACTTTGATTTTGTTTTTCATCTGTTGAAGAAACAGAAATATAAGTTTCTTTTATAACCATTTACTTACATTATAGGAAAGTTTCAAATATGAACTATCAGTATAAGGAATTTAGGAAGAATTATTTCATTGTATTGTATATATCAGATGTTGATAAATCTGTTTAGTAACACTGTATTCATTATTTAAATATGAGATATATTTAGATAAATCTGATGGACAAGCCTTATATAATCAGTTTATAAAGTGGTATATATTTCTAAAGAAATGTTAAAGTGTTTTATATTGTGGATAGGAAATATATGTAACGAACATGTATTTAGATATATATTCAAATTTCATATATATATATATATATATATATATATATATATATATATATATATATATATATATATATATATATAATATTCAATCAAAGACTCGGCGATAGGGAAATCATTACTTTAGGTCCCTCTAGTAAGGCAATACTTGTAACTATACTATACAATAAGCAAAATATAACATCATGAATCTTCGTTTAAATCAATAAGCATCATTTCAATTCACGGTATACATCCAATAAGTTCAAGCAAAAACAAATACTAGTTATATCAATTATGAATAATAATGTTACATGTCATACCGGTAATATTGTAGACGCCATACCCCCCCCCCCCCCCACCACAAAAAAAATAATCAAAGTAAAATGCATAGTAATCAAAAAAATCCACATATTATATACAAATTTCGGAAGCAATACTCACTTCCACAATTTGTCCATCTATCTGTGCCAACACTTTTCAAACTCTCCGAGAAATAAAAGGATTAAAACATGTTTTGAAGGTGGTTTTTTCTGATATGCTCCTTCTAAATGTAATGGGACTTTAAGAAAAATACAAGTGTATATCGGAGATAGGGGGTCATCTTAAAATAAGCAAACAGCAATAAGGCAAAGTTGTAAAATTTCAAAAATAAAAATGTTAAATTCCTTTCGTAAAGTTTTGGTTAGGAATATTTTAGATTTATCCCAAACGTCGATGCAAAATGCATCATACATGTATGCTGTGCATATGCGTTTTTGTGACACCTGTTACATGTAGTATGTCATTTTATACAGATTAAACGACATTCCAACAAATACTGATTTTTATTCCAGCTAATTCTCCTTTATCCTTGAATTTGCTCTGTGGCGCTTCTGTATCTGCATTCATGAAGTAGTGGGATTTTAAAAGAAATATCTTTACGCACGTACCCTATTTTAGTTTAAATTGATAATTATCTCCCCTATGAAAAGACCAAGCTTTTTCAAATGAACATTAACTTAAACTTCCAACACCTCAAGTTGCTTTATACCAAGTTTGATCGATGTTGGCTGGTGGATCCGGAAAAGAAGAAAAAATGAGGAACAATAGCAACGACGACGCAGCCGACGACGAAGACCACATATACAGGGTAGATTTTTATAAAAAATGCTACTTTGAGCCTCTACCTTAGGGTAACTTAAGTAAACGATAACTCCTTCATCAACGGTAATATTGATAAATCTACGATCTTATAATGATAAAAATATATATCATAAATATAAATCATAAAACGGAACATCTATCAGACATTCGATACTGTGGCACATTGAGTTGATTTTACATTTTCAGTTCCTCGTAAGTAGTTTCAAGAGTTCCTTGGTATGGATTATCCTGTTCTGTGTGTATTTCCCCTGCATCTGTAAATTGTGCATCTTCGTAATTTTGTGTTAATCTCTGTGTCTCCAACCCGATGTCACATGTGTCGGGTGTGATACTTTGGTGTAATTTCCCACGTCGTGTTTTGTAGATGACAAATACTGCAACAATAAGCCACGTCGAACCCAAAAGCACAGAAAGGACACAAACAACCATAATCGCATTACCTCCAAATAGCTTTTCTTCCTGTAGTGTTAAAAATACATCTCACTTTTTTCATGCTTTTCGAATAATGGCTACTTTAATGTCATTTTTTAAATTTTGAATTTACCGGGTGGCAGTAAATACAAATTTAGATTTCATGTTGTAAATTTTGTATTTACTGCCACCCAGTAAATTAAAAATTTACAACATGATATACATTTTAATGTTCTTTTAAATTTGTTTTCAAAATTTAATACTTACGTATTTCTTCAAAACAACCACATCACCTTAAAATGAAGAAATACAATTATTAATTATTTATACAAACGTGTATTTACACTTTGGATTGTATATTTACATATAAGCTAATATTTTCTTTAGACAAAATACGTCATATACAAATGATGTAATACTGTCAATAACGTATCAGTTTATAAAATAGAAATATTTAACAATGTTTTAGGTAGTATCGTTTACCAATGGGAGAAAACATAGTACCCACAAAAAAGGAAAAGAAAACGATTATTATACACTACAAGTGTTTATCAGGATATATATTTGCATTATTATATCACAAATTAAAGCATGTACTGTAGTTCTTGTGGAGACGGTTTTAAAACGATTTTCAGTATATACGTACAACCCTATATAATTTCTTTGTTGAACTTCGCACTCCAAACGAGCATGCTTTTTTAACTAAAGATATTTTCATTATAGTATCAAAATTTATACTTTTGAACTTCTGAAAAAGATTTTAAATTGTTATTCTATTCATTTTAATTATATCACTAGCTACTGTTTTTATTTTAAAAATCAACCGACACCCGTATATATCCTGATTTGTTTAGATAGGGATTCTGGAAGTTATTAAGTTTTAAAATGCTGTTTATTTTGAAATAGGATTGTAACTTTAGTCGGGAAGCGGTTTATTGGTATACCGTTGATTGGTTGAAGCAAAAGTTTTACGACGAATGATGAAAGCAGCTACATTTAATCATCCAGTAAATACTATTCTACCCAGAGTTTTAATGATTATTGGATTAAAAAAAGTAAATTGGTCATGCAGTATATATTTTTTGAAACACTGAATAATTAATTTGTTCCGAGTGTACTGATATATTCTTGTTATGGGTTATCGGCACCTCGTGACTATTACTTTGAATGACAGTGCATCATAATATGATGATTACAACCCACTGTGAAACCGTTTATAAATATCACCATGACTCGGTGTCTATATCTGAATCGCAATAGGAACAGGTTTGATCCAGTGGCAAGCAGGCCCTGATTTTCCAAATTTGAATACAGCGGGGACTTTTGTTTTTATTTTTGGCATTGGGGCTCACGACGGGTGTGACCGGTCAGCAGAGGATGCTTTCTCCTCCATGGCACCTGATCCTACCTCTATTTTTTTTAAGAGGTCCGTGTTTGCTCTGCTCCTGTTTTGTAATTTTCATTTGGACTTATGAATTTGAACACTGTTCGTTATCACCACGTTTCAAGATACAGTAAGCGATAATTTTCTAAAAGATGATTACCCCCTCCCCCTACAAATTCAAACTTTTTCTGTCATTTTCAACGGAGTTTTTTTTTATCATTTAAAAAAAAACATATATTGTTTGTTGTTCTTTTTTTACGTAACTATCATAAATGTATAAACAAAAAATAGAAATTAACATAATGATACGAACAATAAATTAAATATATTTCGCTTACTTTCACATATTCCTGTTATGTTTATAAAACCTGCACAACATTCGATCTTTTCCGCCGTGCTAGTTGAAAAATAATCATTTGGAAGCAAATATATGTTCAGTTATATATTTTCATATATTTATACCAATTAATTATAGCATATTAAATATTATTTCTATTTTTATAAACATTTTTAGTTATCATTTGTATTTACCTGTTGTAACAAATATTGATCCCATGTGCACTCGTCAATATGTTGTGAACTCTTTCCACGTAAGAACAGTTTTTCAGTTTACTAGGGTCTAAAAAGGTTTTTAGAAATTAAGCATCACATTTGAAAAATCTTCATTGTTATTAATTTCTGTTCCCATTCCAAGGGTACGTGCACCAAGACAATATCTCGTAATGAACATGATTTGTAGACTTTCTCAATAAATTAATGATAAAGACATTCATTATATTGTTGTTTTAAGTCACATAATATATATCAAGCGGTAAATATTCGAGGGGGTGTGAATTTCAAGCAGTGAAACAGTCTTTTAATTATTGTCTTCCTTAAAAACGGGGCAGTATACAGAGTTAAATAATGTACAGTCTTTGGGTTGTTCACTTCCTCTCCTCTCCTTTGTGATTGGAAGAAAATACATGATATGAAAATTTACAAATAGTTAATTGACACAAGGAAGATTATTTTCTGATGATCTAATATACGTAAGACGTAATTTGCCAAGATTTCATATATTAAAAAAGTGATAATTTATAAGATTATTAAATTGCTATGAATGAAATTGATGATTAATAGAAATAAATCAATATTTTATATTATAAATTGAAAACATTAGTTCTTTTCATTTTGTTTTTATTCCAATACAAGTACTACTAATCTGTTTGATATGATATGGCCAATATCAGCAAAACAGCAGTTGCAGAATGCAGTGGTGTTTACTTTGAGTTTATTGAAATAATAAATCCCTACCTAAATATTTATTTCTACTATTAAACTCGATGTCAGCTAAAACGCATATGGTGTTTTGTAGATTAGACTGATTATTCAACTTAAGTTAAACACGCTTAAAAAAGTTCATAAAACATGTAAAAAAAAAAAAAAGTATCCGCATGCATTTATTGACCCCCGTTTCTATATCCAATTCTCATCGGAGGTGATGTTCAAAATATTATGGCCACAAAATTTTGCCGCCCCTCGCCCCCACACTTTTTTAATTCATTTTGGAGAGGGGCTCAAAATATAAATGTATCAAGAAATTGAAACCTCTTCTCCAATAGCATAATAATTGTAAAGAGGGGTTCTGTAATGAAGTTCTTTTTGGATTTTGCGTTGGTGACAGCGAAAACGACAAACAGTAAAATAAACAAACAAAATTAATTTATTTATCCAAAAAAAGAAAGTAAAATGATAGAATATGAAAATACTAACACTCACAAACACACACCCTCACTAATAAAAAAAAAATAGAACTTTAAATAGTAAATCAAATAATACTGAAAATGACACAATAGAGAATTAACTTTAAACACATTCAGTTGTCAGTATCTATATGAACCAAATAAATGTTTTAAAACCAGCTAAATATAGCTATAACAGTATGTAAAGGAATACACCAACAAATCAAAATTATCAATACTGTTATATGTAATTTCACAGAAAAGGTAAATTGAAATGTAAGCTGTATTTTAATAATTGTTACTTTTATCACTAACTCATCAAATAAAGTTTATCTAATCAAAATGATTTGAGAGTTTGGCTTAAATCAATAGCATTAGCCACACTAAAGTCACCACTGGGCCTCCATTGCACACAAAACCCGTAATCAGAGAACATGTACCCTGTTATCGGTCCCAGACACGAAGGTCTCTCATTTGACGACTATCAACACACGGGCCTCCAGACTATTAATGTCCATCAAATGCGAGCTCTCGTACGTCCCACGTGAGTCACGCCCTTCTCTGTCAACGTATCTCGATCCCAGTCCCGACTCACATACACTGAATGTGCGCTCAGGCTACAAATGGCGTTCAACACTAATACACATGGCTTACAGATATAATCCCTCCTGCACTGAAACAATAATCATCTAGTCTAAAACCTTTAGACATATTCTGATACAAACGAAAATAACGAAAGTACACACCCCCGTAAATATACCATGAAACTAACAAAATATATACAACAAATTACCTTGTGGAGAAAAACAAATGCCCAAACATATTCACAGTAGTTCTGGAATTCGCCATAAATTAAAAACGGGAGGACAAATTCAACAACATGGCCGCACACTTCACAAGCAGCCACGACTCTCTAACTGACCAAACCTGTTATGCTATAAATAGCCTTACTACGAACACTCACACCAAAAGTATGGAATATAACTTAGTCCAAAATTATAACTATTTACAAAAACAAATACTAACTGAAATAAACTGACATCAACTTCATCACAGATTCATATATCACGCCAGAATTGTGACCCCCCCCCCCCCCCCCTCCAAAGTGTTCAGTGTTACGTATATTAAATCAGAAGGGGGTTCAATATTTCGCGACCATAATATTTTGAACCCCTTATCCAATAGCAATAAAAGTCAGGGCGGGGTTAAATAGTACGTAACTAATATTTTAAATCCCCTCTCCAATGGGAATTGAAAGTCAGAAATTAATCAAGGTGGTTCGATTTTCGTGGCAAAAATATTTTGAATCCCCTCTCCAATAGCAAAAAGAGAGGTGTTCAATATTTCGCAGCCTTACTATTTTGAAATATATTGAAAAATAGAAAGGGTGTGATTTTTTTTTAAACATAAAATGTTTTGACTCCCTTATCAATGAATATTGATAAAAGGAGTAGGTTCAAAATTTTGCGGCCAAAATATGGTTATGTAATAAGAAGGCAATCAGAGGGGGTTGGGGGGGGGGGGATATTTCACAGCTATAATCTTTGGATCCCCCATTTCCAATAGCATAAAAATCAAATGGGAGTTCAATACATGTATATCGCTTTCATCATATTTTGAACCACTCTCAAATGGGAATGCAAAAAAGAGGAGTTTTCAATATTTTGCGGCCATTATATTTTGGATAAAAGCAATGAAAATTAGAGGGGGTTCAATTTTTTACGGTTATATTAAATTATTATCCAATAAAAATGGAAAATAGTTGAGGGTTTAATATTTCGCAGCCGTATAATTTTTAGGCCTCTCAAATGTAAGTGAGAATAGGAAGACGGAGGGATGGTATTATTTCGCAACCATAATATTTCGAACCCCCTCTCCAATAGCAAAGGAAATCGGAGGCGATTGGGGGCGGGAGAGGCATCAATATTTAGTAGCCTTTATATTTTGAACCACCTTTTAAATGGGAATAGAAATCAAAGGGGGGTTGGGGTTTCAATATTTTGCAGCCATAATATTTTAAGCCCCCTATTCACTGGTAATGGAAAATAGTAGGTGGTTTTAATATATCAAATTAATAATATTTTTAACCCTCTTTCAAATGAAAATGGAAAATCAGAAGGGTTTTATAATTTCGCAGGCATAATAATTTTTTTATCGTTCTATTTTTTAGAGCTATTTTTAATACCTTTTCTGTCTTGGAATCATTGCAACTTGCGACAGAATATACATTATTTACTTATCTACCGTACATGTTCATGTATAATCAATTTCTCTTGTTAAAATCGCTGCGTTGTGTGTCTAGACATGCTTTAATTTCTTTGTGTATATCTAATTAAAATCTATTGGTTGTTCAACCTCAGGAAAACCCTGGAACTAACACAGAATATACAGGATATACACAACAGGAGTGTTTTTTGTCCAGACGCACGGCTATGCTTTTTTAAAATAAATAATTCGGATATAGGTTGAATATATTTGTCCATTAATTACAGCTGATAAAATTGTCATTAAGTTAATACATTTTATTGGAAAATGAAGCACAATATTGAATAAAGATTTTTTTTTAAAAATGGCTTAAAGGTGGCTTAAAGGTGGCTTAAAGAAGTTTGGACATTAAGGACCAATAAGTTGTCCTTAAAGGTCGCTTAAAGATAGTCTTTACGCTGCCTTTAAGCACCTTTAAGCCATCTTTACGCTTTCTTTAAGCCCCCTTTAAGCCACCCTTAAGCAGCACATATAGCTTAAAGGTGGCTTAAAGATCATCTTTAAGCTACCTTTAAGCACATTTAGGCTATCTTTAAGGAGAACTTAAAGATGGTCATTCATCCTATGAAAATATAACATGATAAGAAAAAAAATGTGATTTTGATATACAACTCCGATTCTACTTTTTCGATAAGCAACATATTGAAACTTCTGTGTTTCAACTAAAGAAGCTTTTAAGAATGATAAATGAATGAAAAGTAATATATTTTCTCAACGTTGTCATAAGCAAAATTTAATTTATCAACATTTCATAAAATATATGTTTCTATATGGTCATAAGAGATGATATTACAGAATAATTGCATTCTTCGTATGATGTATGATTTTTTCTTATTTTTTTAAGAGGGAAGGGGCAAATAAAATATAGATAGCATTAATATTTTGAAAGCAAGAAATACATTACTAACACCATGTAATAGTTGATTTATTTTGTTATTTTTCTTAAATATGTAGAGAGAAAATCAGTAAAAATAATAGATTACAAAAAATAAACGCAAACCGTTCATATTCACGCATCCGACTATACTGTGACATAACTGGTCGGCCTTGCAATTACATTGTGAACGGCATCCAAATCCAAAGTATCCGGAAGAACAATTCATTATACAATCCACCCCAAATGATCCGAAACAAACTTTGGTTAAAAGAAATTAATATATATTAACCAATTCCATTTCATATTTTATTTTTTATGTAAATTGTACACTGACTTACGTTGACAAATGCCCTCAACCATTTTATAGTCTGCACAACAAGCTCCATGTAAGTCTCTAAAAAAAGATTAGTATTACGTTTTGTAAATTTATGGTAAAAAAGTCAAAGATAAACCAAACCTTGATAACAATTTGTTAATTCCATATTACTTGCACACTTTTGCACCGATTTGGACGTCGAAAAGGACAAATATGGTAATTGCATACATAATGTCCATATTCACCAAATTTTTTTTTACTCTAAAGCAAACTTTTAAGAACGTAAAACAAACAGGGAAATTGGCTGAAAACGTGTTTTGTAAAGAGGAGTATACATATTGTGGATATTCAGGTAAGAAAAGTAAGTAGTAAACCTATGATATTTTTTTGATGTTTTAATTACTGAAAAACTAATAATTTAAAAAAGAAAAATATCACTTTAAACAAAAAATTGCTTAATAGGCGCACACCTTAAGAATATCATTATAAAAAAAATTTTAGCCTTCAACGATACAAAACATGACGCTATTTCGCATTCCTTGACCTATAACAACCTAACAAACTTTCGTGTACAATCAGTGACAACTCTTACACGTGTAAGTAATAGTTTTATCACAGAGACTATCAGAATAAAATGTGTTTCGATTTAGATCTTCTTTGAAAAAATATCACTTTACTTTGGTGTTAATTTAGTATTTTCTTGGCGTATTTATTCGTGTTCTTTAATAAAAATAAAGAGAAAATAATTCTCAAGCAGATATCTATTGATAAAATGAAGAATTTATTGAAATGAGATTGTCGATATCAGCGTCTTCGAATAGCTAGTTGACGTATAATATCTTGAACCCCCTCTTCAATTGATATCGAAAATCAGAAATGTTTATTTATCTTGCGGTCTTGATATTTAATACCTCCTTTCCAATGGGGATGGAAAATAGGATGGGGTTTCAATATTTCGCAGCCATAATATTTTAATCCTTTCTCCAATAGCAATGAAAATCCGAAGGGGGGTGGGTTCAATAGTTCGCAACCGTAATATTTGTAATCCCCTCTCTAATGGGAATTGAAAGTCAGAGTGAAAAGTAATTTGTACTAAATATGTTGTGAAATACTATTCGAGCAATCTGACATGGTTTAGCTTAACTCATATATTCACTCAAAATATTGCACCTTACCTTTTTGACTAAACATGACTGACAGTTAATTATCCTTATTTAACATTTACCTTATCTATCTGAGATGTAAAATGTTTATTGAGACTTCAACTCTTGGTTGATACAACATGATTACCAGTATGCAAAACAGCATATAACGTGCAGAAGGCTTAAGCATCAAGAGATACACAGCTACCATCAAACAATACTCCAAATTCACGCCGCATATGTTTCTTCTTAATGGTTAACAATTAACTGTTGCAGCGTCTTGTCGACCATCGCAGCCCCATCACCATAAGTAGTTTAGGAAAGGACCCCCCCCCCCCCCCCCCCGATTCAGAGCCCCTGGGTACGTGAAGTTTACTCTCCTGTGATATTATTCACAACATATTCTTTTTTAAATCTTTACAAAACTAAACTATCCTTGCAATTTTTTTTCTAGAGCAGACTCATCTTATTGAGCCAGTTGAGAAATTCAAAGAAGAGGATCAGTTATTGCTTGGAAGAATTTTGGTCAATGCAGACAAGTTGGTAACCATTCAATTGCTCAATTTGTCGGATGATATAAAGCACATATACCCATGTACTATTGTTGGACGTATGAATCCAATAGACAGCATAATGAGTACCACTGAAAACCAGAATTCATATGAAAATCTACACCCGTTCCTGAAATAACTATTTGAGAAGACAGTCAAAAACCTTGATAACGAGCAAGCAATTCTAGTTGAAATATTTCTGCTGAAACATGCGAATGTCTTTGCATCCTCTGACAAAGACCTGGGTAGAACCGATAAAATTAAACATCAGATTAATACGGGAACTGCAGCCCCAATCAAGCAACCTATGAGAAGAGTACCTGTACACTGGCAAGAAGAAGTGGACAAACAAATTGATGACATGCTGGAGAGAAATGCAATACAAGAAAGTACAAGGCCATGGTCATCAGGAATCGTACTAGCGAAAAAAAAAGATGGCACTATGAGGTTTTGTGTCGATGATCGACGACTCAATGCTGTGACAGTGAAAAATGCATATCCACTACCACGTATTGATGAGGCACTAGACTACCTGGCCGGCTCAATGTGGTTCAGTACTTTAGACTTGTGTTCTGGGTACTGGCAAGTTGAGATGGACTCAAAAGACTAACCAAAGACGGTTTCTCTACAAAGCGAGATCTTTACGAGTTTCGGGTTATGTCTTTCGGTCTCAGCAATGCTCCAGCCACATTTGAGAGGTTAATGGAGTCTGTACTTGCAGGATTGCAGTGACAAATATGTCTCATTTTTCTTGACGACATTATCATTATCAGTAAGTCGTTTGAGCATATGTTAGAGAACTTGAGTAAGGTCCTTGAAAAATTAGAAGCAGCTGGTCTGAAACTCAAAGCAAAGAAATGTACAGTTTTTGCCAAAGAATTTGAATTCCTTTGTCGTGTAATCTCGAAAAGGGTGTATCAACTGATCCAAAGAAAGCAAAGTCTGTACGAGATTGGCCTGTTCCCACAACCTAGGGTTGTGTGGATATTACCGAAGATTTATTGAAAAATATGCTGAAAAGGCGAAACCATTGACTCACCTGAGAAGCAACATGATTTTGTCTGGACCAATGATTGTCAGAACGCCTTTGAAAATCTAAAGAATTGTGACAAAAGCTCCCATATCCAGATTTTTTAAAAACCCTTTATCCTAGATACAGATGCCAGATCTGATGCAATTGAAGCTGTTTTATCTCAAATGAGTAATGACCGTGAGCACGTGATAGCCTATACGAGCAGAACCCTTTCCAAACCAGAGAGAAAATATTGCGTTACTCGAAAGGAGTTACTTGCTGTCGTTTACTTTGTACGCTACTTCCGACACTATCTACTCGGAAGAAAGTTTACAATAAGAACAGACCACAGCTCATTAAAATAGCTGATAAGATTAAAAAACTCCGAAGGTCAAATAGCTAGATGGGTCGATATATTGTCGGCATATGATATGGAAAATTACACCAGAATGCGGATGCTATGAGTCGCATACCTTGTCATCAATGTGGATACCGAGAAATTAAAGAAAAAGAAGTTATTATGTCTGCACAGAAAGCAGAAGGCAAAGACTTGAATTTGACAAGCCCTGAGTTGAAATTGCTTTAAGATGAAGATTCCGATATTGTAACGGTGAAACAATAGTTACTCAAAGGCGTGAAACCAAAGCAAAAGAACACATTGGTGCTGAGAGTTTAGTAGTGGTCTTTACTCGCCCAGTATGAAAGATTAGTTTGCAAGGATGACATCTGATATAGAAAATGGGATGATTTTTAACTGAAAACAACTAAACTTCTAGCAATCATTCCGAGAAGCTCAAGGCGAACAGTACTCAAATATTGCCATGACAATCGAACTTCGGGACATCTTGGAGTGAGGAAAACACTCTCAAAGATATGACAATCATATTACTGGCCTGGTTTACAGAGAGACACAAGGTTATATATTGCGGGATGCGAACAATGCTCGAAACGAATAGGTCCCAACAAAACAAAGTGTGCTCCAATGCAGATTGTTGAAACAGGTCGTACCATTGAAAGAATAGCTATAGACATATTAGGTGAACTACCAGAAACAATGAGAAGAAACAGATACATATTGGTTGTATCCAACTAATATTCAAAATGGATATTCAAAATGGACAGAGAGCTATCCCATGCCAAATATGTAAGCGCGAACAGTTGCAAAGATCGTCGTCGAAGAATTCATTGTAAGATACGGTGTTCCATATGCCATTCACTCAGATCAGGGTCGTCAATTTGAGAGTTTACTCTTTAATGAAATGTGCACACTACTACACATACACAAAACTCATACGACTCCGTACCATCCCCAGTCTGATGGTATGGTTGAACGATTAAATCGCACCTTATTGAGCATGTTGAGTCTTTACGTCAACGAATACCATACGGACTGGGATGAGCAGTTACCATATGTAATGATGGCGTACCGCTCATCAGAGCACGAAACAACAGGATGCATACCAAATTTCCTTATGTTAGGACGAGAAACAGCAACTCCTTTGGACATCATGTACAAGAAGCCATATAGTATTGATGCAATACCTCAATCCAGATGGGCTTGGGAACTCAAAGAACGATTGGAAGACGCTCATAAATATGTTCGAGAACACACAGGTACGGAAATCCTCAGAGAGAAAAAATATCATGATAAGAAGCTGAAGTGGGAAATCTTCAAGATTGCAGATTTAGTTTTTGTTTATTTTCCCAGACATAAAAGTGGGCTGTCCCCAAAACTAACCAGTTATTGGCCTGGTCCAATCAAAGTTCTCGCTAAGCTCTCTGATGTGAATTACAAAGTAAACTGTGGACCAAAGGATACTCCTTAAGTAATTCACGTAGACTGAATGAGGCCTGTTCGATCTCAAGTACTTACAGGTGAAGATGAGAATAAAAGAGTTCCTGAAACAAAATCGGAAAACAATGATCAAGTCGAAACAAATAGCTTGGATCACGTAAATCAAAATTTCAGGCCTAAGCGTACATGTATTAAGCAGTTACCGTCCTGGTTAAGTGATTATGATTCAAAGTGGTATTAGTTCTCATTAAGGATTAGTGAGTTAGATAGTTTAAGTTAGGTTAGGTTATTTATTACTTAGTGAAGTAGACAATAGTGTTATCAATTTGGTTTGATGGTTTTTATTTCTATTTTTAGAAAACCATCATGGTGAATACCAAGTTGACAGCAGTAAAGCCGCATGAAAAGTGTCCTATGTGTACCTTTAGCATGTTTTGTTGTGTTGCAAAAAGCAGCAAGGGAAACAGTTCAAATGCAACGAGTGCACGTACATGACTGCGAGAAAGGCTAACTTGATTCGTCATAAGAAATCGAAACATTCCACTGAGAAATCAGAGAATAGAGAGACAGTTTCTCAGCCTTCCCCGTCCAATGTCTTTGATGAGCTCACACTTTCAAGTTCATCAAGTTCTGATGAACGTGACAGTGGAAGACAGAATCCAAGTGAAGCCGAAAAGTCGAGCAGGTCAATGAGCAGAGTTTCAGCTAAAGAAGTAGCCGATGAGAATGCACTTATGGTTGGACGAGTAGTAAGAAAGCCAACAGCGCCTGACATATTGATCACAGCGAAGAAGGCCAAATTGTCTCCTGCAGAAACAAAGACTCATTGTCAAGTCGGAAGCAGTTTTTCGTTAGATTCAACTGCAGGCAGTAACAAACAACAAATCCTCATGAAAAGTGTTGCTGTACAAACTGTGCCAACCCAGTTTAGCAAAGTCGAGAAAACCATCACGACCAAGTCAGATGATGGCATCGTGAGAATTAGTCATGTCGTTGAAGAAGAGACAATCATCAAACTTTAAACTGTTAGAGATATTTTTTTGGTACAGACGGTACGCAATATTGGTATTTGTGAACATTTTTTTTTTATTTCTCAATATTAAGGTGAAATATTGAAGTGTTTTGTGTTATTTGTTATTAAACTAAAATCTATACAATTTTTGAGATTTTCTTGAGTTGATTTAAGCCATGTGAAATGCGGGACGCATTTCTCGTGGGAGGGGGTAATGTAATGTAAATAGATTTGGTTATTTGAATTTCCCGCTTCTGATAAAGGGATGTGTTCTCAGACGTCCGCATTAAAAGGGTATATAATCGTCGCATCATCAACACAAAGATCAGAATAGTACTGACTGCAGAGAAGAACAGACGTGTCCTATTAGGTTGGTATTCTGGTATATTCCCATAAGAGAACGTGGAACTTTCCTTACTCTCGCGGGATGTGCCAAGCATACTACCCTTTTATAGTTACATGCAGATTGAGTAACTGAGTACTCATTTGTTGAGCACTCATAGCATTTGGTTGAGTACTCATTTGTTGAGTACTCATTGGTATTTGATAACTCATTAGCTGAGCAATACTTGGTTAGTTGATACTCATTTGTTGAGTACTCATTGATACTCAGCATTTGAGAATAGGTTTATTTTATCTATTGTATAGTTCATAAGTTCAGTTACAATTTTAGTTTTATAGTTTTTATATTGCAAGTGATTTTTTAGTGAATTTAGTTACTCAAACGAATCAGGAAATAATTGATCAATCGATCTTGTACATATTCAGGTGGAATTATGATTTTTTGCGTGGTTCAATTTTTCTTAGTAGTTTGTAATTAAGTTCTTTTACTTATATCTCAAACTCAGTTTAGTAACTGAGGGATACTAAACTGTACACGTGTACTTTGTGTTTTCATTTACTTAAGTTTTATACATGTATATTTATGTATAATTACAGGTGACACTCGATGGTTCGAACTTCGATCTCTCAAAGTGAAATCACGGTCCCGATTTTTTCTCTGTATAACTTAGCAAATTTACGCTTGATCTTTCGAACTCTGATCTCTCGAAGTTCTTGATCTGTCAAAGTAAAACCTGGGTCCCATTATATATATTTCATTGTTTTAGACTCTTGATAACTCGAAGTGGTGACTGTGTATACACGCGATATTAGCTCCGCCTGGACTTTACCTGGATGATCGAGTGAACTCCTGGAGCTAGCGTGGTAGTGTATATCTTCGCATGTTCCAGAAACATTTTTGTAATCGTGACAACACTCATATACTCCTGTTTTACTGCAAACAATCATAAAATTATCTAATAATACAAAAAATAAGGTTTAAAATATTGAAAAAGTAAATGTAAGTTTAAAGAGAAGGAATTAATTATTTTATTTGGATATTTATTTTGTAATTAGTATAATAACTGATATCAAAAATAAGCATCGGTTTTGATGAAGATAGAAATAGTCTTACCTATTATAACAGAATACAGGATCTGATGATACACTCTTTATTAAGTATGATAAGAGAACAATAACGAATCTCTTTGTATCTATTTTGTTCTCGTTCCCGTCCTTATTTAAAGCTTCTGACGCTCAAAGTTTATGATCCTAATTTGACAATAAAGGAAACATATTGTTACTTTCCCGTATGAATTACCTCTATAGTCACAAACTTTCTGTTCAGACTAGTTATATGATGCATGATCATCATTAGATGGAATTCAAATATGTACGTCTTGGGTTTTTTTTTTTTTAAAGAATATCTACTCGGCATTATTTTGGTCGAAGTAATGCGCTTTCTTTGGAATCAATTACATAGCATCTTATGTGATCTAAAAGCTTTCCAAAATACGTGTTAACTTCACTGAAATTTTACTGATCAGAATTTCTCCCACTATCATTGCGTACTTTAAACTGAAATCAATTTTAGGAATGTCAAAACAAAATTGAAGCATTTCTGTTTATAACAATATCTTGGTTTGCACTTTAGCGCAACGTATAAAATGTTTCGAAGTGAAGTTAAAATTGTGTATGATTAAAACGTTACCCATATCAAGGCGTTTATCAAAATCAGTTTGAATTGCGGATATTGAAATTGGTGTGGGTTCCAACTCGAATGATACTATCATGATTATAGAAGTTAAGAACACTATTTTAAAATAAATATCGATTAGTAATTGAAAAGCACAAATAAAGGTTATGATATTGCATCAGTAGCAGTATAATCGGCTTCAGTATCAATTGCAATCAATTTTAAGTTTGTTTTTATGAGTACATTCATCGTAGGTTATATAATATTATAAATGTATTTTTCATATGGTAAACAAAATGCAGTTATTATCCAATTTCTAAAGAAGATAACTACATGTATGTTATAATAAATTGAATTTTACTATGGGGTATACTTGTTCTAGATGCTGTAGAAAGAAAAAGTCGGTTTATTGAAATATTCTTTAAGTTTATAAACACAGCAGATATTAATTCGAAATAAGGCTTTTAATTTCCGAAACTTTTTCAATTGTTAAAAGTTATGTCCAAAAAGTCAAAAATAAATGTACCGTAGGTGTTCAATGGCCTTGAACAAAATTTTGAGTCATATCAGACCACGTTCAAAATCTTTCTCTAGAGTATATATTTTCTAGCCTTATCCCTATGTTGCTCATACTTCACATAAAAAGCACTTTGGTCAAGGCCTCGTTTCTATGTCAAATACCGTCGTAGCAAATCTCGTGAAAATCCAGTTTTGGACTATAAATTCTTTAAATTCGCTTAATCTTGCTCATATTAAGACAAAAGAATACCTGTATTAAAGGTGGTTTGCATTGAAATTATAGTACTATGCAACCTGGAATTTTTTTAAATCGTAGATTAACGTCAAAGCAATATCTTCTGAAATCCGAAATGCTTTAAATCATGATGTCCATTACTTAAAAAAAAAAAAAGGGGGGGGGGGCTATAAGATGTTCATCATCTCATTGATTTTTTTACGAAACCGAGTTCTTTTTTTTTCGTTTCTAGGATATTGATGAATTTTCTTGAATAAAGTTTTACTCCTCAAAATTAATTGCAAATTTAAAAAAGGACATACATTTACCATCCCAATTTCAAAAGGGGTCGTATCAAAAGTTAGTAATTTTTACTATTTAAAATTATGGAAATTTGTTCGAATAGCAAATTTAAACATTTTTTTATATTTACAGGAAAAAGTTAAAAATAATTATAGGTGATATTAAAGTGTAACTTTTACACATTTAATGTAAAAATTGTACAGATTAAATTGCAAAATTTACACATTATATTCTGAATTTTACGCATTTAAGTGTAATTTTCACAAAAAAGTGAGAATTTTAGAGATTTATCTGTAAATCTTTCAGATTAAAGTGTAAAGAACTTTGTGCGGTATAAAATGTTTTTATGCCCCAAAATTCAAAGTTATGAACAGAGGTTTAGAAATTTGCTAAAAGATAGGTTATTATATATCTAGTTCAGGTTTATAAAGATAAATTGTCCAATCGAAGTCATAAGAGAAATATGATATGTTAATAATAAGCTAATATCACAAAAAGTACCTATTCTAGCCATAAATGGTGTATTTCCTATCAGTTTTTTGAAAAGGAAACATCGAGCGCATGCGTGCTTTAACACCATTTTCTAATATGATATGCAAAATAATATGAACAATAAAATATGTTAAAATGGTTTTGGAGCAACATTGCGCTCTATACCTCCTACTCTTGAATATGAATAAAAACTGATGAAATTGTCATGCTTTTGAGAAAATGCGGGAAATGGCCCATTTACGTGACGTCATAGAAACACGAAGAATGATCGATGTTAAAAAACTTTTAGATTTCTGCAACCAGCATATTCAGTTTTATATTTTTTTCAAAATATCTTTATGATATGAATTTTTTTTCAAATTCATAAAACACGGGGGCAATAATTAGAACCTATCGCAACCAGAAGTCAAGATCAATACATTATTTGTTGCAACTTTAGAGAAAGAAGGCAATCAGTCACCCCAACGGCAAAACAAACAAATGTCCTTATTTCATATAGTTAATAACATTATTATAACATTTTGTGAACACCTACAACTTTAAATTTAATTCAGTATATTTTAAAAGCAAGAAATAGAAACACAACTAAAATTCCCTATAATTATCATTAAAGCTGACATGAATTCACAAAAGCATATTTGGTCGCCATATAAATTTCGATCGCTCCTCAGGGATATATATACCGATATAGAAAGTTACTGTTGGTTGCTTTTCGATCGAGTCATTCAAGTTGACTTCTGTATGATAGAACTACAGATTTAAGTAATATGGTTTTTTTTTAAAATATGATAAAGGAAAAAACAAACAATAAAAAATAAAATAGGGTATATTTCTGATAGAATTTCCAAGGGATCCGTATTACATGTATCTTGCACAGATGTACATGTGCTGTCTTACTTCGGGTGCACATCGAACAGGTTTTCAAAAATCACTCCATTTTCTGAAGTCCATGCTGTCACTGCACGATCTACTACAATGTATGGATTGTGCATGAGCGATAATATAATACGACAAATGGAGACGTTCTACAATAATCGAGGATTTTTGAAATATGTTTGCCTGGATTTGTGCGTTTTTTATGCGGATATTTGTTTAGACATAAGGAAGAATTGTTCAGTTCAACGTCGCAGATGTTTTTAAAGTTCATTTTGTGAATGATACATATGCTGGTACATGTACCAATTCAATTAGAAAAGTGGCTTTGAAGTACATCAAATTAGAAAATGTCTATTGTCTATCATATCAACAAATATCACGTATTTTACTCCATGAATCACATCAAGTTGAAATTAAACAAATAGCATATATTGTTTTACACATTTATATCCAGGCGAATATTTCTTCCTTATAGTTCATTTCTATTTATAGTTATTGTTAGAAATCACAGACCGGTATGCTGTTAGTAACTTATGTCTGGCGTCATATTTCTGTTTTGTCTTTCCTTTCCATTTTAGGGAAAGTAAACAATTAGAAAACTTGTACAACGAAATACAACAGCATAGCTTCTTTTAAATTTGTCGTTGAATTGAGATATAATACTGGGCATTGAGAATGCTCATGTACCGGTTATATTATTAAGAAAATTCTTGATTTGTTTAATACCGTCCCTTTTCGTTTGTAGATGGGCAATAGCTTTCTAAAAGACTAACCGTCAGCGCAGTACCAACGACTTCTCTTTCAGTGAACCCACTAAATAAATTCCAACAAAATATAATTGAGCTAAAAAGCGTTAATATTTAGAATAGTCTTAATCCAGACGGAAATAGAAGGTCACGTTTTATCCAATGACAGGGCATCATTTTAACCTGGTGCAAATATATGATTTTAATAATTATGCGGGCATGCTTGTGTCATATTCATTCGTAATGGGCCTTCCTGTAATATTTGTATGGCATTTGTATTCATTTTACGTCTGTGCGCCCGTCGGTCCCCCCGGCTACATGTACATGTATCTGTAAACAACCTGGGACAAAAAAAATAACGCGAGATTCAGGATATTTGAGAATGAAAAAAAAGACTTCAATGATATATTTTTAGAAAAGTGACAATTTCCTTGTTTGTGTTTGAAATTTTGCTTTAGAGTGGAAAACAGTTTGGTGAATATGGACGTAATGATTACAATATTTGTTCTTTTTGTCGTCCAAATCAGTGCAAACGTGTGCAAGTAAGAGAGTATTAGCAGGCTATCGGGTGCTTTTTTCAACGTTTTAACCATAATTTTATAAAATGTTATGCTTACTTTTATAGCACCTCATATGGAACCTGTTGTGCAAACTTTAAAATGGTCGAAGGCGTTTGTCAACGTAAGTTATCATATATGTTACATTAAAAACCAAAATATGAAATGGAATTGTTTAATATATATTCATTTTTTTAACCAAAGCTTGTATCGGATCATTTGGGGTAGATTGTATAATAAATTGTTCTACCGGATTCTTTGGATTTGGATGCCGTTCAAAATGTGATTGCAAACCCGACCAGTTATGTGACAGTAAAATCGGATGCGTGAATAAGAACGGTATGCATATTTTTTTAATCTATTATTTTCACAGATTTTGTACATTATATAGTTTAGCAACAGTGACACAATATCAATAATAGTAACATACTGTTAGTATTATATTTCATGCTATTATTTCGGGGGGGGGGGGGGGTATTTGAAAGAAACAGGCATCATAAGTAAAAAAAAAAAACAAAAACAAAAGATAGCTTTGAGGAAATATATTTCATGTTTATCATTCTTTCTTCAGCTGATACACAAAAGTTTAATTTGTTTCAGGAACTGGCTATCAACCAATGTATCGAATTCTCATTGGCATTTCTACTGTATCTGGTACTGTTTGTATCATCTTGATAATTTACATCATAAATAGAAGGTACAATTTTCTGGCGTATGTATTCATAAAGGAGGAAAAATCTGTTGTGTTATCCATTATATTCTTATCTTTTAAGTTCTAACTTTTATATGTTTTAAAAATATTCTATGTATTCAATATTACAAATCATTTAAAACATATGATAAGTCGTGTGTTATTTTCCTGTCAAAATGACATACATGTTACCATATTCTATTCAATTCATACTTTAAAATTTAGTTTAATTTTTAAATGACCTCTCTTTTAATCATTTTAGAATGATTATTTAGGTTACAATTGCGTTTTAAATACTATATCACACATTTATATTTATAGACGCAGAACCAAGAACACTCCAGCAACAGTTGCTGATACATGTAGAGGTACATGAAATGAAGTTAAATTTTGATACAATGATTTTTTCAAACAGCTTTACTAACAATTAATCGTTTTTAAAGGATGATTTTTGGTTTTCAAACTACTGTCAATTACATGTAATAGGTTTTCCATAAAGAAGTATGTATAGTGTAATGCTAATATTTTTTTTATATGATTACATTATAAATTTTTTTTTAGCTTTTTGCAAGGATAAAAATTTTAATTCATGATTATTAACAAAAGCATTAGTTAAATTTTTGAAGTAGTTATTGCCGTGATATTAATCAAGAATGATTTTTATGCACTTCCTTTTGTTACTAAGTAAGGAGGAAGATCAAAGCTTGTTTTTTGTTTGGTGGAGGGATGTAAATTCTCTTTAGGATTGGTGCCTGTACCTATTCTATTAGGAAAAGTAGAATCGAAGTAGAACAAATATGAAATTTTCTATTATATCAAAAAATGACATTAATTCCACTACATGTATCAGTTTGTAGTGATATAAATATTATATCGTATGCATTATCATAATAATTATACAACTATATCCGGACGGACGCATCTTCCTGAGCATTTTATTTTCAAAAATTTCCTTTTATAAGATTTCCATGACCACACAATGCACCTGGTGCAATATTTGGGTTGTTTTTCTTTCCTTTAGGAGGAAGTCGAGATTTTGGACATATTGTACAACGTTTGATGTCAATCAAAGAATCATATCATTGTGTTAAGCAACGATATTTTTATCTTCAAATTGGGAAAATCACTTTTTAGGGTAGAGGTGTGAGGCGGGTTTGGAGATGATTCCGTATATTGAAACCCAGTTACCATTAACGGGAAACTCCTGTTTTTAGCATCTTGTTTTACGTCTCCAAATACTGTATGACAAAATGACAATAACAAACCGTCAACCATCTCAAAAATCCTTAAAACGAAATACAAATTCAAAGCAGAGCAACACGGAACTCCAAAAAGATAGAGGTAGGATCAGGTGCCTAGGAGGAGTGAGCATCCTCTGCTGACCGGTCACACCCGCCGTGTGCTCTTTGTCGTATTCGGGAAAAAAACGGAAAGGTCCGTAGACAATTAGGTGATAAATTATGGTCTAACAATTAGTATGAAAAACGTCACTCAGCATGCGACCCAGTGGATGATTGTATTTGCTGACAAGGTCGTTGTATCGACCATAGAACTTACGAAAAGATGACTTCAAACGAGCCTGTTGATAGTCCTGTTTTATCAACTTGTTTATCAGTAGCTTTCCTCGCCTTAGAAACTGTTCATACGAAGAGCATGCCCTTGCGTATCGAATTAACTGAGAGACAAAAAGATCATATGCAGGTGATGAAGGTATATTGCTACATAAGTAAGGAAAGTTGACTATAGAAAAATTGAAGTCATCGCGTTTATCATTAAGTTTTGTTGTTAGGTTACCATCAATGTCCACTTCCAGTAAAATATCCAAATATAAAACAGATGACGCAGACTCTGTGGTATCTTTTATTTCAAGTTCACAGGGATATATCGAGTCGACGTAAGTATGGGAATAACAATTGTTAATTGATAATACGTCGTCGATATACCTGAATGTTGAGTTACAGGCCACAGCGAGTGATTTATTTTTTTCACGTACAAGTTTTTGAATAAATTCTGCTTCATAAGAATACAAAAATAGGTCTGCTAACAATTGGTACCCAAGGGAATTCCAACAGATTGTTGGAAGACTTGATTTCCAAAAACTACATAGATGTTGTCTATCATAAACTCAAGCATCTTTTCAATGTCAACTTCAGAGTACTTGTGTGTGCAATCAGAATTTATTTTTACGTGAACTTGTTTTTATTTTCCTCGACACTGTCCTTTGATCATCTTTTGTAGGTCAGGCAATAGAAATTAGCAACCCTCAAAGCAGTATCAACGACTCTTCATTGGGTGAACTCACTTCAATGCATTGCAACAAAATATCGCCTTTGAGTGGTAATTTCAGCTGTAGGTCGTCAAATATTAAGATGTATAGTCATAATCAAGACGACAATATAAGTCAAGGGCCTCGAGAATCCTGGTGCAGCAGCAATTATTACTCTGGATCCTATGATAAATGCCACGAAATGGATAAATACGACTGTGCAAAGGGCAGAATATCTACACCCTTCAGACGAGCTTTATTATCGCCACCTGTTCGGTATTCTTCACAACGGTTCATTATTGAAGAAGAGGGCGAGTACTGTGAGCCACGAAAAACATAAAAATTTCAAAAAGAGTGCCCACATTACTTCCTATTTGGACAGGATTTTGCGAAATCTGAACTATTTCACATTTTCTTAGTTCGTACATTTATATACGTTACACAATTAATATGTTTTAAAACTACATTTTGAGATTTTCCAAATGGTAATGATGTTTATCACGAGCCAAATCTACTGTTTTCGCCATTACATATTTTACAGTTAAAGTTATTTATCTAAAATCAGTACCATGCATAGGAAACCAATAAATTGGAGTTTATAATATTGACAGAGAGCAAAAACAGATGATGACTTGCAGATGCATGTGTTTTCATTGTAAAGTCTTTCCTATTTATCAGCCATTTTTTGAAATAAGTTCCAGAGGGTTTGGATCGTTATATACAAAACAAGATTGATTTTTGATCTTTTTTAAAAGTGAACCACGTTACATAAACATAACATAAACGAATCATAACGTATTAACATTCTTGTGGTTAAAGGGGTTGACATTCATTGCGAAAAGATGATTATATATCATTTTATATGTCATTTTTTCATATATGTAAGAAAAGAAGACGTCACCGTCGGTGCTGTGAAAAAATACGATTAAATACTATAGCAAGTACACAACAGTGTAGTTAAAGTACAATCTGGGAAATCAACTACAACAAAAAACGTACATGTGAAACAATACAGTATGATTAAAAATCAATATGTCAGGATATGTTGAATATTCATGTTATTAAATATCATTAAAAACATCCTTGCCTTTTCATTGTCAAAATCAGCGTTTCGGGATGGAAGTAAATTAATTAACATTAAATCTCGAAGCTCTTATACAAAAAATACAGGAAGGCACGTAAAACCCAATGTAAATCACTTCCTCGACATTTCGGTTGTTTGTTGTTTATTTTTTGGAGTCATTCTGCGAAGATATTTCACATATACATGTATGAGCTGTTTCGGTTATGCATGTTCATCCCTGTTCCTGATGTCATTCCGGAAACTTCAAGTCTATTATTGATCAGTGATATGCAACTTCCTCTCAAGAAACAATCCATATTAATTACGTTGAAACTTTCATAATGTACTAATATGAGTCTGACTAGTTGGATTTTTTTTAATGAGAAATAAAAGGTTCAAACCTCAACTATACATTTTTTGATGTATACATGCATAAGTTACTTTTCAGATTGTGTAGAAGATTTTTATCTCATATATATGTGTGTTTTCTTCATAACTATGGTTAACAGAATTCTTTCTTTTCAAAGATATCATGTTCAACATTTGTACATTATTTGTACATGCCCTTTTTGAACTAATAATTTAATAATATTTTATAAAATTGGAAATACCTTAGGTACCTCAGCCTATGTCACGCATGTGAGCTTTCTTCCGTTGCATTCAAGTATGTCTATTGTTTAAATTGTTGCTATCATTGAGGCGGTTAATTCGTTTTATCTCGTGAGTTCCGGTTGGCAACAGGAAATGTATTTTGCCTTATTTCAACCTAACACAACGCGCCTCTACATGATAGAAATTCTTATCACCAACTTTTATCTTATTTCTTCTGCAATATAACAATTTCAAGACAAATCCAAAGCATCATCCAATATTACCCGGTTACAACTGTTTCATGCTCGATGATTCGGCGTTGCCTGACATGAAAACAATCGAGGAAACAATCGAACTTTAAGAATAAGGATCTACATAATCACAGGATGACGCTCTGCCATTCATTCAACTGAATATCATTCTAGGAATGTAGAAAGTGTATTTACATTAAAAACAAGGAAAATCATTCTTTGTGAACGTCCGCAATAGGTGTGCTTCTACGGAAAGTGTATCCCTATTTTATTTAAAGGAAAACTGATTAATGTACGGTTTTCCTTTCCACATAACAGATGCATCTGGAGTTCGGTATAATGTTTATTTTGAATTCACATTGGTCACATCTAACTTCCTCTATATTGTGCAAATTTCAAATTAGTATTATTCCCCAGTACAATGATATAGAGAGTACCAATAGTAATGATTTTAAACTTTACTGAGATATATTAGATATAATTGGTTTTATATACTCCTTCCTTTAGAGAATTGGATACGTGTATAAATACGTTGCTCAAACTGTGGGTTGATTATCTGCTGAATGAAAGCTCTCGTCTATACTGTTCTATAGTATCTTTGTCTCTGTTACCCTAGTATGTCCGTATCTCTTGTGGGTCCCCCCCCCCCCCCCCAAATACTTACCTTTTTTAATGTGCAGAGTTTGAATCTTTAGAAGAAGAGGTACTACGTTGTTTTTCTTGATCATCATCATTCTCATCTTCGATTTTCTTTTCAATTACAAGTTTGGGGTGTGTCAGATCTACGAGAACTAGCAAAACCCAATTTCGTCCGGAACTGTAACAAATAAAATATTGGAAATAACTAACGAATCAAATAAAATTAACTTGATTTTTTTTCTTTTCTATACAATGTACTTACACTTACAGCATGACTACTGACTACTCAAACTACATGACTGGATAGAAAGAAAACTGATCTTTGAACCAGTTCTCTTTTTGTGCGAATTCCTTGCAACCGTCTTCTGGTGTATTGCGACAAGTTGCCATACACAGTTCGCATCCGTTTACCTCCAAGTTGAAAATCTGCTACTAAAATGGAACTAAAGGAATAATTAGAGAATATATTTAAATTCTATATTTCATTTACAATTCTTTTAATTGCGCACTAGAAATTCTTACCAAAGACGTCCATTTCGTGTGATATTTCCTCCTGCCAAAGATTTTTTTTTTGCATATCTTTATATTCTTTCGATCCCTTGTTATGAAGTATAAGGTGGTTGTTTAAATATTCTACAATGTGTCTCTTTTTCATAACTAAAATTGGGGTTCCGTTGCCGTTTTGATGTAAGGTGTCAGAATCTTGTCGAAGTTGATCTAGAAGAAAGATCTTTTTGAAGAAAAATGAATTATTGTATTTTATTTACAAATTCTACATAATATGTCACAATGTCATATAGACTTCGTGGCGCAACGGTAGCGCGTCTGACTCCAGATCAGAAGGTTGCGTGTTCGAATCACGTCGGGGTCATAATTTTTATATTTTTCATAAATAAATTTAAAAAAAAAACCTTGAACATACAGATTTGTATTTTATATCAAACACCAGGAATAAGGGAAGCTTTACAAGAGTACTCTATAGAAATAGGCTGGCGTTCAAAATCATAGAGTTTAAATCAAAGAAAATGCTATATATTATACCATGTTTACTTATTTGATATCTTTTCGTCGTTGTGAATGTAAATATTTTTGTTTCTTCTCACGTGCGTGTATTATTGATTTTTGCTATGCTGGATATATGCTTCACTGGAAAGTTCTTATTATAATCTGTTCTAAAATAAACTTATATGGACGAAGTTTGTATTGAAGGTGATCTTTGAGTTGAATGGGTCTATTGTTGTTGGCGAAAATGAGGCTTTGTTGCTTCCATGTTAATTTGTTGGAAGCCTCTGTAACTTTGTCGCTTCTCTCCACTTGCTCTTTGCTATTGTTGAATTAATACTAAACATGTTGGGTTTGAAAGTTGATCTTTTTGTCGTCTTTTTTGTTGTTGTTTTTGACTTACTAGAGTTAAACAAAGGATACTGAGAATATTGACGAATGTATTGTTTCAACAGGTCATCATGGATTAAGGAAATATGGTCCCCATCCAATTCATCCGCTCTAGTCCTATCACGCTTTGTGAATTTGCAGAGCTTGGGTTTTTATCGGAAGAAAAGAGGTGCTAGGTTGTTTTTTCGATCATCAGAATAATCATACGAATCTTCGATTTTTTCTTTATTTTCAACAACACTTTGGATTGTGTCAGATCAACTTGTACTAGCCAAACTCAATTTCATAAGAAACTGTAATTATGATGAACAATAATAAATAAACGAACGAATCATATACAGGTATTTTTTTTTTATAAACTTTTGTCCTTTTCTATTAATTACAACAATAATTACACTTACAGCATGTGTATATAATTCTTCAAATATATGGCTGCACTGACAGCACAATATCAGTAAATATAAGAAATTATCAGTAAAAAAAAAAGGTACTTTCATTACTTTTTAGGCCCGTAGTGGCTAGACAGAAAGGAAATTGACGCGTTGGTTTGTTTGTCCCGCTGTGCGAATTCCTTGCAACCGTCACCGTGTTGCGACAATCTTTTTGCGACTCAGATTGCATGGGGGTTTTTTTCTTCACTAAGTTGCAAAACTACTACTGAAATGGAAATAAAGGAATTATTACAAAACCTACTAAAGTTCTATATTTCATTTGCTATAATTCTGACTGCGTAAAAATTCTAACCTGGGACGTCAATTTCGTGTGTTTTTTCCTATATATTTTTGCATTATTAACCCTTTTTATTAAAGAGCGGTGGTTGTTTAACCATTCTACAATATATGGCTCTTGTTTATCACAAAAATTGAGATTTTTTTGCCGTTTTTGCAAGATGTCGGAGTCTTGTGGAAGTTGTTCTCGACCTTGAATTAAAACATCATCGGCATCACCTTCAGTGATACATGTTTATTCATACTATCTTTTATTATTATTCTTATGTGGGGGCCTAATAAAATAATTTAGAGACTGGAAAAAAGTGTAATATAGAGACTTTATTGTTAATATATTTCAATGAATTATTTGCATATTGAAGTTAAGATTTATTCCGAATTTCTCAATCAAATTTCTATCCATTTTTGATTGAATATTACAAAAAAAACCCGACAAATAGGTTCTTGAAATCATTGATTGTCTTAAACTTCCTAAAATGTCAGCATTTTGGTGGCAATGAATGATACGAGGTCAATAATCAAGTTGTTGAAATATGCCATCTAGAATTGATTTTATGTTAAAAAGAAAAAATGTTTTAGACTTTTTCTATTGCGTGTGACCCAGTACCCTGAAATTATACAAACACAAACTGTGTAAAATGATACAAAAATAACCCATACCATCCTAACATTTTCGATTTTATAGCAATAAAAATTTTTAAGCTGGAAAAAATGAATAAATTACTCCGAATTTTTTGTTTTTGTTTCAATGAAACGTAAAAAGTTTCCCAGTTTTTTAATATTTAAGAACTGTCTTTTAATAAGGTTTGCTATACGAGTTTAAAACAATTTATAAATGTGATATACATGTATGTTAAACAATTTAAATATAACATAATCAACAAAATCGAGGAACAAGCAACTTCACTGGGAGAGCAAGATTAATAAAATATTATATTTGACCTCGACCATTTTTACAACAGTGGTCAACGACTGGCTCTATTGAAATTAATTTGAGTTTAAAACTTTGTGGAGCTGAAGGCTCATGTTTATACTGTTTGAAGGTATTAGATAAAGCTATTCAAGAAATTCATAATCCACGAAATCGTGTAAAGCTTTATCGCGCTGTGCCACAATACAAATTACAATTGTACATATCGAAAAACCTTGTAAATATGGCCATACGACCATCAAGCCCACCTACATGTAAGTGCTCCAAATGGGTATAGTCCACTAATACATTTTCCATAGGCGGTAATGTTAACGTTCGAGTTCATAGCTCCGGCCCTAATTTTCGTTCAGCAACGAGGGACCTCTTGAATGAAAGCTCATCAAATTGTCTCTCCCCTGTTAAAATTTCGTGGTGTGAAGTCAGATTCGTTTTCCCGCAAAATGCGTCTGTATTGAAAAACTCTGAAAATGAAAATAAAAGTAGGGAATTTCACAGTTTTGAAAAGGGTGTACATCAAACAATTTCAATTCTTTCCTTCAAATGATAATTCGATTTTGACAATTGCTTTTAAAATTGCAAATCCCCTTTTCTGACATGTGTCAAGCATTCTGATTTAAAATGTCCCAATAAATGTATATCCACTTGAAGGGATATAATGAATTATAATGAAAAAGAGAGACAGAGACAGAGAAAAAGGAGACAGAAAGAGAGAGAAGACAGACAACAAACAACTACACATTTTCATGCACAACACATTTGTACAACCTAAAGACCTACCCCCCCCCCCTTTTAAACATTCAATATCAACCCCACCCCCAAAAAATTAATCTATTGTTTCAATATATGAATAGATAAATATAGGTAAATATCATATCTACTTAAAATGAATACAGATAATTTCATTCAATTTTGATTATGATAAACAAAGATAGGTTTTATGGATTAAGTACTATGGTAGGCTTTCACATGTTAAAGTGTGCATACACACTGTAGTATGTACAACATGCACAACAGATTTATTTACGCAAATTTAATGCAAATCTATAATCATAAATATAGAATTGGAACCTACCGGGCATTAATACAACTCCCATACAATGCAAACTAATATTACACAGCTGGACTCTGCTTGAATGAAGTATATTCCCTCACTGTAAACTTTCTGCTTCTCTACTTTCACTTTTACTCGCTTAAAATGATCGCACTAAAAATCCAAAGTGGGTCTCAAAATTTATAAAATGTCTTCTAAACTCATATATGAGTAGAAATACACATACATTATTATTTGTTTTACATAAAAACTCAAATTAAATAACATTCAAGTTAAAATCACAATGATTTCTTTAATTCATTAAATTGGTTTTCTGAGAATTCCGGGGGAGGGGTTGTGATGGATTTTTTTCCTATAGAAGTTGTTTTTGAATTGTTTAAACTTGTTGAACTTGTTGGAAATTTAGTTTGTTCACATAATTGAGATGATGTACACAAGAGAAACACACGTTTATCATAATAATTGCAAATAAACAAGGAATATGCCTTACCAGCATGGGGCTCAATATGAAACAGTCATTGTGGTTATTTACAATTCTAAGCTTATCTATTCACTATAGACACTATATAGAATGATGATTCCAAATTTGGAAAAATTCAATACATAATTATGAATTTTGCAGCATTGATACACATGCATGAAATTTGAACACAGAGTCCAGTCAACATTTACCTAAACAACATCTAGTTCATTGGCACTCGATGTTCTCCAAATAGCATATATAGAGGAAACTTTTATCTCAAGGATTAAAATACATGTAAACCATAAACATTCAATAATTTAACAAATTTATTTTCTTCATGTTCTTATGAAACAGCTTAATTATGTCTGGCCCCACTGTCACCAGCTTTCCTCAAGTCAATACTCAGCCTCAAGTCTCAGTTTTGACCTCAAATTCATGCACTTTTCTTTTAAGGATTTGAGTTGAGGACTGAGTTGAGTAACTTGAACATTTTGGTGATGGCAGGGCCTGATTTTATAAAATTTTAATCGCACAAATTATGAGTTTTTCTTTAGTTACAAAAAAGAATTGTTTGCAAATACCATGAAAAAGGTAAAATAGAAAAGTATAGAAATTTCCCTATCCATCAATGTATTACATGTAGGTATTGGTCTGTAAATAATAAAGTTATATGACTCTATATTGTGAAGCCCTTAGTTCATTTTTTGCTCAATTTTGATGCTAGCTTGAGATTACCTCACCTATGACGTCATAATGACGTCATAGTGATGAGTTGTTTTTAATCGTGCAAGTGTAATATTTCCTGAACTTTTATTTCAGCCTAATTTCAGATGAAATGCACCATGACTTAACCCATTAAAGATATGTCATAGGGAAAAGAAATTTGCTAATGAGGGTGTATTTTATTTACTCTTGTATATGGTTACCATGGTAACAAATTTAACAAAATTTATAGAAAGACATATCCTATGAGTCTACAATTAACTAGAGTTCAAAATCTAGAAGAACAAAAAATACCCACTAAGGCTGTGAAATGTGTAATCAATATTAAGTTTCCCGTTTTTAATATTCTAAAATATCTGCATGTCAAAAACTGGGTATATAGTTTTTTACAGGTTCCTTCTTTTAAACTTGGACGAGTGTAATTAGACATCATTGTTACAAAAATAAATTTTACTTTCATCAAGTGTGTCTCATGCACTGTTATATTTTAATCTTTGATGAAGTTCCATTTCAATTTACATGGTACATGTATCTAAAATGAAATGTTTTGAATCTAATTCTACATGTATCAAACACTATCACCAACATTTGCAATTTTATGTCACAAGCAGCCATATATTTAAGGTAGTCCATCCATAACTGAGGTGCATTTAACAATTTTGATTGTTCTAAAATACATTAAATACGTATTTTAAAATCATTATGAGGCTGACATAAACCAAACTCGGGAGTTTGTATGTAGTCAATTAAGTGAACTTTTTGCACTTAAAATTTTTCAAAGAGTTGTCTGCCCTTTACAAAAATTAGGAAAAAATCATTTTCTCTAAATATGTATGTTAAATTATTAATTTTTTTGGCACTTTCAAAGAAAGGGAAAGCTTTTGCAACTTTTTACCAAGAGATTTGTGAGAAAATTACTTGTACTAAAATGATATATTTAAAAATGCATTTTTTCCATAGACTTCAATGTTAACTTCAAGATGTGATTAATTTGATAATATTGGAAAGTTTTTAAAATTTCAAAGGTGAATCTTTATTTTCTGATAAAGTCCTTAAAATCACACTAAGATTTTAGTGATTAAACTTGCAATATATTGGATATGAAATCTGTTAGTTATGGATGGACTACCTTAAAACTAAGAGAGAGAGAGAGAGAGAGAGAGAGAGAGAGAGAGAGAGAGAGAGAGACAGACAGACAGACGGACAGACAGACAGAAAAAGAGAGACAGAGACAGAGAAAAAAGGTACAGAAAGAGAGAGAAGACAGACAACAAACAACTACACATCTTCATGCACAACACATTTGTACAACCTAAAGACCTACCCCCCCCCCCCCTTTTAAAGATTCAATATCAACCCCACCCCCCAAATTTTTATCTATTGTTTCAATACATGAATAGATAAATATAGGTAAATATCTACTTAAAATGAATACAGATAATTTCATTCAATTTTGATTATGATAAACAAAGATAGATTTTATGGATTAAGTACTATGGTAGGCTTTCACATGTTAAAGTGTGCATACACACTGTAGTATGTACAACATGCACAACAGATTTATTTACGCAAATTTAATGCAAATCTATAATCATAAATATAGAATTGGAACCTACCGGGCATTAATACAACTCCCATACAATGCAAACTAATATTACACAGCTGGACTCTGCTTGAATGAAGCATATTCCCTCACTGTAAACTTTCTGCTTCTCTACTTTCACTTTTACTCGCTTGAAATGATCGCACTAAAAACCCAAAGTGGATCTCAAAATTTATAAAATGTCTTCTAAACTCATATATGAGTAGAAATACACATACATTATTATTTGTTTTACATAAAAACTCAAATTAAATAACATTCAAGTTAAAATCACAATGATTTCTTTAATTCATTAAATTGGTTTTCTGAGAATTCCGGGGGAGGGGGGGGGGGGGTGTTGTGATGGATTCTTTTCCTATAGAAGTTGTTTTTGAAATGATTAAACTTGTTGAACTTGTTGGAAATTTAGTTTGTTCACATAATTGAGATGATGTACAAAAGAGAAACGCACGTTTATCATAATAATTGCAAATAAACAAGGAATATGCCTTACCAGCATGGGGCTCAATATGGGTATAGTCCACTAATACATTTTCCATAGGCGGTAATGTTAACGTTCGGGTTCATAGCTCCGGCCCTAATTTTCGTTCAGCAACGAGGGACCTCTTGAATGAAAGCTCATCAAATTGTCTCTCCCCTGTTAAAATTTCGTGGTGTGAAGTCAGATTCGTTTTCCCGCAAAATGCGTCTGTGTTGAGAAACTCTGAAAATGAAAGTAAAAGTAGGGAATTTCACAGTTTTGAAAAGGGTGTACATCAAACAATTTCAATTCTTTCCTTCAAACGATAATTCGATTTTGACAATTGCTTTTAAAATTGCAAATCCCCTTTTCTGACATGTGTCAAGCATTCTGATTTAAAATGTCCCAATAAATGTATATCCACTCTGCAAGTATAGGAACTATTTTGCTTAAAGGCACTACGTCCTACCGATTCTAAAAATAGTTGGAGGGATATACCCAAATACATATAATGCAAATTCGTTACGGCTTATGTTTTTATTTACGTTCAATATTCTTTTTGGTGGAAGTCTTAAAAACATATGACCCCGACGTGATTCGAGCACGCAACGTTCTGATCTGGAGTCAGACGCGCTACCGTTGCGCCACGAACACTGGTATTAAGCCGATATGCGTACCAAATGGTACGCATATCATAACATGACGACAAGCTCTGCAGGTTCGGAAGTTTACACTGCTATATTTATTTATTTAGGTCGTATTTCAGCGGATAAAACATAAATGTTTAAAGGGCTACTGAGTCTTCACATGAAGAGACTCATACAATAAACTAAACCCGCATATTAATTGATATTTCCTCCATTAATGAAAATCCCGATGATATGTGTACCTACAAAAACAGATATACGTACCATAATACAAATAAGAATTTCTGGATATGCGTACCATCGGTAAGATCTGCGTGGGTGCATCATGCATGTATGAGTGTGGATACCTAATTTCTTATTTTTTCATCAATATACAGATATAAAAACGTCTTACATTTAGATGTAGCATCAGGTGCGACTTAAATCTGGTCTTGAACTTATTTAAACAATAAAATGCCTGAATTTATTTAAAGAATAAAATGCTTTATCTAGTGATCCATGCGGGATATGAAGGTGGCGAAGTTGCAGAAAAAAAACCATAACCTGTTATGTAAAATTTTTCTGCAATGGTCGCTACCTTCATAACCCGCATGGATCATCAAAGATAACATCTTATTGGTTATATTTACGTCTTTCTTTAAACAAATTAATAAATTGATCGTCAAAAGTAAGTAAATTTAATTTATTTATTATTACTGTACATCAGTTTGTTACTAGTATATAAAAGAAGCAGTCAAATCGTCTTCGACGGTAATTGAGTCTGATACCATCATAGTGTATGAGATTTTTCTAACGTCGATTAAGGTTTCGACCAATCGATGAACAGGGAAGATTTTAGTTCTGTCAGTTTCTTCAGAGCTATGAATCACAATCTTTTTTTTCTTAAGAAAAAGGGGAGAAATTAATCGGTACATGTTAATGCTGATGTTAATAAATTCCTTTGTGTGCTCCAATATTTTATGTTCTTGTAAACCTTGCTTCGAACCATACAACTTTCCGCAAACTTCACATACCTTGCCATCATTTATAAAAAATATATTTACCGAGATATTTTTTACACGTAAAATACCTATGTATTGTAGACAAGGGAGTAGACAACATGTATTGGAAATCAGAATAAACCTAATCAATAGTAAATTGTGGAATATACCGGTAATTATTTAAGGAGGGTAGGTGGTCAACAAATTAGCCATCAAACCTCCCCAAATTTTAAGATATGATCTCTTTAGCAATAAACTATTATTTAGTAAAGAAAAAGTATATATTTTACATTTAAATTTAGGCATTGTCCTATATTCTTATATAGAGCTCTCCTTTCAAATGAGATCAATACAGTCTTAGAAATTGCGACAACCATCGAGCCCTCCTAAACGAAAACCGTACGGTGTAAAGAAATACATATGTATGTTCATACCCGTTGTTTTTGTTTTGGCGTGCTAGTGATCAGAGATCTATCAAATTCACTGGCTTTTTAGACCAGAAAAAAACTCCAAATTAATTTCATATAAGATAATATTGCTGATAATTATTAAGAAAAAAGAAAACGAAAAACATTTCTAAATAAAAAACGAACTTGAATATAAAAACTATAAATGAGAAATATGTGTGATTCAAATGGCATGCTACATGTATATAATCATCAGATTACCAAAATCTCACTTTAATTCTATTTTCTATATTCAAGTTCGAATGATACAGATATGCAGAGTCCTTCAAATATCTTTCCCAAAATAGTCCTCAAATTTTAAAAATGAGTTTGTTAATAAAAATACGTTACAAAATTTTAAAAATGACTAATGAAGCAATAAACAAATTAAGGACTATATTTAAAAAATGCTACCGTTTAATGAGGAATTCTGATGTAATAATAAAGCATGAACAATTTAATTCTCAGCGTATTTATCATTTTAAAACAACTGACATTAAATAGGATTATTTCTTTACAACTATATTTTAATACTACTATTATCTACTTACATGGGATTCATCCATTATAATTGTTTCTAAACTCTCCGAAAAAGAAGTGTTGCCAGAATCGAGGATCAGTATTAAGCGTTTATCGAAGATTTTTTCAACAATGATTTTGATTTTGTACGACATATTGCCAATTTGAATATTTATTTCCTGCTACTATGAAGTATATGTATATGCCTAAGTTTTCAACATACTGACACTCTGGGGATATCGATAATAAAACAATATAATACAAATGCATTCAACGTCTCAAAACCGCACAGTTCAATGAAAATAAGAACACACAATATATAATAGGAAAGTAGCTGGTACCCATATCATCAAAATATGGTACGTATATCCAGAAAATAAAACATGTCGTAGGTACGCATATCATCGGGATTTTCATTTACGAAGGAAATGTCAATTAATATGCGGTTTTGGTTTATTTCATAAGTCGCTACATGTGAATACTCAGTAGCCCTCCATACATTTATGTTTTACCCGCTGAAATACGACCTGGATAAATAAATAGAGCAGTGTAAACATTCGAACCTGCAGAGCTTGTCGCCATTTTAGGATATGCGTACCCTTTGGTACGCATATCGGCTTAATACCAGTGACGAAGTCTGTATGTGTTAATTCCATATTATTTAGAATTTAAAAAACCAATGTTTTATATACATTGGCAAATATGTTTCTTATATGAACCTATAGAATAAAAAAAAAGGTTCAATTCTGTGTAAACTTTTAAATTACGTCACAATTATTACCACACGCAATTATCGTTTGACGGTTGCATTATTGTAAACATGCATGAAAACAAGGTTATATTAAGAATTTTAAACGATTTGCCTTTCTCAAACGTAAATATAAGTAATAAACAGCAATGTTAAAAAGTTCACCAGGATATAAACTGGATTGGTACATGTACGTGATCAAATCATCTGAGAAACCCTTCGAGCTTCACATGATTTGATCACAATACCAACCAAGTTCATATCCCTGTGAACTTTTTAACATGCTGTTTATTTCTTAATTAGTGATTTTAATAAATGAATTAAATTTTTTATAGCATTTGTCTAATAATCTCGTCTTGTTCAATCTAAAAAATTTAGTAGCTTTTAACATATTTCGAAATTGTATAATGTATATAGTGTATATAAAAAGGAAATTCGTTACATCATTTGTTTTCATTTATGTTCAATATCATTTATGAAATGGTAATATAAAAACTACTACTAGAATACGCAGCATTCTGATCTGGAGTTACGTGCAGTACCGTTTCGTCACCGTTGAAGTCGATAGAAGAAGCAGTAGAATAAGTGTGTAAAATAAACAAATAATTGAAATGATTTTTCTTCAGAAAATTAAATTAGTTTCTAGACAATTTTTGTCTTATAATTTGATTTCTTCTTGTCGTAGTCAATTGTTCTGTTTCTTCTCGTATATTTGTTTATATTATTAACGTTCAATATTTAACGTTATTTGAAAATATTTTTTAAAGTGTGTAAATGTTTACAGTGCAATGTAAGATGCGTATATAGCACTATCACAAGAGTTTAAGTTTTGTGAGTTTTAAATTCTTTTTCTTTTGCAAAAAAAAAATTTTTTATTAATAAAATTTTATTTTTAAAAGTTATCACAAAAAAATGAACATAAGTAAAAACATAAGCCGTAACGAATTAGCATTATATGCATTGAAAACACTTTTGTGGGCTTGACGGTCGTGTGGCCATATTACGAAGGCTGTTCGATATGTAATGTGTATTGTAGCACGGCGCGATAATGTTTTGCACGATTCCGTGGGTTATGATACTCTTAAATAGTTTTTATTTGATACCTTTCAAACGGTATAAACATGAATCTTCTGCTCCGCACAGGTTTAAACTTATAGTTTAAATTGTTTCGATGGAGCCAGTTGTTGACCACTGTTGTAAAAATGGTCGAAGTCAAAATGATATTTCATCAATCTTGATCTCTCGGTAAGGTTGCTTGTTCATGGATTTTGTTGATTATGCTATATTTGATAGTAACAAATTTAAATGTAATATTTAATATATTATATTTAATGTTTAAACTAAGTAAAAGAGATTAAATTGTGTGGCATACATGTATAATTTTATCACATTTTTAAATTCTATAAAACTCTAAAAACAAACATGATAAAAAGACAGTTCTTTAGTTAAATATAAAAAAGAACTCGATAAACTGTTACATGATATCTTTATCTTTGTTATGGTATCAAGATGATTCAGGTATGTAGCATAGTACATGTACCTTGCTGTATATTGTTACTTGCCAATCTTTCATGGATCGGGGTAAGTTATTCAAAGTGACCACAAAATAGTGTATAAAAGATCTTTCAAATGATAAATACGGCGTATAGTACAAAGAAATACGATAGTGAAAAATAAAGAGTATCAAAACAAACCTTCAAAATGATTACAAGTATGTGTTGACTTTTTCTGTATTAAAAACTACGTTTACTCAGAGTTTGAGTTTCAGAAAATAATTTAAAGAACTCAATATCTAATGTAATTTAAACAAAACAAAAACAAAAACAAAAACCCACAAAATAGCAATGTTATCAATAAATATCGATTCTGATAACCATGGTTTTATTAATTGAGAAAATATGAAACTTATGGCAAATAAAGATTTATATTAAAATAGAAAATAAAATCGGACTAATTTATTCATTTTTTCTGCTAATATACTTTTGTAGCTATAAAACCGCAAATGTTAGGATCGTATGGGTTATTTTCGTATCATTCTACACAGTTTGTTTGCATAATTTTAGGTTACTGGGTCACACGCAAAAGGAAAACGTCTCAAAACAATTTACACAAAATCAATTCCAGATAATAAAGAAGCATGAATAAACAAAGAAAACATGCACCACTGAAGGTGAAGACGATGATGTTTTAATTCAAGGTTCTAGAACAACTTCCACCTCGCTCCGAAACCTTGCAAAAACATTCAGCAGAAACTCAATTTTAGTGATAAACTAGAGATATATCTTGTATAGAATGGTTCAACAACCATTTTTTTTTTTTTTTTTTTTTTTTTTATAAAAAAAGGATTAAAAGAATATAAAAATATGCAGAAACGCAGCGTCTTTGGCACGGTATGTATGTCCCAGGTTAAGATTTTTACGCAGTCATGATTATTGCAAATGAAATAAAGAATTTTAGTATGTTTTGTAATAATTTCTTTACTTCAATTTTAGTAGCAGATTTGCAACTGAAAAAAGCATGTAACCTTTGTAGGGACAATTGTCTCAACACATCATGGTCGGTTGAAAGAATTTTGCACAGAGAGAAAAACGGGCAAACCGATCAGTTTCCTTTCTATGCAGCCATATACTTGGAGAATTCGGTAGACATCCTGTCAGTATAATTATCGTTGTAATTAATAAAAAAGACAAAACTTTATTAAAAATATTTGTATTTGATTCGTTCGTTTATTCATTCTGACAAAACTGAGTTTGGCTAGTTCGAATAGACTTGACACACCCCAAGGTGTTGTTGGAAATGAAGAGGAAATGGAAGATTGGGATGATGATGATGATGATGATGATGATGATCGAGAAAAACAACCTAGTACCTCTTCTCCTTCCGATAAAAATCCAACCTCTGCAAATTCACGAAGCGTGATAGGATAATTCACACACAGATCGGATGAATTAGATGGGGACCATATTACCTTAATCCATGATGACCTTTGGAAACAATACCTTCGTCAATCTTTCGACATTCTTCTTTGGTCTAAGTCAAACAAAATTCGACGGCAAAAAAGATCAACTTTCAAACCCAACAGGTTTAGTACCAATTCAACAAAAGGAAAGAGCAAGTAGAGAGCAGCGACAAAGTTATGGAGGCTCCCAACCAACTGACAATGAAACAATCCAGCCTCAATTTGGCCATCAACAACAGACCCAGTCAACTCCAAGATCGTCTTTAAATGCATTTCATACTAGCTCATTTTTACATAGCTAATACTGTCTCTAAAGAAAAAAAATTAGTTGCTAATTCTTTTTTATTTAAAGTGTAATTATTTAGATTCCTTGAGGAGCAGCGATAAAGTGATAGAGACTACCGACAAATTAACATGGAAGCAACCAAACCTCATTTTCGCCAACAAAAATAGACCTATTCAACTCAAAGATTGTCTTCAAATTTCTTCCATTTTAGTTCATTTCTGCACATCTTATAGTAAGAACTTTCCTGTGAAGATATCCAGCATGGCAAAAATCAATAATATACATACGTACGTGAGAAGAAACAAAAATATTTTACTACGTCGAGAGGATATCAAATAATTGGACAAAACTTATTTTTCATATTGATTTACATGTAGTTTGTTAAGAAAAATAAATCATTTTAGTAATTTGCTAATTCTACATAACATGAACTATAAACAGATAGACTTCGTGGCGCAACGGTAGCGCGTCTGACTCCAGATCAGAAGGTTGCGTGTTCGAATCACGTCGGGGTCATTGTTTTTATATTATTATTTTATAAAAAAAAAAAAAAAAAAACCAAAAAAAAAAACATTGATCATGCACGTTTATACAAACAAATTTATACTTATTATCAAACACCGGGAATAATGGAGACTTTTATAAAGACATAGAGTGGTGTTCCAAATCTTCGGGCTTAAATAAAAGAAAATGCTGTATATACCATGTTTACATACGTGAAAAGCAGTAGAGATAAATGTATTTAGATTGACTAAAAGAAAAAGTGATCAAACTATTATGTAAAAGTTATCTAAAAACTCATATATAATATACATGTATCAACAAAATACCGACATTATAAGTACTGTAATTTTAAACTTTCAATGATTTAGAGAACCTATAAGTCAGTTTTATGTAAATATAATTATATCAAATGAAAAATAGGTAGAAATTTGAAAATTGATGGAGGAAAATTGGAAAAAAAAAATTATTTTGGATGTCTAAATAATTCATTCAAATAAACTATCAGTAAGGCTATCTATTTTTCACTGTTTTCAATTGCCTTCATCTCTTAATAAAAATGATCTAATGATAAATTCTCTCCACAATCAAATTGCCACAAAAGAGGAAGGGTAAAAAAAGAAATGATAAATAAACAGAGAAAACATTCATCACTGAAGGTAAAGACGATGATGTTGTGATTCAAGGTTTAGAACAATTTCGACAAGATTCTGAAACCTTGAAGCAAAACGGTAACGGAACCTTAATTATAGTTATGAACAGGAGCCATATCTTGTAGAATAGTTGAGCAACCACCTTATAATTCATAAAAAGGGTTCGAAAGAATATAAAAATATGCAAAACTCAGCATTTGTTGGCAGGAAAATTATACGAAATGGATGTCCTTGGTATGCATTTTTACGCAATTATTATAATTGTAAATGAAATATAGAAATATAGAATTATAATATATTTTGTAATTATAATTCCTTTTAAATTAGTTCCATTTTAATGGCAGATTTACAACTTGGAGGTAAAAGGATGCCAACTGTGTATTGAAACTTGTCGCATCAGATGACGTTGCAAGAACTCGCACAAAAAGAAAACTGGATCAAAGAGTCAGTTTTCTTTTTATCCTCCAACCACCCCTTGCAATAAAGGTAACACAATAAACCAATAAACCAATAAACCGTGAAGAGGGCTCGGCAAGTCTCGCCCTCTGTCACGTTTTCTTACCCTCGCCCAAATATAGCTTATATTTCAAGACAGTAACCATGTATTTTATATCTATCCAGCCGTAGAGTAGTCAGTAGTCATGCTGTAAGTGTAATTATCGTTGTAATTCATGGAAAAGACCCAAAAAATTAAGATTATTTTCATTTGATTTATTAGTTATTTCCATGATTTATTTTTTACAGTTCCAAGCGAAATTGGGTTTTGCTAGGTCTCGTAGACCTGACACACCCCAAACTTGAAAATGAAGAAAAAATAGAAGATGAAAATAATGGCGATATTAGCGCAACTCAATAATAGGGTAGCAGAGACAAAGAAATTATAGAACAGAGTAGACAAGCTCGTTCAGTCATCAGATAGTCCACGCACAGCTTCAGCGAATTGGATGGGGACCATTTTTCCATTAATCCATTATGACTTTTGGGAGAAATTCTTTGGTCAATTTTTCGACAGATTCTCTTTGTATTACTGTGAGTCAAACTAAAGAAGAATCCAAAACCAAAAAGTTTAGCACCAATTCAACAACAACAACGAACAAAAGGAGAGCAGCGACAAAGTTTATGAAGGCTTCCAACCAACAAATAAAACAACTCAGCCTCAATTTGACCAACAACAACAGACTCAGTCAACTCCAAGATCGTCTTTAAACTTATTTCATACAAGCTCAATTTCTCACAGCGTATATTGTCTCTGAAGAAAAAATCTGATTTTAGTTAGTTGCTAATTCTATATATATAAGAATTTTGCATTTGTTGTTTTTTTTTTTAACTTACATGTTAATTATACAATTTTCAAATACATGCAATAGAAATATTATATTGAATATAATAACAAGTCATTATTAGACAAAAAGTATCTTAAAATTCATTTAGTTTTCTGCAGAAAAAACGATTCAGCTATTTCATAATTCTACATTATACTGCAGAATTTCTCACAGACTTCGTGGCGCAACGGTAGCGCGTCTGACTCCAGATCAGAAGGTTGCGTGTTCGAATCACGTCGGGGTCATACTTTTATAATAAAGAATATTAAAAATAAGTTAAAAAAATAAACGCCATATACAAAAACCTAAAATACATTAAATATACAATATATAACTGTACAATATATAACTTACAACCAGAGTGCTTTAGGAGTAACGCATAGCACGCATTCGTATTCTCCTATATAGATTTTTTCCTACACCTTTATCAAATTTCATAAATTGGCAGTTCTTAAAATATAATAATAAACATAGTAATGATATAAAGTTATTAAACTATTAATTAAATACTTATTTTGATATTTAAGATGTGCACCATACTGTCTTGTATCAATATCTTTAATAATCAATCAAGGTTTCGGGGTCATTCATTTTTTCAAACTGATAAAAAAAATTATTGTAATTTTTTTTTTATATTTATGACCTATTTGTCTAGACAAGTATGTAATATTTGGAAATCTAAAATAAAAATGATAAATAGTCAATGTTTCATAATATTTAGTTGCCTTACTGTATTATGTCGTAAAATTAGTAATAAAAACTAGTGAATAAAATCAGGACTATGATCTTCATCATTATGTGCAGACTTCCTTGGATATCTGGAATATTTCAGAGAGAATCATTGAATATCAGTAAGACTAAGTATTATATATTTTTTTTCACAAACAATATCTGTTTCAATTCGTTTGACGTGAAACAATAGTTTGACGAGACAAATAGTGTATGATTATGCTTTCGCATCATTACGTCTTTCCAACATGTATTAAGCATTTATTTACAGGATATTAATGGGAAAATAAATATATTGCATATACTATAATGTAAAGAATATGTATTATATCACAAGTATTACAATACATGTTTCATAAAGTAACGCAAAATTCATTTACGACATGCAATGTTTATGATATCAAACATTAATTTGTAATTAATAAATTCAAAAGATATTTTTATGGTCTACAATTAATAAAAAGACATGACTGCGGTAGTTCCTGTAATGTATACTTTTTTGAGAATATCAAGTTGCACACGAGACAAAGTTAAGGATGTTTACCCTTTTTTATGTGTTAGAAATTGAATGTAATAAATTGTTTAAGGCGTCATATGCATACTTGTCATCAGGTTTTGGTAATATCAAGTCATTTCAAATTCGATTTACTTTTATCAAACCTGTAAAAGTTATTGATCTTTCCCTATAATCAATTTCCCTTTTAATTGTAATAAATAAACCAATGTATGTTTGATAATACTTTAACTAATACTGATATCATTTTCAGAATGGTTGATCGCAAAAAAAAATTTATTCATGTACTGAAAATAAGAAGTCATATCGACTTCGTGGCGCAACGGTAGCGCGTCTGACTCCAGATCAGAAGGTTGCGTGTTTGAATCACGTCGAGGTCATATATATCAATTTTGTTTCAATCTCCCTCTCATTATATAGATTAAGTATTTTTTGTACAGTAACAAATTACATAAATTGTTTAAACAGAGTGATTTAGAGATTAAATGTGCAGCATGTATGAACATGTTAAGTATTTCAAAATTATAAATAGTTTTGAACTCATATACAAGCCTAATAAAAAAGACAGTTCTTGAATATTAAAAAAATAATAAGTGGGAAATGGTGAGAGTAAAAAGGACGAAAACTCCTGTAACTTGTATCATCAATGACATACTACATGTATATCGGAAAAGAAATATAATTTCTTGATACAGAAATTAACGATTAATATAAGCAGTTTCAATATATACGTTTATTGTCAACACGGTGTTAGCTATCTAATATTTTTGTTGTGATATTCGACATTTAAATGCGTTAAAAGAAACGGGACATGTGCTCTACTTGTAAATAATGAGTGGATTTTAAACGAAGATTTACGGAGAGATTGCCATTACCCTGTCTGCGTTCCACTAATCTGATCCAATTATACTTTAGTATTTGTTGTATCGATTTCTTCAATCTTTTAAAACCCTCAAGAAGGCCCCAATCAGGAGGGATTTAAACGCAGATGATCTATATTAAACTTCAACTGAATTTAAAAGTATAATTTTGATTGGAAGTCTCGGGTCTCGAGTAGATCGTCTCCGAGACTTTATACACTTAGCAACGGGAAGGTAAGCGAAGCGACTACTGATTAAGGAAATTCGGGTTTCTTGTAATTCATTATTTATTTACAAGATCTGTATATTTGAAATAACGCATAACGAGAGCCGAGTAGCAGGTATGTTAAGGGGGATAAAATATTAATTTATTTACTAGCTTTATTGCAGAGCAATTGATTCTTCCAGTCCCTTCGTTTGATTGATCGTGATACCTAGGGATTATCACCTGTAGAAAACACTTTTCTAAAACACACCTGAAATCTTTCGCAGGTCTTAGAGACAACTATGCCGTCCAGTTCTGCCTCAGAGAAGGGTCGGGAGAACAAAATTTACCGCACCCCCAGCACCCCTCCCCCGGACGTTCAGTTGGAGAAGGAGAAAGGGTTCGTACTGGATTGTAATGCTGTTGGCAGTATCTCCACGGATTACTCCAAAACCAACCCAAAACTGGGCCCAGTCATCCCTCCCTACAACTCCCAAAAGGACAAACACGTAGATGAGTACTATGAGTTCATTGGCGTGAACGAAACATTGGAAAAAACGGGGCAGGTGAGAATACATTTTTTCTGTTCTTTTGCTCTGCAGATCTCTTCTGTGTCGCTCTAGATCGATCTTTGCTTCTACGATGAAATTAAAAGCAATATCTTTACCATTGAGACGGGTTCCCTTTGATGACTTCAAGTCAAAGCATAGGTGTTTTTGCACTGCAATTACGATACCCTGTTTTTGATTGGTAAAATAATATGTAGGTCATTGTCTGTTCTAGTTTTGGAACTTTATTGTTTCTGGTTTATATTTACAAGTAAATCACATGGGATATTTTATTTTAAATAATGCATGAGCAAATATTTGTTTATTTATGCACGTCTTTCATATGTATACATGTATTGAATTTGTTTATTGATGCACGTCTTCCATATCTACATTAGGTTTTCTTTTCTTTTGTGATAAATCTTTAAAAAATGAAATTATTCGTTTCTTTATTAAACAATTATTCATAAAATTTGCTATTGTTAAAACCTATCGGGTCTTGTTGTTAAAGTTGAAAATTTAAAATAAGTTGTTCATAAAATCTCACACGTAGACAAATATTACATCATTAGTAGCATTGTTATATAAACTTTGCTGTTATAAATGAACGTTACAGCAGTCAATTGTGACCATGAAATGTCAATAATCCCTTTAAACCTCGGAAAGAGGTCGTGTTTGTTATGTTTTTAATATGAAGTGAAATATTAACTATTGATGACAGAATTTAAGATTTATAGTTGTCAATCGATATGAGCACTGAAAAAGTCAGCATGGGGTTCCTGAATATCCCTGCATTGAATATCCCGCGATACATAACGGAGGAGATTTTATTTTAGTTCAAGTACCCATATGTGGCAGAGTATTACCAAAACAAACGTACTTGTCCGATATATTGAGTGATAAAATGCTCGCCACATATTGAAAACGATACATAATTCACCTGTCATAAGCGATAAGAATATTATTACACAGGTATATCCAACTTCGAGAGGCGATAAAAGTGGCCCGTGTGTTTCTTCGTATGCATGTGTATATATATATCTGTTTAAAGTGATAATTGTATCGATAGGCCAAATAAAAAATCTATATTTACCTGTTAGCTTTGATATGATTTTGATGATATTCAGATTCACCCAAAACCTTTGCAACAAATAAGATGTACCGACATTAAATTTAATTCCTGTTGGATATTTTCCATACGCTGTAACACGTATTGAATTTCATCGAGTAAAAGTACATGCGTGTACATTATGATTAAAAATATGTTGAGAAGATAAAAAAAACTTCAACATAAAAAAAGGAATTGGACTTTTGAATGCTTACTGTAATTACAAAGTTAACTAAATTATTTACTTCAAACCTCTATAACAATGTCACTCTACAGATACCTAAAAGGGACTTTATCTTTGAAACAGTCTCCAATATAAAATGTTCTAATTTATCCATTTCGCTGCCAAATGTTGACGATAAGGTATTGAGTGATGGTATGTCATCACTGCTTACGAAGATAATTCATATTCTTTGTCATAAAACATTTAAATTAAAAGGTTCCTTTTGCGCGAATCGATGATTAAACATTGGAAGCAGAGTGTCTCTGTTCAATTCCTTGCATTGGTATAATGTTTTTTAACATGTTTTGCCGATACAGTTAACAGAAAAAACAGATCCCAAAATCGATATCTAACACACATATGAAAGGCTCGAATATAACCAGCTATCTGTACGAACCTTCAGTGTAAAAAAAATAGCAAATTCCCATTTACAGTTATACTGTACTGTGATAAATACTTTGTACTACTCCAGTAATTTTTTTTTCTTCATACATATGTACACGTATTCCTTGCTTTCCAATGTAAAAGTAATATTCTGACTGGCTCATTATATAATATTTTTATTTTATTCAGAATGAGGGTGGAACTTCAATAGAGGGGCCGGTAGCGGACTATTTCAATGACAAAGGAACAGGTTTCCAGTATTTGTCCCTCAGGAACCAATTCGGCGCAGGTATATATAGTTATTTCTCTCTCTCTCTCTCTCTCCTCTCTCTCTCTCTCTCTCTCTCTCTCGCAGTTTTTTTTCTTATGTAAGAGCAAAATGGTATATTAAAATGCAAGAGCGCCATTGATATGAAAATCTCTTTCTTTTTTATCATTAAAAAGGATAACATTATCGATCAGAATTACTTATTCAAACTAAAAACAATTTCCTAATTGAATCATTTCAAAGGTCACTCTGGAGAAACGACTGATGGCCACGCCCAATTCATGCAGGGGGTCCAGCCAGTCATTGGATACAACGGAAAGTTCGGATATCGTAGGAACACCCCCTGGCTCCGGAAAGACCCCTCACCGTTCGGGACCGGCAGTAGATCGGCAACTCATTAATGGTGGCGTATTTGTTGAAAAATATCCGTTTAAATATTATGTACATGAAAATTTAAATTTGTATGGAAAAAACAATCATATCGCCATTTCATTGGAATACACTGTATATAGTTATCATTTAGAAAGAAATATATGATATATAGTACATGAACCCATCCTTTTCTGTGTATGAGTACTTGTATATTAAATATTCATGTACGTGCGTTATATCTAGGATATATGTAATTGCCGAGAAAAAAAAACTTGCTCATTTTAACCAGTATTATATATTTTCTGTTGTAAACACGGATTAAGTATTATGAGAGCGTTAAAAATTATCGAAAAATGAACAGGTGTGTGTTTACCAAATTTTAACGATTAATAGAGTAGAAATTTTAACGAACTTTAGATTCGCTTGTTGAAGTCCTTTTCCTTTGTTAGTTTGGATATATCTGTGTTGGTTTTTGTTCATGTTTTGCAATAATAAAAGACTGTTTATATTCATTTCTGTGTCTTCATTTTAATTTTAACTGTTTTTCTGTCGGATGAATTCATAATGTTATGCAAGACATCGCCAACGAGTTTAATATCTCAAAATTCGATCTTGTATTAATTAATCAATCGCCAATATAGTCAATGAGCGCAGAGGGGAAGGTGTGAGAAAGAAAGCCAGAGTTCGAATCCGATATACCCTCTCCAGAATAAATTGTAGTTTGACATGTGCATCCTAAATGAATTCTATTATATATACTAGGACTTGTGATCTCTTAATTAAAAACTCGATGTAATATTCAAAGAACTTGCGTGTGAACATGTAATTGTATTTTTTATCAATTAACTTTGGCTCTGTATTTACCGAGTACGTGAACTAGAAGCTCTTGGGATTTTCCTCATTATCTCTTGGAATTTTCCTCAATATGAATAATTTAACAATTATCAAGAAAGCCTATGGCCTTATCATTATACAATACGTTTATATGTACATGTACGCTGTGTGAATACCATCAACAAGTATTGTAGGCGTGGTTTCCAAATTTTTTTTCCAAGTAAAAAATTTTATTACATTTCACAAAATGATATTTTTTACACGGCCTTACCAGAGAATGTAATGGATATATTAATTTATATGTCATATTAAATCTCCTGGTATGCTATTTTATTTTGTCAATAATAAGTCTATAGTCTTATAAAGTACACTCTCCAGTCGGAAATGACATAAATGCAGATATATTATGACCATGAGAGGAAATAGAAATCGGGGTTTATTGTAAACAAATAACACAAGTTGATGCTTCAAAAGTTTGACATTGCACATCAGCAAGTTCTAGTTGACATTTCTCTTACTTCTTCTTTCACATCTTGGGCACTGGGCACCCCTCTTGGCAAAACAATGTCTGTTAACACAAAAAAAATATGTAAAGTTAAATTGTTATAACCACCAAATATACACCCTCTATTTAATAATACACTACCTTGTGTACTATTAGGTAGAGGGTATATATTTTTTATTATGAGAAAAATATATATAACTTTAGGTGCCTGTGCAAATGTGCTACATTTTACAGAAATGATTCACACTGAACTTTCATAATTCAAAGATAGATAACATTTTGTAACTTATAAAAAAGCAGACTAAAATGTAATTAATGTATACATGTATTTGTATTATGTAATGCCATAATGTTATGTTTTGGTACAAACTTATATCTTTAGAATAAGTACCCACTAATGGAATGCTATAATATGATACAATAATAAGTTTTACCTGTGCAGGACATACGAACACTGGGAACAGACAACTGCTATGCTATCAAAGGGGAATAACGTTTCTTTGTCATCACACAGCTCACAGATAAAGCCCTTTGCCTGACATTTCTAAAGAGACGGAAGAGGGAAATACCATAAATGTAGTTATGTTATTTATATAATCACCAAATTTTTTTTTTTTTACTTTCAATTTTACATGAAATGTAAAAAAGAGAAATATACATGTACTTATAGATACATCTACATTTGACTTAACAGAAGTTACCATATTCCTATCTCTACATCTCTGATTCTGATATCATTAATTTCACATGTACATGTTCATGTGATTGTGTCATTTTTAAAAGTATGAACGATCCTCAATATGTAAAAGAAAAAAACAAATACATAGTCATTTCTCTGATTCTGATATCATTAATTTCACATGTACATGTTCATGTGATTGTGTCATTTTTAAAAGTATGAACGATCCTCAATATGTAAAAGAAAAAAACAAATACATAGTCATTTCATACATTTTGAAAATGCACAAATCATTGTACCAAATTTAGAATATGTCATTTCACAGATATATTAAAAAAGATTTTCATTTCCAAGTGAAAAAATAAAAATTTGATTTCACAGATATAAGTAAAACATATTATCCAAGATAAAAATACCATACAAAACAAATTGAAAATAGATTTTTGACCACTGACTTGACAGTCTGTTTTGATGTGCTGGGCCCATGTTGTGTGTATATTGGCCAGTTCTGGGAGGAGAGTATCTGATGTAATGTCCAGTAGATCCTGCATTGAGTATTTGTCCGAAGTCTCCACAAAGTGTTGTCGCTCACTCAGCAGCAGGAGGAACTTCTTTTTCATGGCCTCCGTACACACTAGCAGGTACTTTTTCATGATTAATAGCTCCTCCCGGAGTTTCTACAAAATAGATCACATGTTTATTACACAGAAATTATTCATCCTATGGTTTCTCTCATATTCAGCAATTCTTTTTTGAAAATGTGTGTACTGTTAGTATGAAATTCTAGTTGAAGTTTATAAAGGTAGTAGAATGTGGGTGTAGTATATTCAAAACATTTTACATACATGGTAATACAAAAGTAAACAAATCAGCTTATATCTATATTAACACAATTCCAGCAATAGTTTATAGCATGCACTTAAGCATTGAATGCTTACTTTTGGATGTCGTCGGTCCTATACCACACCAAGTGGTGCAGACAAATTGAGTAACCGCACGTCAGCGTGGTATACTTACATTCAGTGTATATTTCCCCTTATGTTTGCATTGGAAATCTGCGACGTTCAATTTTCTATGAATACACTTTGATAATTCATGCGCCATGTGCACAAAAATAAACGTCTTCACGTGTTTTGAGTATATTTATTTTTGTAAGATTAGATGAATCGTTCAATCTTACATAACCAATTTGATATGTTCTTTTGAAAAATAATCATTAAATTATATTTACTCTTTCATAAAAAAGATTTTTCTCTACAAAATTTCTGGCACTATATTTTTTGTCGCGGAAGCGAACTAAATAACATGTTAATATGGCTGTTCCATGTATGTTTCATATCCCTGACTGAGAGCATATTTACTGACTTTACAGCGACAATACACATATATTTCATAGAAATAGATATCAGTATGAATACAAATATAAGCATTGAATGCATGCTTATTTTTGGATGTCGACGGTCCTGTAACACACCAAGCGGTGCAGACAAATTATCATACCGACGACATCCAAAAATAAGCATTCAGTGCTTAAATGATAATTTGTCTGCACCACTTGGTGTGTTACAGGACCGACGACATCCAAAAATAAGCATTCAATGCTTATATTTATATTCATACTGATGTCTATTTGTATGAAATATATGTGTATTGTCGCTGTAAAGCCATTATATACGCTCTCAGTCAGGGATATGAAACATACATGGAACAGCCATATTAACATGTTATTTAGTTCGTTCCGCGACTAAACATATAGTGCTAGAAACTTTGTAGAGAAAAATATTTTTTAATAAGGAGTAGATATAATTTAATGATTATTTTTCCAAAAGACTTATCAAATTGGTTATGTAAGATTGAACGTTTCATTTAATATTACAAAAATATACTTAAACATGTGAAGACGTTAATTTCTGTACTCATGGCGCATGAATTAGCATAGAAAATTGAACGTCATGAAATCATAATCATTCATCAGGGATAAATTGCTGTTGATTTTGTGATGCAGCTGATATCATTGCAAACATGATATGATGTAGTGTAAACTTATTGCCAAAATGTGTGATTTCTTATTTTCACCAAATAATTTTATCAAAAAGGGGATAATAGCAAAATTTTAATTTTTAACTTGAAATAGAAAATTGAGTTAAATTCTTGTCAATAAAGCTGATAATTGCAGATGATATGGGTAAAATGGGCACAGTGTCTTGGAAAATAAATTCATATTTTTAACAACATGCAGCCTTACAAATTTCAATTACTTCTTAAACCACAAAAGAAACCCCTAGTCCCCTACCTTCTATGAAAATTTAAAATTACATAACATGTGGTCATGATCTAATGAAATTACCTTGACATCATTCAGTTCCTCCACAAAGTTGAATAACATTGGATTGACATCTTGTATCCTTATTACTGCTTTGGATGTCATCAGCTTCAGAAACTGTTTAGAGGCACGACTCACCTACAAGTACGAAGGGGGCATTAACATATTATAGGATTTTGTATACAGATTAGTGTTATTTTGTCAAATAATTGGAAGAAAGACTCTCACTAATTTCTGCAGCATTGTAGTAGATGTACAGGTATAAATACTTACACTCCTCAAAAATCAAACTTCTTTGTATATGTCCATCTGATTATAAAAGAAATTCAGTGAGGAAGACCAACCTTTCTTGGTTCAAAATCCCAGTTATGAAGAACACGAGATGGAATGACCATGGTGTTGTTCCAATGACAAAGTTCACAGAAATATTGCCCTGAGTAGTCACATAGGCGAGGCTCGCTAAATCCAGACTCTGTCAAAAATTAAACTATGGTTTAATTTAACAGAGAGACAAAAAAACCCACCAAAATCTTATGATATATATGATACATAAAGCAAAGCTTAGGATATAAAATAGAATTTATATGCCAGTATTCGCATAATCAATCATAGAGCTTCAAACTCAGAGCTATCTTATATGCATACTGTATTTATATTGTAAAAAGACTCACGGAATGATATGGCTTTGCGACATTCAGCACAGCGGTAGTTTTGAGCAGACAAGCCTCGGTTTGGACAGATTGAAAGGAAGTACTCTGGACTCTCTAGTACCTGTGGTGTTATACAATTTAAATTAAATGCAGTACATGTACCTTGATTATCTATAATTTAGTTTGAGGGAGTAAAGTGAACTTATGTATTGCATGGCCATTTAGGCATGCTTCACAAACATGTCTCTTGGCTACATGTCTGTAATAACAAGTGCTTGATGCTTTACCTTTTGACTAGCACACATCCTGGTGATATTGTTAAGGCACTTATCATGACAGCTATAACCACATTCTGAAAATCAAAAGAAGGTTACAGTTTACCGGTAGTACATACATTTGTATCTTTAAAAATTCATGGAAGCATGTTTTTAAATATGGATTCAAATATAACAAATGTATGTTGATATGAGTTGCATGTACCTGAGCATCGGAACCACTTCTGTATGACTCCCAGAATCATAGCGTTACACTTCTCACAGTAATACTTGGTGCTGCGACTTTCCTGAGTCTGGAACTTATGTCCAACCACCAACTTCACATCCACTGGGATTGGCTCAGGTCCATCCTGTTCAAGCACATGATGAAACTAATGAAACATTTACGAACAGCTTTTTCTTTTTTTTTGACATTTGCTACCGGTAATTATTGGTAAAGCACTTTCTGCAGACCATGCTCTTCAGAAATTAATAATGACTGTTTTGATATGGCAATACACATATTTCACTCTAGCTTTCAAATTGTCATTTAATTGTATTTTAAAATAACAAAATTTCAATGAAACTTTTTTTTTATCTACCAGTAAATTGCATTTTTGTAATTTTACAGAGGAATTTTTCTTTAGTTATAATCTTTATTCAAAGAATTAAGTAGCCTGAAGCTTTGCTTCTCCTATTTGTCACATTTTTCATGCATACTTTGATGATGATCAGATATTTAAATGCATTTTAAATATAGTCATTTGCTCCGTGACATGCGGTTGTGTATTTGGATGTACATACCTTCAACTCCTGAAGTTTAAGCCTTAGCTGTACCAGTTTTTGGACAAGGTTTTTGTGTCGATCAGAGTGAGGCTGTGCTCGACCAATCAGTTCTTTACAATTTTCTATTGCCATCTCTAGTTCTTCTGTGTTACTTAATCCAAAGTGCCCCTATCAAAAAGATACATGCAATACCATGCATACATGTCGATATTGTCCAACTTTATAACAAACACAAAATTGTTAAAAATCAAAGAATTTCCAGTTAATCAAATTGTCATTCAATCCTCTAAATAGATCAGATGGATCTAACTTTTCACTACAACTACTGTATACAACACTAACAACAGTATTGCATTTTTACCTCTGGATGAGAAAAATGATCTTCAGCAAGTCCAAGATCAGCATTTGTAACATCAGGATTGTCATCAGACACATTGGCCCAAGAACTGCCATTTGAACCTGCATGTATATCAAAACACATTGATGTCCAATATAAACATATTTTAATTACCTCAAATCAACAGCGGGTTGTGTTGGAGGTTAGAGGTCTTTGAATTTGTTTCTACAATCAATTCAAAGGTGCAAGTTATATGGTTCAGAAAGCATGCATAAATTGCTTTATTAAACCATACATGTTCACAATATATATGTTAATTTTGCATTTGGATTTATCATATAAAATTGGAAACTCAAACATTAAAAGAAATCAAAAGATGGCCATCTTTGAAATGAATGGACAGGAAATAACATACTGGACTTGTATTCTTGTTCACTGCTGAGAGTTGGAATCCCATCATCTGTGTAGTGTTCTTCCTCCATGTGTAAATCTCGATCGAATGGATTGAACCGAACCTCTGAAAATACTCTCTTTAAATCCGACTTCTTCTGTGCTTCTTCCACAACCTCTCCAACGACTGTGTCTGGAGTCTCTAATGGAAAATTCACCTGTTCCTTAATGTTGCAGGAGTTTTTCAAGGACACTGAGAAACTGTCATCTTTATCACTGAGAGGTTCTGTGTCTTCTAACCCAGACAAGGGCTCAACCTCCTTGCTCAAGTCAATCTCTGTGATTGTGTAGTCTCTCTCCTCTTCTTCTGATGAGGTGAACTCCGACTCAGTGTCTGAGAGTGTTCTTACTTTATACCCCGTTAACTTGACACTGGCTGTAGTGGACTCGATATGATGTACAAGGCCACCCGACACTGAACTTTTTGCACTTACAGGGAGATCAGAGGCTCGTCTGACTGTTGATATTTCATGCTTCTCCATGGCATAAACCAGGTTTATCAATATACGTCAGAACTGAAATAACATGTTTCGTTAAAAATTTAAAACTATATTGGAATTCCATCATCAATTTCCTGTCACGCGACCAGAAATACTCTTCACTCAGGATATGGTTTATCATGCAGGGACTTATATGTATATGTCTCGGTTTTTGAATACAGCATAAAAACACTCACCTTTCATTGTGCAGTATAATTATTTCTAATCGATAGTTTGATTTTTTTTAAAGTTGGCAAAAAACAAAATAAAATTCAATGTTTACAAACAAAGCGCAACGCCTATTTATTTGAAATCTCGATCCCGATTTAAATAGGATCGTGTGAAAACTGGACAGCATGATAATTTTTTTTTAATTATTATTATTTTTTTCTTTTACAGTTTCCTGAAACTTAGATGTCAAAACTGCAGTCAATGGGCTGGCAATGACTTCACTGTTTGTCTTGACCTTACATGTACAACAATCTTCCTATTGCCCATTGAGGGCCCTTAATTATTGCATGGTTAATAAAGGTCATGATTAATGAATACTTGCTCCTACTAAATGTGCATCAATTCGGTAGAATGCGAAAGTAAGCATCCCCTTTTGACTTCCATCAAACTGTATAAAACTATAACCCCCCCCCCGAGACTCACAGAGAACCCTCTTTCTGAATCGCTTCATGCAAAATGACTATGGGGTCAGTGAAGACTGGCATTGCTGCTGGCAACATGAACTATTTGCATACCGGGTATTCTAGTATACTCTTTTATAAAATGGATCGACTCACTAGAATTTTCTGTGAATTTTTTCAACGTCCATCATTCAGCTATACAGTCTCAGATTTGCATGCATCCACGATACGTAAATAATATCAAATAAAAGTAAGTTATTAATAAATGCTTTGAATTTTTTATTAAACCAAAAATGTATGTCATGTACAATTTTTTGTCTTTGATTTTGAATTTGATTCCCTATCAAGAAACACATTCGACGGAAGTCATGTCGAACACGACGAAGGCTAGATTTCGTAGATGAGTTTTAGGTCAAAGTTCACGTCCTTCATTTCTTCCTGTATCATGGCGTCGTGGCGCTCGTTCTGAGAGACAGTGTACCAGTTCTTCCAATCACCAACCTCCCCTTGTAAAAAAAGAATAAGTTCGAATGATACAGGCATCAAGTAAATAGTGATGCATCAATATGCAAGTTTTAAACAAGATCGTTCTTTCTCAAATTTGCAAAACTTTAATCTATTCTAACACGAAGACTATGTCCATGCCATGCATCGTAAATGGTTCCAGAATCAGTAGGGGTCATAAAACGTACAAAAGTTTACTTGATCCCACAAAACAAATACATACACTGTACAAAACTGAGAATGGAATAAAAAAATAAGCTAATATAACTCTTACATACAAGTATGTCACACGAGTTAGCTGCAGAAATGTAACTATTCATTCCAGTTTTTACCAATGAATCGCACTGTAACTAGTACTTTTAAAAAAATGGAGCAAGGCCAGCGCTAAATAACTGCAGCTAGCATACATGTACATGTTGGAATGGCACATTTTAAAAAAAACAAAACGTTGTTCTCGTACATCATAATTACAAGTACGAGAGAGAGAGAGAGAGAGAGAGAGAGAGAGAGAGAGAGAGAGAGAGAGAGAGAGAGAGAGAGTCTTCACCTTTTCGATAAAAGTTTGGCGGATCTTTTCCCATTTCCTTCATGACCTTCATTATCTCGCCATGATCTTTCATCTCATCCGAAGCTTGCTTGAGATTCTGGAAACTGCATTTTTCAGCTATAGCTGTTGCAAGGCTTGTGGTACAAGGCACTCCCAAATAGCTAGCTAGCTTGAGAATCTCAGAGACTGGGTCCTAAAAGTACGGGTCATCTAACCATAAATGTAGATTGAAACATAATTTATGTGTATGCCATCTGTTATGTACATATACAGTGACTTTCATTTGCAATTTTCGGCCTCTTAAAGATTTTACTTATTTCTTAGCGATTCAATGTGATCATGATCATGCGTGTATTTGCACATATGGTTGTGGATGTGAGCCCTCCCATTATTCAGACCCCGGGGTATAGTTGTCACTCTACAAAATATTTATGTTTTGTTTCAATGTCGTATACATCAAATATCTAATTTCAAAAAAAGACTGAAAAATGACGGATATTCAGAGGAATTGCTTCACATTGTTAACATTCTGCGAAGTTGATCATTTTTGTTTTCAATTCATGCACTGTATAATATATACCTTCTTCAAATTTTCGTAATACAAGGTACAAAGTGAGTACCCTTCATTAAACTTGATTGCATGGTATAGTTCTTTCTGAAAGCTGAAATATCCCCCAAATGCATTTTTATCTGAAAGAATACACAGCAGTAACTTCAGGTACAAGTTATATGTACATCATCTTAATTTACAGTAAACTTAAGAAAGAATTTTACAGATTAGACTAAAATACAACGCAAACAAATGCTTTTAGTGTTCGTACATTGTCCCATCACAATTTCCTCGAAAAACTCCGACCAAGAGATGGATCCGCACCCAAGCTCGTTAGACGAATGCCAATGACAGTACCACGATACGGTTACGTCTTTAGGGTTTCTGATGACGTTGACCACTTTTCGTCCCGCCTTAAAGTGTTCCCTGGGTAACCAACGGTATGGCATGTGCGTGTTAAACACTCGAGGTGATGGTAATGTGTCTAATGATGACAAATCGTCTACGAAATCGAGAAATACGTGTTCTCTGGTGAGTGGATGGTACTCGGCTTTCCCTTTGAGGAGCATGGTAATGATTTCCCAAACCCAATGAGTACCTATCAAAATATGCACATATACACTGACCGAAAACACATGCAGGTTTTAAATTTTATTTCATGCGTTTTAGAGATATCTGTGTTTTTATATATATTTGTGTAACTTGCATTTCAGATCCCCAGCTCTAAATCTTTAATCTGCAAAAAATATTAGTCAATATCTATAAACCTTAATGAATATTTAAAATTAAAAAATAAAGTACGAGTTTTTGTGAATGTTGAGTTGTTCTGAAATATAAAAGCCGAGGCGTTAACCGACTGAAGACTTTTATATTTCAAACAACATTTCGAGACTGAGTAGGTTACCCTGCAACATTCACGATAACAAGAACTTTATTTCTTTTCTACTAACAGCTCAGATTTTCCACGTATCGTTTCTCCTATAGAAAGACGAACAAGGTCAATTGGACTGTGTAATATCAAAATTTTGTTAGTATATACAGTTACATGAACACAGGCTACAAATCATACTGATATGCAGACGGCAGATTTTTTGATTGATATTATATACACCTTTCTTATCTATGAAATATCCTTTAAATTCTAAGGGTAATTTAATACGATTATTAATGCTACTCTTTATTTATTTTATGTAAGAATTCGCAGTGCAAATGTGCTAAGGAGGTCCTTAGAACAGCAGCATTGAGCTCTTCGAAATAAACATTTGTGGCAAATGATTACACATCGTTTCGACTGGAATTTACTAAGACGTGAAATTGACGTTCGTGGTATACTGGAGAATAATGTCCGCGGCATCTATTTGATCTCGGCAATAACTGCGGTAGAATACCTTACCTTAATACCGAGCGCAGCGAGAGGCGGGCGAAGCCCGCCTCGCAAAGCGAGCGAAGCCCGCCTCGCAAAGCGAGGCTTTATGGTAACACGTATATATAAGAAAATCATTGAAAAATGAGAGTTGAATCGGGGATACTAAGGGCTAAAAAAAATTCTTCCAGCCCTGGGCGCCGCCATATTGGCATCCATTTTCTTCGATAAAGTTAACTCGATCATTAAATGCCTGGCGCTTGTTGATGTTTTTTGCCCCTAAACTCTAATACCGAGCGCAGCGAGGCTTAATGGTAACACGTATATATAAGAAAATCAGTGAAAAATAGAAGTGGAATCAGGGGTACTAAGGGCCAAAAAATTTTCTTCCAGCCCTGGGCGCCGCCATATTGGCCGCCATTTTGTTAACCAAAAGTTAACTCGATCATTATATGACTGCGCTTGTCGATGTTTTTTGCCCCGAAACTCGATTTAAAAACTTTCCAATGTTTGATCGAAAGTAATTAAGATGAAAATAATTGACTGTGCAAACTATACAACTTTTAACAGTGCTTTAATCAAGAAATACGACAAGTTTCACGTATGTCTTATCAAATTATTAGATGGAAAATAAAATCATTAACATCAAGAAACCGATCTTTTAGAGACTGAATAAATAGAGAAAATTGAATTCATCAACTTAGGAAAATTATAAGCATTGAAAAAAGAAATAAAATATTCTCGGAATCAAGAACTTTTCTTCGGCTATTTCCGAAGACAAACTTTTACGTTTTACGTATGAAACATAACGTCATAATGAAGACTGAGCACGCGACGTTTAGTTTAACTTTGGCATATGATTTGAGTAGATAGGCGGATCCTACCGTGTGCGTTTCAAATAAATTTTATTCTACAAAAAAATTAAACTGCACTGTGTTGAATCTAGCTGCGCTCGGTCCAACGGTCACACCGTTTATATATTTAAAATTTTCCAAGGTTTCAAACTAAAGTAATTTGAATGAAAATAATTGACTTTACAAACCAGATAAATTACAACAGTGCTTTAATCATGAAATACGACTTGTTTCACGTATGTCTTATCAAATTATTTGATGAAAAAAACATTAACATCGACAATGTACTGATCTTTTAGATACTGAATAAAATATTCATAGAAAAATTTATCAACTTATGAAATGAATAAGCATTGAAAGAAGAAATAAAAAATTCTCGGAATCACGTACTTTTCTTCGGCTATTTCCGAAGACAAAACTTACGTTTTACGTATAAAACATGACATCATAATGTAGACTGAGCACGCGACGTTTAGTTTGACTTGGGCTTATGATTTGAGTAGGCAGGCGGATCCTACTGTCTGTGTTTCAAACCATAAAAATCTGCGCTCGGTCCAACGGTCACAACGTTTACATATTAAATATCATAAAAAGAAGCCAATTTTCATACCACATTTAGGGAACGTAATCATTATGACGTCATCATCGCGAGTTTTCATGTTTCGCAGGGCTTCTAGATGTTTTTTGGCATCCTTTGCCAAAGGTGGAAACGGTGGAAAACAACAACCATCGAAATGAACTAACTCCTCAAAAGGCATGTTGATGACGATTTTCGTCTGGTTTTCTTCTAAAAAGAATATAGATATGTGTGTAAATTACAATCATGTAAAGATTTAGTAAAATTGTATGTTTCATTGCAGGTACTCACTTTTTTTAAATAACTAGATGATATCCCGCGCAAGCGCGGGAACTGACACTTATTCACAAAATATGATATGATGCTTAATATGTTGAACCAGATTTTTTTGGTTCATTTTTGTATGTACTGTGTCCGCAATTTTTCTTAATTGCTTTTATGTTAAAACCCCTTTTTAACCCATCAAGGCAACACTGCAGCTTGCTTGTTTCCATTAACTCGTAAACGTAATTAAAATAGTAACACCTCGTGATAGTTAAATTATTGTCATTTATTTCAAAATGACGCAAAAAATATAGAACATTATAAACATAAACAAAAGAATCCACAAACAGTTGACTAGAAAAGAAATTACAGAGAATAGAACAAAAGGGGGTCTCTCAGCCACAAAATTGCTACAACTAGTACACATGTTAAAAAACTACAAACATTAAATACAATGGAAACAAAAGTGGTGCTTTTCTAAATTTTGATCTTTAGGTCAAATTTCACTATATAATTTTTACCACAGTCCCAAATAAGAATTTTAGGTAAAAGACTGACAACTAATCCCTATCCCCCGAATTCAACTTCCCCGTTTTATGCATACATCATTTATTTATATAGACGTTAACACAATTTGTTCGTGGTTCATAAATTAATTTATAAGGTTTACTGTCGTGGTATAAAAATGTATGAAATATATTTTAAACGTGTACGCATATTTATTTGTATATCTTAAACCAAAGTTGTCATCCAAAGTATCTGCCCGATGATTACATGTAACTCTCCCTACACTTTCGGCCATGATGTTAATTAGTAAACCCGCGTTTTTTCCGCACCTCGTTCTCTAAAGATCTTTCCATCAAAACTAAATTGCGTCAAATTGGCACATTTTATTTATCAACTTTTTTGTATAAACCAAAGATGTCTGATCCAAGGTATTTGCCAGCGATGCATGATGAACTCCTCCTATGTACACTCTCCACCATGACGTTAATTAGTCAACCCGCATTCTTGGTAACCCCGTTCTGGAAAATTCTATCCATCAAAACTAAAATCGCGCATTCAAGAAACGAATTGGCTCATTTTATCTATTCAATATTTGTCAAATCTTAATTTCTTTGTATACCCCAAATAAGATCCCAAAAAATATATTCACTCATTACATAATCATTCAATATTATTTCATTGCAAGTATAATATATTTTGTTGCAAATTCCCACTGACTTGGATCCGCCAAAGCGTGTCCACCACCTTACTCTCATTTTTGCTATTTCGGGCTTGTTAATCGAAAATGAAAGTAGGTTTTAAATTTATTTTACAATAATTACTTATCAGGTAAAATTCAATTATAGCTTACGGACATCAACTCACGTGTTGAAATGCCAAAGGTGTAATCAGTTACTCTGGTACAGGCATTTCGTAGTTTATTGGCAAAATGTCTTAATTTATAAGTATAGATTAAGTATTTAAAGTTCAAAAAATTAAGTAAAGATTTTGAGTTTCCGCACCGCAATGGAACGTTCATGTACGTGTTATAAGTGGGTAAAGAATAGATCATATATCTGTAATTTTAAGCAACATGAGCTGCAGTCTTTCGAGTAAAGTTACATGTATGTTTATGTGATATTTCTCAAAAATATTTTAAATGTTTGTTTCGTACATTTTTGTCCCCTATTTTTTTTCTTGACTCAAAGCTGAATGGAGCTTGGTGAAAACATAACAGATACGTCAAATTAACACACAAAGCAATTCATTGTGACCTATTTATATTTATCGTTTTAGTCGAGCCATCCTCGATGGTCAATATGCTGTTCATATACAATTTAACTCTACCAATCAAAGGTAAAATTGTATGGAAGTACATATTTTACATGGCAATTTTAATGCACGAATCCATAGTGAAGCTGATTCATACACCTGTATGAAATCCGTGGTTTAAACTTGACTGGTAATTAATACACGATTTTCCGCGCCGCAATGGAACGTTCATGTGTAATGAATGGGTAAATAATAGATCATACATCTGTAATTTTAAGCAACATGTGCAAGTACAATTTTTTTTAGTTTCCATAAACAGCCCCCTTTTTACTGATTTAGGACGAATCACTGGACAATCGTAATATCAAATAAATATAAAATACACTATTTAAATAATTCTTTTATTCATTCATAGTTTGCTCAATCAATAAATACAAATTAAGTATAACCAATAAATTTCATGTTTATTTTTTTTTCCGTAAAATTATCACACATCCTTAAACTTCACATAATGTATTCGTGGTATACTCTGTCCCGAGTTTTTGCTTCCACCACCTTTTGATGGTTTTTAATAAAAATACGCATACCTGTGAAAGAAATACATGCCTTGTACAGTTGATATCGATAAAAGAGGAAAATTCCAAGATATCTTCGTTGACACATTTTCATTTTTCACTCATAAAAGTTCACAGGAACGAAAAAAAGATTTCTTACGGAGATTTATAATGGGAAATGTTTACATCTTTTTCTCCATTCGGAACTACTAGGAATACCTCGCACAATTTTTCAACGTTATTATCCGGGCTATTTCATGGCTGATGTAATGCAAAATCTCCGTAGACTTTCTATTTTGGGTTGTGTATTGAAACCTGAAGCGGTTGAGGGGGCGTTTCAAAACAGATAATCTGAACATTTTTCATATATTTAGTGGATGAGCGTTAGTTTGAGCACAAAGGTATTTATGATTATCGAAATATCTAGCGAAAACTGATGGAAGCAAAAACTCGGGACAGAGTATATATAGAGGAAATCTTGACCTAAATAATCGAACCCTCAGTTTAGCCGATAACCAACCCAAAACTGTTCTCTTTAGAAATCAACAGACACCTTTATCAATGATACGCCTGTTCAATTCTCTCAATAGAATTGTCCAGAACAAGTATATACATACTAATAGTAATATACATATATATCTTATAAAATAGCAATGGCAGGAAAAAAATATTTTGATAAATGAAAGTCATACTTACACATGTAGTGATGCACCTATCGCAATTCTACATGAACATGTGTTTTTATGGCCGAGATCGAGTTCACTGCTGAAGTGAAAACAGAATTCAGTTTATCATGGTTCAGTGAACAGAACGTGTGTAAAACAGCGGCCTGCTTCAAATGAGGTGAAGGTTAAATTGGAACAAAATAGCATTTCTACGTCGGGTCAATATAAAATAGTTCATCAATATTCTAGCTGAAGTTTTAAAAAAAATACACCTTAAAGGTAGACCTAGACTTTCAGAATTTGTTTCAAACTGTTATCATTTGAACAGTTAAAGCAACTTAATTATAAACTTACTATAAAGGACAAAATAGTTGTGTTTAGCATAATATTTTTCCTACAGTGAGCTTCAGCTCACATGGTCCAAGAATTCATTATCCAAATTTTAGCACAATGAAGCATGATCTCAAAATTTATTAAATCATGCATCAAATATACAATACATCATGTTAGGTTATAATTTAAGAGAATCAAATGATAATCATTTAGACAAAAAATTCTTATTGATTTTCTACAGAAAATATCAAAAATGTTATATCTAATCATCACATGACTCTCCAACAAAATCACAAAATCGCATATTTTTAGAAATTCTCAAAAACTATTATTACTGTTTACATATTAATTTTCAAAACACTTATCAAGAGTTACATATTATTATATAAAAAAAAAACAACATATTTTATCAAACTTGACCAGCAAGTTTTTGCATGATAGTCTCATGACAGTCATGTATACCCTCATATTGTTGAAATAATTTGATTTTTTTTTTTTGCAAACTTTACCAAATGGACACAATCTAACAGCCATAAAAAACTATATACATGTATTAATAACATTGTGCCGGACAATTATGCCAGTGTCAAGGTGGCATTTTTGCACATGTCTACGTCAGATGTATGTTTCGAAAAATTCAAATACATGTATGTCATATGGTAGACAGTTGCTTAAAAAGTTTATACCACTTTTGTAATTGATGTATCTCACATGTCAGATGAGATATTTACCTTTATAAAATAAATTCCTTGCGGAAGAAATTAACTTCCTATAGGAAAAATAAATTGCGATAGGATTCGAACAAAACAACTATAGGATTTTAACATCCAATAAGAAATCTTAATTTCCTGTAGGAAAACTGTCTGTCTGAATTAAACTGTAGGAAATACCTTTCTCCTATAGAAAATATAATTCCTGTAGGATGTTTAGAAAATCACATAGGATTTTCAATATATCCTGTAGGAATATTATTTTTTTTGTGGAGATTACATGTATAATTTTCCCTTGGGATACTAATTTTTAAACTTTTAGGTAAATATCTTACCTGTCAAACGAGACACACGAAAATCAAAAGTGGTTAATTTTATATTCTCTCTAGGCAATGGTCTATCATTTGGAATATATGGAAATTTTTTTTTTACAAAACTGCATCTTAAGCAAACTTGTCACCTTGGCTCTGGCATAATTATCCGGCCCAGTGTTAAATACTAGGAATAAGTACTCAGTTTGAATGATACTTTTGCGATTCAATACCTGAAAATGTGTGACAATTTGGTCCTAAAGAAACTAACACTAAATTACGAACAGTGACACTTGTTAGCTTATTACATTACATGTATATCAAAACACTATAAGTACATGTATGTTTTACGCACAAAAAGTGCGCACGGTTTTGGAATTATTTAATTAAGGAATATATTCTATGAAAATTTAGATTAAAAAAATTCCCGACACATTTTATTTAATTAATAATGACATCTATTCAATATTTTACTTGCCTCTGAATATCTTTTTAACACCGTCACCAGCCCCGTTTAGTGAAATGGAGTGGTTTGTTTACAGAAAAAAATGGCGACTCGTGATCCAGACGTTAAATTAATATAGTTCACTTGACTAGAAAAGAAACATACAGAAAATTTTCTTTATATTTCATTGGAAATCTTATAACAGTAATCCCGATACGTATGTTCAATTTCTTGGCATTTTAAAGAAGAGGTCAAGAGCGAGAGGGGCCACAAGTGTGGTGGTGGGGGTGGGTGAATATTTACATAGGAATAAAAGGAAAATATATTTAAAACTTTTCTCAAATCCTAAAACAAAAAAAGAGGATTGATGTACAACATATACCCTTCTTCATGTTCTACATGTAATTTGTCAATTTTCAATTAGATACCATGATTTGACCCGAGTGATGGCTATTGTTGCTCAGTTGAGCGATGTGGACCTTGGGCCTCTTGGTTCATGTATAACGAACAGTTGGATACAATGATCGAGAGAGTTATTTTTCTTGTCATTCCTTTTCGGTGCATACATGTAATAATGATATTTTCCCACTTAATTATCACTAATATGTACTGTTCATCTCCTATGTACTTGTTGGCACTGTTCTTTAGTTTTGATAATAAATTACATTAAGTGCATGTGATTTTCATTGCCTTGAATGAATCAACACACATGTACATGTATGATAATATATTATAGCATATCGGGCAAATTTCAGCAAAGTTCGAGAGTTCAAACCCGGGCCGGAGCAAATGAGGTTAACCTACTTTTAAGTAAAAATTTCACAGGTGCTTATAGGTAACCTTGTTAGCTTTACAATTACAGCTATTAAAGAAACTCAATGATATGCTTGCAAATAAAGCCATTTTATGCTAGAATACTTAACAACTGTCCTAACGTATTTTTAATATAATCGATCAGTGCTTACTATCTGTTTAAAATATAGTACTATGGTCAGGTACTCTTTACACAATTGCGCTGAAAAAAATAGTTCCATTCATGATCAGCATATACAACATTACAACAAATGTTTGGAATATCATTGTATAATTATGTAATACGTGGAAGAAAACAAACTTAACGTAAAATCCTTTTTAAAAAATCACCTTTCCCCAAGAAATGAAAATGAGAAGTATTCATATTTCTACGCTGACTCTCTCCTCAGTCTTTTTGGTCATTATTCAATTGACAATTTTTTCACTAATGAATATTGCTTATATCTTTATACTAATTATATTACTTTCATTATTATTTTTCGTTAGTTATCACACAATCTCTTTTAATTTTTTTTTGTGTATGTGTGTGTGTTTTTCTCTCTCTTTTTTTTTTTTTTTTTTTTTACGAAGGAATGGTTATGCAACATTTTTGATCGCACTCGTGTAGACTGTTTAAGCACAGATGTGTGTACTGTTTGCTGGTGACGCAAGACTGGTGGCAGTATTTGCTACGGACATGAAGAACTATATACGCCAATTTCTTAACAAGCACAGTAAAAATTCAAGTAATTTAAAAGTCGGATATCTTGGATATGGGGTAACCCATATCTATTCTTGTATATGATAGTGGTCACCACTTAAAACACTTCATCAAAACCTTTTTCAGATTTTCATAGTACAAGGTGTAGAGTGAGAACTCTTTGTTAAACTGTACTGCTTGGTATAATTTTCTCTTAGAGTTGAATTCGAAGTAGCCTCCGAAAACGTTTTTATCTGAAAATTTTTAAATAAAACCATGTAAACGATTTTGTGAAAGCTGCCTCAATGAAATTTGCATTGGCTAGACATATAACTTTTATCATAAACTACAAATGCTAACATTTATATCACTACAAATGAATGGTAGGGTTGGTCGTACATTGTCCTATTACCATCTCCTCGAAAAACTCCGCCCAAGTGACAGATCCGCACCCAAGCTCGATAGACGAATGCCAATGACAGTACCACGGTACCGTTACGTCTTTAGGGTTTCTGATGACGTTAACCACTTTACGTCCCGCCATAAAGTGTTCTCTAGGTAAACAACTGTATGGCAGGTTCGTGGTCAACACCCGGTGGGCTGTTAGGTTGTCTAAGGATGAAAGGTCGTCTATGATATCAAGAAATACGTTGCTCATTCGTTAGAGGGTGGTTCTCTGTTTTGCCCTTAAGAAGCATTGTTATGATCTCCCAAACCCTATGGGAAACTGTTGAAGATGTAAAGTCTCTGATAACTCTGTACAGTGAACGAGGTCAGAAGTTCATAATGATCAGTAAAGGCATCATTTTCTTCAGGGTTTAATATGTTATCGATAGACTTTAGAAAATTCATAACAGCAATAATTGATATTTCCTTCAGAATGACTTTTAGACAAAAAAATGCTGTTTTTTTTATTTCAATGACAACACAGGTGCATAATTGGAATATCGGGATCTTGAACATGTACATAATGAATATAGTCGATAATGCCAAAACTAGCATCCCGCGAAAAAATCTCTAAATAGTGTACGGTTTATCAATATTCATGTAGATCTACATGAAATATTCGTATGATAAATAATTTCAATACCAGTATTTATACCACATTTTGGAAAACTGGTCAAAAGGACACCAACGCGAGCCTTTCATGTTTCGTAGACTTTCCAAATATTCATTGGCATCCTTAGTTAGAGGCGGAAATGGTGGAAAACAGCAATAATCGAAATGAACCAGGTCCTCAAAAGGCATTTTGATAGTAATATTATTTGACATCATATGCATGTAATGAAGATTTGACCAGATGTAAAGATATATTCACACCAGATAATGGACTATGCCATCATGTATTACCATAGTTTTATGCAGCTAGGCAGCGATATCGATCCATACACAATTGTTACGTGTACATGCTTTGTGGGTTGCATCGGTATATATAGAAAAATCTAAATATGAGGAAATATTTGATCGACAAGAAGACATACAAACAATTCTTATAATATGATAAATTGTAGTTTACAATATATTAATAATTGAATTTTAAACCCTAACAAAACTAGAGCAGAAAAGGAGAAAACCTAATGGAGTGGGTGCCCAATACTAATGATTTATTAATAATGGACATGATTTCATTCAAGTGGATTTTCGCTCAAAATATCTCTGTAGGAAAAATATTGACATTGGAAAATTGTTTATTTTGCTTCATTACAAATAAAGAATACTTTGTAGTCAAGAGACTGATCAGTAGAGCGATCTTCAAAGAATTTTGCGACGCTGATGTAAAATAATTTTTGTTTTTCATTTTGATGGAAATGATAATGGATGTATCATAATTACAATATTCCCAAGAGGTTCATTAAAAACCCTCATAAGGTTTAGATGAACATGGACTGACTGAATATTTTGAAATTACAAACACCAGAATAGAAATGTATTAGAAGCCCGATCTACATGTACCCTGTTTTGTAAGGTTAAGCCAAGTGTTTTCTTTCCTAAGAAGGTTGAAAAGGCCATGGTTTCTCTTTCAAACAGAAATGTAACATCAATGTAAACAAACTGTGTTGCTTTTCTGAATGGCTACATGTTGTTACATTAATACTTCATTGTTCAAGAAATAATGTTTTGAAAGATATTAACGGAAATCACTCCTAGACAATCTTTATCTATAAGTAATTTAGTAAGAATACATATATTTTTCAAAGTCAAATGCTGTTTTTAATGGTAAAGTTTAATCTTTTGAAGAATTCGCGCTAAATAGATGAATGAAACAGATTGTGATTCTTTGACTATTTTGTCCTTTTTGCGGCTGCTTTACCAGAGCAATTTAAATTCAATCAGCTTTTAGATTTAGACCAATTTATTCACACAATTTCTTATCCCTGGAGTGCACGTGCTCACTACTACATTCATTTAATTAAAACAAACTCTGCATCATCTATTGTTTGAAAATTTTAAAGTAAAGCTTTTCTATCGTAATTTGTTTAGCAACATAAAACAAATCTTATATTTTTCTATCTCAGTGCTTCGATAAAATCATTGTCCCGGCTAGATTATTTAGATAACAATATCCATCCCATTTTGTACATTGTAAAAAGGAAAGAAAAATGTTATCTTTTTTAATAATTTATATCATCTCCATATAATATATTCTAAAAAAAATATTTTTATTATCTAGAAAACTGACAAGACTCGATCCTTAACAATTAACAAGGGCCCAGTCGTAAGCTTCTTTATGCGATTTTTTGGCTCCGTACATATACATGTACATTGTATATGTGTAGGTATCAACGACGAATCAGTTTTTCCCAATCGTATAGGCAATATTTTGATCAATAAATTAATTTATCTATATAATGCAATGATTGATATCTGTTAAATATTTTTATCAATCTGAATACATGTACAGTTGTTTGCCAACAAGTTAAGCTCACCAGCGACACATCTTTTTGCTGCCGAGTGTGAGGTAATTCCAACGTAGTATATTTTTTTCTATATCAAGTTTCTTATTTTTCAATAGGTATTTATTATTTACGTTTACAAAATTAGAATAAGATCATCGGTAAAACGTGATTTCCTACAAGGCAAAATGGATATTGATTGTACATGCATAATTGACTTTTAAGAAAATTATGCAAGAGTCATCTGTATCTTACGTGTAAACGTACATGTATATGTAAAGTTTGTATATATATGATATTAAAGATGTTAGAGTCAGGTGAATTCCACATATCAAGCGGGCTGGAAGGTTGTGAGCAGTTTTAGGTCATTGAACGTCTTTGAGAAAAAGAGCTCTGTATAAAGATATAGCAAATATTTAATTAATAATAATTTCATAAAAGCTAACTTAAAGGTATTTGTATTTTTTCTTTACTAAATAATAGGTCATGGCTGTAGAAATGATCTTTAAAACTTTGAGGTAGATCTTACCGGTAATTTGTTGACCACCCAGCCTCCTTAATAAGCATAAACTCCCTTATCCTTTGCTGTGAATAACAATGGGGTAGAATTTTTTGCAACTGTTTGAAGATTTTCAAATCCGTAGATGTGATACGACGACTGTACAAGATACTTTGATGTATTTAGTTACTGCAACATATATATGTACTTATTCAATCTCCAGTATCATAGTTCAGTTCAAGTATTTGAAGCTTTCTAAACCTAGCTATAGAATGATTACACTTGATTCAACTCAACACACCGTGTAATTCAGTAAAGTGTCGGAACAAATTAAACATAAAGCGTGTGAAAGAAACGTGTCCCCAAGTGTTTAATGTTAGTTTTATCCAATTTCTATTGCTTTTTTATCAATCGTTCGGGACTCGTAACTGGATTGAAAAAATAACAATTATTATACCAAATAAGTCACTTCATATTTTTCATTGCATTGAAAGACACTTATTTTATTTGAGAACCATGGACTGAAATGTCACACTTTCATTGGTTTAAAGATGGCACGTGACTGCCTCATATATCTCTACGTAGGTTCGTTGAGAATTAATATTAGGCAATATGGCTGTCACTGGCCGCCGCTTCGCCTACTCATCTAGATATTTCATATCATTTAACACAGAAACCATGTTCCGTAAGTTCTTAAAAGTTCTTAAAATATTTAGAGTAGTTGCCTTTTGAATTGACGTCACATTTTTGTGTCTGGAGCAAAAGAAAATGGCAGCGTCGAAATTTGCTCAAATCTCTGCAGAGGGAAAGGGGAAAACGTTTAAAATTGAATAGCAACAAAATATTGTAAGTAAACATGCATGGGTGAAGCGAAAAATTTCGAAGAGTATTTGAAAGGTGAGATTGATAATTTTGAAGAGTTTAAATGACTTAAATTGGACGAGATGTTAGGCAACTTGTACATGGGTTTGCGTAGATCATCGCTTTTTGTGAATAAATGTGTAACTTGACAGTCCTCGGGAAAACAAAACACTAATTAGGTTTGTTACTGACTGACTACAGAAATATATCGGGTTGTTCAATCTCATAGCGAGGCGAAGCCGAGCCATCTATGAGACTGATCAACCCGATATATTTTTGTAGTCAGTCAGTAACAAACCTAATAAGTAATAATATTTAGAGATCATGAACACGTGTAACGAATATGATTCCGTGTATTTATCTAATGAAATAGACGTAGAATACTTCATTCAACTTCAAACATTCATGAGAGTATTTACTAAGCAAATGTCTGCGTCACATTACAGAGGAAGCTTTAACAGGAAGTGGTACAGTTTCCTCTCTGTACTGTAGTCACCGTATAGTCTGTTTCCACAGAATAGTCATGTATAATCTTGGGTTTAATTCTTGACCAACACCTGTCAAAAATACTCAGAATATATTCCCTGTAGCGTCTGTTACAGCCGACATAAATCAGAGGGTTCAGTAGTGGACTGAGAAATAGTAGTACCATTGTCACATGATGACGCGTTTCATCTTGAGTCGGAGAATTTATAATGACGTCATAAAAAACGCGCACCTGCAAATGAGAATTGTTCATAATAATAAATAAAATGTAAATAAATGATAAATAAAATGTAACAAAAGCTCATATGCCAAATGCATAATAACATATAAAAACATTTGTTGTAATTATTGGTATTATACTTAATAACTTTACAATTTATAGCAATAAAAATGAAATATATTGATACAAAACTAATAGTTTTCTTACCAAAAATGGAGTGTAGCATATGATATAGACTGCTGAAACGACTTTTGTAACATTTGCCAGGGCTGTCCTTTTATTCTGATGAACAGTCGGGTTAACAGTCGAACACTCCGTATGAATTGTGTTCTTTTGGCGCATCTGAATATTGAAAATAAAATTCATATTACTATTTTTTTGTACATGTATATCCACGGCTTTAGCGCACCCCTTTTGCAATTGAGGCAAAACGTACAAATGTTTTGCAGTATACGACTTTAATTATCGTTTCGAACACGAAAAAAGGGAGAGTAGTTCTAGAGAAAAGCATTAGAATAGCCTTGAGGACAAACATAAAATAAAAAATTTAAAATTTGGTGTTTCATGCGGGTATAAAGGTGGCTAAATCATTGCAGAAACAAATTTCTGCAATGCTACATGTAGCTAACTACATAGCCTGTATGAACATTTTATTGTTTATATTTACTGAATCAATTGTCAATTATGAATTATCTGTAAAAGGATAAAAAAAAATACTAAATCATCATTAATGTTGATCAGAACGTTACACGGAAGGAACAGTTTATTCTTTTTATATGTGAAGGTTACCACGGTAACTACAACTACTTGAAACTACTTGAAAGTCTGAGATCAGCCCGCGCGCAAGTCTGTGAATCCAAAACACAGTGAGGATTAATGTCAATAACTACTACATGTACTGTCATATCTTCATAGATTCGTCAAATTTGGGTCGTTTATCTTTAAGGAGCACTTCTAAAGCTTTAACAAAAGGAAAATTTCGTGGAAAAGTGAGACTGAGATCGAAAGTGAGCCCGATTAATTTTAATGTCCCCGGGGCCTGGTCCTCTTAACTCTGACATAAAATAAAATTTGTTAAAAAAATTGATCCATTTGCCTCCATTGCGCTACGGCCGTGAATCTACCAAAACTATGAAATATTTCTTTGGAGTTAAATGCAAGTATGAAGAAAACAATAATAATTATTGGTGAAAAAAAAGATCGCTACCTTCATAACCCATATGAAACACAAAAAAAAAAGCATTTCATTGTTTATTTTTACCATTACATTGCATGTCTGAATCTTTCTTTGATTATCTTTAACAAGTAGGTGAGATAGGTAAATTGTCGTTATTCTCGACAATCACGTTACACACAAGAAAGAGACAATTTATCGAAATATATGGAAAGGTTGGAATGATCTGCATGGAAGTCAAATAAGAGATGAAAGAGCAAAGAAAGCTATCATTAAGGTCTTCCGTTTCCAACGGAAGACCTTTCTATTATTGTGCTGGTTAAGATTATTCTTATTAAGGTCTTCCGTCTTCAGCGGAAGACCTTACTGTTATTCTACTGTTTCTCATTCTTCTATTATTTAAATATTCTTCTTGGTAGACACCCTTAATTTCTCAGCCATTTCTCCATCGATTTTAATGATTTTTACAGGGATGATGTCTTAGGTGAACCTCTCATTGCATACAACTTTTTGTCTGAAAATTCAACTCCGCTTCTGAATTATCTCCCTTTTTCATGTATTTTGGGACATGATATTGTCCACGCATCTCCTCAGAAACCGTTATAGTTAAAGACTTGAAATTTATGTGCAAGATAGAGTGGTTATGGTAGATTTGCATGCTTGTTTTAGATTTGACTAGAAATCATTGTCCTGGAAGCTCGCCTGAACCTGAAAATGTTGATGTTAACTTTTTTGACAGTTTTTTGGGAAATTTGAGATTTGATCACGAATATCTTTCTTGTCATAAATATTTTGTTAACATATGTAGAACATTAAAAGTTTATATAAACAAGACCTTTCAACTGACACCAGGCAAAAGGGGCTGACCCCTCATATTAGGGGTCCAGAAGGGTCTAAAGTCTTTCATCTATATCTCTTTAATAAGAAACATTTTGTAATGTGATATAGAAGCAAAAATGTTAATCTTCTAGCTCTTTATCTACGCATGTTAAAAGTTTTCGGATATGTTACATAATTAGGGGTTTTGAGGGGCTAGAAGTCCAATATTTTGATCATTTATATCTTAAAAAGGAGAAATATTTTGAAAAGCATTATATGAGAGAAGATGCTAAGAATAGTGTTCGTAATAAAATTTAACCATCAAAGTTTCGTCAAATGGACCCTACAGGGAGATAAAGGGTCGGCCCCTAAAGCAATCTTTCCCAAATATCTCAAGAACGGTAACACATTTCTGAACACTTAATGAACAAAATGTGTTTAAAATAATAAGATCTTTCAGTTGATATCAAGAAAAAGGGGCTGGAAAAAAAAATGAAAACAGATAAAGAAATAGAAGAAAATTGTCTGTTCAGAATCAAGAGATCTTTTTTTTTTTCTTTTTACAAATCATTTAGCTGGTAAATAGCAAAATAAAGGTCATACATGTATCTCAACTTCTAAAATTGGAAGGAAGACCTCCTCGTTGCTCGCAACGAGATCGTGTCTAGTTTTTCTTTTTTTTTTTTTTTTTTTCCTAGACGCGAACTTTGAAGCTTCATATCTTGCTCATTTCTACACGGTTTTTGCTCAAATTTTCAGGGCTAATAGACTTTACAAAACACTATCTAAAAATATCATAAACTTTAAAATTCCTCTTCCGTTAACGAGTTATTCCCCTTTGAAAATTTTTTAGGGCCTTTGGTTTCCAGACAAAGGCTCTGAGACTATAATAGCAGGGAATGGGAATCCAACGAATTTGAATAATAGAGGCATTGAAGTTGTGCACATCGGTTTTTGTTTTGGGATTTCGTTTTTTATTTAGAAAAAGGTAGGGGGTCAAAAACGGGATTCCAAAAAGTGCGAAAATTTACACATATTTTCCTTTGTATCTTTTAAATAAAAAATATTTTGTTAAGGCATGTAGAATAAAAGTTGTGCAGAATTTCAAGGGCTTTCATTTGACACTATTGAAAAAGGGCTGGCCCCTTACATAAGGGGCCAACAGCCCTTGGAACTCTTTGCTTTATAACTCAAAAACGGTTAAGATTTCGATATGGCTGTCGCTGGAAAAGTTGTTCATTGAGATCTTATCAATGTCGTTACAATGTTATTTTGTTAGGGTATTGCGTAATTTGAGTGTAAAAAGCTTTACTTGTTAACATGTACCTGTTTTCATTTGGCAAGTTAACGAAAAGTCTTTGAGCATACAACTGACATAAAGTTATCACAGAAAGTGTACCTGTTTATACAGGATGCTTTAATTCATAAGAAAAGGATTTTTATTACAGTATGTATGATTTTATGTGAGGATTATAAGCCAATTTTGTTAAGTTTTTAGAGTGAAAAATCCTATAAAAATAATAAACACAAAATATAAACATTCTTTTTTAGTAAGACACAAATTACGGATTAAAAAAATTCTTTGTTGTACATATTAGTTATTATACTGCATGTATTTGAAATCTTTCTGGGATCTGAGCTGTGTGTGTGTATACCATTACGTAACATATCCCTCGCCCGCGGCCGAGGAGATCGGTCGCAGCTGGACTACCCAGCCTTCAGCGATTATCTAATACACAAGATTCGCGTCTTCATATATGGGTTTATTTAGCCGCAAACACATAGAATTGTTTTAATTTTGATTACATATAAAAGTTTATTCTTCTTAAATTAAATTAAACGGTAGAGTGTTAATTAAGAAATCGTTCTGAAATTTAATAAAAATATATTATTCCAAATCAGAAGCATCGTCAGTCATAGATCAATGTTGGTTTAGTAAGACTAAAAAGTTCTAAAAACTGTACAAATAATGTTTAGGATTAGCACAAAAACCCACAAAGATTAAATCTTTAAAGACCGAGAAAATAAGTTCCGTCTTCAAATTTATCTGGTCAGTGTACCCCTGTCAATCAACTGAATCGAGGCCTCAAATTGGATGATAGAAAATGCATGATTGACATTCGTTTACTCGTCCTGTGTATACCATTTGGCGCTCGCGATGATCGTGCAATTAACTTTTATCTTTTTTAATGCATACCTTGACGAAGAAAATACCTTCGACAGATTAAATTTTCTACTCTTGGAAATTGAAAGATATGAAGTAAAATTTTACTCGTACTTGCATGGTTATGTATCACACCAAATGCGCTGATCACCTATAGTCTATCTAAATCACGTGGCGCCGATCATCCATGAAAAATTTCTTTTATAATTAAAGATGTTTGGGAATAATTGAGATTAAATAATTATATAAATAAATGAAATATTGTGTCTACGATTTATTCTCTAGATCATCGGAAAAACTCTGTTGAGAGCATTTTAACACCCGTGCATATAGACAATATACACAAGCGACCATGTTTCCCTCGGGGCTTCACACCTGAACACCTGAAGTAAACCGACCGGTTAAAAACCTCGGCCTCTAACGGGCTTGACCGGTCCATGTAAAATCGACTTGTGTTTCAACTGAAGATTAATTTATCTATCCATGATTATTTTTGTTAATTTATGCTGAGAGTTTTTACAGACTTCGAAGAAAGTAAAGGAAATTTTCTCAGAGTTGCGCGCGCGAGAGAGAGAGAGAGAGAGATCGAGAGAGAGAGAGATCAAAATTTGAAGCATTATGCGTATACGCAAGGTGCTGGCACGATAAAAGAAATGTCCGGAATTGAGGGATTGGGTGATTTTTTAAAAGAATATTCACATGAGTTTTAAACAATTTTTGTTTTGATGCTAGCGATCACATAATCACTTTTGTATTACTTCTACATGGCCGTTTGTTTCATTGTGAAAACGAACTCATTGCTGTGTTGACCACCCCTGCTAAGTGCTGATATGCTGATTTTTTTTCCAAAACTGGCGAAAAGGAATCCAAATGTGGCAAATATCAATTTTTGGTGACTTATTGTGTGTAAAATTTTCCAACCCGTTCGTTTATTCGATCAGCCTGTGTTATTCTATCCTACATGCGATCAAAAATATATAGCCCCAGGTTATTTATGGCTGCAGATCATCAGTTGATATGTAATTGAGTAAACACTTAGAAGGGTGCTTTCACTGCAGTGGTCAATTGTTAAACAATTAGATATCTAGTCTAACTCGAAGTCAGTCATCTTAATTCACGTTAAAGGTGCGAGATCGTAATCTGAGAATGGGGCTAATAAATTAAACTGTTGAACACGCTAATCTTCTATAGTTATGAACAGAATAAAATAAATATAATAAGTTAGAAGTTTTAAGTCAAAGATCTTAAATAAAATTGGTTCTCTGGATTAGAAGTTAGGAAATACGATTATATGATGCAATGTAGTCGGTTGCCATAGAAATCATCAGAGTACTGCAAGCGTCGACAGTTTCTTATTTCTTTGAAAGACCATAGTTGACTTGGCTTACAAACAATAATATAGCGACATATTTTCCTCCCAAAAAATATATGCACTTCTTAAAGTTACAATTAATTGAGATAAATATGTGTTCTTGGGGATTTTATTTATTTTTATATGCACATTGATTAAAAACATTTTATCAAAGCTGTGTAGTATGAGATAGTAATGCAACTTAATTGACTGAAAACCAAGCAGAATATTTTATTTTTATATCTGGCCTGTCAAAATAGGAGATTGTAAACTTGTAGCTTGTTAACTCAGAAATAGTCTAGAACAAAAGAAATAATGTCTTAATGGCTTTTGCTCCTCTTCTTATTTATGTGTATGAGTCCGTAAAGGTATTTTTGTTTTTGTTTCATCATATAAAAAAGTGTTGGTTTTTTTAACCTCAAACTTAGAACTGTAGAAATTCAGTATCTTAACTTTTCAAAAGCTTTGATACCTTACCACTTGGAAATCATGTAGTGATGCAAATTGTCAAATGTCAATGAGGAGACATCGTCAGAACCCACGGGTTTCCTATCCGTTATACTGCTTTTAAGGTAGTGTAACGGACAGAAAAGTCGTGGGTTCCAAGTGCAAATGTACATACAATGCATTGGTCAATACATGTATATTTAAAAAGTACAAAATATGAATAACTAACACATATACATGTACATGTATATGTGATTCGATAGAAATGATAGTAAAACATAGGTCGTTCTTTGTGCCGCACTTAAGTGGCGAAAAGGGTTTTTATACCCCCCGCAAACGAATTCTGGGGGGGGGGGTATATAGGAATCACCTTATATAGGAATCACATTGGAAATTATTACTTCACACAAATATTGCTTATTACCAGACCTTGATGCAAGGTCATTTGGGCAAGGTCACTGGCAGGAAAAGTGCAAAATTCGTGTCCTGACTATATTCTAGTTTCTTATGCAGAAACATTGGAAGTTCTTACTTCATACAAAGATTGCTTATGACCTGAGGGTGTGTCATGACCTTGTTCCAAGATCATTTGGATAAGATCAAGGAAACTGACAGGAAAAGTGCAAAATTCGTGTCTGGTCTATATAACTTTTATGGAAAAACATTGAAGGTTCTAATTCACACAAAGATGGCTTATAACCTGAGGATGTGTAATGATTTGTCCCAAGGTCATTTTGGCAAATTCAAGGTCATTGGAAGAAAAATTTCATAATCTTAATAGAAATGATCAGAAGCTAAAATTTGACACAAAGATTGCTTGTGACCTGTAAATATGTTCTGACTTGAACTTTGGTCATTTGTGCAAGTTCAGTGTCACAATAAGAAATAGAAGCATCAATTATTTTCTAGTAGAGAAATACTCGAGTTATGATTTTTTCTAAGCGGGGGTATCATTTGTTAGCTTGCTCACAGCACCTCGGGCATCCCCCCCCCCCCACACACACACACACACACCACACTTTTAAAGAGAGAGCAATTTGTTTTTTCGGCAAATTTAAAACAAAAGCATATTAAACAATAGAAGATGCAGCTGCCTCACAGCTCCCCCTCCACTACCACCACCACGGATTAGGACTTTGAAGATTTGCTTGTCAAGATTTCGGATAAATATGATTGTTCCCCCTAGAAAAAACGATGCTGAGTGGCTGTATGGCCTAACGTTATACGGAGAGTTGTCCCTCCTGCTGAGCACCTCTTGTATAGCGCACCCTAAGGCGGGAGAAGGCGGCATCGTTTATTTACAATTTGTGTTCGTTTCAATTGTTTAATTTTAACACTGCCCTTTACATAAATTATTCCCTTAGTAAGCAGTAGAGCTTTAAGTATGAGTACAGGGAAATGTTTATAAGACATAACACTGTTTGTTTCATGCATTAGCGCAGTGGAATTTGTGTTGATTACACTTTGATATAAGGCTAGGCCCAGTTTGTATCACGTAATCAATTGTACATAAACGTATTTATCACTTTGTGTTTGTGTTCGGAATAATTATATTAACATGTACATATATGATGTTTTTTTTAAAATTTATCCTAACCTGATGTAAACATGAAGTAAGTTAAACGGAGAACGTGCCTGGTATAAAAATAGTACTTTGAAATTGAGCCTCGTTTTCGATTTTCTGAAAGTACTATTATCATGTTGACAGTCTAATCTGATTAAAACAATCCCTTTTCTAATACTCGTCAGGGTCTGCTAGGTATCGACAACAGGTCATCTTTACAAGACCTTCACATCTGCATACAATCTAAATATACTCCTACTTACCAAAGGCATATCTTTATATGTTTAATGTTACGTGCATATCTTCAATACTTATTGTGGAGGTTACATATAAATTGACATGAATTAATTTGTCTGTCTCCTTTGAAGAGTTCCTATTGATTTTCTAAAGCTCTGATTGGTCAGAAATAATGGTCGTGTGAAGATGACCTCCAATCAATACCTGTCAGGCTCTCACAAGTGCAAGGAAAAGGGGGTGGTTTTTATCGGACTATTTGACAATCCTTTCTCGACTCGAAGCTGCAACGGAAGACCTATTCGTTGCTTTGCAACGAACACGGCTCTAGTTTTGACCTTATTTTCGTTTTAATTAAATTGGTAGTGCCATATATACTGACACAGGTATAAAACTGTTCGTCATGGCTTCTGAGTGAAAGAGCTCATCATATTAAGCAGGGGGGGGGGGGGGGGGGGGGTATATACACACTGTGTTCATGTTGCCAGATATCTAAACCATTTACAATGATAACGTGATAACAATTTATCTGCATGATTATTGTAATAAATACTAGTAGTGTAGACAATCAGTTAAGAAATATCGTAGTATTTTAAGGACATGTCAATATCTGTAAGTATCCAGGAATTATTGGAAGGAAAATAAAAACAACAATTTGTCACAGTACGTCAGAAAAACAAAACAAGTAGTCGGTATTATTAGCTGCTTAAAGTCGTGTTACACGTCTTTTCTGCACTCCTCTCCAAACTGGCATAAGATGGCGCAGGTGTCGGATTTAAGGCGAACTTAAATCTGACACGTACGTCATTAGTTGTTGTTGAACACATCTATATCGGATACGAACACTATTTTTTTTTAGAAAAGATTAATATAAATCACAGCCCGGTTTCCAATTTCATCATGATAATAAGAACAAAGGTTAAATGGTTGTAAACTAATATTTCTTTACATACTGGATTTCTTCTTCATATCCTCAATATCTGTTTCATGTTTTTGCAATTAATAGTATGTGTTCATAAAATACCAAATGTTTACTTAGCTCATTTTAATAATTGTACCACAATTCTGCGGTAATAATCGTACAATATAACGTAAGGCAATAGCAGCGCATATAATAATTATATGCGCTGCTATTGCATTGAGTTCCAATAATACACATTATTTTGTGGGTTTTTTTAAGTTGTCAAATATATATATATATATATATATATATATATATATATATATATATATATATATATATATATATATATATATATATATATATATATATATAATGTTTGCCCCTTTTTATTATATTATATTATAAATATATTATATTATAAATATTATATTTGGTGAATAAAAATATTCATTTTACATCCAAGCGAAAGTTCGTTTGGAGGTTCAGCATTTCTAAAAAAAAAAAAAAAAAAAAGAAAAAAAAAAAGGGGCAAACATTAAAATTTCGGGCAAGCATAAATTCATTTAAAGTAACAATAGCGATACAAAAAGATTGAGGAAAAATTCATACAAGCAATGTGCAAGCTTCTAAAAGAGTCCTATGATCTATCTTAAGGTTGATATTCTGCAATTCCGTGACGATATTTTGAAGAAAACCCAATTGAACAGCAAGGAACCTATCTACATGTAATTGTCAGTAGTATTAAGAGGGCTGGATGATAGTGTCCATTTCTAAACTCTATTGATCTCCTTCAGAAGAAGAGCTTTGTATAAAGATTTAGGAAAATATACAAAGTTAAAAGCTTAATTTATGGAAATTTTCTTTCCTGTATAATAGTTTAAAGCTTAACTAATCATATCTATAAAATTTAAGGTAGCTGATGGCAAATTTGTTGACCACCCAGCCTCCTTAAAAAGCGTCATTCATATATTGAAATCACTCACGGAAGTTAAATTCCTAATCTCAGTATTCAATCGATATTTCTTCGACAGAGTTTAATCCAAATGCATGCTTTTTTCTAGGATTTCAATGCTTTTAACAGATTAATGCTTTTAATCCCTTTGTTGTATTTGAAATTGAAGTCAATTTGCTTCCATTTTAAAAGAAAACGTCCTTTGAACACGAATGTACATCCCTACTTAGCAAAAACAGTCCCCCCTCACTTTGTAAGGAAAAAAAATTAAATCCGCGCCTGACCCTGCCTTGTAATAGAAAATATGTCATTGTAATCTCGGAAGTGTATTCTGTAATAGGTCCTTTTGTCTACTTCGATCCAATACAACACAAATCGATGTTGATTTGATGATTGTTTGATGATTGTATGGGAAGAGAATTGAATGGCATATTATACCAATAATGAAGTTTGTTTCAACACCTGAAGTAGGCCTTTATTAACCTTAAATGTGTACATGTTAATAGATTATTTTGTAGTATGAAATTATTGATTAGGATAAAATAATGGCATCTTTCAGAAGGGTAGTGATTATTAAATGAAGTAGCCTTAACTTCATTAACCTTGAATTTGTAAAGGATGCTGATAATGGACAATTGATAATAAATTTAAAAATAGCCAAATAATAGTTAAGCCCTTTATTATTTCAAGAATGTACTTCACGTAGAGAACATTTGTATTGTGTGATGTGAACGCGTATTCTTCATGTACTAGCTAGGATTTGTACACAGACATAACAATGTAATTAGACACGACTTTGTAAAGAATTCAGAGATTTTTTCTGTGTCGACAATGCGAATGCTGCTATTAACGTAAGTGTTCAGAAATCAGAGACCTATTTGAGTCACAACACGATGACGGATGATTTCATCGCTTTTTCAACAGTGCAAGGTGCAGTCTCCGAAAAAACCCAAATCATAAACAGCTGAACTTATGTCATTATAGGATAATGTCTGAGAAAAAAATCTAAATTGTATTAGTTGAAACATCTAAAGACACACGTTTTATCATTTGATTTTGATAAGTTTTTATCATATTGCGGAGAAAAAGTATTCATCGCATCATTTGTATTTTGATCTATTATTCACAAATAAGACAATGATATATTCTCACGATTCCTTTTCCGATATACGTACATGTATAACATTGCATAGATAATTTTTGGGAGTTGATTTCAATCAACTCTGCTATGCAGTTACTCTGGCAAACCGGAAGTGAAACAGTGTTTGGACCTAAGCAGAAATCATAACCGCTGACAAGACTTAGTACTTAAAAATAATCGATAAATTTGATGTAATGCATTCAGAAGTATTGTTTTTCAAGAAATATTATTTTTGAATACCTTGAAAATAGTCAGATTTTAAATGGTACGAACAATTCAGATAATTTTGTAGTCGTAGGCATTCGGAATACGAGGCTATATTGAACTCTGGCATAGGAATATAATATAGTTCAGACGCCCGGCTGTCTCCGTAAATCTCTCTGCTTGTCGGAGATTTACGGAGACAGCCGAGCGTCTGGTTGAACGAGACAAGATTGAGTTCAATATTGCTCGGATCCTTAAATATCCAGAAATATTTCGATTACTGATACACAGTTTGATGATAGTTTAATTCTATTTATAAATAATACAGAACATGATTCCTATATATGGTGTTTTATCAGAATTCTTGTCGGAAAACCCCCAAAATTCAAACCAGTATTAGAAAAAAAAATGTGCGTAATTCTAATACAGCTTAGAAACTACTTGCCATTCGAAATTACATATCATTGATTTTAAACCAAACAATGATCCATAAAATCAACTCCCATCAGTACTTCCGTACTTTGATTTTACATAGTGGTACTTTAAAATCCGATTAGATTTATGCTCCATGTTACTTAGCACATTCTTCTAAGTGTTGGATGTAAAGCTACGCGAATTTTTTTTTTTTAGTTTGATATTCAATATATATATATATATAATAGGGTGTTTCAGTTGATTATTTACGCCTATTCATCAGGTATCGTGTTTTATTATTGCTTAATTTAATTTTAAAAACGATACTAACGACTTGTTATATTTTCAAAACCCTTTCAACAAATCAACAATTTTAGATGAAAATTTAAACCGAACAAATGCTAGCATTTATATTTTCAATTGTATTGTTTAAAATCATTTAAAAATATTATTCAAGTCAATATGTTCAAAAGTCTATGATGACCTCTTTATATAATCGGATTCAAGATTCTCGGTAGCAAATCAAATAGAATCATTCGATTACATGAACACTATGTACAGCGAAATGAAGTCGAAATTGAACGCGACTGGAATTTCACTTTAAACACTGTTGAGACTTTTTTCGTCATATTCTAAACTTTTTTTCAAATCCAATTCATATAGGCGTACAGTGTATTTAATGAGATTTCGGCGGAACTTTCAAATCCGTCACCATGGCGCCCATTATGAGCTTTATTATGCCACTTTGAAAGGATATAAATATAAACACAAACAAACAAGGAACAAGCCCTTGATTGATGATTAATTCAATGAGCATGTTTTCATTCTATATTCTAAGAAAAAAAAAACCAGTTGTCGTTATATAGCAATAACAGCATTAGGCTGGATAAAACCGATTAAAATTTTATAGAATCAATAAGCCGAAATATTTACATCTGCAAATATGCTTCCTTATATGAACCTATAGAATAGCGAAAACGTTCAATTCTGTGTGTACGTTTCCGTGATGTCACAATGATAACCGCATGCGCTTATCGCTTGTCGTTTGGATTATTGTAAACATAAAAACTCGGTAATTTTAACAGTTCTGAAGATTTGTCTATCTCAAACGTAAATATAAGTAATAAACAGCAATGTTAAAAAGTTCACCGGGATATGAAGTTGGTTGGTACGTGGTCAAATCTACTGAGAAGCCATTCGGGCTTCACAGGATTTGATCACGTGACCAACCAACTTCATATCCCGGTGAACTTTTTAAATTGCTGTTTATTTCTTTAAAAAAGGAAAGTACCAAATGTCAAATACTCTGGCTTTTCTGTTTATTCCTATTTTTATTAAAAATAAATAACCCACTTTTATCAACTTTAAACGCAATTTCTGAACCAATATCGATAAATGAACTATGACACAGCTTAAGGCAAGGTCTGATTATGTTCTCTAGGCTTATGAAGATGATATTTGCTCTACTAAGACGAGGAGACAGTATTGAAATTACTGTTCATTTGTTACTGAAATTGCAATGATTGTTTTAGGCTGATGGTATTTTCAAATTTGCAAAAATTCAAATATTTCATTATAGGAGCTATGTTATCTGCGTCAGATTAGAGTTCTAACTTTTATGACTATTTTCCATGGTAACATCTAAAATTTCATTCTAAGAAAAAAAATACTTTGCAAGATTAATCATCCGTCATCTGCACAGTGATGTTAGAGTTGATATGATAGTACAAAAATGCATTGTGGTATATATGTGATTGCTCAGAGAAAAATATCTTTCAATAATTCAAATCATCCATAAGACACCTCATTAGTTTCAGAAGGTATGAATACAATGATCTTGTTATAAAAAAACATGCCACTGTTCGTAATCACTGTCGGCATTCAGCCCATTTACATACATAAATCCATTTTCGTATTATAATGCAGTTAACTAATATAAATAATGTGGCATTTTTATTAAATAAAGAAAGCAAATTTTTGTCCTCGAAATTTTTCAGAATCTCCTATTAACTAATTAAGATATTATGTTTAAAAAAAACCCAGACTTTTCTCAAAAACCTCATTTTTTTCTTTATAAATGAGTGATAATTCAGTCATTAATTGAACAACAATTTGAAAACTCTAACACTTTGACCTGAAACACCATTACAATCTCACCGGCGTTACAACAATCAAAGTTTTCACTACAAAAAAAATAAAAATCATTTTGACAACTGTTAGTCCCTTGTAAATCATGAGTAGGATATAAACATGATCATGGTGGCAGCATAAAATTAGACATGTTCGTTTATGTTGGAAGCAATATTTGATTGAAAGAAGTCAAATAAACCAAGCTGACATTCATAACTAAAGTGGGCGCGTTATACGAAAGGCTTATTTATTACATATAACTTGTACATGTACCATATCTTCTTTCTACAGATCAAAATTCCATGATCATTTGAAAATGACTGACATTTTTTTCTCTCAAATTAATCTAGCAGCAATCAGGGCGCTGATTGTTCTATAATAAAGATTAAATCGATATTTATTGCTTGTGTGACGTGTACATGGATAAGTGATTAATACAGACCATTACCGGCATCCCTTAGAAAACCTTTTAATCATGTAAACTACCCAACAAGTCGATCATTTGGGTGTAAGACGATTGTAAATCATTAAAATAGCTAAGTAATTGTCATTGCCACAGAGATTCAATCCGTTTTTCGTTATAGTAACAGGAAGAACACTGTTTCACATGTATTACACTTTGATTCTTTTAGTAATCACTTTCCATTTGCAACCGGCAGAATGACCGATTACGGCATGATATCAGAAATGATACAAAAATATTTTTAGTTTCATTACTTTCATGAAAAACACTATATGTACGGGAAACGAGTGTGAATAGAAAAGTTTCTGTCATTCTCGACTCGAGATGCATATGATAGGTTGTTAATTTGAAAAAATACGAGGGCAAAAGGGTGGAGTTGGTTGAAGGGGGGGGGGGGGGGTTGAGTTTGTGTTCGATCCTGTCCACACGTATACCTGTGCGTAATTATGACATGGCGCATTGCGGTTTCAAATAGGTGCGATCACTCTATACGAATTAAGAGTCACCCGTGTCATTAACCCGAATCTAATATTAGATATCTATTATTAAATTCTTTTCAGGAAATGTTTGCCGCCATATTTGGTGGTAATCAGCTATTTGATAAATATTTTTGATATGCCTACATGCACTGATATGACGTCAGGATAGATTTTCCGGAAAAATTGTCGAAATGATTCTTTGATCCAACTCGTGTGTTTTCTAACCCCTCGCTAAATTTCGGGGTAAAAAAACCCCACAACATGTGGAATCATGGAAAAACTTATATTGATAAGTAATACCATTTACAACACGGCATATACGGTAGATGAATTAGTCTTATAATGAAAAATACCTAACCAGCCGTGTCGGGTGTTCTGACATCTCCGCTGCTTTTATATACAAATAAACCATCAACAATACATTTAAAAGAAACTTTTTACAAAGAAAGAAGCAGTTCAACCTTAGCATTACATTTTTGAATACTAGGAAAAGAATGTTCAAATCTCCGGTACTTTACCTTATAGATAACACAGAAATTAAGGTATAGCACGACCAGGGAAGCAAGGAGTCCTTCAGCTGACAAAAATCCTAACAGGTTCCTATGCATGACTCCTCCAACCCCGGGAGAGAAGTCGTACGCACAGATCCTGTTTCCAGGATAAAACTTGTATTCGGCAGCAACTCCGAAAAAAGGAAAGATAAGCTGTAGTAATGTAAGACACAGTGTGGCAACCATGAACACGTGAATTGAGGAGCTTGATACATTGGCTCGGTAATACAGGGGTTTTATGGTGGCCAAATATCTACATCCTGCTAGAATAATGACAACCCAAGCCGACCAAATCATCATGGAAGTTGCGAACCAGCCAAGGACGTTACATAGATTTCGCCCCATGAGGCATCCACATCTTATCCATCCCCCGATCCACATAACAGAATAAAGAAGCGCTGTTACAAAGTCATTAATGGCCAGGGCTATAACACAGGTATGGTCCACACTAACGCACTTTGGGCGGATTTTGATTAAAATGTAGAGAGCTGCTGCGTTCAAAACTAATGTTAACAAGAGAACGATTGGAAGCTCGGCTTTTGATATATCAAAGTGGCACTGATGACACGAATTTATTGTGGTTTGGTTCCAGTCTAAGATCTTCGTAGAATTATTCATCTCCAAGACTCAAACAATATCTAACGGCTGATGTATTTTGACATTTGCCTATGTGCCTTTAAATACACTTTCCATTAAATATCATTATCTAGTACACACCTTTCACAAAATGGAATTTATTGGCAACGGTTTTTTTTTTATATAGGATAAGCATTTGTCTGTTCATCTAGTCTTTAAGGCCTGGCCTCTAGTCGATCGATTATTATAAATATCTCATCGGCGGAATTTTCACAACCAATTTTTCATGATACGACAAATTTCAACAGTCGTATACTTTTTTGGATAGTTATTCATCAATTAGACATGAAATAAAATCATTTCGTTCAAAACTGATTAAACAGCAGATTGTGAAATTGTCCTCTCATAGCAAATATGTGTGTATATTAAGGAATAAGGAATCATTCTTTTAGTATTATGAGGTGATCAAATACGGTCCGGTGTGATCAAACCCAGTAAAGCCCGAAGGACTCTATGATATATTTGATCACACCTTACCGTATGTGGTCACCTCATAACATTCAACGATTGATTCCTTATTACTTATACATTTATATGATTTTCAGCAATTTTACGATTACATATTAAATTATTGACATTAATACTTTATTTTTATTTTGTATAATCATGCAAACCCCGCTTGCGCCCCACAAGTTAATTACATCATTGATAAAATGTATTGGACTAAATGTTACAAATTTGATTCGTAGTGTTACACTGGAAAATGTAATATTTAATGTTAAGAAAGTTTTACACCAACTAAGAATGATTCCCTCTATTTCTTATGGATGTTAATTGTAATTCACAGCTCTATTGAAACTGACAGGACTTAAATCTACATGATCCAGTTCTAACCAGGTTATCCTTCAACAACCTAAAACAAGAGGCCTACAAGCCTTGATGGTCACCTGAGTATCATAGCCCTCATTTTTCCATTTTAAGCTTTCATATTGGCCCCGCCCTAGGGCCTAAACCCTGACACATGGACCATAAATTTCAAAATTGATGGAGGGCTAAATGGACATCATAATTATGCATTTACCTATAATGTCAAATGCATATGGGAGTAGAGATGAAATTTTTCTAAGACTTGATACATTTTCACTATACGGCCATATTGGCCCAACCTAAGGCCTGAACCCCTGAACCAGGGACCATGAATTTCACAATTTTGGTAGAAGACTTCAAGGACATCATAACCATGCATTTAGTTTTTCCCCCACATGTGTGGGAGTGGGTGAAGAGAATACATTTTACCTTTTTTTGCATAATTGGCCCCACCCATGTGACCCTGGGTTTCATAGTCAGGTGTACCCATTAATTAACATTAGGCCTAACTTTCAACAGCTACTGAGAGATCGGATCAAAATACTTGGCTACAATTCGTCTCCTCTCAGAAGAACCTTTATTTCTGATAAGATATTTATGTCCTACAGGGCAGTACATCTTTAGACAAAACATCGACCATTGTTATTACCAAGTACCTAGACACGCCGTCATCCATTAGTAGATGCACCATCAGGCAAATCGACACATTGTGAAATTTTGAAATAAACATCTTTGGTTGTTATACAGTAGTGGTAAAGGACAATGATGCACAAATTCAACCATTTATTGCATTCTACAACCTTTCAGGGTATTTAAGATAAAGCGAGAAAGGGTTCAAAGCCGAAAGTCGAGGTCATCGGTGATCATTGACTTTGACATTAATGAACGTAGACTAAATATTTGGTTCAATGACGAAGATGGAATTTTGAGGGAAAGAAAATTGCAAAATATGTGATATTGTGAAGGTGCATAATTCACACAAGGATTCCCTAAGTCGTTTCAAACAAATCGGTAAATTAAATGATCATTTTGAGACCTCACGATCGTAGAGCATTTCTAGGTTTAAGTCCAAATTTCGACCAATCGTAAAATCATTATTTATCATCAAAGCAGGCTTGAAATTTGAACTTGCTACGTATTTTAGAGACACACTTTAGTAGCATTTCATTTTTTCGATGTTTTCAATCACAAAAAAATAAGACTGTATAAGTTTGACTTAAGTCTAAGTCTGCTTCATGATACTCAGATTTTTCACATAGTCTTATTGTTTCCAAAAACTAATTATGACAAAGTTATATTGTGAAATATAATGTGGTTAAAAAGTGAGTCCGAAATAAGATATTTAGCATTGGTAAAAATAGATCACACAGCAAAAACTCTGAAATTGATAGACTTGGAAGAATGAAGACAAGAAAACAACTAAGAAATGTTTAGACGTTATTTTATTTCTCAAACTTATGAATGCATTTTGGTGTCAAAATCTATGTATTAAATACGTGTCAGATTGTCCATCAATTGATAATTTGCTAAAACATACGATTCCAGTTATTAGTATATCAACTACAGACATAAAAACTATTGGTACCGGTATATAACCATGCGTGTACGTTTAAATACCATTTTAACTGCAACTTCAAAAGTCTTTGATCTCCCATCAGATGTTCTTCGACATAATGTCAAAAGACCGTTTGTTTGCATAATTTGCGTTTAAACATTACGCACTAGTTTGATTTTCGGTTGTATTTGCATTTGAACTTATTTTGATTAAAACAACGATCGATAACTCATAAACATGTATGTACAACTAAATCGGAGTTGCAATTATCCTAAAATCAATTACGGATCTTATCGCTAAAATTAAAGGAGGAAATGTTTTCTGATGTACATTCAATATGCCATAATTCTTGCATTCATCTAACTTTTGTTTCAAGGATCACCTTAAAGGAAATGGCTTGACACGTAAGCTGCAATAAAAGAGTAACTGTTGTATAATGAAGAGACTTATAAGTAGGTGTCTATGAACCTTTATGTCACTAGTGGATGAGATGGGCCAGTTAATCATAACAAAGAGGGTACTGCAACCATCCAGCTAAAATCTTTAAAAAGTAGTCCTGTAGTGTAGAGTCAATTGCTAATCTATCGTTGAAAGAATCAAACTCCGCTCTCTATTGGCGCACTAAATCTGCAATACAAACGAAGACCAATAAATTTAAGTTTTAGTTGTTCATTCTATAAGTTTATTAGTTAAATACTATGCATCGACACAAACTTTGATTAAATGCCGGTCACTCCCGGTGTGTGTAAATATAAAAAATGCCTTTTTTAAATAAACTCTATGATGAATGTTCTCAGTAACAAAATATCTAAACACCCACTACATGAAATCATATTATTTGTAAATGCAAATTTTTTTTTTTAAAAAAAGTCTATTAAGTAACATAATTTACATTCTATAATTTGGAAGTAGTACTATCATTTTTAATCTTTAGTCAACAGTTTAAGCACTAATAAAGATTCCGTTGCGTTTGACCATCCCTGTCAATTAATACTCTTTAAGCGACCTTTTTCCTCTACATATGCATTTTAAATACTTCAATAAGCTGGACATTAAAGTTTTGTGAAACAGAAAAAATGAAATCAAAACTATCTACAAAAAAAAGATGAAATATATAGACTTTTGCTATTTTTTGGTACAACTCGCAAAGTTAAGCACTCTGGCAAAGTCTGCTATTACTACTAATCCAAAGGTCATAGCCAGGAAGCATGCACCGAGTACTCCAATCGTCTGCGAGGACGGGCGATCATCTTGGGCACAGATGAGCTTGCGAAGAGTACTCGAGAGGGTAGATTTCTCCACAGTAAGATTTTTCTTCATTTCGTTTATTTCTGCTTCCTCCTCGACCGTTAGATTGATGTTCAGATTCGGGTGGTAGATTTTTGAACAATGGCAGGGGCAGTTATTACGAAGTGAAGACTCTGTTGTTGTCTTGGAGGGATCTTCTATAATATTATGGTTTAAACGATTAGATTGGTTTCTATGTAAAATAAAACATAGTTATAGTGAACACGTCTATAATGAATACACGCTTACATCAAAGTCATTTTCACCCCCCCCCCCCCCCCCCCCCCCCCCCCCCCGGCGCATTCATTTAATGTTTTACTGTAGTTTCATCAATATTCATGAGAATAAATTTTCGGGGTATTAGTAAAATCATAGTTCCATTATACATAATTTGTGCTCAACTATAGATGAAACTACATTTTTTTATTAACTTATCAGATATACATGTAACAAATGAGTAATACGAATCAGAAGCGTTTTTCCTTTCCTTTTACGTTTTTGGCAGTGCCAGTCATTATATATCAATAGTGCATATATACTCAGTGGTGAAATTTATTGTTTTTATAGTTAAAGTAATAACTTTTGATAAATTTTTTTAAAGTGTCTCATTAGCAAGAATATTTTTCATTTAAGAGACTTTTTTTCTGAAATAATAATTGATTAATAATACAGTAAAATCATGCACAACCATAAAATTGCACTTTTAGTGCAATTATATTTCTGATCAATCCTTATACATTGTATCATACACACCCTGAATATGTGTTCCCTGAACTCCTGCGGAATTTGGAATAGTAGAACATACTCCAAAGTGTTTAGAACTACACATTGTATCGTAGTAGATTCCAGAGCTCCCATAAATAGTTATGCAAGTTTCTGATGCACTGCTGGGTTGCGTACTTGCAAAATTGTGGAAATTCACAGGGAGGCCTTCTAACGTAAACAGGTTACCACTAGTTTCTGTCATGCCTAAATAATATTCCTCATAAGCACTTCTACAATATGATATTGAATAATTAATATATCGCCAATGATTCAGAATTTTTTTTTCGTTATAAATACATGTACCCCTAAAGTATGACAAGCACTTTTTGTTAAATATATTAAATATTTCTTCATCCATAAATACAACTAAAATAAATATATCATACAACACTGTGCCGGATAATCATGCCAGTGCTAAGGTGGCATTTTTGCACTCATCTAAGCTGCATGTATCGAAAAATTCAAATATGCTATGATAGACTATTGCTTAAAGAGCTTTTAACCACCTTTGATATTAATTTATCTCACATGTCAGGTGAGATATTTACCTTTAAAAAATTAATTCCTACAGGAAAATAATTTTTCCAAATTATGCTATAGGAGTTTTGAATTTCCTACCGGAATAAAAAAAAAACTTAGCTTCCTATAGGAATTAAAATTCCGATAGGATTTGAACAAAACTCCAGTAGGATTTTATATTTATTTATCCGTTAGGAAATTTCAATTTCCTGTAGAAAATCTACCTGTCTGAATCAAATTTTTGCATGAAATAATTTTTCTTTTATAGAAAATATAATTCCTATAGAATTATAGAAAATCCTAAAGGATCTTCAATATTTCCTGTAGGAAAATTATTTCTTCTATGAGAATTATTATTTTCCTATGGGACATTATATTTTAAGGTAAATATCTCACCTGTAAGGTAAGACACACTGAAAACAAAAGTGGTTACATTCTCTCTAGACAATGGTTTCAATTCATCTTTCTAATTTTCTTCTTCTTTATTAAATTTTGAGGGTCTGTCATGTTAGGCGGTGTTTGCATTATGCATATGAAGCACTCAACAGATTTCACCCAAAATCTAATGGAAACATGCATCATATTGTATAAATCGAAGCCCTGCTTATAGCTTATTTCAGAGGGTCAAAACTGTTCGGGTGAACACTTTCATTGGTTAAGTGTATAATATGTGTGAGCTTTCTTTCGGTTTTAAAAGTACCAATGTCTTGAACTACATATAGACCAATACATAACATGAAATTCAAATATTAACACGTTCATACCCATATATATCTAACAGAAATCGGACCGTAGAGAAAATGTCCCCATCAGGAATGTAAGCTAGAAACCCATTGAGTGCACGACAGCCTGCTTGGTGTTCTGTGAAATTCTTTGCAGTAAAGGATAACCAAAAACAGGCTGTTGTTTCATCTGGAAGCACGTGAAGCTTGCTGGGTGCGAAAGGTTCATCACACGGCGAAATCCCTAGAAAACCGTTAGAAGAAGGTTTTCATATGGGAAAAGCAATGCTAAAGAGGATGTAATAATAAATAGGTTCTATCGAAATATATCAAAATTATATGCATATTTGATACTAGAAAAAAATTTAGAAAAACATTACCTAAAAAAGATTCTTAATTGATACACTCCACCAAATTACATGTATCTATTTAAGTATATTAAACTTGTGTATTTTAAACATTTAAACTTTTAAGATTATGATTAAAATTGATCTCACAAAATAATTCCTTTTCAATATAGACACAATCTAGGTATCATCAAACTGTGATTAGGAAAATTTAAACTTTTTTTCTTTTGTTTTTATGCACACTATATAGCGTTAATTTCATAAATATTTTAGACTTACCGTGAATGTATACAAATGTCGTTATAAATATCCATACAAACGCATTAGCCTTTGCATTGGTCATTGTCACATACCTTGCGAACTGCTCTGATCACTTGGCACGGGTTTATTTTCAATTCAAAATCATTAAAATTCACTTGAAAATTGATCCGGGTTCCATTATTTGTCCAATGATGATTGCAAATTGATCAGTCAACAAATATTAGATAACATGTAAAGACTGTCAATATTAGGCTACTATGTACTACATGTATGTTCTTTTTTTACAATGTCCTGTTTTCAGATTGCAGTTAAACTTTTGAATCAGTTATTTTGAACCAGTTATATGCAGATCATAAAGATTTCATTGCGATTCATTTTTTCCCTATTATGACATTTTCCCGATTTCGACATTTACCTCGATTATGACATGCCGTATTGTGACAAGGAGCACACGGCAGGTGCGACAGGTCAACAGGGGATGCTTACTCCTCCAAGGAACCTGATCCCACCTCTATCTTTTCAGAGGTCCGTTTTTCTCTGCTTTGAATTTGTATTTCGTTTTATGGATTTTTGAGATGATTGACAGTTTGTTACTGTCATTTTTTCATTTACATTTCGTTAAAGCTGACATGAAATCATAAATACGCATTATTTCCCTTTTATCTCCGACTACCGCCATATCAGTTGTCGATTTCTATTGTTCTGCTCATCGCTACACACCCCCTGTATAAGGCCGATAGCACTATTCATGCTTCACCGCATTCTATTTCATTTAATCGAACAAGTAACATTAACGAAAAGACGTGCAGAAACGCGTTTTGAATAAAAATAATACGACTGTCACTGCACTGGTAAGGAATATCCAATGAACGACGAAACAAGACAGACTGAAATCCATGCACACATATTTCAAAAATCCTCGTTAATTGTAGAACGCTTTCCTGTGTATGTTACAACTTCACACATGCGCAAACCACACACTGTGGTAGGTCGAGCAATGTCAATGACCGCATGGATTTTAGAAACGGGTGTTTTCGTAAAAACCGATGGAAACGATGTTACGTTGTTACTTTCTTGGATTTACTATCATTTATCTACTGTGTTGGATGTAGTGCCTCGGGGGTCTTCAAAAATATACAGATGTTATTCACTCCGTATGTACGACACACGTGTTCGAAGTGCATGCAAAGTAAGACAGCTATTTGTGCAAAATAATACGAATACCTTGAAAATTCGTTCAAAGAATAAATATATTTTGTGTTTTATTGATTTTAGTTTCCTTTAGTCATTTTTACAAACATTTTACTACAATGTGCTGTTCATGCATTTAGAAGTCCGTGCAACCTGAATGTCTCGATCGGAAAGCAACCGACCGTAACTTTCTCGACCGGTATATATACCCCAGTGGCAGATGAGGAATTATCGAAACTACTATGGCGACCCAATGCTTTTATGAATTCATGTCAGCTTTAACTTCAATATTACATTTTACATGAATCATTATAATGCACCATAACACCGACAACTAATAGTTTTAAGAAACTTTATTCCTAAATATAAATTCTTACTAATTCGATAAAAATAGTATTTGAAAATCGAATCCACTTTACAAATTTGTAAAGAAAGATGTCTTATTTAGGATATAGTGGCGTTTTATTCTGATTGAAGGCAGAAGACAATTTCACCAATATTAGCTGGATTTTTTCATAATTATAATGTTTCTTGAAGGCCAGAAATATGTGCCGACATAATTAACACTAAGTAAGACTGATTTTAATGCTTGAATATTTTAAATTATATACCTCAACAAACTTGCATATTTAAAAAAAATGTATTTTAAGGTAAATTTTGAAATTGCAATATATTCAGCCAAATTAAATCAGAGGGAAAAAGCAGACATCGTTTTGTAAGTAATGAAATGTTGATTAAAAGAAAAACAATTCAGTGGGATTACCAACTACATACCGTTTATGAAGTTGCAACACTTATACTTGCAAAAAAGAGTACAACATTTTTTATGATGGAATTGTTAAATGACATTTTTCTATAGCTCAACACAACCTTCGATCAAAAAGCACCAGATAACCCGGTTAGAATGTCTGACGTGTAGTGTAAACCTTGGTCTTAAAGGAGCTACATATAACAGGCGGATAATTTTGCCCATCTCTTCATCAATGAATTGATGATTGCAATCTTTGCAAAGAGAAATCAAAAATTATGTTTAGGTCTGCTAGTAATTTTTTCAAATAGATAAGAAAAAGTAAACGAAAGCAATCGTAAAATACGTACATGGGCGTGAAGATTAATTAATGTTAAAGAGAAAGGTAGTGAACATTTTTTTCTTTTCCTAATGATGGCAAAACTCAATGAAATTTAAAGTTAGGGACAATACTACTACAGTACTAATGTTTTAATCAAACACCTCAACTGCCTTATGTGGATGATATTCATGTTATTATACTTCTTCATTATGTGCTTATACTTCAAATTTACATGTTGATACTTATCAACGTATGACGTTTAAGTATCAGAAAATATGTAAAATGCAAAAGTATCATCATATCGTGTTATATATATATATATATATATATATATATATATATATATATATATCTATATCTATCTCTGTGTGTGTGTGTGTGTGTGTGTGTGTGTGTGTGTGTGTGTGTGTTCATCAATTAAAGAACTATCCTCATAAATAATTCTTTTAAATGTCTGTCATACAATATTAAATTCTGGTCATCATATATTGTTGATTTTCTGTATTGTTGCCTTTGTGTACTTATATATTGTAAGTTGGATCCACTTTACACTTTAAGTTGTTTTCTACGTTTTCTACTGTTTTGTTGTCGTCGAAATTACTTTGTTTGTACTCTTCACATGCAAGATCCAAATAATAATTTTGCCATAAACTACATTAATCAGAACATTTTCAGCGGTGTGTTCCTTGTGTTTCAATTTAGAAGGTAAAGCTGTGTTTGGGTTATTTTTTTTATTTTTCCAAGCTGTTTTATAGAATGTCCCTATATCAATTTCAGCGGCTTTGTCGACTTCCTTAAATATTTTCTAGTTACAATTTTTTTTGTGCTAGTCGGTGAAGTTTTCTAAATTTACGCTTTTCGCTTTTTGTAGTTTATGTATGTTTCATTATGATCTTCATTCCTTGGTGATCCCTCTTGTTTCCATGTTCTTCTGGATTGTCGCATTTCATAGTGAGCGATATGTAGATTTGACGATTTCCAATATGGTTTCAGCTTAGGGTTGAATTTTCCACATGGTACAGATGTCCGAAGCTGATAAAAGCAATGCAGTTATGTGTACAAGGAAATCATATATGTCATCCGTAGATGCTATATCTGTTTCATATGCGTTTAAAAATTCGTTACATGTACTTTCAAATTCTGCTAATTTGGTAATATCAGCTAATTTCTATTTTGTAATTTCTAGAACAATCTGGTGGTAATTGAGAAAAAAACATTTGTAAAGTCAATTTCACATAGTAGTGGGAAGTGGTCAGAAACATTATATGACAACTCTTGGAAAATTTCCTTATATTTTACACCTGGTGCTATCCATTCAGGTACGAAGATGTAATCTATTAGCGATTTAAATTGTTTATCTTTTGTTTGAAACGTGTAATTGTTGTTCGCAAATATACAGCAGAGATTTTTTTCTTGTATATTTTCCTTGAGAAGTTTTAATTTCTGGGAGTTGTATTTAATTTTGATATCTGTATGAAAGTCACCACAAACTATCACAGGGCCCACTTCACTACGTTCGTCGAATACATCACACACACATTGCAAAGTACGTTTATACTCATCAATTAGAATATTTGTTGAATGTTAGGAGTGATCTTATAATGAACATTTTATTTTCAGTTATTTCAGACAGACATTTAATGTAATATAATTGACATTTACATGTAGTTCAGTGCATTAATATATTACAAGTGTACATATACTAACACATCATCCGGATATTTAGATTTAAACTGAGATCAAAAGTATCATTTTCATCATTTTCTTTGACGTTAATTTGTATTGAAATGATACTATCGACTTCAAACCGAGTCATTTTAGTATAATAAAAAATATAGCCTATTACAATGGCGTTTTCAATTTAAAGCACAACAATCGTGTTACGCGGCAAAAATATTTACATTGTAGTAGTAATTTCTACTTAATTAACAACGAACATTATCATTTGTAAAGTTTGTGAGCTTGAATCATTTCCTCTGAGCCAAATCAATTGATTCTTACAAACTTCAATCGATGTTTCATTCTTTAAAATAGTCAAATGTAAACTCGACTCAATTATTCAGTTTACCTAATTAAAGTTCACCTCGTTAATTCAAGGATATAAAAAATCCCTCTACATTGTCAATACTGAAGTTTTTAAGATACTCATAACATACCTCCTTATAAAACCTCTTGTCTAAAGCATTTTTATTTTTGCTTTGGCTTCCAACTTATGTTTTACCCCAAATGCCTAAGGATAAATGTGAAAGTCCTTTATCAATTCTCTATTTTGTTTAAAGAAACAAATTTTGTTGCGGTCGATCTTTTGCTTATTGCTTGCATCACTTCCTTTCTTGAAAATATTTGAATTAAATAGATTAATTAAAACCGGATCAGGTAGATTTTAATCTCTCGATATAAATCACAATCGATTTTTGCAAGAAATAGAGTAGTATATGTTTGTAATATGTAAACATATTGAGTAAATAATACGCTATTTAATAACAGCCAAGCAAATAAAGACTAGGAGAAAGACAGTTCGTTGAAGGGGCAAATAGTTCAATACCTGTCCAGAAAATTAACAGAATAACGGATTTTGAGTATCTTAATTAACGTTGAACAATGCAATTAGACGCCCAAAACAAGAAAATAGATGGAATTTTCTTTTCAAAATTGAGCATATTGTCTTGGATTTCTCGATATTACTTTGGCTTCAAGTAATTAATTAAGCTGTAAGTTGTTTTCAGTCTTTGTCGAGAGAGAGAGAGAGAGAGAGAGAGAGAGAGAGAGAGAGAGAGAGAGAGAGAGAGAAATATATATATATATATATAGAGAGAGAGAGAGAGAGAGAGAGAGAGAGAGAGGGGGGGGGGGGTCAACACTATTTTGTATTTACAGCGTATTGATAAATGTTACATGAAATCAATTGTAATAGTGTAGACAGAAATGGACTCGAATGGCTTTAGATTTCATTCGTAAACCTAATTAGTCCACCTATTTCAGACATTACTTTGTTTTAGTAGAACATTGTTTGCAGCCCTTATTTTAACGTGTCTGTTAATTTGCTTCTTGTACAATTATATATCATTTATTAGGTATATTTTCGTCGAGCAACTTTGACATTTTTTAAGGCAAGATTTCAATATCTTATACATATGCCATTATTTACAGCGTATTTATAAATGTTACATGAAATCAATTGTAACAGTGTAGACAGAAATGAACTTATACCAGAATATTAATACAGATATTGCTTGGCAATATAAAAATTAAAGCATTGTATGAAATCTCTTAATAGAGTGAATGTGTTCAGTGGTTGTCATTTTTTAATTCGCTTGTTGGCTTTCTTTGGAAAATGACAGTCTGGTAGTTGCCTTAATAACATTTATTACAATGTAAGAGCACTATAGGTTCATTGTTGAGGTATCTACATAATCTTATAACTTGAACTTTAACTTTAAATTTAACTTGTATTTGTACAAAACCATGCAAGGGTCAGTTTCTTGTATTTTGTGTAACAAAATGTACATAGCAAGTTATTGAAAATACAAAGTTGTTTTGACGTAACATCAAAGGTTTAAGAAATGAATGGACTAGAAATCGATTTGCAGCTATAACTAGCTTTACCTGAAAAAATGATCGCACTGTTGTCGCATGGTTGAAATACAAGGTATTCTTTTTTCATACATATATCATTAAAATATATTATTATATCTTTTTAAAATAGAAAATGTAATGAACAATTTTGTTATCAATACTTTAATATTTTTCACATTATTTAGGTACAATCTACTATATTTTAAAATGTCTATTAGTATAATTTTATTTTAATTTTTAAATTTTTACAGATGCGGCATCAATATGGAATCTGGATTTTTATATCATTTCGGGTTTATGAAGGTAAGACAATGTTTGTTTCAAGGAGATTTAAATTAACTTACTTATTCATATTATTACAATATATCTATTACAAATTACATGTACATACAACTGGTATATGTGGTATTCATTTGTGAATTACATGATGTTCTACATTCTTTCCGCTTTAGGCGTTTCGCATTCAATTGAGACTACCATTTTGATATTAAACTTTACGTTAAGGTTTTTAAATCAAAAGTTGATTTAATTGAAATGTGAATATACGTACATGTATAATTATCATATTGAATAAAACCTAGATTACATCAGGTCCGATGTTACAACTTCGTCATCTGTTTAATTGTTTTTAAAATGAATTATAGTTTTATCATGATAAATATGACTACTGTCGTTTAATGTATAATGTTTATATACACGATCAGCTTGGTTTATCAAAGGGTAAGGCTTATTAAAAGTAATAACATTTAATTTCTTCTTCATTGCTATTCGTTATGCCATGAAATGTTAGTTCAAGAAATAATAATGACCACGGTTTTTGAAAACCCCTTTAATTATCAGAGTGTTGTCCGATACAAGTTGTTCGGATAGTTTCTGTGACTTTGAACTCATATTTAAGGTTTAAACTAAAAGAGGTCCGGACCACATATTCTTGCACCTTACGTTAGCCAATCTGGCTCATTTTTTTTTTCATCCAAAGAGTGCATTTAGGTAAATTGTTTCTATGTCAACGTCATCCATGTTCACGTTACTACTGAAAAGTCAAATTGGAATTGCTAATACTTGTTTTCTTTTTAAATTGGATGGAGTTTACAATCTTTTTAGCATAAAATACTTTTAAATACGGTAAATAATGCTTAAAAATATTGGACATTATAATTAAGAAATACAATAACAATGCTGAATTCTTTTAAAAAGCTCTTCAATCTTAACATGGATTGCAAGACAAAATGAGTGTATGGTGTAATGATAAGCAAAGAACAAGAACGGCTACTTGTATTTATGCTTTGTTGCAGGGGGAACTGCTCTATTGATATTGCATTTTTACTTTTTAAATGTATCTTGGTTCTGCTTACGGAGAACTAAGCACTATTACAATATTGGAATTTTGTACGAAGAATTCTCTCTCTTTTTTCTTTTATAAAATAATCCCCTACCTTAGCCCTAATATAATTTTCATCCATGGATTATTTTCGCGTTGATAATACAATGGATATTGTTGTTCGGATTATCATAACAACCCCACCTCCTTACTTATGTTTCATGAATTATGCAATATTCTTAATACTGTTAAAAGTGTACACAATAGCTCATCGATATGCGTTTCTTTTCATTCGCCATCGGATTCACGAGCGTCCTGTTAAAAACATGTCCTTTTTTTTAAAAAAAGCCAAAAAATGTTCATAAATAGCAAAATAAATAGCATGCAAATATTTCATGTTCTATTTACTGTACTAAATATAATTATCACATCAAGTTACATACATGATACAGTCCCTGAAACGTTCTACTTTCCCATTTTCCGTGCGTTCACCGTGCACTTACAATGCGTTCACCGTGCGTTCACTTGCGCTCTCCACTCCGCTCCGTTCGCGTTCACAATTCACAAAGCGCTCACCATGTGCTAACCGTGCGTTCACAAAGCGTTCACCTTGCGCTCATCGTTCGTTTAGCGTTCACTTATCGTTCAATCAAATAATATTATATTTAGGCTAATAACAATACATGCATGTAGTTTATTTGTTATTTTTTTCTGATTACCGACGAAACACATGTAAAAATAACTCCCGAGGCACTCCTATTTATTCGTTCATCTTGCGTTCGCATAGCATTCACCGTTCACTTTGCGCTCGCGTTTGCGCTCCGTTTGCGCTCTGCGTTCGCTCATCGTTCACCGTTCATAAGCGCTCACCAAATTCCGTTCAGCTCAGAGTACACAGTGTGCGCTCACTGTTCACTCACTGTTCAAGTGGGAAAGTAGAACGTTTAAGGGACTGTATAATGCTTCAGTTTTATACACAGAACTATATTTAATACAGGTACATGTACATGTAGCTTCAAACGTGAAAACAGTGTTTCATATTTTATTCATAGATCTATATACTCGTATGTATTTATTTTATTAAAAGGGGCATGATCACGACTTTGGACAATTTTTTTTTCAGTTTTAATGTTTACAATGCATTGTGTGCCAATCGTCGAGTTATAAGCGAGATACAGAGCTTACAATTCTTTGCTATGTAAACAAAGCTTATGTCATGTTTTTGTTTACATTTTGAATGTTCAAGTGAAAATTTCAGTTTTAGACTTAAAATAAATATGATGAACGTTAGGAACTGTTTATTATGCTTAAAAAGAATTAGAAGATAGATAAATCAGATGAAAACGATCTTTACTGGTATATAGAACCAATGTTAACAAAAATAGAACACGAGCCTTGTTTACATGACAAAGAATTGTAAGCTCTGTATCTTACTTATAACCCTACGACTGACTCAAATTTTGATTGATCATTAGAAATGTATTTCTAACTCATTAGAATTGCATTTCTAAAGCCTTTAAACAATAAATATAGAAGAAAAAAATTTGACCACAATCGTGACCATGCCCCTTTAAGTTATAGTTACACTTGTGTCTATCCAACACGTTTTGTTTGTTTATTATTTCACCGGAAACCAAAATCGCTTTCGACAAACATACTGTGTTTATCTATAGTATTACTTATTTATATTTGGTTGAGTGTAATGAATGAGAACATAACATATGTACACGTTCACGTTAATTTGCTTTATTTTAGCTTGCACCTATATTGATCATGGCAGTTTTCGAAAGGGGTCAAGTTCTAATCTGCTGTATAGTCGTTCTGGAACGCTTGAATTTTGCAAAACGGAATGTTCATCGAATCCATCGTGTAAAGGTTTCGGGAGGCTGTCGGGGAGTTGTTATTTCTCAATCTCTTCTGTTCCAATGACAACAACGACGTGTTCTGGCTGCTCTTTCTACACTAAAGACAACTGTGGTTCGTTTCAAACAATAATCTAAATATTTTTCAAGATTAATACTTTTATTGAATATCCTTGATGTTAATGTAATGGCATGTAGAAACGTTTGGACACAATGATCTATTTGCATGCACGATTCTTGATCAACATGAATCTTTTGTGAAAGACGGTATGAAATTACGGAATATGTAGAAAAAAGTTTTATTATTTAGCTTTCAACGGGAAAATTTTAATCACGCTACGGGGCAAATCATTAATGATTTCTGATTGCCGTGCATGATTTAGATAAGTGTTCACAAATATATTTCCACTCGAGAAATAGTTACTGTTCCGCAGGACAATTTAGCTACTAAAGTCAAATGTGTAAATTTGCAAAATAAATCTTAATAAAATTTTAATTTATGTTTCATTAGGAAAGTTTTTAATTTATTAAAATTTTTAAAAGCGTTTACTTCAAAAATTATTTCAAATCATTATTATAACGACAGACACAACAACAGAAACAACCATGCCATCTACAGTTTCAACCAACCAATATACCACCCTGCAAACAGCAACAACCACAACCATCATACAGAAAGGGACGGGACAGCCGCTTTGTCTTTGCCCATGTAGAGAAAACGGAACCATCCCAACAGGGACGCTGGCACCACACGAAAGTCTTATTATTGACAGAAAGGGGTTGTCGTCCTACAGGAACTCAAGAACTTGCATTGCTGACAACAGACCTTCCGCCGTAGCTCTCGGCTCCCTAGGGGTCGGAATAATCGCGTTGTTTGCTTTGCTTATTGTGCTCCCGGACGTTGTTAGGTTTCTACGGTTTATTGTTAGCAAGTGTTGATTATTCAGAATAAAGTGATTAATTTGAAATATGAAAGATGTTTATTGTTAAACTTTTATATTTACACTTGAAAATGCTTCCATTATTTAATTTTTATAAAATGTTTATTTCTGCATAACCGCAAGGCAGGGTCAAAAAGTTAAAATAGCACATGGATTGACTGTAGTTCTACTTTTGCTACGTAAAAAGAATAATTAGTGATGTCGACAGACGGAACTAACATTCTTATCACCACAAGAGGTCTGCAGATTAAAGTCCTACTTTTTCCAAACAGCAAAACATGTAATTCTATTGGAATTTTGTTAACATAATTTTGTTAAATAGACATTGATATTTTTTAAAGGCTAACAAAATACCAGGATAATTTTATTAATAAAAATTGATAGATTAAATATTCATCACATGAATTTGAATGCAAATAATGCAAACAATTGCAAACGTAGTCAATTTCGGTAAAAACCTAAGATACAAAAGTAGTTTAAAATATCACATCGGTGTACTTACATGAGAAATACATTCGTTATAACAGATTGTCATTTCTGCTCAATTAGACTAAACATAAAATTTGTTAAATGGAATCGACATAATCTTTGCTTTTAAACGAACGCAATTGATTTTTACAGACATGTACATAGTGAATAATTTGTTCCAAGCAGGTTTCGATGTTTTTTTAAGTTAAAGACAGACTCCTTAAGCTCATGACTAACAAATTATTCAATTTTCCTAATTAACGATCATTCCGCTAATTCAAATGGGTTATATTATCGTATGAGTCAGAAATTAACAACATACACTGTGAACGCACTTGAGGTTTGCAATAGTTTACTCATCGAAGTTTAGAGATAATAGTAAGTTGACAGAATGTTGACAATTGCTGACATAATAATTAAAATACATCAAACTATGATTTAATCAGTAATTTTAGTTTCGAATATATATCAACTCATTCTCTCAAAACCATAGCAATGGTACACCTTACATGAACACATTTACTTAAATACAAAAGGTCAAAACTAGATCATAATAATTGTGGAGAACAAGCAATCTTTTATTTTAGCTATGAATATACGGTTTTAAATAAAGAAATACAAAATTGATGTTACTGCAGGAGAATACAAACCGACAATACCTGGCGACAATCTCCGTTTTGAGGCAAAGGTCGATGGAGCAAACGCAAGCACGAAGGAGAATTTTCTTTATACCTAGATACACAGCCTAAATGTCTTCCTAATGCAAGCGGTTCTAATTAGGACAATGTAAGTTAATTTATGTTGCGTATGAGATTGCAACACAAAAGCCTGGTTTAGAAAGAAGTCATATATTTTTACAAATTTCACCAGTCATATATTGTTTCAATGTACATGTACTTTTGGCGAAGTTTTTCCATTACTTTTTTTTCTTTTAGATATATAAAATTTATTTGTACACGTCTTGGAAAAGGTCACGATCATAACAGAATTTTGAGGGTAGAGCCCATGTCAATATAATTTCTTTTACCATTTATCCCCATTAATCTAATCTTCATCATAAAAAGGGCTCATACTTCAAGATGGTTATCAGAAAAATGCAGCAAATTTCATGCTTTTTCAAAGGAGAATCCTCATTATTGTTAAAAACTGCTTCATTGAAACAAAAATAATTTGACGTTTACATTAAGAGACATATATTTTCTTGAAAACTGTCATTTCCGATTTTTGTTTCAAAGAATTATATATTTTTTTAAATCGAACTGTTTGGGAAAAAACACGAATACCTTTGAAGTTTAAGAACGATATGTTAACCAATCATGAAAATTAGTGTATTTTGTTACAGAAAATAAGCCGTTTTAACATGTATCTTTATACATGTACAGGTATACTTAGAGCAAAAAGTCATAAAAAAAAGTATGAATCACTGTTGAAGCAATCCAATATGTAGATGAAAATCTGTACGGATAAGTTTGTTCCACGTGTCTATCTAGACTAAATTTTCATCTTGATATGAATGAAAAACGCAATGATTTATTAGAAAGTAATCAAGACCAAACTCAAGCGTTTTTTGAAGAGCCAGAATGAGGTTTATTCATTTAGCTTAAAATGGTTTTATTTCTGACAGACTGGCAATTAAAAATCAATTTGTTCCATGTTAACATCAAAATAAAGAAATTATAGTAATCTTTTTAACTGTATTTATATTGGCGATCGCCATGTTGGATGAAAATTATTGTGTATTTTGCATCCATACAGGGCATACCTGCAATTCAAATAGATATTTATTAGTACAATAAATTATTTTATATGCAAAATTTTAAATGTTTACCATTTAAATTGTATTATTAATTTCCCATGAATGTTAATTACCCCTCAGAGTACCTCATAAACTGCACATTTAATGTGATAATAATTGACTAATCAAATTTGATTATTTAACTGTGACGTAATATTTTTATTCCAGCCATTTTAATTTTGGAACAAGACACAGTATTTTTCCAACAACCACCTCATTCCCCATTGCTGTATTTTAGTATTGATTAGTTTCCCTTTTGATGCACCACCTTTGTTGCTGTATTTTTATTGATTATTTTCCCTTTTGATGCACCACCTTTGTTGCTGTATTTTAGTATTGATTAGTTTCCCTTTTGATGCACCATCTTTGTTGCTGTATTTAAGTATTGATTAGTTTCCCTTTTGATGCACCACCTTTGTTGCTGTATTTTAGTATTGATTAGTTTCCCTTTTGATGCACCACCTTTAATTTGTTGCTGTATTTAAGTATTGATTAGTTTCCCTTCTGATGGACCACCTTTGTTGCTGTATTTTAGTATTGATTAGTTTCCCTTTTGATGCACCACCTTTGTTGCTGTATTTTAGTATTGATTAGTTTCCCTTTTGATGCACCACCTTTGTTGCTGTATTTTAGTTTTGATTAGTTTCCCTTCTGATGCACCATCTTTGTTGCTGTATTTAAGTATTGATTAGTTTCCCTTTTGATGCACCACCTTTGTTGCTGTATTTTAGTTTTGATTAGTTTCCCTTTTGATGCACCACCTTTGTTGCTGTATTTTAGTTTTGATTAGTTTCCCTTTTGATGCACCACCTTTGTTGCTGTATTTTAGTATTGATTAGTTTCCCTTTTGATGCACCACCTTTAATTTGTTGCTGTATTTAAGTATTGATTAGTTTCCTTTTAGATGCATCTCCTTTGTTGCTGTATGAAAGTATTGATTAGTTTCCCTTTTGATGCACCACCTTTAATTTGTTGCTGTATTTAAGTATTGATTAGTTTCCCTTTTGATGGACCACCTTTGTTGCTGTATTTTAGTATTGATTGGTTTCCTTTTAGATGCATCTCCTTTGTTGCTGTATGGAAGTATTGATTAGTTTCCCTTTTGATGCACCACCTTTGTTGCTGTATTTTAGTACTGATTAGTTTTTATCGTTTTACATTATAATTGGCTGGGTCACTTGGTGTCATGTGACCTTTTGAATCAACTAGTTAATGTGTACTCTTAGTTTAAATTATGTTTGAGCCAATTTATTTCGAGGTACATGTCTTATTATGTTATTGTATATTTGTTGATATTTCTAGTCATTTATATGATAATAATTGACCATTACATACACTGATAATTTGTGTCGTTATTCCATACGTTAGTTAGCAAAAAAACAAGCTGCAAGTAGCCAGAATTTGGTTTATCTATTTATTGATAAAAATTTGTGGATATGAATATAGTCATCTACGTAGGTGTGTCTATATTTAGAACGACCTTTTCATGCGTTACGGCCTTTTCGCGCTTAGAGAAAAATCCCGCCTTTCTGCGATGCCTTCTTTTTAAAAAGCGTTGCGTTGGTTTTGAAGAGGATTGCATTTTAACTTTAAACATGTTGTAGATTATTTTGATGTTGTAGATTAATGTTGTAAAACACATGATTTATACAATGTATATTTTGAACCAGGGCAGGCACGTATTTTTCAGCTAATTAACTAAATATTATAGCATCCAAATGGCTTAATTTAAAATCAGAAGTATTCAAAGTGAGATAGATAAAAACTCGCATATAATACAACAAATAGTATTATTTTTACATCTCGAGGAGATTAATTAACACTCGCACAATAAGGTAGCATTTATTTATGATAAAATATAATTAGGTTGTAAAAGTATAGCGTTGCTATAATCGCTATTTTAAATATACATGTGAGATTATATAATTTTAGGTAGCTCACTAAATCAAGGCTTATACTTTATATTACACAGCGTCACAAAATGGCAATTTAAATGTTTTGTAAAAATACAGTCATTGTATTTGCATCGATCGATGTTTTTGAATATCATCATAGCTCAGTTAGGTAAAGGATCGGAGATCCCGACTTCAAGTTTGTTTTTATTTACTGAATTAATTTTTAAAAATCGCATTTTTCCATAAACTTGCCTGATTTTCGCCTGACTTAGATACTTCTTATGCATCTTGTTATCTTTCATAATCAAAGTTGTTCACTGCTTATTTAATTAGAAACTATTTAAAGGTTTAGTGAGCCACCTTAATCGGGTATGTTTTCTTCTAGTATCTTTGTAATTTTTTTAATTTTGGACACCACTTTCGTCCAGTTTTATTTTCTAATTTGGATGTTTTTGCAAGTGATTGAAACATGATAGATACTCTAAATTTCGAAAAGATAACAAACACGATGATTTAATTATTGATGTATGGATGACATCTTCCAAAGGTCAATTACATATACCAAATTTCTGATTTTCTTCATAGTATCATTAAACATATTCTTGAAAAAATCTATCAGCGCTTCATCACTTCAACTTTGTTTGATTTAAATCTATTGGTATTGACTTTGATAAAAATCAATACAAAGCGGTTTTTTTAATGTGGTAAAATAAAAAGCAGAGGAACATTTCACCTTAAGCAGAAAAATATACCAAAAACATCAAACGATGTCACGTTTTTTAATTTTTCCTTAGGATATAGCAATTAGGACAAAGCGACAAAAAATAATTCATTATTTTTTGGCAGAATACATTTAAAAAATCGATCGTTAACATGCCTCTACAAAGCAATTTATTAAAATTATGTGCAGATAAAGATGAAATTGACATGTTTTGGATTTTAATTCATACTGCACTTTCAAATTCCTTTTGATTAAAACGGTAATAAAGGATTAAACCATTTGGCATACCGGTTTTCTGTAGTATTTTTAATCCGTTCAGTTGTAGGGAGTGGAAACATCCACGATAAAAGCAAACTCAGTGAGACATTACACTTAAATTGGAATTAAAACATGTCGGCATGCAGATGAAATACTATAGTGCATGTTCGCACGGCGGGCTTTGTTTGCTTTCATTGCATATTAACGAAAAGCCTTAAATTGTTTAATATTAATTGTACACTTTATTTTTCATGCAAGATCAATATTGGAAACATTGGGTGAAATGATGAATAATATAATGTGAAAAAGCAAGTGACATTCTACACAGGGCAAATCTCCAATATTTGGTCATTTACTTCAGTTACCCAAAGGATTTCATCCACTGCAGTTTTAAAGTTTTAATCAGATTTATTTTGCTCTTTGCATAGTGGTCCAAGACTATACTGTAGATTTTCTAGGACAATGCTTATAACTGTATGTTGGAATTTCCAACTTTAAATTTGATTTTTCCAACTTTAAAGTTGGAATTTCCAACTTTAATCTGGAACTTCCAACTTTAAACTTGGAATTTCCAACTTTAATCTTGGAATTTCCAACTTTAAAATTGATTTTTCCAACTTTAATCTTGGAATTTCCAACTTTAAAGTTGATTTTTCCAACTTTAAAGTTGGATTTTCCAACTTTAATCTTGGAATTTCCAACTTTAATTTTCTGTTGTTATTACGATAAGTTTTTCAATTTCAGACGACTTTCTTTTAATAAGTGATCTTTATTGACGTAAATTCAAATTCCAAGGCTTTGTTTTGATCTTAATTGTCTCTTAATGTGCTTCTTTCTAATCCTGCATTTAATTAACGACACCCTCTTGTTTAACATATTAAGATAACGTTTATTTTAATTTAAAATTATTTCGATATTTGATATCTGATACTGTGAACATTTAAACGTTTCAATCTTATATATTTATATGAAAACGTCTAGTTCAGACATATACAACTATTGGTTTATGCACAGTTTGCCTGTGATATAATGTTATATTTATATTCATGAATTTGATTCAAAATTATTTCGATATTTGATATCTGTTACTGAATGCATTTAAACGTTTTAATATTATATATTTATATGAAAACTTCTAGTTCAGACATATACAACAATAAGTTTATGCCCAATTTGCCTGTCATATAATGTATACTGTTATATCTAAAAGAAATAAATTCAAACAAAGAAGTTGGAAATTCCAAGATAAAAGTTGGAAATTCCAACTTTAAAGTTGGAAAAATCAACTTTAAAGTTCGAAATTCCAAGATTAAAGTTGAAAAAAATCAACTTTAAAGTTGAAAATTCCAAGATTAAAGTTGGAATTTCCAAGATTAAAGTTTGAAAAATCAACTTTAAAGTTGGAAATTCCAAGATTAAGGTTGTAAAAATCAACTTTAAAGTTGGGAATTAAAACTTTAAACTTGGAAATTCCAAGATTAACGTTGGAAAAATCAACTTTAAAATTGGAAATTCCAACTGTAAAGTTTGCATTTCCAACATCAAAGTTGGAAATTCCAATATTAAAGTTGGAAAATCAACTTTAAAGTTGGAATTTCCAACTTTAAAGTTAGAATTTTAAAGAAAAAAAAATTACAATGTGGCACTAATACGCTTCCGTAGATTTAGGTTTCATTAGCTAAGCTTTTAAAAAAAATTTTCGAAATGTGCCTTACATTAGAAAAAATATAAAACATCGATCAATTTTTTACAGAGTTTTATAGGTAATTTCTATTATTTTCATGTTTCATCTGCAAAGTTTTAAATTAATTTCTCCGAGGTGTGATTTGCTGAAAGTAGCGTTTGCTTTAAAGATACCTGCAGTTTTAAATCGTTATTATAACGATGGACACAACATCAGAAACAACCATACCATCTCTAGTTTACATACCATACCAATATACCATCATCAATATATCTAAATGTCGAACTGTAGGCCACAGCAAAAGCTTTATTGTTTTCTTGCACAAGCTTTTGAATGAATTCTGCTTCATAAAAATAAAGCATTAGTCAGCCAATAGATGAGCGCAAGTTGTACCCATGGGAATTCCGACTGATTGTTGGAAGACCTGGCCTCCAAAAACTACATAGATATTATCTATCAGAATACATACGTATCATCAAAACTCAATTAGTTAAAGTATCGGGCTTTTAAACCGCGGTCCCGAGTTCAATACGCCATAGGCTTTTCTCATATTTACTGAATTGAATTTCAGAAAATCATATTTCCCCCCAAAATTGCTTATATTTCGCCTAATTGACATATACGTCTTATGCATCACATTACAGGTATCTTTGATAATCTAGGATTTAAGAAACTTTTTATAAATATATATATATATATATATATATATATATATATATATATATATATATATATATATATATATATATATCATATATAAATATTGCCGTCTTTGGCCGCCGCTTCGCCTACTCATCTCAATTTTTCTTATCATTTAACACAGAAACCGTGTTCCGTAGGTTCTTTTAAAATATTTAGAGTAGTGGCCCTTTGGAATTATTTTTAAATAAGAGTAGTTGCCCTTTGAATTGACGTCGAATTGTTGTGTCTGGAGCAGAACAAAATGGCAGCGTCGAGATTTGCTCAAATCTGTGCAGAGGGAAGGGGGAAAACGTTTGAATAGCAACAAACTATTGTAAGTAAACATGGGTGAAGCGAAGATTTTCAAAGTATTTAAAAGGTGAGATTGATAATTTTGAAGAGTTTAAATGAGTTAAATTGAACGAAATGTTAGGCAACTTGTACATGGGTGTGCGTAGATCATCACTTTTTGTGAATAAATGTGTCACTTGATAGTCCTCGGGAAAACAAAACACTTATTAGATTTGGCTTCGCCTCGCCATCTATGAGATTGATCAAACCGATATATTTCTGTAGTGAGTCAGTAACAAACCTAATGAGTAATAATATTATATAATACAATATCATTTCACATCAAAAAAGATTATATGATACCATATTTTTATATGATACAATATCATATGATACAACAATATGATATAATACTGTAACAATATCATATCATATAGTAAAATATAAGATATCATATGATTTTATACGAAAAATGATTCAATATCATATTGTATTATAAAATATTATTCAATATCATATGATACAATATCATATATATGCTAAAAGTTATAATAATTGTTTAAGTCTGACTACGTATGAACAAAATTTACTTCATTTTGTAACCAGCTCCAAGACCTTTGTTCTAAAATTTCAAACCTGCCTATGCATCTAGATAATTAAGATCACTCTCAGTATCTGAAGCTACCTCTGTGATTCATTAACATAGTTAAATCAACCATGCAAGTTTGAATAAGCTCTATTATTTACATAAACATGTGACCAGCTCCAAAAACCTTAACCTCCTCCAGCATCCGAAACCTATGGCTCAGATTCAGCATCCAAACCTGTGGAGTGCATCAGTACAATGTATCACCAAATGCATCATCTATGCAAAATTTGGTAAAGATTGAACCAATAATAACTAAGGTCTATCAAAGGGCACCTGCCCCAAAAACTTTAACCTGCTCCAAACACTTTAACCTCCTCCAGCATCTGAAATTCATTGCCCAGATTCAGCATCCAAGTATTTTAGGTCCATAAGTAGGTCCAGGTGCATCAAGCATGCAAGTTTGGTGGCGATAGGACAAGTAATAACTAAGATACAGGACCTGCACCAAAACCGTTAACCAGGTCCGGACGCTGACGCCGACGCCAAGGGTATAGCATAGGCTTCCCCTGATTTCGTCTCGGTGAGCTAAAAGTTAAATTGAATAATTGTTCATAGATCGGCAACATCATTTGTTAAACAGCTTTAATGTAAGATAAGATAACAACACGACAATTTTATCATAGACGTATGATTGACATATTCCATATGTAAACTACATATACTATAAATTTCTAGTATTTCAAATCACAATACTTGTATGTTCAAAAACATAACAAGGGTCTGTTGTTTATGGTCTGTAGTATATTAATTTACCTTATCTTCAGAGTTGTTTCGATTAGTTCAAGGCTTGATATCAAAAGCCTACAAAATGAATTACAATGAACAAGCTATCGATTGCAGCTTTCATTAGCCTTACCTGAAATAAGTCTTCGCATTGAACCATTTTATATTGTTAAAATGCAAGGTATATTTATTCAGCTTTTGTTTATTTTTACATTGAAACAACTCATCCAAAAACGACTTAAATATATCAATATTTTCTATAATATTTTAATGTATAGTAGTGGAAAATAAAATTATCATTTTTAAATTTACAGATGCAGCTTCAATGTGGAATTTGGATATTTTTTTCATTCAGGCTTTATGAAGGTAAGTAAAGTTGTAAAAAGGGGTTTTAAATGAATTTAATAAATCTTAAACAGGCAAATAGACAGATACTATTAGATTACTACTAGATTAAATAATCTCATTTTTCGAAAAGTAATATGACTGATGTTTAGCAAGCATTCTGTGTACAGGTCATGGCACATAAAATGAATTCATCTGAAAGTTTGATTGAGGTTACCATTAAGTTAATTTTAAAATAATTTTTACATTGTGATTTCATTTCAATTGAATTCAATTCTTTCGCATAACATTATATGAAACGAAGTCCGATTTAACAAGTCATTTTGTCGTGTGGTTTAATTTTTAATCGATATATATATATATATATATATATATTGTATATATATATATATATATATATATATATATTTGTTATATTCAGTAGTATATTCTATGAATTCTATGAATATTCTAGTATAATAATTTTTACATTGTGATTTCATTTCAATTGAATTCAATTCTTTCGCATAACATTATATGAAACGAAGTCCGATTTAACAAGTCATTTTGTCGTGTGGTTTTATTTTTAATCGATATATATATATATATATATATATATATATATATATATATATATATATATATATATATATATATATATATATATATATATATTTGTTATATTCAGTAGTATATTCTCACTATATAACTCTATATAGACGTACAGTCAATAATTGTAATATTAGCTGATCCGAAAAATATTGACCGGTCAATATTTTTTGAATATTTATAATATATTTCAATATTTTTGGAATATTGACCGGCTAGGATTAATATCTAGAGAAAATTCCCTCTATTTCAATTAATTGCTTCTGATTCGTGGATTCGTAAACGGTGACGTAAATAAGTCTTCGCGACTCCAAAACAAGATGACGTCATAATAGGCAATCAGTCAAGGCAAGTAAACAACGGACGCGCAATGCGACGGTTTGCTATCATGACGGATATAAGGATTTACGAATTACTTTGAAGTAAAATAGGTAGAACATCTGTAACTTAATTCCTACGGGCGCCGGAATATCACCAGTGACCGTTTGATGCCGACGATATTTTGGAAATGAACCTTGCGCAAAATTTAATTCGTGAATTCTATGTTGAGCTGAGAAAATTACTGCGATCTGTTTTCAAATCCTTTCTTGAATTTTGGTTTGTTTCTTCATATAACAAAACAAATATTGACTATGTTTTCGGGCAACATTGATTATATGAGCCCCCTTGGGACGAATATATAACCTTGATTTTCATTTTCATAAATATTTTTTTTTCAAAAAGATTATAAAGTTGATTAGGCCGTCCTTTACATGTATTTCCAGATAATTGTATTGTGCATCAATTGATGACACATTTTTGCTTTATAATATCTTGTTCGCAGCTAAAACAATGTTTCCGGTTTCTATTAAAAAATACAAAAATAAATCATATGAAATAATTGGAAGCCGATATCGGGGTCATTTTTATTTAATCATTTTTCATCATTCTTTATCAATCTATCAAATAAAGCATTGTTGTGTTGAGCCACCTTAATTAGCTTTATTTGCTGTTTGTTAATGTCCTTTTACAAACCATATTTTGTGATGCAGCTATTTATGCAAATTATTGTGATCTATACCTAAAAATATGGCCCTGCTCTTCGAGCGCCCTATTGTAATTAGTTTGTCCGTCTGTCTATTTGTCAAACATTCTTGTCCAAAGCATATTTCCTCTCTTTTTCACCCAATTTCTTAGCTTTATCTTTTAAGTTAAGAGTGAACAGTACCCCATGACCACGTCTGAAGACCGAAGCACACCTAAATAAAGTCCTATTCGTACCATATTTCCTTTCTGTTTGGTCCAATATAGCTCATACTTATCCAAAAGAGCTTAGTGGGGCAAAGCGTGCGCAGTGACATCGAATAAAGTTACTATGTTCAATGTTCAGGTCATAGCGCAATCTTCTGCGAAAATTATGTTCAGAAAATGCCTAGTACTTTCTCTCCCCTTGGACCTACATGTTTGTGTGCTTGTTGGTAGTGGGTGTGCGCTGAAACATTCTTTAAACATGCATTTTACATTCTACTCAGGCACCACAGATACATGTCCATGTGAGTTGAATAGGAATCAGTGATATATTATGGGCGTATTTCTTTTATAAATCGGAGCTGGTGTTTTTTATTATAGCATTGAATGATTTATTTTTGACGTCGTCGTGTCAATAACTGCCGTCAGGTGAGCAGACAAATTGAATAACGTGGGGGGAAAACGATCGTTAACTTATTTCTACAAGGCAGTTTATTTAAAATTCAGTATGCAGGTAAAGTAATGATAAATGAACTGTTCTGGTTTTTAACTCATGCTTCGCTTTCAAATTCGCTTTTGATTAAAACGAAATCAAAGGATTGAACCATTTGCCGTACCGTTACTCTGTAATATTTTCAATGCGTGCAGCTGTAAATATTTATAAGCAAGAGTGGAAACATCCACAATAAAAGCAATATCATAGTGACACTGAATTTTTAATTAAAACATGTCGGCATGCAGAAGAAATACTATAGTAAATGCATACACGACGGGCTTTGTTTGCCTTCATTGCATATATTATCGAAAATCATTTAATTATTTTATATTAATTGCATACTTCATTTTTCATGCAAAATCAATGTTGGAAATATTGTGTGTAATTGCGAATATAGTAATGTGAAAAAGCAAGTGACATTTCCTAGAGAGTAAATCTCCAATTTATGGTCATTTAATTCAGTTAAATAAAGGATTTCATCAACTGCAGTTTTAATTAGATTTGCCCTCTGCATAGTGGTCCAGGACTAAACTGCAGATTTTCAAGGACAATGCATTCATTTTGAAAACTTTACGTTGTACTATTTTAAAACAAGACAAAACAAGAAAAAACTAACACAATGTTAAAAGGACGGCTGCAAATCATTTATTTTTTTTTAATAAAAAAGATCGAGTTTTTATAGTACATAAAAATCAACTCGCAGTCAAATGGATGCAGTTGTGTACATCAGCACATTGTTTTTGTAATTGATTTTTGTGTTTTGTTGTGTTTATATTTTATTCAAGGTTCGTTTTATCACATTTAAATGTTACAATTGTTATTTTGCTTTATTCTAGCTTGCACATACATTGATCATGGAAGTTACAAGAAGGGGTCGAGTTCTAATCTGCTATACAGTAGTAATGGAACGCTAGAATTCTGCAAAACGGAATGTTCATCGAATCCGTTGTGTGAAGGTTTCGGGAGGCTGTCGGGGAGTTGTTATTTCTCAAACTCTTCTGTCCCAATGACAACAACGTGTTCTGGCTGCTCTTTCTACACTAAAGACAACTGTGGTTCGTTTCAAATATTGATCTAAATATTTTTCAGGATTATTACTTGTATTGAATATCCTCAATGTAAATGCAATGACATGTAGAAACGTTTGGACACAATGATCTCTTTGCATGCAAGATTCTTGACTATTATGATTCTTTTGTGAAAGACGGTATGAGATGCCAGATTATAAAGGAAAGTTTTTATTAGTTAGCTTCCGATGCAGACATTTTAATCATGCTAGGGCGAATAATTAATCATCTCTGTTTTCTGTGCATGATTTAAACAAGTTACTCCAAATACGTGTGCTATTAAAGTCAAATGTGTAAATTGTTACTAAAACGATCAGTATTTCAACAGAAAAAAAGAACACAAGGTGTATATTAGTTATATTGGAAAAAAAGTCAAACTTAGAATGGATTTTTATTCTAAGATTTTTACAAGTTATTTCCTTTAATTATGTTTCATTAGCAAAGCTTTTAATTTTTATTTCTTAGAAGTGTGCCATTATATTAGAAACTAGATGTGTCGTCACGCCACGAATGCCCCCCGCAGGCGACCAAAATTTCAAATGCCAAATTTAGTATAACATTTTTTTGATTGCAATAGAAGTTATAAATCCCTGAAAATAACTCATTTTTTTAAGATCAGGGGGCATAACCAAGTTCAAACTTGGCCTGTATTTTCTAATAAATTAACCTTATATCAAATAAATATCAACTTTACATATGCATCACTTCAAAAGTTAGAGAGCGGAACTAAGAATTTTCCAGTTTTTCCTAAGTTCAAGACGCATAACTTTATTAAAAATCATCTTACCATAATTAAATTCGAACTTGATCTGTATTTTCTTGTAGATAACCTTCATATGAAATATCAGTTATATATGGTCATCCCTTCAAAAGTTAGAGAGCGGATACTGAGAATTTCTAATTTTTTTCAAAGTTCAAGAGGCATAACTCTGTCAAATATGATCAAGCTAAAGCCAAATTCGAACTCAACCTGTATATTCCTATGACACATCCAAATATCAAATTTGAGTTTAATGTGTGCAACGGTTATTGAAATAATGATCGTAAAGTGAATTTTTTTCTAAGTTCAAGAGGCATAACTCTGTCAAAAATCATCGAACCGGAACCAAATTAGAACTCAACCTGTATATTTATAAGACACATCTATTTATAAAATTTGAGTTAAATATGTGTAACGGTTGTTGGGATAATGATTGGAAAGTGAATTTCCCATTTTTTTAAGTTCAAGAGGCATAAATCTGTCAAAAATCATCGGACCAGAACCAAATTCGAACTTAACCTGTATATTTATAAGACACATCCACATATTAAATTTGAGTTGAATGTGTGCAAGGGTTGTTGAGATAATGATCAGAAAGTGAATGATGACGGAATGACAGAAGGGCGGAAGGATGGAATGGGGTAACACTATATGCCCCGGCCATTTTATGACGGGGGCATAAAAATGTCAAAAGTTGGTCTATTTTTTAAGGTTTTTACAGGTTATTTCTTTTAATTTATGTTTCATTAGGAAAGTTTTTAATTTATTAAAATCTTTAAAAGCGTTTACTTTAAAGATAATTTTAAATCATTCTTATAACGACAGACACAACAACAGAAACAACCATGCCATCTACAGTTTCAACCAACCTATATACCACCCTGCAAACAGCAACAACCACAACCATCATACAGAAAGGGACGGGACAGCCGCTTTGTCTTTGCCCATGTAGAGAAAACGGAACCATCACAACAGCGACGCTGGCACCACACGAAAGTCTTATCATTGACAGGAAGGGGTTGTCGTCCTACAGGAACTCAAGGATTTGTACTGCTGATAACAGACCTACCGCTGTAGCTCTCGGCTCCCTTGGAATCGGAATTATTGTATTGTTTTCCTTGCTTATTGTGCTCCCGGACGCCGTAAGGCTCATTCGGTTTGTTGTGAACAAATGTTGATTATTTAAAATAAAGTGATATCTATGAAATTAAGTTGTCTATCATTTTATAAAGCAATTTAGTTATGATGCAATTATTCATGAATTACATGTACACATAACATATATTATTACCGTCTATCTAGAAAGAATGATTGACTCGATGTCCCTTAAAAAGGAAAGTAATGAGTTGACTATAAACTCATACATAAAATGGATTTCGCTGAAAAACAAGGACTTTGAAATATATTGCTTCTATTTTGAAACGTCAATATTTAATTTTTAGCATAACTATATAATTGAAAAATAGAAGCACCATCTTGATATAAATAATTGGTTAGCATTCATTAATTATTGCATGTTACCGTGAAAATTTATTTTGAGTAAAAAAAAGGTCATTCATCTATCACAGTTATCCTAAATGGGTTGGTTTTCTCTACATATCGGAGAATACATTTTCACTAAAAAAAATATCATATAAAAGTTGATTAAGTCAACATAGAAATTTCACCCATTCAGGTAATGGTGTGCTTGGTATTTATGCAAATGTGATTTGAAGCATGTCGTACAAATGTAGCATTTCAATCCCTCTCAGTATCATTTTCCACAAATTAAGAGGTGTAAACACTACGCCTGAGATGACAATTGAAAGATGGTGATATTTATTTTATTAAAGTTTTGTTTTTATACCTCTTTAATACCTTTTAAGTGTTACGGAAGATTCTATTGAATTACGTCAAAGTCGCCATTGGTTTTTTTTTTTTCGAACAGCAGTGACATAGGTCATTATCCTTATACATGAAAATAAGTCAAATCTTAAAAACATTGGAAAAAGTATCTTATTAATAAACCAAATCGTTATAACTTTGTGAAAATTGTCTTGGGTTTTCATTTAATCAATAATTTTCAAAAAGAAATTCGAACTTTTATAAAAAGAATTGATAACAATTGGAAATGCACATTGATTAACAGTTTTGCAAGCAAAGAATAGAGTATTATTAAAATCGGTTTTTTGATGTTGTTCAAATGTGTCTTTATTCTTTCCAGAATTCTGAAGAGCACTTAGTGTCATATACATCAGTCCGAGGGCGTTAGTTAAGATTAAAACAGTCGATTTTGCAAATATTTAGAATTCTCAGAAACGGAAGTAGATAAAAAATAGACATTTAAGGACATAAAAGAGAATAGTCGTTTATTCTTTTTAGTATGACAATGGATCTTTATTAAAGAAAGATTTTGTTCTCAGGTAATCTCAAAATGTTTCGTGCATGATAGAAAAAAAAATCCATCAGAGTTAGACGTATGAAAAGCGCGAGATATATTAAACTTTACCAGGTGTTGAGCAAGACTTATTCGTAAACACACCATTTGTGTGAAATATTTTGTAAATATTTATTGCTTAAACTTGTACATTTACCAGATATAAATCTTTATCTCAAAATGAATTTTTTTCTGTCTTAATTGTAAGAAGCCACATGAGCAAATGTGACCGAAAATGTCAATACTCTGAGAAAAGGGGGTGTTATTAGTATCTACATGTACATGTACTTCATAAAAATTATGGGTACTATGTTTTGTGCGTTTATACCAATGGATCTGAACAGAATTGTATTTTTTGTTTTAATTATTATTAAAATTGTTCCAAACTTACATGAAATTTTTCAAATCAGAACTATTTTTTTCTGTTTGCGTTATCGGCAAAAAATAAGTCTTAAAAATTCAGAATTGGAGCCGAAATAAATATGAACTTTGTAATCGCCGAGACCTGAGCTTTCTGCTAGAGTATAGTAAATGGAGTGGATCCACATCTTACGGTTTTGAAGAAGAGTACAAGTTTTAAAAAGAATGTTTATAGAACACACGAAGACTAGGAAAATAGCTAGAACAGCGCAACAGCGGTGTCTTTAGATGCATCAAATGATAAGCTTTGGATTCTCAGCTTGGGTTTAGGCTGGTTAGAGTCATGACATAGAACAAAAAGATTTTTTTTAATTTAAAATATTAGTGAAATATACATTCAAAACATGAAATCAATCTCTGCACATTTCTAAGATAATATATGCATTGGTAACGTAAGATGCTTGACAACTGTACAAACTACAAGAAACCACCAGGTTACAGAAACCGTTTTAGTAGCAGTACCTTCTTCGGCGCTCAGCCAAGCATTCATTCATTTGAAAAAAAACTCATCCATTCAGATAGAATAATTGTGTTGCAAGATAACTTGTTTTGTGCAGGAGCACTGTGGGTTAAAGTTTCGTAGAAATCGGAAGACGTTTCCCGGACTGATGTAGTAAATCTTCTGACAAACATACAAACTGAGATAAAAACAACATCGCATTTGAATTTTGATGTACTGACAGCTCTTCTACTGATGAGGATTTGATACAAAAATCTCACTGGATTATGAACAGTTAGCAGACCTTCTTTATTTGCAGTGAGTGCAAGGTACAGAGTCAAGATTGTTATGGCCATGTCTAGGTTGTTGGTTTTTTTTTTCTCGTTTTTTACAAAACTATACACATGCTTTCCAAACACAATCTTTTCATCAATATTTTTGCAAGGTTATAAATTTTCCAGATTCAAAGAATAGCATTATCTGTCTGCTTTAATGGAGACGTTTGTTCTAACTTGTGTTAATTTTAAACGTCTACGTAATATAAGAATGACGGAACTTCATTTCGGCCACATTGGTATTGTTATATGTAAGATGAAGGTTGTAGCTAGTAGCTTTGAATGGTGACCTAAGCTTGACGGAGCAACCGATATGAAATCAGCAAGATTTGTTTTGAATAAAGATGCGCGCAGAAAAAAAACTTCCGCTGCACCAGTGCATCCGACAAATTTCCCACCAAAGGCATGTCATTGGTTACACATTGAGATCGCTGAACCGTTCCAGAATGCCATGTTTCTCATTGAAGAATTCCACCAATTCATAGAATTTATTACTATTCGACATGTAACTTCCTCACCATTCCATCCACGAACGAATAGTCAAGCCGAGAGGTTTGTTTAGTCGTTTAAGAAAGCGATGAAATCCGCATCAAGAGATTCTTCATGCATCAAAAAGAAAATTAACTCATTTCTTTGTAAATACAGAGTCAACCCCACAAGGAACCAGAAATGAATCTCTGGTGACCCAATAAACACACGTGATAACCGTGGTCACGTAGACAAGTTGGCAAATGGAAGAATTCATTCACAAACTGTACCCCTGTCGTACAAGGTGGACATTATAATGGAACACTATGAAGAAGGCAGGTTGACCAGATAATTGTTGCTGATATTCCGTTGATGTTACGCCGAAATCCACCGCGAACCCGAAACAACCGGCTAAACTTGTGATTTTATTTTTAAACAGGCGTGGAAATGTTAATTTACCAAGATTAACCAATGTGAAACGTTCGTTATTTCTGTAGCAATTGTAATAACTATTTGGTGCACTTGCAGTTTTCATTTTAATGTGTTGAGATGGTAAATCTTTAACCAGTTAGCCTGTCAGGGTGTTTTGTATTTGATCATGTTTATATTATTCCGGGATTTGTTAATCCGCATCAGTGACCTGGAATTTACTAATATTGGTTCTTTATGATACATTCATTAAAATGCTGTAAACACTATACAAATATTGACTGGGGTTGAGGGCAACATTGATTATATTAGCCCCCGAGGGACGAAATATTGCCCGACGCGAAGCAAAAAAAAAACCTTGCGTAAAATTTAATTCGTGAATTCTATGTTGAGCTGAGAAAATTACTGCGATCTGTTTTCAATTCCTTTCTTGAATTTTGGTTTGTTTCTTCATATAACAAAACAAATGTTGACTGTATTTTCGGGCAACATTGATTATATGAACCCCCTTGAGACGAACATATATTTCCCTCCGCTTTGCGTCGGGCAATATTTCGTCCCTCGGGGGCTCATATAATCAATGTTGCCCTCAACCCCAGTCAACATTTGTATAATATTATAATACGTACTTCCTAAATTAATAGAAGTGTTTAAAAGATTTCTTGGGTTTGAGATTGGTTGGTTATCCTTTGAAACAGAACCGGTGGTAAAATTAGTGTTTGTTATACATTTGATAGCGAGCCTTCTTCGTCGTTAGCAGCTTTCTATTCCTTACCAAACCACTGTAGAAAACCCTGATTACGAATATCTCATTGTAAAACAATTGAAACAATATTTAATTGCTGGGTCATAGTTTGTCAAGCAGTCGAAGGTATCACTGATTCTGTTCATGAACGTTAAATGTACAAATAAGATCGGCACTTGAAGTGCCAATAAATCATAAGGGTTCTTCATCGTGCCATATCCAAATTAGGGTATTCTGGTTTTCTTACCTCGACAGAAAAAGCCGATTTGCTATATCCGGGATTTAAGTAAAGAGTTTCCTAAGTACTGTTCAAATTCTTCAAAGCTTTTGTTTTTCTGTTCCTCGAATGACAAATTACCAAACGTGTGTATTAAGCAGAATAATTATTCCACTTAATGTACATGTACTTCATTGAGTTTTGTAGGGTTATGAGTGTGTAGGTACATCATTAAACATGAATCAGATCACCTGATCCAAATATTCAAGTGAGCTTTAAAATAATTGTGATCTTGATTTTAGGTTTTTAAAAAGAAATTTTCTCATAGGAAGGGCCACAGGCCTTACCTTGCGGGAAGATATTACAGAAAAATAAGGAACGAAAATAGTATGACTGGTACAAAATTAATTTCGAAAACCCAATAGCCAACCTAATTATCCAAAGTATAACATTAGCTATATACCTGATATGTGCTAGATTTAAATTTATTCAAATCATATAATTAAGCATTTATACACGACTTTCAAGTTAAAATGCCGTCACTCTCTTGGGTCAGCTTTGGGAGAAAGGTGGCTTTTGAATTTTTGACTTCTTCTTTAAAACTATTTTTACCAAACTTTGCACCTAATGTGTGGAGAGCGTTTATGAATTTATGCACAGGGTAATTGACACAATCTGTGCAAATCGTTTATATAGCGTAATAGGAGAGAAGGGACATAAAGCTCCGCCATTAATTTCTCGGTCTTAAACTTTTGCTCAGTCTGATTAAAACCAGATCCTTCTTCTTACGCTCGGCATGGTATAAGGTATGGACCTTTACGTCTGGCTAATCAGGAAAGGGCTTTCACTGCTTAAGAACATCCAAAGGAACTCTTCAAAAGGAGATAGAAAAACTAATTAATGCTTGTTTTCTTTGTTGTCTGATGTCAGGCATTGCCTTATCCGAAACAGTGCAGACAATGGGAGCAAGCAATATCAAGATTGTTCATAAAAAAGATTAACCAATGCATGTTTAATGTGTCAGCATTTACATTCACAATTGATGAACATTTATATGGGATGTAATAAGCAACAGTGAGCAAGAGTTTTCAAGTAAAAGGGCTGTTCACCAAGCACGTATGTAATCCTGATTTAAAAGTAGATTAACCATTTTTGAAGGTGGAATTGGGGGGGGGGGGGGGGGGTCATCGCAACAAGTTGTTACATATTGTCTATTACAGTACAAAGTAAATAATAATTGGTGTTTGATTATCACCATTACCAAAGAATCATCAGTTTGGATTAAAACAAAGACATATTCATATATCTTGGAATATTTACTGGAGGAACTAAATCGCCGAAGCGGGGTGTGACCCGATTTTCGATCAACTGGGCGATTTCATTCATCTTGAAAAGGGTACATAACTCGCGTGTCTTATTAAATGTACATTAAACAATTAATAGTCAATTGTGTGTGTTAATTCGATAGATTTCTTCCAAAACATTTGATCCAAAGTATAATATATGTAGTTGTTACAAAACAAATGTCAAGAAATTCATTTGACCCCCTCCCCATGGATCTATGCCAGTGGATGAGTTCATTCAAACCATCTCAGCCGTTGCGCGAATGGTAAAGTAGGACTTCGCGCCATAATATGTCTCATTCATATTTTTTGCACGCCAATTAGTGGACGAGTCAAAATTGGGATCATGAGAATACTCTAGAGCACACTTTAGAGTGCCCACCGTCCCCCAACACCTTTTTATTGGCAACAGACTTTTTTTAACTTTACATTTAAAAAATGGAAATATCATGGATTTGCCCTCTCCGCTTTTGTCAGGGCATGTAATAAATGAAACTAAAAACAAGGAATTCTAATTGAATTGAATTGAATTGAAGTTACAATTAGGATTTTATTTCATGATTTTTTTAAAATTCCTTGTCAAGATGTTTTGGATGAAGCTGCTTTGAAAATTAATGCTACATGCTTGAATATCCTTTCCTATTTCCTATGGGTGGAAATAAAAAAAAAAAGTTTTGATTTTGTATCTTAGTATAATACATTCAATTTTAAAATTTGACTGTTTTATCTTCCGCTTTCAAGCTTACAGGAATTATTTGATACATGTACATTCCTAAAATATTTTTTAATTAATGAAATAATTTAAAATAAATTTCAAGTGATATACATGTACATGCTCTAGTTCGAAGAAAAGACTGAAATTTCTTCTTAATTTGCACGTTCCGTTTATGAATTTATGATCAGCAGCGAAAATTAAAATTCATTTCTTATAAGATAACCTAATTGATACATGCATGCTTCCATTGAATTATTTTGTTTAGTCAGGCAAGCTTTTGGGAAAGCTATTACTTGTTATCTCTAGTGTTGAAGAGTTACGTCTCTTAAAACCCCCCAGATAAAAGCATGTCTGTGATTGGTTGGAATATTTTAGATTGTGCAATGTATGTGACTGTAGAGGTCGTGTGAAGCTGACCGCTTATCGATACCTGTCGCACATTGATGAGTGTTAGGAGTAGAGGGTGGTTTTAATCAGACCTTTGCTATAATCCACGATATGAAATAGCAGTCAGCAAGTCAGCGCAACTTTCTTTCCTCTTATTCTTTCTGCAGAAGCTACTGACTTGACAAGAAAGGACTTCCCCATCCATGCTTGCCCTTGAATAAAAACAATCGTGACCCTTTCAAACATGCTCCAATGCAAGTTGCCTTACCTCCTTGTTTTCCCGTATTTTTCAACAACCAATCAGATGGCTGCATGCTTTATTAAATATTTCGGTCTCACTTTCACCGAACTCATGGTGACGATTTTTGTCAAATTTAATATTTCTATTTTTATTAATTAAAATGCTTTGGTTAACATGCATTTCTAATGATCACCCAAAAATTTAGTCTTATTCTTCTTCCAAATTTTGTCCGGGCCGTAACTAAAATACCCTTTAATTTGACATTAAGACTTCAAACTTTGAACACAGATAGATGATGCTGGGAAGGAGCATGCCACCAACATTTTTATCTTGTATTTCACAGTCAATCATTTTCTGAACATAAAGACTTTAAACTTGTATCGATGATATATAACCTAACTGAACACTACCAAATTAAAATGTTTGACCTTGACCTAATATTTTTAGGTCAAATTAGAAATAAAATCTCTCTCGGTCATCACTGAATATACTTTGACAGAGGACTGGACTGCTAACTTGAAACAAAGAACAACGATTATCATAATACACTGAGATGTACTAGTGTTAATATTTTAACCTTGATCTTTTCTTAATTCATGGTCAAATTAATAAAAAAAAAAAACATCCAAATATTTCCAGACCTCAACTTTGAAATCCATTGACTGATAGACCTCATATTTGAAATATTGATAGATGATTTAGAAAGTAAGTGACCCATACCCAACGTTTTGACCTTGCCCTATTTGGTATCTAAAGTCAATCAATGAATGAAAAGAAATGTCTACACTATTACTTAGGATTGCTTTATCAAACAACCTTCACAATTATACATAGATAGATGGTATTAAGCGTACATAAATCCTACCTTAATTTTTACCTTGACCTAGTTTGTTTTTTAACGTCAAGCAGTCTCTGAAAATATTATCCGTGTCTTTAAATAAGATTCTCTAATCATACAAACTTAAAACTTGTATCATAAATAGATGGTATATAACCTAGCTGAACCCTACCAAACTCTTTGAGCTTGACCTATTAATTTAATCTCAAATAAGAAAAAAATCTTAGCTTAGACATCTCAGTGTGTCATTAGTTTACAAATGTTCAAATGTTCAAAAACTTTTCGCTATTACGTCGGCTTTTGAAATGCAGGAAATGCTTTAAACAGGAAAGCTGTCGTCTCAACGTCTGTAACATCCTAAGTTTGGCCAAGAAATGTCTGATACTAGTAGTTTCAAAGAAGGTGTTAGTCATGACAATTTAAAAGTTAGAGGAATAGCATGTAGGACCGGTGATATCATTAGATCAGAAACTCAGATTAGATTTTTAAATGAAACAATTTAAACATGTTATAATCGGTGATTAAGAACTTAACCCACTTTTTAATCCAATCAGCAGCCGCTACGTGTAAATATTCTTGTAAGTGAAACTTTTACTTACACGTTAATTTCATGAATTTTCTATGTAAAAGTGGGCATTATGTATTACGCAAAATTTTAGCGATTAAAACGGGATAGAAAGAACGAGGCGACCTAGTCCCTAAATCTTCTTAAGAGCTAAAAAAAAATTTACTTTGAAATATGTAAAAGATCTAACTTCCTTAGAAAGTAACCAATTATTTCAATGGTCGATCAAAATATCTAGATCTGCGCCAAAAACGTTTTTTTCAACTTGTTTTGGGTATCAGTTACTGTAGATCATATCATGGACATTTAAGCAATTAAAACGTGCTTAACTTCTTTGCTCCATTCACGCCTTCTTAATCGCAACATTTTTAATAATAAGCTTACTGATTTTATAAACTGCACGTTTTCTGAAGAAAAAAATTATTCATTCAAAATCGTTGTAATATTAATAAACTTTGTAATAAGACCTATCCAGTAAACCAAAATTTACAGTACAACACAATCGTAAATAAAATTTATCGATTGTTGTTCTTTTATTAGGAAAACGTATTCGGATGACGCGAGAAGGCAAAGAAAAAGACAGCAAGACAGACGAAAAATATATTTTAAAAAAAACCAAAAACCAGAAAGTTCCCCACCATTACCTTTATTCCATTATAAGCGGCAGTAAAATGACACGAGATTTTCCAATAAATATAATAAATATATATAATCTTTTGGCACATAAGATGAGAAAATCATAATTAAAGTACATGTATATAAACTTTGTATAAAAAATATTTTGTAAAAAATACATTTGTATTATTAAACAATACATTTAAGAGAGCACATGGCATCAAAAATAAATACATGTAAAAAAAAAAAATACATACACAATATACATGTATATTGCAGTTGTCAAATCCAATATTGCACCATTAGACCTAAAGTGGTCGAGATCAGCTAACGTAACTCCTCTCGTTAATGAAACATCATTAGTCCAATCTAAAAGGATTACCCCTTGGTTGATGACGTACTTCCGTGCATCCCACCGAAATGGGTTCGATCACCTCAACAACCTCTGTACAACTGCTTCTTCGGAGAACCGTCACATAGCGATACACTTCTCGGCAAGTCGCGCGTGCGCAGTTAGGTCTATGTACGCTACATCTGCATGCACACTTGGCTTCCATTAACTCACGAGGAACACGATTCTCGTCGATATTTTTCCGATAGTACCACGGACATGATGCCGATTCGGCCAGAGTTATATGGTAGTTGTTTCTAGAAGACGAGCTCAATTCTTCACATGTTGTTTTCTCGGAATGGTTGACGTACTGAATGTTTATAAAATTTGCGTCAATTGAGTACAGTGTTCCAACTCCGGGTCGGATTCCATGCGTATTTGGCAAAATATATCTGCTTTCTTGGTAAATGTCTTTTTCATTCTTTGAATACGCTAGAGATAATGGCTGGTTACATCTTATTACCATGGCCATTATTGGAGAAAGGTAATTCATTGTCTGAAAAAGAATATATGTGAACTCGTCATTCCATGTAAAAATAATGAATTTACATTATTAAACTCACGATAATGTACAATAACTGAAACAGCCTTCTAACAGTATATCAAGCTTATTAACAAGACCTTAAATTTTCGATATGACAGCCTATCTATTTTTTTTATTGACGCTGGTCTTAAAAGCAATATGCACTGATTACGAAGGTACAGCTAAATGTCAGATAAATGTTGACAAGAACATCAAATATCATTGTCTTATTAAAACGGCTCTACAGTGTATCGCATTTACAAAGGTTAAGAATCGAAAAAATGGAAACAGTCAATACAATATAAACTTAGTTTAAATAAACGATCATAAATAAATATAACGTACCATTAAAAAGAAAAGTTTGAGATTCATTGCTGAATATTTGCAATCCTTGGCAAGAGAGAAAAGTAATGATGTTAAACGTTACTGAATGATTTATACACAAAATCTTGAAAATTTCACATGGACTAAAAATAGAAAAAAAAAACAATTTATGAATGAAATGTTTCTATGTTTTTGTTGTTACATGCAGGAAGGCTTTGGATTAAATTTACTGTCCGGTGTTTCAGCTTGTTCTGGCCTAGCGTACGTTTTAAGGTTATTCCCGAAAATTTTTTACACCTTGTGTTATGAATGAAAAAAAGGGTTCGCAGGCATTTAAAAAATCCTTTTGTTGAGTAGATGTATTAAACGGAAAAGGATCGGTACATGGTTAAAAAATGTCTACTTCCTTCTTTGGCGGTAGTGATAATTGAAAAGACTTGAACTTTTACATTCTTAACACCTTGATGAATATGGATATATCAGTTCAATTTAATTTCACAATGAAAAGAACTCTCGACACCATCATTCTGTTCATATGATATAAAATGAGAATGGTTTCTATTATAAAGGACACTCTATACACTTAAAAAATTTTTGCAAACTTTGTGAAAAAATTAATTACTTACTGCATAAAAAGTGTATGTTTTGAGTATAATTTATATTTTATTTTCATTGGAGTACACGCCATTTTAATCGAAGAAAAAGAAGTACGAATAAATTGAAAATCGTCTTTTAATACAAAGCATTCAAATACAATTTTTAACTGCGTAGCTTTGGTTTAATTTTTTTTTTTCATAATACTTGATTTGATCATAAAATTTACATACACTGTAGATAATTAACATGTTTTTTTTTTCTATAACAACACATACACGTAACTACCCCCAAAATATCATGAGATCATTGTGCATTGCAGAAAAGTGTCCTTGAGGTTATATCATATCAGATACGCACATTGTATTATTGTTTTTCAAAAGAGTTTAAGGGAAGACCTCCATGTTTTTAAGATATCCGACAAGAAAAAAAACCCACAGAAAAAGAAGAAAATATTAAAATAAATCTTCATTTTCAAACCCCAATATCCAAAATTGCGGTAAGAGATCGTTTTTCAAAGCATGTATTATACATTTATATCACCTCTTATTACATATAAAATGCCTACCTGGAGAATTTGTGAGGGGCAGTGGGTAACACCATCTACCTTTTTCTGACAAAACGTGCCCAAAAATGACAAAAAATATCACCTTCAACATTCACTCATACGGTAAGATCGTATTGTGTAATATTAGTTTTTTATTGAAATGGCAATGTAAGAGGGTAAATATAAAAAAAAAATACGTATAAGTGAGGTGATTGCGTTCAAGATTGTTTTGGATGAGTTACAAGGCTAGCGCAATAAATATCAATGAAAATATTCAGGAAAAAAAACACCAAATGAAAATATATTTATTCATTATACTTATAGATACAAGCACAAACAAGAAGATGGCTAAAAAGACAGAAACCGTGTCTTAACTTGCAACAAATACTAGAGAACTTTAACTTTCAAAATTCGGATGTTATCCAGCTATCCATGGGTGGCCAGACTGCTAAAGAAAAATGCAAAAGATATGGTACAATATTAAAGAACAAATAGGTCATCCTTCAAATTTTTGTTTATAAAACTTTAAACATTTTAAAAGATACTTGATATATAATATTTTGACTGAAATATTGAGCGAATGCTAAAAAATAAATGATGAAAAAAACCGTAAGGTAATGATACCAAAACCCTACATTTTGTTTTAAAGATATAAATATCATTAAACATCTTGAATATGAATATAAGTTTGTACTAATATCGTTAAATATGGATTTTTATACTACAAATTGTGGGTAGGGTTGGGTAGGGGTGAGATGGGGACATTTTTTACTGTTTTATCCGTTCTACTACAAGCAAACTACTCTTGTTATTTGACCGTGTACTGTAACAATTACATTGTGTATATTTTTGCTCAAACCGTTATTCACTGCAGACGTTGCATTTGGCTTGATATATAATAGACATAATATAAAGAAGATATGAGACATGTAAATGGCCCACAAAGTCATGTGTATTATTAACTCAATAGTTTAGCACCGGTAAGCAAAGTTCGTCCGGAAAGAAGGGAACTTTAAACTTCTACGTAACTTTTATACTTCCGCAAAGTAGTGGTCTTTTCTTACAAATTATTTTATTCGAATACTGAATCTGGGTCAAGGGAGATTAAAGGCCAGAGAATACCTAGTTTGTTATTAGCTTTTCACACATCACGACCTTTCATATAAACATAAATGTCTTTACAACGCAAATACACATTGAGGTTTTTTTGTTTTTATTTCATTTTTATTTTTTTCAATTCACTACATACTTTTTGACAATTCGGCTTTGGTATAAATATTTTTTTTTTATTCAGTGATGAATAATTTTAATTGATGAAATAACTTATATGTTCAAAATGAAAAGAAACAATAAAAAATACAAAACCTGCTTGACAAAAATCATTTGGGAATTCATGATATTGTCGATACCCAATCAATTCAATACACGACTTTTGTCTGTTCTCCAGACTAACCCCAGTAGATTTAAATAAAATGGCTTCCTCCTGATTTAATACTTTTAAAGTTCAATATTAGAACATTTGTTAAATACCTATTTATCCAGTGAGAAAAGAGGTATCAATAAATTATATGCACGTTCTAAAAAGAGTCTTTCAAGAAGAACGAATGTACCCTACGGCCGTCTATGTATATTTTTCTTGCATAAACACTGAAAAAAAAAGATATTGATGAAGCGATGAACTTGAACGCTTGTAAAAGGCTTATCGTCACAGTGCGGATTTGAACACGTAGGAGGTTTTTCCAAATTGAAAATGCTGTGTTCATGTAGATCTCAAATCAAGACCCGTCATAACAGACCCACCCTTAAAATATAAACATGAATGTATGATCAATTATTTTGAAGCATCCAATCATTCTGGTTGTAGTAATATGCAAACCACAGGGTGCTTTTACATGTATCAACCTATCAAACTTCTTATTACCATTTACATTTATTTAAAGTGAGGTTATTCTAAAGTTAAGTATGAGAAATGTAATGTATTTCCGATAAACAAAAAAAAAAAACCCTACAGAATAATACCTATTTTGTTTATGATAATTAACAAAAGCAATTCCGGGGGGGGGGGGGGGGGGGCACATTGAAGCATGTATTTTAAAACATATTGCATACAGTGTCATCATGATCAAATAGTGTCTTATGTCTTATGACTTAATAAGATTGTTATTCTGAGTTCTTTTCCATGTCTTCACATTATTTCTTGTCTCCATGACAGTCAATTAAGCAGGGCCATACTAAATCATGAAAATAATTCTTACATTTACATTAGAATTTGTTTGTAAATGATACATATACATGTATGTGCATTATATGAATGTGTAATACCAAATGACTACTTAATAACTTTCATTTTATTTTTATACACCAACAAGTCACAATTAATATGGTTTTTTTTATTAACCCACTTGTGTCTAAGCATTGGATGCTCAATTTTGGATATCGTCGATTCTATAACATAAGAGGCTGTGAAGACAAATCATCATACCGCACTTCAGGTACAAAATGTATGATAATTTGTCTGAACAACCTGGTTATGTTATAGCACCGACGATATCCAAAATCAAGGACTCAAAGCTTATCTTTAACATTTTCAATGGTTATTTATTTGAAACGAGATGGAACAGCCATGAAACATGTTGTTTAGTGCGCTTCGATGGTAAAAAATGTAGTGCCGAAATCTTGAAGGGAAAACTTTTATTTCAGATGAGATTACTATCAAAAGTACATACGTGTATTAAAAGTTTTATTAAAATAAACAATGTTAAATGTTTTCAAAACGCGTGATAATTTACTTGTGTTCATACCCCGTGATCAGCTTTTACGTGTGTTATTGAGCAATGAAAGCCACAGATTTTCTCAAAGACTAGGGAAAATATACAGTGAATGTAAATATATCTTTATTTAGTCTTTACTACATGCACTTTATGTTATAAACATTTCTTTTTTCGTAAATGATTCCTTTTGCTATAAAAACAATCGAGTCTTTAAAATTAATTTCTTTATCATCTGTTGATCAATTTTAATAAAAGTCAAACTTTATATGTTTCTCATTATAAAAATACATAGCAAGTTTCGAATCAATTCACCTAATCATAGCGAAACAATAGATATTTGTGAAACACTTATTCCCACCTCCCTTGAAGACCTTTGCGAAGAAAATGAACGGAAACTGCAAAGTACTGGAACGTTTGTAAGTCCAAGGGGCATAATTATGTTTAAAATCGCTCGATCGTTCCCAAAACGGAACTTGGCCTAGATATTCTTATAATGAATCTGTATATTATCAAATTTCATTTCATTATGTGCAACCTCTGCAAAATAAATGAACAGAAGCTGCAAATAATTGGAACTTTTCTAAGTCCAAGGTGCATTGTCAAAAATCCCTCGATCGTTCCCCAAATGGAACTTGACCCAGATACCGGTGTTCTTATGATAAATCTGTAAACCAAATTTCATTTCAGTGCAACCTCTGCAAAGAAAATGAATGCAAATAATTGGAACTTTTCTAAGTCCAAGGTGCATTACTCTGTCAAAATTGTTCGATTCTACCCAAAATCGAACTTGACCTAGATATTCTAATGATAAATCTGTATACTAAATTTCATTTCAGTTTGTGAAACCTCAGCAAGAATTTAAACGGAAACTGCAAATAATTGGATTTTTTCATAGTTCAAGGGTCATTTCTCTGTCAAAAATTGCTCGATCGTTCCCAAAATGAAATTTGTCCTAGATATTCTTATGTAAAATCTATATGCCAAATTTCATGTCAGTATATGCAACCTCTGCGAAGAAAATGAACAGAAGTTGTTGGTGGACCGACCGACCGACCAACAGACCGACCGACAGAGGGACATCAGCAAAGCAATATGCCCCCCCCCCCCCCCTCTCCTTCTTCGAAGGGAAACATAAAAAAAAAGTCTGGAAAACAAAGTTCAACTTGAGACAGATTGACCAGGCGACATTCAGCGATCAAGACTATTATGATTTTTGAGTTTTCTGCCTGTAGTTCTTTTAAAATGAATAGCCACACAGATTTCCGTTCGCCATTTAAAAGAAGTAGTGCCCCTTTTATATGTATTTTTGTAACATCTTTTCCAATTGATGATTATTATTCCCATCCCAACAAACACAAAAACAAACAAACAAACAAGAGACCTAGGGGCTACATCGCTCACCTGAGCAACAATAGCAATAGGGTTTTTTGATCACGCATCAATTAAAGTCCGAATATGAAACTTGTTTTAAAAGTTACAGGTTTTGCCCTTGCTTAATTATTGAAAAAGAAATAGTGAATTTGTTAAAAACATAGAAAATAAAGCAAATTAATGAAGTATTGAGCTATTTCACCATTGATCGGACAATATTTACCAAACATTGAACAGCTATACAGTAGAGACTAAAAATAACAAAACTTTCTAATCAACATGCAAAAATTCAAAGTTTAGGAAAAATAAATTTATTAAATTGCTCTTTAGATTTGTTTTAATGTAAATCCTTGAATTCACAGTCGGGATTTTAGACTAGTGCTTCTGTTTAAAGGAATATTTATCAGTGAGGGGTTCTTTATCGTGCCAACACCAACTTTGGATTTAAAATGCTATATTCGTAAAACTCGGATTTTAGTGGTCGTCGGAGAAATGTTGTATCAATTATTTTTTATTTTACTGTGCATTTATTTTAATGGTATACAACAAGGAAAAGGCACCTCACATGCTAATTGTTAGAAAAAAAATAATTCATTGAAACCCGTCAGATGCATAGTTAATTTGTGTCTGATCCATGGTGAAAATAATATATTGCGCAAAAATGACCTTGACATTAATTGATCAAATTTCTAAGACTAATTTTAATCAAATTTTGTTTCGAAACTTACTTATTTCTAATTATTTTGGGTATAGGGTGCATTTTCACTAAAACACATTCAAATGCACAACATTCAAATTACGCTTTTGTGTAAAATCTTTTTAAATTTTTAATGATGGCGTATATGATTTTATTTAACGATGCATATAATGCTATTCTTTTGACAATGTGATAGTCAAGTTCTTGATAATTATAAAGTTCATTAGTTCTAATTCTGGGATATACGAAACAACATATGAGCGCATGCACGTACATGTATATTTTAATTTTTAACTAAAGTTGTCCGATCCAAGGTATGTGTCCGATGCATGGTGAACTCACCCTAACTCTGATCAAATAAGCATAAAAGGTATCAAATTCAGAGTATATTGACAAAGTAGACTTATTGTAGATCTTGTTTAAAAGTAAAAAATAAATCTTAATACGTTTATCCACATATTTTTATGTTAAATACCTAGCCTATTTTTGTTGTTTTACTATTTAAGGGGATATTTCAAAGATTTTTCTCTATTTTTAATTACTAAATCCCCTTTTTGCGGCCCACCCTACCCCCGGGGATAATGATTTGAACAAACTTGAATCTACACTTCCAATGATACATTCACAAAAGCTACAACTATTCTGGACAAATAGTTTTTTGAGAAGATTTATTTTTTAAATTGTAGTGAATTTACACTAATACCTTATTATTTCCGCTTAAAAAATCGATGTTACCTAACAATCCTTTGTGCCAAGTTTGGTTGAAATCGACCCAGTAGTTCTGGAAAAGAATTTGAAAAAAATTAAATAGTTTACAGACGGACAGCGGACAAAGAGTGATCCCAAAATAGCTCACTTTCGGTTCAGTTGAGCTAAAATAATGTAATAAATTAAAGTTGGTTTTTAAAGCCACTCCTTCCTAATTCGCATCATTTCAAAGAGGAGGTCAAGAGTTTGTTTATTGCAGGTTTTGGAGAGACTGTCAGCATTCTAGATATACCGGTATTTCATTAGCCAAAATATTGGACAAAACTCCGAGATTTAACACTTATTTTCTTCATATTTTTTAGAAAATAACAGTTTAACTTTAAAACATGATATTTTGTTGTGTTTATCAAAACTTTAAGCGCTGATACACTCTATCAAACAAAGCTATTGTTATTAAGCATCATTAAAAGAATTTATATCTTAAATTTCATAAACTTGTAGGCACCTTTCATTTACTAGCTAGTTCTTGACCTTAACAATAGAAAATCGAGCCGAATGGCCCTCCATATGCACTGGTTGTTATCATGTCTGCCGGCGTTACTCCTGCCAGATCTCTGTGGAAAAAAGCCCTCCTTGTCGGAGACTCTCTCACACAGGTACAGTGTATGGCTACTATTAATTCATATCACAGACTTCATATGTTAGATGTTTGGAAAGGTGAAAAACGTATCAAAAAGAATGAAAGATAAAAGGCATAAAAAAAAAGTTTTATATAAATACTAAAAAAGTGTGTAAGAAAATATTTTTTGACTAAACCGAAGCCATTAAGTCAGAAGGTTTAATCCCTGCAGAAATCTTAACAATTTTTTTTTTAAAATGAAAAGTAAAATGAAAGTAAAACGGTTGTTGGTTGAAAATTACGAAGCGCAGAAACTGCCATTAATTAATGATTAATTTTTGTTTCGTTGAAGTTTGGGTTTTCAAAGGATGGTTCGTATGCAGCCCATTTAGCTGATCACTTGCAAAGGTGAAGGGTTAATAATTATTAGAGCATTATTTGATACATGCTTGTAAAAAGAAATGCAGTTTATCAAACCAGTTTATCGATTAAATGTAATAATAATTGAATGTTAGCGAGAATAACATTGAAAATTATCACTACACAATTTCTCGGTCAACGAGGTTTTTTTCTCACTAATCTGTTTCTCGAACAAGCTCTTATTGTTGCTTTCCAAGTTAATTTGTTTTGTACTTGTACTTTCAGAAAATGTGACGTCATAACTCGTGGCTTTTCAGGTTACAATACAAGATGGTGTAGGGTTATTTTACCAGATATTTTAAAAGAATTCAACCCAGAAGATATTGCATTTGCCACCATATTTCTTGGAGCCAACGATTCCAACTTACCTGAGAACACAGTTCAACATGTCCCTCTGCCTCGATACAAACAGGATTTAAAGGATATGGTAGAAATGATGATGGTACATATACATTAATTTTATAATGTAATAATTATCATCATAGTTTTCTTGCTCTTTTTCTGAGTCCATCCTATTACTAATACAACAAATTATAAGTCTATGTGGGCCAGTATTATGGTAATATAGGACATATTTATATTGTGACGTACTTCCTATCGAAATAATAAATTTAAAGATCTAATCGTGTTAATATAATATTATACATGTTTTCTTTTCGGAAATTGTTACATAACAACGTACCGCAATGAATTCGAGCTTTAGTTACTGATCTGTAAGTCATGAGTTCGAATCCCACTGGGCTGGACATTACTAATTTTTACGTTTCTAAAAATTTTTAAAACATGTCTTTTGGTCAAATATTGTAAAATTTGAAATTTTAAACCGGTGAAAGTATTTTGATTATCAGTGGCGGATTCAATGGGGGTCGCACCCGGCGCCCATTTTAGTTACGCTCTCTTTGGGTTCAGATGTGACCAGTCACCCACTTCTAAGTAACTGGTTATACTAGCTTGTGTTTATAACGACCCTTCCATGTTTATTATGAAACAAACTGGCATCGTTATCTTTTTTAAGCTTAATTTAAATCGTCCCATTGAACTAGATTTTTTTTAAAACTGATTAATTTACAGCCATTCGTAAGGAAAAAAGAAGGAAATGTTTCTTATATTTCTGCAAGGCATATGGTTTTGAGGGGATTCGTGCAGGTCTTAAATCTACAAACCTTTAAAATTGTAAACAATTGTATACTCACGAGAAGAAATATCACAAAAGTCTAAATTTGAAGACTTCATTTTACCCTACAAAATCTCTAAAATCCAGGAGCTTCCGGGGGCTTCGCCCCCTGAACCCCCATAAAAATAAAAGGAAATGTTTCTTTACATTTCTCCAAGGCAGAGGTTTTTGATGGGATTACTGCAGGTCTTAAATCTACAAACCTTTAAAAATTGTAAACAATTGTTTTACTTTTAAGTAAACTCACGAAAAGAAATATCACAAAAGTCTTTATTTGAAAAATTCATTTTTACCCTTCAAAATCTCTAGAATCCAGGAGCTTCCAGGGGGCTTCGCCCCCAGGACCCCCACCAGGGCTATGCCCTGGACCCACTGGCGGCCTCCAGACGGCCCCCAGACCCCTTACCTAAAACTGGCGCCCCCTGTAACTTCAAATCCTGGATCCGCCCCTGATTATAATGTACTTTTATCCACATTAATGTCGACAGGTGTATCATACCACCTTGATAGACTTGACAATTCATCTAACTGCTGTTTTAGTTTTTGAATGATTACTTCCTACATGTAACTTAATTTCCGTACTTCATTAACCTAATTTGGTTGAGGTTTCTTTCTCAAACACATTTTTCTCTGCAGGATTTTGGTATTCCAAAGGACAAAATTGTTTTGATATCTCCACCTGCCTGTGATGAAAAGGCTTGGAGGAAATTTTGCTTAGATAACGGTAATATTTCCACTAAAGCAATACGTTGTTTTGAATGCTTTCAATTTCTTATATTTCAAATGGGATCAAATCATTATGATGAATTCTTTTAAGACATAACACATGTTTATATATGTAGTTTGCCCTTCTTAACAGTAGTTAACATATCTCTCTCTCTCTCTCTCTCTCTCTCTCTCTCTCTCTCTCTCTCTCTCTCTCTCTCTCTCTCAGCTCAGGTAGAAAATAACTTCTAACCCAAAAAATTACACCTTCATTAATTTATGCGACAGTTTACCTGAAACCTACAAAGCATTTTGTTTTTGATTAACACAGTCATCAATTTTTCAGATAAGGTCTTTACAAAATGCAACATTACCACGGGGAAGTATGCTGACGCCTGTCTAGATGCGGCGATAGAATGCGGCACCAAGTCTGTAGATTTTTACGGCAGCATTATGAAGCGCGAAGTAAGATATAACATTGAATAGCCATGCAGTGGTGCATACTACATGCGAATAATTTTTTTTTAAAATACACCTTAGGCTAGCTATTTTCCATCCACACGATATTATAGCAAGTCGCCGCTTTCAGACACACAGAGTGAACCACAAATTAAACATAAAAATACTTCTTTTTAAATGCGCGGATCAAGAAAATTTGTCTAAGGAGGGGTGCTTATTTTCGATAATTTTACTATGTGAATTTAATAACTTTGAATTTTCTAGGGGGGAGGCGTCCGGACTCCGATCCTCTCTAGATCTGTCCATGTCTTTAAGGCAAATGAACGCTACCTGCAGAACTGTAGCTCTAAATGATAAATTCTACATCATATCTTAATTCCATATTAAAGACCATCAATCTACATTTTCTCCGTAGAGTTCTGCACTTAAGCACTTGGGTATTTTTTCCCAACAGAATTGGCAGGAGACATTGTCTGACGGCCTTCACCTCTCATGTGCAGGATCTCACCTGCTATTCGACCTGTTGAAGCCGGCCGTGGACCAGCTGACCTCTGACCTTCCTATGATTTATCCGGACTGGAAAGATGTGGATGTTGACAACCTCACCATCAGTCTGAAACCTTGAATATTGTAATTAAACATCATAAAATATTTTATAATTGTTTTATATAAAATGTTGATTATATTATGTTCCCGGCGTTTGCTTCATGGCATAGGTAGGGGACACCTTCATTGTACTTAACCAGGTAGAAGAGAGTGATCATAATTTGTGTGATGTGATAGAAATGCGTACACAGGAAAATATGATGTTGCAATATAATAGATTTTAAAAACTCTGATTTTAAACTGTAAAAAAAAAAAATCATTTCATGTTCAAAAGCATCCAGTTGTTTTATGATCATTTGACAATAGCATTCAAAAGAAATCACTCAGCAAAATGAGAATGTAGGAATATTAATGCATCATCATAGTGTCTTAAGCTGAAATAATCCGTAAAGGTCTGTATTCTCTAACTAAATGTTAAAACTTTTTCATGAAAAGCATCGTGATATAAAGATATTTATTTAATGTAAATTAAAAGAGCATGGTCGCGATATTGGTCAAAATGTGCTATTTACAATGATTAAGTTAGGCATTTCTAATAGTCAACCGAAATTTGAGTGTTAGTCGTGAGTTATAAGAGAGAACTACTCTTTGTTATGTAAACAAAGCTCGGGTTATGTTTTTGTTTACTTTTTGAAAGTTGAGTCGAATATTCTAGGTTTATACATAAAATGAATGTGAGAAACGCAAGGAACTGTTTGTTAATGCTCAAAACGGTTTAGAAAATACAAAAATCAGCTTGAAAATGAATTTTTACCGGTAAATTGAACCGATGTAAACAAAAACATTGCACAGCCTTATTTACATAACAAAGAATTGTGAGCTCTGTATCTTGCTTATAGCTCTGCAACTGACACTTTAATTTCGGTTGATTATTAGAAATGCATTACGAAAGCATTGTAAACAATAAAAATAGAAAAATAATATTAGACTAAAATCGTGACCATGCTCTTTTAAGCACTACTATACACATAACACATCTGTCAATATGTGTGTTTCTTTCCCTTTTAGCCCAAATTTAAAAAAAAAAAGGAATATAATTCCCTATATCTACAGTTGTACACAAAGGTTAATAAAAGGTTTGTCTTGGAAACCCCGAATATATCCGCTTGTCAGAAAGGTCTGAGATGTTGCGCTTGTGGTGCAGGAATTTAATGAACTTGGCCGCTCTATCGCTACTGTCTACCCATGGAAGTCGTTACGGTTACAATACACTGTTCATGATCATAGATTCATGGCATGTCATTTGGTATTTGAATCTCAAATAGAGCTCGTTTCAAAATACCGTCGATTTTCCCACTTGGTGAGAGTCAATGTTTACGTCAGCAGCTCGCTAGACTCAGTCGGCCGGTCGCTTCGCCAGCATCAAAGACATACCGCCGCCACAACAACGCATGCGGTTGAAACAGTGCAACTGGATTAAAAATAGAGTACTGCAGGTCGAAAAACATATATTTTACTTATGTATACTAACATTTGAAAGTATTCTTATGTTCGGAATGACTTTATTCAAATATATGGAGAGAGAGAGAGAGAGAGAGAGAGAGAGAGAGAGAGAGAGAGAGAGAGAGAGAGAGAACAGCTGCCTAAGCGAATTACATCTTCACAATGTCAATGTTTTGTGATTACGGAACTCCACGCAGTTTGTGTGGAGTTCCATAATTACAAAAAAATGACACGAAGAAGTCCGAAATATATGACATTTTCCTGGCTTTTTTAACGATTTTTATATTTTACATGCCCGGAAAGGTAGACAGACATCTCGGCTCAACGACAGCTCGGCGCCTCCAGCTGGAAGCGGCGATTTCAAATAGATATATATTTTAACTTAATAATACAGCTTAGAATATAATTTTACTGCACATTTTGATATCACACTGATAAATAATAGTGTTGTTGACCTATTTTCTCGCGAGATTTAAAAAATCCACAAAATCAAAACAAATCTCAGCAGTCCGATAGAATGTTTTCAACAGCCTGTTTATGGGATGTAAGGACCCGTAAAAGCGATATTAGTGAGCAGTAAAATCATTGTTTTATCAATGGTTGTGAGTGAAACATTTGATTCAACTCGTAAATATTTAAAATCTAGCCGAGAATGCCACCTCCAGTTGGATGGGGGCGAATTTCCAGTTTTCGTAATGGCGCCGGTTCTGATGTTTTCCTGCATGGCACGTAGATATTAAAATCGTTAATATTTCGGACTGGCATGTAAAATAACAAAATCGATACAAAAGCCAGGAAAACGTAAGATATTTCGGACTACACATGAAGATGAGCGAAATAGGGTTTCATCAGATTTAAATATAGGTTCCTCGGGTTTTCTTTTTAATTTTTAGACGGTGGCTATAAATAGCCACGGTCTATTGCTACGGTCCTGACCGGAAGAGTATTTCTCACGGGGACCCTAGCGGATAACGAATGATAACTCTGTTAGGCATGCAGTGTTACACGCAATGTTTATTTATGTGTCGATTTCAGTAATTTTAATCTTTTCAGGTATTTTAAGCATTATAGCTGCTAATCATTTTGTAAATATATTTAAATAATTTATGAAATTGTGTTTTATTTTAAATGAGCCGTTACCATGTCTGCTTACGCGGTATTGATAATTTATGCACCAACTGCCAGTTGTGACGTTAAACTGTGTATCAGGACTGCATAAACTATATCACTGCGATAATTGGCTAAGACATCTCACAATAATCGCTTCTTGTTTTTTTTATGATGTAAACAATTGTCAGAAACACACACAATTTAAAAAAGTTTGCCATTTCATATTTCAGCAAGTATGCTTCATCGATGAATTAATTCATTTTCAACGCATTAATTTTAGTTGAGGAAAAATATTTATTTTTTTGTAACTTATTCTAAAGAATTCACAACAGATACTGATAATGAATATTAGATTAATTACATTTTATTGAACTTCAACCGATCAATGGCACACTTTCTTCTACAAGTGTTCATGTGTTCTTTTAACACACAAAAAACTTGAAATTTACGATACAAATGTGTTTAATTTTGGACTATCCTGTGATTTACTTAATTTTGTAACCCACTCAGTCTGTAGGAACATTAATATTATTACAGGCACCTCAATATTCATCAGACAATATTTACTACTGATGTTGACGCTTTACTTGCTGCTGACTTTCTCTCAAACACGCTAATCGATAGACCTCGGATTGTAAAATTCACGTGCAAATCAAGTCGCCATTTTACATGTACATGTATAAACAAACAACATTTTACGATGTTTTAAAGATTTTCAGTTCAGATTTTTTGTAAGCAAATAAGGGATTAAAGACATGCTGTAAAACGTCTTATGGATTGCACGGCGTATCAGCTCGTGTATCTCTAATTTGCAGTAAACGCTAGCTTTTTTTGAGAAAAAACAATCGGTTCAACTCATGCAATAGTCCATATACATTTATGGTATATTTTGAACGGTAATGTAAGATATAATAATTTTGTTCACTTAACAGTTTCTGACGAATTTTTCACATTTAACTGAAATAACGCAATTTGATGAGCGAAGTACAATCTGTGACTTTAATCCATATGCACCCGTCTCTGCTACTAGAGAACCTTTTCTTTGGTTTTGGGGGATTTTTTCGCAAACAGATAACATTATTTACACATGTACGTAAATATCACCCCTTTTGTTCTCAAATAATTTTTAACTCGCGAGTATGAGCTTTCTCCGACATTTGTTTCCATTTACAAATCGGCGGGCCTATATAAATGCGCCAGTTTGTTGCGACTCGCAATTGAAATAAGTGTCATCACTCAACGAAATGCTACATCGACCGTAGCGTATACATCCATGCTATATTTGCGATAAATAATGAAACATGAAGGTAAAAAATGTGCTTCATAGATAACTAGTATTCTGCTGAGCTACAGAACTTTAGCTTTCCGGAAATATTGCCGGGATTTGCGGACCGTAGATCTAATGTATAGACTATAGTACATGCAAAGAATAAAATGAAATTTATATACACAGCTGTACGGTCAGAAAACACATGCGTTTAACTTGGATTTTGTTTGTTTGGTGTTTTTAAAAACTAATTTTGAATAATTAATCTATATTTCTTGTAAGTTTACTAGAAAAGTTTAATGTTGCAAGTAAATTATGCGTGTTAAAGTGTACTGAGAAGCGATAAAATATACATGTGACTTTCCCAAATTCATTCAAATGATTTGAATAAATCTATAGCTAAATACAATTAGACAAATGTACTTTAAAACGTTGATTAATGAAACTGCCGCGACTGAATATTGTATGATATTTTTTTTCTCAAATTTTTATTCACTTTCGTTGTGAGCAAATGGAAATAATCCACTACAGTCGAAGATAAGATATTGATTGACTCTTCTGTTTCATGATGACGTGCATTCCAAAAGCAATATCAGTTTTATCAAACAGGTTCTTGCAAACCATTCCGTTTTCTGTACACCTAAATGTATAACTGACTATGTGTGATGGTCCACAAGCAAGTGTGATGATGCAACTTTTTCCCCGTGAAGAAATTGGGGGAAAATGCTGTCGAGAGGGACAATAAACATACTACATGTATGCCCAAATAGTTAGTAAAAACCTGATAAGTATTTTATCATACTAAAACTTTATTTGTTCTTGTTACTTTGAGAAATCTACAATATCTTTAAAGCACAAAAGTCCAATCCACACTTTTCAAAAGTTGTTCCCCATTTGCAGGGTCACCCCAAAGGTCAAAAGGGAAAAAACCAAAATTCCCCTTCTTTATACAATCAAATACATGTAGTTTGGCGTACTGTGATGAAATCGCTTTGGATTTGATTTATTCATTCAATATGTGGTGACAACCTACATATTTAATGAGTCATTCTGGGGCAATCAAAATACATTTGTGTAGTACATGTATTACCAAAAACGGAGTTTTAATATCAACTGATATAGATACAAAACATATAGATACAAACTTCTATACTACAAAGGCTACTGTGATAAATCTATGGATTTTCCCAAAAAGATGACGATAAAGAGACACAACATTTGTAAAGTGTGGATTGTGAACACAACTACGATTTCCACAGAATTATCCATGTAAGTAACTCACGACCAGTTGTGCGAGTAAGCGTTAGGTATTAGTACATGTATGAGACGCTGGCTGTGGATTTTCGACAACAATAATTTACATACATGTAATATGCCACTTTCAAATGGCGCCACCGTCTAACAGTACTTTCAGTACTTTGATTAGCACACTGAATAATTGATGTCGTTATAGTTGCGCCGATTATGCTAATTAAAGTGCACTTATTTAGTATCGACATGTTTCTGGGTTGATTAAATATTAATATATTAATAATGCAAACCCGCTTGCGCCCCCAACAATACATCATTTGAATTCATTGGGCTGTATAGCACAAAACCGATTCGTAGTGTTATCACAGACAAAGACACTGGAAAATGTAAATATATATAAATAATACACATAATGTATTATTTATATGTATGTCATTGAGAGCAGAGCGGATAGGATGCCCCTGTATTTGTAGTAGGCGAAGTAAAGAGACTTGAGAGAGAGAGAGAGAGAGAGAGAGAGAGAGAGAGAGAGAGAGAGAGAGAGAGAGAGAGAGAGGGCTGAGGAAGTATATGTATCGATACGATTCAAACATGTAAATACAGTCTTCAAGAAAACAATATATTGATGCCGGCGAAGCGACGGGCGTCTGACTTTAGCGAGCTGCTGACGAAAACAAGACTGTCACCAAGTGGGAAAATCGACGGTATTATGAAACGAGCTCTAAACATTTTCCCGGTCTGTCAACTCAAATTTCCCGTAGAGCTATACAGTTCTACAGCTAGATACATGTGAATAAAATACTATTCTAAAAAAAATCATAATCAGGGAACATGCAGGATGGCAATAATTACATGTATACATCACTTATGACTCTTTGTTCAAGCTGTGGGTCCGTTTCACAATACCAGATCGATCTCCTCAGTTCATTAATTTTTAAACATTGGACTACATAGAGCTCGTTTCATAATACCGTCGCTTTTACGGGTCCTTACATCCCATAAACAGGCTGTTGAAAACATTCTATCGGACTGCTGAGATTTGTTTTGATTTTGTGCATTTTTTAAATCTCGCGAGAAAATAGGTCAACAACACTATTATTTATCAGTGTGATTATCAAAATGTGCAGTAAAATTATATTCTAAGCTGTATTATTGGGTTAAAATATATATCTATTTGAAATCGCCGCTTCCAGCTGTCGTTGAGCCGAGATGTCTGTCTACCTTTCCGGGCTTGTAAAATATCAAAATCGTTAAAAAAGCCAGGAAAATGTCATATATTTCGGACTTCTTCGTGTCATTTTTTTGTAATTATGGAACTCCACACAAACTGCTTGGAGTTCCGTAATCACAAAACATTGACATTGTGAAGATGTAATTCGCTTAGGCAGCTGTTCTCTCTCTCTCTCTCTCTCTCTCTCTCTCTCTCTCTCTCTCTCTCTCTCCATATATTTGAATAAAGTCATTCCAAACATAAGAATACTTTCAAATGTTAGTATACATAAGTAAAATATTTGTTTTTCGACCTGCAGTACTCTATTTTTAATCCAGTTGCACTGTTTCAACCGCATGCGTTGTTGTGGCGGCGGTATGTCTTTGATGCTGGCGAAGCGACCGGCCGACTGAGTCTAGCGAGCTGCTGACGTAAACATTGACTCTCACCAAGTGGGAAAATCGACGGTATTTTGAAACGAGCTCTACATATCTAGAGATCGGAAACAAAACTAAAATAAAACCTAGATATAGTATTTGGCTTCTCACAATATACCTGATTCATAATTATTGTCTCAACTCCACCTTGACTGCAACTTTCTTAATTAAAAATCCTAAGGAACTGCGTGATACTAAGTCCAAATATTATTCCTTCGCTAGCCAACCTCAAAAAACTTTGGCTTCATATATGCATTCTTTACCAATTCAAAAGCATGAAAAGTCCGGTTTTGTAAAACAATACTTGGCAAAAATCAGCAGGAGGTACTTAGTACGGAAATGTTGAGAGTAAACTATCAATAGTTAAAGTCCTCTCCTTTAATTGTGATTCTCTAACTCTGTATAATCGTAAGTTGAGAATTTAATGATTTTTTCCACATGTTTTTGAGCAATGACACACACACCCTCTCTCCGAGAGAGCTGCTAAGGAGTAAACGGACAGTAGAGAATATACTGTTTTATAAATGATGAAAATTGTAGATAAAAATATGGCGTTGGACAGTATGTTAGTCGTTGGCGTTTTCCTTCTTGTTGTACCAGCAGAAGGATCCCTGACCAACTTCTACAACAAATTCACTCTCAGCAAACGACTTGTTGGACACACCCTTTACAATATGACAGTCCGGGGGCCTCAACATTGCATCGAAGAATGCGTCACCCGAAAACTCTGCGAGTCCATCAATTTCAACAAGTATCTTCATTTGTGTGAGCTGAGGACCTCCACCGCTGGTCGTTTTCCCGGGGAATACGTGGATGATCCTAGTTTTGACTATCTGGATATTTCTGCAATATCCTACGTAAGTATGAAAATTACAGTCTTAGTAACAGGGAAAAAACAGACAAATTAATGGCGTTGTTTAAACTTTTGGTACCGATTTACAATGTACCCATTTTATATTTTAGAGTTGTGATCAACTATTTCAGAAAAAAAGGCGTAGAATATACTAGAGATATCAGAATGAATAAAAACATATTTCCTCTATTTTCCACTAAGTTTGAATATCAATGTTTTTAAGTCAAATAATTTGCGGACGAATCATGCAACATCGAAATCGTGTTTTAAAATAAATTTGAAACTTATAATTCATTAAGACTAGCACTAATTAGTGGATCGATCGTTGACTTCCTAAAATTGAGGACATTTTCCAATGGTACATGTACCTTAATTAGCATCTCCGGTAGACTTCAAACAGGTGTCGCATTATTGTACTATGTAGTACGTGTATCTATAGTAATTCCCCCTGGTCGGAAATTTACGATAAAGTAATCATCAGTCTCCTTAATTCTTTGATTAAATAGTAAATGTAAATTTCCCCCTTAATCTGGATAATCAAAATCATTTTTTTTTTAAAATGAAGTACATTAATATTGTGAAAAGTTAGTATAATTTATTAAAACTTGTGATCAAAAAATATATTCCAATAAGTGTTCAACAACTACATTGTACATGTACTTCAACTCAGAACAATAGAAAAGGAAGTCGATGCGCAAACTAAATTCCGGACAACGATTTACTAAAGGTTGAGGCAAATACTAGTTGAAAGCAAATAGGATGATTGAACAATTTTCTCACACTTTTAGTAATAATATACCTTTGTGTAATAGAAAGTAATTGACGAAATGCATTAAATGTCGAGATTGCATGACGTGTACCTGTGCACAGAAGAGATCTTAGATATCTTAGACATCTGGTTATCCGAAATAATTACATTTACGATAACCAAAAACATTTACATAATAGAATATAACAGTATTCCCCATATAAGTCGCAAAACATTTATAAAACGTTTCCGGTTATAAAGAAAATGTTTTATAAAGATACATATCAATTTGTGGGAATGTTTACAATGAAACATCGGCATTTGTGAACATATTGGAGTATTCGAATTTAATTAGTTCACTATATTACTGCCATTTTTTTAATATAATTTATTTTAACAAATGAAATATACAGCATGGCTATTTTAAATAGTCGTTATTGTATATTTCATTATTTACTATAAATTTTATCACAAATTTAACAAAAATAAATAAACAACATGACTATTTAGAATAGTCATCGTGATATTGTATATTTTAGTAGTTAAAAAATTTATATATCATCAGGACAATACCCACAAATCCTTGTATTTTTAGTGGGCGAATCTTGCCATTTTCATCGCACCGTTGCAAGATATATGTAGCTGTTCGGAGAAAATTCAGAATGACACGCCCCAGACCATCAGTAACTTAAAAACAAGAAAACTGCGCACAACTTCATAACCTAATTTTCTCGTGAAAATAGTCGATACCCAAAAAAATTTCCACTGATCCATATACACTCCCCAACTGAAGCAGTTTATTTTTTTTTCATCCCCATGCTATAAAAACAATATAGAATATATAATGTTGAATTGTCTCAATCTGCACAAGACAAACACGCTTCACTTTCTCGGGTTGGTGAGAGTGTCATGTTGTTAATAAAAAAAAGTCTGAGGCCATTTGAAAAAGTACGTGTAATTTTAGTAGTAAAATGTTTCTAAAATAAAAGTATCAATTTTTCCATTAAACTAAGAAAGTTTCTTACATCATAAAAAATGTTCATAAATTGCAGAAGTGCAAAATTAATTAAATTAACAAAAATTGTAAAGCATTTCAAATTCACAAATCGTAAAATTGATATACATCATTAAATTTTAAGGTTAATATCCAGTGACTTAAGTAAAACAAGAACATTGGGTAAATTAATCGATATATGAATAACACGAGCGTGCAGGGAACATCATTTCCTCAAATGGTGAGATATAAATAATGTATCATAACTTAATGGATGTGTACATGTATCCTTTGCAATATTGATCTACACGACGTACCAGAAAAATATCGTCCGAGAAATAAATAAAGAGAGAGAGAGAGAGAGAGAGAGAGAGAGAGAGAGAGAGAGGAAAGTAACTTTTTAAATTTATTTTGAAACCGGAGAAAATCTTTTTTATTAAACAGTTGTTTCAACCTATTATGTGTTATGTGGAATGATAAGGTCATCAATAGTTATACAGAGTTCTGGTTATATTTACATTGTCAAAATGAAATGATAAGTGAAGTGAATTTACTGGTAGTTTGTGGACGAAGGAAACGTCCAGGTTGAATATCTACTTCATAAACATATAGACGATATCCATCTTGTCTCCTTAAAAATTCTACCAATATATCAAAGGACTACATGTGCATATTGTGCAAGTATACAAATGAGGACTTAGTAGCTGAATTTAATCTTAAATACAACAGTTATTTCTTATATCAAAGAGCACGACATATATAGAATAGGAAAATTAACAAAAACAAGACCAGAGAGTTTTGTTTATTCAAAATGAACATTGCATTTGATAATTAAGGTCATCAATTTAGACAGTATATCAATACAATGTTTATATTTACTAAAAGAATATTTACAAATTCACTGCGAAAGTATTCAATAAATATTTGTCTAAATTGCCTCACTGAAGAAAAATTGTGATCATATTGACCAAGATGATCGTGCAAATATTGCTAGTTTGAAGGTGTTTTGACATCAATAAAAAATACAAAAAGCAATGTAAATCAGCCGTATTTGGTATGTCAATAAATGATTTTATGCCAAGTTTTTTGTATTATTAAATTTAATCGTTTTCTTTTCATGTTAAGTAAGGTCCAGTTTCAAACAAGTATTTAAGAGCAAAAAGGTAATTTAAGTTGAACGTTATTGACAAAGTGGGAAAAATAATAAGAACTGTTCAGGGTGTACTTGTGCATTAATGAATTTTTCAAACAACTAGGTTCATTTAGGTAATCGAGAAAAATAAAACAAAACAAAAAAGCCCTATAACTACATGTACAGTAGCTGCACAACCCTTACATGTAATCCTCGACAAACATTGGCTTAATTAACAAACCGGAGAGCTATAGTTCCGAACATGCCGCAAGTAACTGCACACAAGAACTTCGTTTGTAGTCATTTGTTCTTAATTGTTTGAATTTATTTCTTCAATTTACAAAATACGCATTTGGTACAAAAATTGCCACAAGCATAAATTATCATATTTAATGATAGATTTTATGGTGTCACTTTACTTGTTTTTAAAGGTTTTTTTTCAAATGCCCTCGTCATAATTTTGCTCCGACATGATTTTTCGATGCGTATGAAAATTAACCATTTTCATCATGTTTGGCCTTGCAAATGGATTCTTAAGCAACCTGTGTATTATACTAAATGTTTGAAACCTCCATCCCCAGAAAAGTACCCAATGGTAGGTCCTATTGTTAGATAGAAGACCCTAATCCATGGTCTAAGGATTCAGCAGAGTAAAGCCGTATGTAAATTGTATAGGAGATTTTAATTTTTGGTAATAATTTGTCTAAAGATTTTGTTTTATTGTTTATTTGTTTTATTGCTTTATTGTAAAATTTTCATACATTTTGTATGTGAAATTACTATTGTAAACAAATTACAGTTATTTAGATTTTGTTATAAACTACGGTGCTTTATCAGTAATTATCTAAAATATTTGGAATTGTACATGCATCTTTCAAAACAAAACATATTTCCTTTGATTTTCAGGTACTTTAATGTACGCGTATAAACCATATTTATTTCAGTCGAAGTCGGCTGATTTTAATTTTATGGTTTTGTTTAGTGTTACAAATTCATATGATCATTAAATCGAACGTAATATACGATTAATATGTACAATGTACTCTAAATCCTAATTCGAATCAAAATCATGGATTCCGTTCTGCTGAGGGTTGATGTAGGAGTGAGAGTCTGTTAAGGTGGCATCTATATATATATATATATATATATATATATATATATATATATATATATGTACCTAACATTTTTAAAAAGCTCAAAGCGATGGATTTCAGGCAATGTATTCAGTCTATTGTTGTTACTTCTTTGTTTTGACGAGTATTCACTTGTTTCGTCGTTCTTAGAGACTGCCTGTGGGGTAATATCGCGATGCCATTAGAACTTGATTATTAAAATGGATTTCTTTTCATCTTTTGTTCTACATCTTACCTCCCCAATATGGCAATTCACATACTCTGAGTATATTTCTTCATTAAATCGATATCTTGAAATGGGGCAATTGTTGTTTTTAAAATTACTGAGGGGTTTTCTGTCTATAAACGTCTTTTTTTTTATTTTCTCAAGTTTCGCGAGTTAACATTTATAGTTGCTTTTGTAAACTGACCATTACGTGTTTACAATCTACTCAGCAGTTTGATATTGGTGAATATTAAGATTGTTAATTTTATGTAAATTATGTGATTAATAAACTGTATTCAAATGTCTAATTGCAATAATTGACAATACCACTTTTAAATGTTTGTAAACGAAACTTAAGATAAACTTAAGTCAACTCTACCGGCCGCCTAAGTTTTGGGTAAATTATCCTAGCTAAGAATTCTTCTAGTTACGGACTCAATTCTAAGAATGCACCCAAGTCCTACTTCAGCACTGTCTTAGACTTAAAGTACCGTTTATGTTACGAGCGCCTGGGGCAATCACAACTCAGCAATACACCAATAATCGAATTTGCATACGATTTTGACATATTTTATCACTTATATGAAAGTGTGTAGTAGTACTTTCGAAAAAAAAATTACAAAGTTTAAAAGTAGAGAAATCTGGTTTAAAAAGTACATAATAGAATTAAAATCGTTTGACCAAACACAAACCTATTGAGTTTCCCATCCGCTTCATTATCACACATGTGCAGAGCAGCATGCATCTAGCACGAGTCATTCTATCACCAGAGGGCGTGCTACATAAGCTTCGTAGAAGCTTGTGTAGTCCGCCCTCTGGTAAGAGGAAGAGCACGTATAATCTGTTTAAAGTTTTAACACCTATCATCAACAGAAGGATTAAAATCAGGCTATTAATGTTTACTTCTATGAATACCACATAAAATGCCATCATTGATTTTCTCTGAAGGTTGCAACTCATGTTGCAATAACCAATTGCAAATATTATTTCCTAAATCAAAATATTCAATTAAATCGTTTCGATTCGCTTTTTGGCATTTATTACCGGTATTCATTTTTCAAGCAATAAATTGTTAGTTATCATGTAAATTAAGTTCTACAAAGTAACGTTTTGCGATAATTAAAACAGACACCAAAACATCAGATTTGTCTCGTTTCATTGGGTTACGCTTCTTAATTTTTTTAAATATTTTTTTTTTACATTTTTGCAGAGCTCTGGAGAATCTTGTTTAACTTCAAATAACTGCGACCCGGGGAAGCTTTGTGTCAATTTACACAACACCAACGCTGTCTGTATTCCAGATATTTGTACGTATTTTACAACAATATATGTACATGATAACTATAAGTCCTTTATATGCCGAAAAGAAAAAAAAGTAGACCAAATGTGTATGATTAAAACCTTAGTACTGATAATCATGTCTCTATATTTGTATAATTATTGCTATTATGACGAGGTTTTTTAAATACCTACAAATATTGTTTTCAATGTTACCTGCACTATGTACATGTACGTGTACATCTAACGGTAATTCGTGTGTTTCCGGTCGCCTGACCGATCCTAGAATTTAATCTGCTCTTAGTCCAGTTATCTGTTTTATTGATATTCCGAATCTGAAATTTGTGGTGTACGGCTTCAGCGAAATTATTCTGTTTATTGTTCAGAACAAGAGAAATTGTTTTAGATTGTAACTTGTATCATAAACAACAGAAAGAAACGCTTATATTGGCACTTGTTGTTATTTTTGCATTTTCTGGCCTAAAATGATATTTTTAAAAATAGGCTAGTTTGCTGACTATCTTAAATCTAAGTATAAATAAATGGCCTCATCTCATTCTGTCACTAAAACATCATTAAATAAAAAAGTTTATAATGGAAAATTCTTATTTACCGCGTTTTTGTGTTTAAAATTGGAAAATTCCTATATTCAGTTAAAGATCCGCTCCTGAATTCTCATTGGCTTTCCCAAATTAAAATTCAACCGATCAAGGTCAGAAATTCAACTTGCGTTATTGACATACAAGAAAAATAACCAATATATAGACTAAATTTGATATTTTTGGATTATTTTATGCCCTAGACAACAACAATGTTTGATTTGGGTAAGAGATGCAAAATGTTATTGTCATTAATTTTATATACGATTTGATTCGAAATCATTGCGGGAGTGAATCACTCCCACACTTGCACCATTACGGAGATCCTAAGTGTCAAAGCCACGCAGTTAAATAAAATTATTCTTTAAATATGTAAAAGGCGAAAAATGAAAGCCATTCTCTCTCTTCAGCAAATGTCAATGCGTCTAAAAGCGTGCACAATCAATCTTTAAAACATCGCTGGTATCTGATAATAATGACGATATTTGTGTTTGCAAGATAAATGGGTAAATTACTAAGTCTCACGTGATGAGTACATAAGGTGACTAAAATTTTGCGGAGTTTGAATAAAAAGAATAAACTGTGTGAATCTCGCATGACTTTCCACCAATCAAAAACTCTTCAGGATTTGAGAAAAAGAAAAATTCTTCACCATACACTCTAACATTTTTCAGCGCATGACACGTGTACAGCGGAACCTCCCACCATCAGGGGAACCGCCATCAACGTCACAGATCGAGCGGTGGATTCCGTTCTGACGTACGAGTGTCTACCCGGATACAACGCAACGGGAGACAACCCAAACACAACGTGCCGAATCGATGGGTCTTGGTCTAAGGCCAACTTAACATGTGACAGTAAGTAATCTACAATAGTTAAAAATTAAGTCTATATAAAATACAGTGTCATTGCGTCTACTGTTAAACGAAGTTTTTGAATAATACTAATCGGTCGGCTACTATAACTGATTAACGTTAGGTTTGTTACTGACTCATAGACGGCGAGACGAAGCCGATATATATATTCGTAGTCAGTCAGTAACAAATCTAATAAGTGTTCTGGTTTCCCAGGGACTATCAAGTGAGACATTTATTTCACAAGAAGCGATGATCTTCGAAAATCATTTAAGAGTGGCCTTACATATCGTCCATTTTAACAGAGTCGAACTCTTCAAAATTCTCACCTTTCAAATTGTCTTTAAAAATCTTTGCTGTTACCCTTGTTCACTTACAATGTTTGTTGCTATTTTATTTCAAACGTTTTCTTCCTTTCCTCCGCAAAAGTTTGAGTAAATCTTGACGCTGCCATTTTATTTCGCTCCAGACTCAACAATGTGACGTCAATAATCAAAGGGAAACTACTTTAGTTTTAGAGTACATGTAATTTCAAAGGACAACTTCTCCAAATATTTTAATAACTTAGGAACGCGGTTTCTGTATCAAATATTATGAAATGGCGAGATGAGTAGGTGAAGCGTCGGCCATATTGCCGAATATTAATTCTCACCGAACGGAGATAGAGATATATCCGGTAGTCACGTGCCATGTTAAAACCAATGAAAGTGTAACACATATCAATCCGAGGAAAAACGAAAGTAAATATGATTTATAACCCGACATTAAATTCATGAAAGTCATACAGTAGCACATACCTAAGGTGTACATGTATTTGTACAATGTACTTATCACAGTCCTAAGGCTGACTTGTCATGTATATAAAAGCTCGACTTGTACGTGAAGGTGAATGCATTCTAATCAAAATTAGATTTCTAAATCCGCTTCTTCAAGACTTGCTATTTACAAGCACATCATAGAAAAATCGATGTCATGTGTCACAATAGGCAATGGCAGGTTAAGAACTAATTTAAACTGTGGAAAATTTTATAAATAATTTGATATACAAGGGGTACAAAGAATAATTGTTTGTGCTTTCCTTTCCTTACATTCCATTTACATTATGCAACATACTAATTCATTTTCAGATGGCATCGACGCCTGCCTCGCAGACCCAAACTGCTTCTTGCCGATGGATTTTACCTTTGACGACTCTTACAATGCTTGCTATGGAGATATGTACATCAAAAACTCAACCTACAACCCTGGAAAATACGTTGGAATAATCCTCTGTTCTCCAACAAGGTATCCTAGTAGGTTTATCTATGCTTTTCATACTTGAACTACTAGTCAATTAAAATTAATTGTAGATGTAAAGACCCGTAGAAAGCGTGCTGTCAATCCCCCTATTTGTCTCTTGTTTTCGGGGCAAACATATAAGAACAATTTCTCCCTTTGCCCTAGGGAAATTTGAAATGTATTTTATGTCGTTCGTCTGTAGGTCAATATTGTAATAAATTCCTTTATATCCATGCAATCCCCATGCTCTCACTCCTTTAGAATCGTGTTACACACCAAAACTTTACCATATGTATTTATAATCATAGTCTTGAATCTAAGGAACGAAGTACTTTACCACAGCAGTAAATAAACCCACGAACAACTTGTTTTAGATACCATCTGTTTCTGAGTGACGACATCAACGGTATGTTTTACAACATCGCGGACGGGTCCGGATCCGGCGATGACCACTGTGAGCTGGTAGGAGGAACCACCTCGACGGCCTTAGAATCTCCAGACTACAATCAGAGTCCCGACATCCAAGGTAATCAAACATCTGTATTTTAAGGAGTTTTTTTTCTATCAATGTTGAAATGATAATCTATAAGTGTAACAACGTAGCGAAGTACCTAGCAACAGATATATACCTAACTCTATTCGGGTTGACGGACCGTAGATTTTTTCACGGTCTGCCTACCCGAAGTTTCTAGTAGAGGTAAAGAAATCCTCTATACGCAGTAGGTTGAAGCGTTGGCCTTTGGTTTGCCATGAGTTCGAAACCTGCTGATAATTTATTTTATGTTCAAATGCAATACAATTTGTTAAATCTGTAATTATATTTGGAATATGATGAACTTTCACCAACGGTGTTATCTGAAGGTTTCACGTTCCACCTTTAAAATTGTACTGATCCTGCTGAAGTAGATTCAAGAGTGGTGGTTCTTAATATTACTATGATTTATTATGTACAGGGTATTACCGGCAACAGATGAACGAAGTTTTTAATTTTGGAGATATTGGGTATCTGGGACCATCGTACAATTGGTTTGGAACATGGATCGAGTGTGGAGTTACCATTCCTGACGACGTATACGTCTATTGAGAGTGAAAGACTCCAAGGAGACACGTGACCTATATGTGAAGAAAACCCAAATATAGTTACAACGTGTGCACATACATTCTAATATCTTTAGAGGTTGTCAAGTTTTTTATCTCGTTTCTTTTATTTTGTTTTTATCATATAACTTTTATTTGAGAAGTGGTGGGTTTTTTTTCTTCGTTTTCTTCCTGGACAAGAGATATTTTATCTCGAAGTAAATGTAATTAATATGTATATTTGTGTAGAAGAACGTTTTAGTTCATTTCATTCAAAGAATACCGGTCAATTTTACGAACAAATATGTACTGTAGTATACTATCTATATAATTATACTCTATGCAGACTTAATCATAAAACTTTGCTTTAGTTTCAAATTATCTTTATTTCTTATGTTTAATCATAAACTTTCATTTCTCAATTTTCATTTTAAAAAAAATCTATTGAAATTTTATTTCCTTAAATTTCCTTTTATTTATTTATTTATTTATTTACTTATTTACTTATTTTAATTATTTAATTTATTTTTTTTAAAATTTACACTATTCATGTTAGCCTAACAATCACATTGTTTCATTTGTTTAAAAATCGATTCAAGTAAAATCGATTTCAAAATATTTTGGTTTTTCATTTTATAAATTAAACAATTAGACAAAAGAAAACAGGCAGCAACATAGTTTAAACTATCTCGTTAAGTTATACAATTTACAGTGTATACTTGCATATTATACTAAATATCTTACACCTGTATGACACAATTCTGATTATATATAGATGTATGATTTTCCTTGTCACTGATGATTTTTACTACATTTATAACATTTAAATATCAAAGAAAGGAATGTAGTTCTTAACGTCAATTGAGAAACAGACTGTCCTGTGCACCACAATAATACATATTGTTAATAGTCCGTGGTAGTAAACAATTGCCACCACACTGCAGTGAATAATACATGTACATGCAGTTTCACTGATTCACAGATTACTGCTTGTGTTGGAATATATCTCCTCCATCGGATTATTGCTGTAAATGTTTTCAGTATTGGAATAGACTGTTTCTTCTCCCTGAGCATTGGAGTCTTTCGGTTTGAGGTGTTCACTTATTTCTTTCCAATTTCCATACTCATTACTGTTTCTATCAAGATTACTATACACACTGTCTGTTACCTTTTTCTCGTTAGAAACTTTTCCTCTCTTCGTCTTTTTGTTTTCACTACTTTGATTTAAACTTCCACCATCTTTGATGTCCATTTTCTCATCAGAACACTTGTCTCTCTTTGTTTTCCTGTTTTCAGTACTTTGACACGAACTGTCGGATTTTTCCGCTACTTTCTCCTTGGGGTCTTGTTCATCACCCATGATGTCATTTCCTGTAGAATGTTTCTGAGTATCGCTAATCATACCCCGTTCGTTTTCATTTTCAGTCCTAACACTGTCTGGAGACATGTCTGTATTTTTGGCGAACTCATATATACTAGATGTACCCCCATCAACCTCAGCAGCGGGTTTCTTTGGAAGAGTGTTCGATGTACCATACTCGTTATCACCTATAATGACACTGTTCTTCTCAATATACCCACATGTACTGTACTCTTTATTTTCAAGACTGACATCTGAATAACTGTTGTTTTTCGATTTAGCATGTTGTTTGGTTGCTTGTTCGTGTAGATGATTATACACCTCTTCCTCTGTTTTGTCGGCTTCTTTATCCGTGTCTAGTTTCTCCTGTCCGTTGGCGATAGACGAAATCCGACTTGTTTTCAGAGTAGGTGTTGATAAACTATTAGAGTCTTTCTTTTTGATGTAGGCTTGCTTTTTTACATTTCCATTCATGTTAATGGTCGATGCGTTAGATGCTTGAGGAAGGACTGGGTTGTGATAACCTTTGCGTTTCCTGAAAATCAGCAATCGTAGCTTTAAAAGCTTCCATACAAGTCATTTTATAAAAAAAAATCATTAAGTCATAATATACTTCCTTGTATATAATTCCACTAAACTTATATTTGACTATTAACTGAACTTTATTGTAAGTATAATTACCGTTGCCGGACAAGGAATCCAGAGAGGGCTATAACAATAAAGATTAACACTCCAATACAGATCCCCATAGCCACTGTGGTTGCAAGGGTTGTTCCTATTATAAGTATACAGAAGTTCAGTGTTTAGAAAATGATTTTTGAAAACAGAAAAACATAGCAAATGGGCAGTTTTCTAATGACAGTTTTTGGTTTTCAAGTCTTCGTCTCACTTAGAAAAAAATATCATTACTCCCAGATGTGCACATTTAAGCTTATTTTGAAAAGAGACATCAAAATTTTCAAATTATATTTCGAGAAATAATCCAAATCATAATTTTGAATTTAGTCTCGAATTTAATAGGTATCTAATTGGATTAAACTATGATTCAAACCGACTTAAGTTTAATGTTTGACATGTATTTTTTTTTTTTGGTACACCATAATTTATGATAATAGAATTTCATGCGTAGATCGATTTGAAATGCGTTAAATTTAATATTGAAACAGTGAATTCCTTCACAAGAATAATGCTTGGGGGCATGATGTTTAGTCCTGTCTCTGTTATATGGTGCAATAACTATTGAAAAATTACAAGAAAACCAATTCAATGTTCCTCCATTTTCCACAGTTAATGTTCTTTAAAGTATGGAAAACTACCCGTCTGAGATCTCAATATACTTGATCGGAACCAGCTTTCAACCTTGATAGCTGTCTATAATATCATTTAAAACTTCATATCACAACTTGACCCCTATCCTGCACTAACAGTATTAAAGTATTCAGTATCTTACTATATGACAGAAGACCTTGCTTCAGTTCATGAAAATCGGACGTAGACTGGTCCACAGTGGGTGTTGGGGAATGTGGCACTGTTAAAAATACAAAAAATATATGCAGTGATTATTTGAAATATTATAAAGAGAAATGTTTGTCCAGACCTGATTTTGATAACCAAACATTCAACAGAAAAAAAAATCCAGACACAACTTCAACCCATTTTCGGGGAAATGATTGAATACATAGGAGAACTTTTCGTACCAGTTTTTAAAACGTCATAAGAAACACGGAATCCTTTGAACTTCCTTCCCTGATTTCGGGTGGACACGAATCGAACGATCAGCACCGGTCCACGGCTCAGAATTTGAAACAACTCGTCATTGTCTTTTCTCCCACAATGAATGTCTACGTCAGCTTCAGCCAAGATCTAATGAGACAAGTTAACTTTTCTGAGATCTCAAGGTATAGAGATACTCTTTTACAAGTCATATCGTATTACCGTAATACTTTTTTCAATAGTTTAATATAGTACACATATATAATAAAAAGTATTTAATCATCAAAAAAAAAAATTTCATTGCTTTCGATCAAACTAAAAATTTGATTATAAAATCAGATCTGAGTCAGACTTCTTTCAGTTTGTAAAAAAAAGAAGTACCTCAACCCTATCTTCACCACATTTCTTTTCATTATTTGATTTGCCAACATCAAAGTCCAGAAAAGAAAGAAATATCTGATGTCCGTGCGGTGCTGCAATAGTGTAATCACACGAGATGTTCTTGTGGTATTCATTCGGGTAGCCAGGGGATGCTAACATACCACTGTGATTGGTGAAAGTCTGGTTACATGCTAAAGGGATAAGGCAATGTTCTATATTTTTAATCTAATTAATTACTTTTGTGATCATTGCATGTCAGTATGTAAGCACATTATTTAGTCAACTAGTTTTCTGATTTTCTCCCCTTATATTTTCTCGAATTTTATGAACGATACGATGTCCAAGTCAATGTTCTTTAGCTTAAACAAGAGGTCCATGGGCCATATCGCTCACCCATGGAACAATTGGTATGATAAAATTAGGTTAATGGAGTCATAATACAAAATATCTGGACAATGTAGTATAATACATGTAGACCTGTATAAATAAAAATCCATTTTCCCCCTGGATATTCTTATGCTTATAATCAAGTCCCTAACAGGTTGATTTTATAGTCATATCACATGTTGAGCATTGCAGTTCTCAAAAAGATCCTCGACAATTGTTTAGATCTATATATGGGATATAAACCTACATCAAACTCTGAACCCCTTGTGAGACCCAAGAGTTTCCAGGGGCCAAAGTCTAAACAATTTTAAAGAATCAGCAATATGTCAAAATGCTCATATATAAGTAAAACCATATATTATAACATTTTAGATTTTATGAATTATCAAAATGTTTTCCCTTTGTAAAATTGGATCCCCAATGTGGCCCCACCCTACTCCTCAAGATTTTGATTGAACTAATTTGAACCTACATTATCTGAGGTTGCCTTCACTAAGGTTACAGCTTTACTAGGCAAATGGTTTTTTAGAAGAAGATTTTGAAAGATATTTCTCTATAAATTTTTGCCCCCCCCCCCCCCCCCCCCCCCGTTGTGAGCTCATCCTACCCAAGGGGGTCATGATTTGAACAAACTTGAATCTACCCTACCTGGAGATAATTCCACACACGTTTCAGCTTTCCCGGTTTATTAGCTTCTGAGAGGAAGATTTTTAAAGATTTACTCTATATATTGCTTTGTAAAAGTTCGATCCCGATTGTGGCCCCACACTACCCCCGGGGGTCTTGATTTTCACAACTTTGAATCTACACTACCTGATGATAATTCCACACAAGTTCCAGCTTTCATGGCTGATTAGTTTCTGAGAAGAAGATTTTTAAAGATTTACTCTATATATTCCTATGTCAAAGTTCGACCCCCATTGTGGCCCAACCCTACCCCCGGGGGTCGTGATTTTCACAACTTTGAAACTACTACCTGAGGATGTTTCTACATAAGTTTCAGCTTTCTTGGTCAAATAGTTCTTGAGAAAAAGATTTTGTGAAACGGACGGACAGACGGACAGACAGGCGGACAGACAGACGACAGACAAAAATGCTCAGGTGAGCTAAAAACGACATAAACAGCGAATAAAATAAATGATTGAAATTTTAATATGTCTTTTAAAACTTGCTAATTTTATCCCCATATTTTATCTTTTCTTATTCAATTTTAAGACAATCTTATTAATTGCCATAAATGGGGTCTTCCACGCCTACCAATCGCTTTTTGATAAAGTTGGCCAAAATTTGCTATTCATAACCGACAAGTCTACCTGTTTTGTCCTATGGATGAATTTAAGTGATGTGAAGTGGGTTAGTGAGGATATGGTTAGGCCATACAGAAACTCACTTACTAGTACATAGCTTCAATGTATCTTTATTAACTTCTCTTACCTTCCCAGAAAATTTTAGCATTATTTTCTCCGCCGTCAAGGCAAGACGCCGGTTTTGCAAAATGAATCGACACAGGCGTTTGAAACTGCAGATTCGATATGCTTTCCTCTTCTAAGTTATACGTTAAGCTGTTTATCTGAGCAAAAATGAATATTAAGTAAACATTCTATAGCAATTTATGTACTCGAATATTCAATACAAGTATAGATGAGACGTACATTTGCCATCTACAGATGCCAATTAATGTATGAATAAACTGGGTATGATTAGGGAGAAATGAGGTTATTCGAAACGTACATGTACATTTTTACATGAATATGTATTAAAGAGGGACATTTTATTCAACTAATTCGATATTTAATTATTGAGTTTTATTCTCGACCAATTAGTATACATATATGTAATTTATTTAAAGAATCTTGAGTTTAGTACCTGGATATCGACTGAACAGTTTGTATCCATCACCTCTATTGTTACGATAAAGCTTTCAATGTTGCTATCGTCCAGTATCAGTGGACAACTTTCATTGATATCCCGGTATAAATCCAGGTCAACAGAGAAATGTCCTCTCTTGTGACTCTCTACCGCACCACACGCTGCAAATAATAATGAAAGGGTGGTCAAAAATGTTGATCAAATCAATATAAATAAGATTATCAAATGAGATTTTAAAAATCATGTTTAACAATATTAACACAAACTTGCCTATCCATGTCAACGCTGGAATAATGGAAGTGGCCTCTAAAAAGTAGCTTCCGGACAACTGGAGAACTTCTGACGTGTTACTGCAAAGTTTGTCTGTATCATTTCCGTTTGTATCTTTCAACTATCAGAAGAAGAACGCAACGTTTTATTAATATTTATATGATGTTGATATTTTCTTTCTCGGTCGCTGCATACTGCTTACTTTTTCAATTTCTTTCGAATTTAAACCGCTGCTATTTTAACCAATCAGCTACATGTTTCTGTCAACGAAGCAAGCTTTTTTTGTCCAATCAGTATATGTTTATACGCCACACGATTGTTAAGAAGCTATACCGCTTGCTGATTGAGTGAAGATTAAGGCGTGGTTCTAAATATACATAAACGATTAATTTTCTTTCCTGTTGTCTGAATCAAAGTTTACGGGAAGAAAATGCAATTTTCTGTATAATTTACCTTTAAGGAATCGTTGCAAAAATGAGAGAAGTTTTCATTAGATCGGAGATATAAGCTTTTTCCCGCAGGAGTATCGATCTCCCAGACACATCTCTCCTTGGATATTATATTTAGAGTGTCCCACACACTAGCGATTGTCCCTGAGAACTCCGAAAGTAGACCCCCACATTCTGCAAAACATATTGCAAACAGGTGTTGAACTAAGTCAAATTTCTTTGTCGTTGATATCTATCAATACCGTAACGATAGTAAAGCAGATAAAATCATTGATAACTGTTTACCTGTGAAATGAATTTGAAATCTAGAATTTATGTCATCAGGGTTTCCATTGGTGTAAAAGGAAATGAGAACTTTGTTCCCGGACATCAGTTGTTGTTCCGGAATGTTGGCACCACAGTACCGATGTGCCTTTCCGCTTACGATATCTGTTACCTATACGTACAACACATTAAAATCGTTTTTTTAGATAAAACGTCCGCATCATTTTTAAATTTCTGCCTAGTATTTTTTTCGTTAAATAGCTTCATGGTCAATTTCTTTCTTATGCATTACTCTTCTTTGAAAATGGAGTAGACATGAATGCATTAAAAAATATTTGAGAAAAAAAGGAGATATAGATGACCTGCCTGGATATAGTCAGAGCAAAGTCCGTTTGTTCTTGGCGGTAAAGTAACATTTGTAAATACAAGCCAAATTCTACTATTTTCTTGAGTGGTAATGGTATACTGACAGGACACAGAGAGGGGGTTATCAGGACTAACTATTTCCCCTTCATGGAAGAAATCTTTCTGTCCGCAACCTAAATTGGTTAAAACAAAGAAGGTGTAACTATTTCACTTAATTAAAACTGGTGTTATTTTCTTTAACCGTTTAAAAATGCCCTAGACATGTTTAACATATACAAGCAATGTAACCGTCTTATAACAACAACGAATTGACATATAATCAGTAACTGTTACCTGCTCTTTGTAGAATCTTTCCTGATAAGTTGATGCCGTGTTTTAAAGATTTTGACGCTAGTCTTAACACCAGTTGATTGGTTGAAGAATAGACCAGGTCATTAGTAGAGGCGTTACAGTACTGGGTTAAGATGTTGTACTCAGTGTCTGCACCATCGTATATCTGAAATTCAAGACTGAAACCTGATTTCTATAAAATGTACAGGTACATGTACTATAATCGCATGCCCTATTCATGTTCAATTTTGTTTATGCAGTTATATTGTAGATTAATTTACGTTATATCAATTTAAAAAAAAAAACTTGTTCTGGTAAAAACAATTTAACTCATATCTTAAATTCATAATTTGTTCGAAATTTATTCTAATGGCTAACCTGCAAAAAGTCATTCTGACACGTTGGTGTGATTTGTGAGTAGTTTTCAAGACGGAATGCCAACGAATTGGTGACATTGGAATTCAGTAGAAATAAACAATTGACATTAACTTCCGTGTCGCTTTCAATGGATGCTGTTATGTTGTCATTTTCATCAAACTCTCCTCCACAGTCTATAAAAGACAAGATGAACAGTTGTCGGATTCGTAACATTTCTCTTTTTTTCTTTTCTAAGACTTGTTTATGCTCTGATTTAGAGGAGAAGGGGTTAGGGTTTGGACTCCCCCCCCCCCCCCCCCCCCCCCCCCCCAAACAACCCCCTGGGAATTAAAACTTATCTAAGTCACATAGTAAATTTACCCAAATTAGAACTTTGACCCCCACCCAATCCACGAACCAAAAAAATTATACCTTCAAACAACCAACCCTCTAGGAAAAAAGTCTTGACCCGCGCATGCTGTCTACATGATCACAAAAATAATATCCATAATTAATTATAATAGGTTCATAGCATGTTTATATTCACTATGAGTGAAACATTAAGAGAGAAATTGGTATTTGCTTGAATCTTTGTAATCATGAATATTTATATGTACATTGTACATACAATGACTCATTATTATATTAGGTATCATCTACGAGTCAAAACAAAAGTGCAGACAATCAGCACATGACAAGGTAATCTATGTAGTAAGTTATAAACAAATCAATGTGTGTACACCATTCACCACAGAATAACCTTGTCCTACAATGTAGATTGTGTTGTTTTACCTTATCCGGTTCATTCAATTTGATATTTTATTTTGTCCAACTTTCATCAATTTAATTTTGTTGTTAATTAAAGTGTTATAATTACACGCATAATCATTATTATTTTTTGAAATATTTAACTCAAATTCCGCATCTCATCTCTCACATAAATGAGGTGTTTGCTACTCTATAAAGGTAATTGGTTTTTTGGGTTTTTTTTGGTTTTTTTAGATTTTTTTCTTTTTTTTATTTGCATTTTATCAGGAGTAATGTTTAGCTTTCATTTAAAGCATTGTTACTTCTTCAAGCTAATGCGTGTCAAGTCTTACGACAAATCTTTTCCTTTTCAAGCCAAAATACAGCAAACTCATTACTGCAAACAAGTGGAGTTTATAAGTTCAAGCATGATAACAAAATTTGTTCGTAACATCATACAGCCATGTGGAGTATTTGGCAAAATATATGAGCTCAATACCTGAAAAAAAGTGACATGCATTACCTATGAGTATAAAAAATATAAACCATACATTTATGCATGTTCATATACATGTAGCTTCATAAAGTAAAATAGACAACATGCCTTGTTTAATCCCCTTGAAATCATTTAATATCTTAAGAGGTCTTTAGGGTAAAATTTGTTATGCGTTTGTAAAAATATTCAGCAATTTATGATTCTTTTTTGTTTACCATTATACAAAGTATATTTATCTCGTATTTTCCCATACATATGTGACCATTGTACGAAAAAGGTCAATCCAAAGAGTACTGTATACGGGGAAATATTTGCTCCCGTTTTATTTTCACCCTTTGGCCATCGCTGTCATCGGGTGAATTTAAGACAGAGAAATTCCAATGTCTCGAATTATCTCTATTCAAACACAACTGCGTTTGGACGAATTCAAGACGGCGTCAAGTGTAGAAAGGCTAAAATTACACTGGGCGAAAATACCCCTATATACAGTATTGCTTACTTACATGACCAAAAAATGTTGATTTCACTAAGGGAAATATGACCACATCCAACACAAGGCTTGAAAAGTATCTCTGCGTATGAAGAATTCATCACCCGCAATGACTTATTACTGACTGGTCCAACCATCTTCTGAATTTCCGACTGCATGTCCCGAACCTTTAAAAAACAATATGTGCATGTATATACATACATAAATATACGGCAGACGAGAGAGAGAGAGAGAGAGAGAGAGAGAGAGAGAGAGAGAGAGAGAGAGAGAGAGTAATATCCTGCTTGCCATATTTCAGATTGTTCTGTTTCTGTTTTTACCAGAAAACTATTGTTTCTGAACACTGCGAACGGTCAGAAAAATACGTACCATTAACACGTCCTCTGTCTGAAGTTCTAGTGTGTCTATCCTTAGATCGATTGTATAATACTTTGGTAAAGATATGGTGTATCTGCATGTGAGAGGTGTTAATAGAACCTGAACTTCCTGCAAATCAACAACAAAGCTTCCAGATAGGTTTGTATAGCTTGTACCACATTCTGTAAAACAATGAACAGATTAAAAGTTTTTAAAGAATTTGAGATATTGACATCTGGCATAATAATTCATACACGTGGTTTTTTTTCATTCTGACCATATTTTCTTAATTCTAAAGCGTAATACTATACACATGACTGTACTAAGTTAGAAATGTTTCATTTCGATTTTCTTGTAAACGCCCCCTTTTGTGGTGAAATGTGACATGTAAAAGAGGATACAACTTAATTATATACATACGTCGCTCTACCTGCAAATGTATGATACTTCATACATGTATATTACATGTACAAACAGAAAATTATGGTATCAGAGATAGTAAATGAAAATTTTACCGAAGTTTGAAACACGTATTGAATTGGACGGCGATGTCGTGTTTGTTCTTATGTAGAGCAATTCTCCTGTCAAGATTGTGGTATTGTAAGTTTTTGAGCAATTCGTTGAATTCCAGACGACGTCTTCAAAATGTTCGTCATTTGACAACTAGGGAAAGAAAAGGTAATACATTTTATAAACGTAAACTATACGAAAGTGTTTTGGGGTTTAGATTTTACAAATTTTAGAATAATTGTTGCATTGTTTGTTATATAATTTGGAATGTCTGTGTATTAATCAGAATACAAAGCAGTAAAACATGCGTGCAACGAAATCCGTGTAATTTATTTCACAGTCCATGCAATTTGAATTCCAGAACGTGTTTGTTTGAAAAGTAGGAAGCAAAAATCGTGTTTTTATACATGTACATGTGTACATATAAGATAGAATCACTAACATTTGATGATACACTTTTGTATCACCAGTTGTTGTTTTGTGTTTTGTGGGTTTTTTTTAACAACTTACATAGACGCCCCGATCACACGCCTCCTTGCTTATGCTCACTGCCACTGTTGTATTGAGGGGTGTAATTCTCCAGTCACAGAAGGTGTGATTCTGGAGTTCCAAAATGGACGCCAAGACATTTGTGTCGCAAATCTGTGGACAGTCAACGTGACCTGTAACACAACGTTGATGAATGTATTCAGAGTATAATATAAAATATCTGAGATTCTTATTTTGTGATACTAGTACTGTTCATAGGCACGTAGCATCAGGGATGGCCGGGGGCCTGAATTTTGGGGGTTGAGTCACCCCCCCCCCCCCCCCAACACACACTTTCAAAAACGATGCTACGTACCTGAGTTAAAACAAAAGATGATATTTTAAAAGTTTAAAATGTTTGTAGTCTGTTTGATACACTAAAAACTCAACAACTTGTACTAGTTTTTTTTTCAAAGATCTTGATTCCGTATAAGATACATGTAGATCAAACCATCTATAAATACACAGTGCGTGACCTGTTAGACGGTGTGTGACCTAGCGATGCTAAAAGCGGTCAGTAACCATAAAACAATCTCCTGACAACACATTGAGATTCCCTGTATCATCTTGGTATATATAAATAAGGCTTTAAGTTAGTACATCGACTTTTCTAAAACATTTCTTTTACTTTGTCTTATATAGATACATGCAGGTCAAAGAGGTTCAAGTTTTTATGTGCACTTAATATAAATCCATGTAGAAAATATTCCCTTAATATCAGGGCATACTATTTGATTGACATTTAATACATTTTTATATTGAGTTATAATGGCCTACATATGTAAAAATGTCCATACAGAAAATGTATTCGTACCAAAGAGTTTTATATTTTTTTTTTAAAATAATGATAATTGTGTGTCTAACTAAGCTATATTAAACGTAAGACTAAAAAACAAGAAACATTCACATGTAAAAAGCAGTATCATAGCCCCATGCTCAAATGTTACTGACGAAGCTCCACGGGAAATTCGGGTTGACAACCCGAATTTCCCGTAAAGCTACAGTTCTGCAGCTATTAATGGTCGCGTTATGTCTGTTTTACTTCATATTAGGCTCCTGAGCATTTCGCACGCGTTTTGGTTTGAACCATGTGGTACGCTTATCATTTGACGCTCCGTTTTTAGCACACTGTGAAATCAAACGAATCGTGCTAAACGCCGACTCTGTCAAGGAACTAAGTGCTACCAGGACATCGGCCTGTTATATTGAACAGCTTTTTCCATTCGCTCTGAGTACGCTTTGATGTCCCTATCATTTTTATGTCATCAAAGATCTCAGACATGATGTTTTTTGTTATTTCTATCCTTCTTTCTCTCTGTCCGTGAAAACTTTATTCTTTCTTGAGCAGATAACCTCTGTACCTATCCTGCTGCAACAGGTACATGTATTTTTTTTTCATACCAGACAGCGACAGATTCCACACCATGTGCTTGGAATTGTCTGTTTCTTTGTCCGTCAAGAATCGCGCAACTTAACTCGATTGGAATTTGCATTTGAGTTAATTTCTCGTCGCATTTAGACACGTTTTAGGTCTTTTGTGTTTTGATATGTTCAGTAAAACAATAACTGTGCAGTGGTTTTGCTTTGGCTATTCACATGTACACGTATGTGTGAATATTTTACTCCAAACATGTATTTCGACTATTATTTTACGTGTGCATCATCCACTGATTATACTTAAAGAGACATGGTGACGCACAAGCCCATGATTTACATATGTAGCAAATATCGAATTTTCATACGATTTCCACATTTTTTATTTATCAAGCATATAAGGTGAACTTTTGAAAAATTACAATGTTCAAAAGTAAATAAATCAAATTAAAAAGAGAAAAATAGAATTAAGTGTTGGGCCAACACAAAAATATTGAGTTTCCCTTCCGCTTCATGGCCACGCAAGCCCAGGGGAATGTAAATAATGCAGCGTGGCATATATCATGAGCTAGTGGACTCTCATTGAAACCTGATGTCTTCAAGAACTATAAATTTATTAAGATGCACTCTCTATGAATGCATATTTCTTACCACAGACATCGAATAGCTTCACATTCAAATTCTTTTCTCAGTGTGTCAACCCCACTGTAACTATTTTTAGACAGCAATCGCAATCACGTGACACTAAAATTAATGTCCAAAACAACTCGATTTGTTTACAGTCTGTTCAAGCATATCTTTTACAACATACACCATAGCATAGCATAGCATTGAAATCTCATAGCATAGCATTGGAATCTCATACCATAGAATAGAATCTCATTCGTCATAGCATACCATAGCATACCATAGCATAGCATACAACATTATTTTAACTCGGTTTTAAATGTTTTTATTTGAAAGAATAAATGTTCACATTGCAGATTAGTAGTAAACTTTGTCTTCTTGTCATTTTACTTCCAAATATGTGGAACTCTTCTGTGTATGGAGGCGTTTTTGTTCAAATCTCATAGCATACCATAGCATAGCATACCATACCATATTATTAGGCCCTTCATTTCAATTTCTCATAGCATAGCATACAAATATCATAGCATTGCATTGAAATCTCATAGCATATCATTAAAATCGCATACCATAGCATAGCATGAAATTGTAAAAGATATGCATGAAATGACTGTACATATGCGTTTTCCGGATGAGTTTTATTGACTTATAAACTGATAGATGATTACTTATCATGCGTGAAACCTTCCGTATGATGCAATTAAGTATATTTCTTTTGATTTCCGTTGTCATAGTCAAAAAGTAAAACATGTATTTTGAGTCACCATGTCACTTTACATGTAAGTATCGTTGTAATTCGAGTATTTGTGAAAACCAGTTTTTAAAGGAGTTATTAGATGTATGTGTTCAATGTAAAAAAAAAAAAAAAGGATTTCCTTTTTTTTCATTTTCACGAGAATAGCAATCATAACATTGATCTAAAAAAGCAAACCTTTTCTTTTGACTTATGCTGATGAAAAAGGTGACGACAAACTACATGAAATGCCTATTAAGTCTCTTAAACACAGATGCATACACATGTGCATGTATTAAACTTGAAATGTGTTCTGCATAGTCGGTGAGTAAAAACCAATACTGAATTGATATTTTAGTAAAGTGCGCAGATTTCTTTTTACATTTACTACATCTTTCTCTCTGCAAATGGACACATAAAACTAACAAGGCCAACATACTAACCAAATGAAAACTGCAATATTAATTATAATAATTGATTTTTTTTTCGTTAGATATTTCAAAAGTTTAACGCTAAGTAGCACACTTTCTATTTATATTTTATCCAGCCGTTTAGAGCGCACAGAATCTTATATACATGTACAGTATGTGTTTTTGGCGTTCATACAAATTTTCCGCATTTCAAGACTATGTTCCTTCATTGTTACTTCTTTAACTTCCCCAGCTTTTTGACAATTTGCCCTTTGCTTTTATTTGCGTCTATGATTAAAATTTAGAGACATACGTATATATAACACATACATGTACTCCTGACAGTATGTCGGCAGATTACCAAAAAAAAATCATAAGTAATAATGTGCATGTATTTTTTTTTGGGGGGGGGGGCTAGTAAAAAAAATTACATGTATGTTTAGGCTTTTGAATTTCAATGCATTTAGCTCAAATAAAAACTCTCTTTTTCAATTTGCCAAAACAAAGTGTAATGCAAAGAAGTTTAGCAGTTTTATTTTTATCATTTTAATAAATATATTTCATTTTTTACGACAGAATTCATATCTAAATTTAAGAATTTTTAAATGAACATGATTAAGGCTCAAATAAGGAGTGTACGATATCTACATGTCGATTAAACGTACTCCGATGTATAATATCGTCCTTCTACATGTTATTGAAACTGTTTTATTGGTTTAATGAGTTATCAAGATTTGTGTTTCCCTTTACTGCTTTGAACAATTACATCTCATATTGACTACAAAAAATGAAGAAGGAAAACCAACTATATACATGTATATACAATCTATATTAATATTCATACTAATGATATTGAATCGATCCAGATGGATTGAATGTGTTTTAATACAGTAGCTTGCACTATTCTCTCTCTCTCTCTCTCTCTCTCTCTCTCTCTCTCTCTCTCTCTCAGTTGAAATAACTTACCCTTACAACTATGAAATAGAACATAGAAAGGTACGAACACTCCAAATATCGCTAATACAGCCATGAGTTACTTCCAGCTCCAGTGTATGATATCCTATTTATAACATTTCCTTCTGCTAGGGCAGAAAAGTTCGATTTGGTAGCACTGTAAGTATTAACTTCCCAATAAAAGCACAAACTATGACAATAATTTAACCAGGAAAATGCTTGGTGTGTAAAAATAAACAAAATCCTTGTTCATACAACATTTAGCCCCAGTCCTACACCGCGTCTGTAGAAACGCAAATATACGGATTTATTTTCATTTTTTACGCTGACCAGGTCTTGGTAATGTCGCACGGTGGTTATAAATCAAGGTAATACAGAGTTGTCATTTTCTGTCTTCTCACACAGATTATTTTCCCTCACATATCTATAATCATGTCACTAAGTCAATGATCAATCAACTATGGTACTAACGCTACACGTGAATAAAAGCCCTGGCTTCTAATAAACTTAAACTTTGCCTTGAAAATCACAAAAACAAATCCGTTCGAAAGTTGTAACTAATATCAGTTTCTCTAAAATTCCTGTTTTTAGCGTTGTTAATTGAACAATACAGGACATTGAACATTTCCGAGGATTAAGACAAGGTGCTTTTTACGCTTGTTTACAACAAGTTTTCAAACTGAACTGTTTAGATAGATAACAATATAGAATGTCAATAGCAAACATTGACATCCTGCTTCCTTAAGTTTATGGGTTTGACCTAACACATATTTGCAAATTCATCAGTTTGCATTTGGGGTAATTTAATGGATAATATTTTTTTTTTTTGCATTTCCAGTACTAGTAATAAAAACCTGTACCAAACTTTTTTTTTAATTAAACTGAACTTATTTCGAATGATAATGGACCATTTGAATTGGCCTTTGAAATTTTCTTGAATAGCATAAAAAATATTTTCTTTGATACAAAAAAATCCCGCATCGTTTATAGCTCCATGTCAACCGAAAATAGAATATTCAGAAAAAACAATATTTGTCTATCTTTGCAGCAATCGCGTCCGAAACAGGGGACATAAAACCAACAGTTGGAGCAATATTTCTATCAAGCCACAGAAAACAGGACAGCCGCCGCGTCCTGACACCTCCTATCACAAAATCACTGTTTTATTGCTCTGGAAGGGGCATGGTACTGTGGTGTTTAGTTATGATGCGTTTTAGTGTACTAGATCACAGGCGATCGTAAAACCATTAAAAAGCGTGCGGGAGGATTCTTTCTTTAACCGAATATTTGATAAGTTTTCTTATTTTTGAGGGGGATGGGTTGGGATAAGGGGGAGGTAATCCGGACTATGATCAAATTGTATAAATTTGGGTCTTTTTTATGCGGTAACATTACTAAGAAATTTTACATGTATTAACCCAATCTTAATATCAATACTACACGGGAAATACATCTTGGTTTGGATGTGTCGATATTATCGATATTGTCAACCCGTTTCTGGCCACTGCCCTGCGGAACTAAATAGATATAAACAACAAGTCGATCTGAAACTGATCAAGATATGTATTTTATTTTTATCAGTACTGTATATCAATGTACATAGCGCACGTACGCGGTTATTGATTAAAATAATCAAAGTACGGAGAGTACTCATGGGAGTTCAAATTTTCAAGCATTAAAAAGATTTAATAAATTTAAAAAAAATAATTTGGTACGCGTGCATACGTGTGTGTATCTGTGTGTTTACAAAGATTTTGATCTTGGCTTTAATGATGCCAACTTGGCTTCTATTGTGTAAAAGCTACACTAGAAAAACTTTTTTCAAGTGACTTGTAAAATTGCCTGACGCTTGTGTACCTGATAAGTATACTGTAAATTGGTCCTCGGATCGAATATTTTAGGGACCGTCTCAACAGACACATTAACTATAGGATTATTTAGGAAATTACATATTAGTACCTCAAAGTAATGTATAAAATATTACTTAAGACTTTTCAGCGTTTGGTAATATCATGTTGTTAGTTTGATAAATAGTATTAAAGGGGCATGGTCACGATTTTGGTCAAATTTTATTTTTCTATTTTTATTGTTTACAATGCTTAAGCAATGCATTTTTTAATGAACGGCCAACATTTTAGAGTCAGTCGTATAGTTATAAGTAAGATGACAGGCTCTTGTCATGTTTTTGTTTACATTGGATCAATATACAATTAAAAGTTCTTTTTTAAGCTGGTTTTTTATCTGCTAATTCGTTTTAAACATAAACAGTTCCTAGCGTTTGTCACATTTTTTTTGGTCTGACCCTGGACATTCAAAATGTAAACAATAAACATGACCCGAGCTTTATTTACATGCCAAAGAATTGTGAACTCTGTATCTTGCTTATAACGCGACGACTGATAATCAAATAGTTGTGGAATATTAGGAATGCCTTACTGAGGCACTGTAAACACGAAAAAAAAATTGACCAAAATCGTGACCATGCCCCTTTTTAAAAAGATCATAAGCATGCAATATTTCAAAACAATTCACAAAATAAGGCTCAATGAAAACCCTATTCGATCAACATGTACATTACTGCCCAAATTGCTACATATAATATATATATATATATATATATATATATATATATATATATATATATATATATATATATATATATATATATATATATATATATATATATATATATATACCATATTTATTCATATTGTTTTAATTTAATAATAAACCATGAGCATTTTTCCCCCAAAAAATAATGGTGTATTGGAAGCAGACTATGTATTTTAATATTCATTTCCTCTGTTGAGCAAAAAAAAAAACCCTTAAAAATCAAATAACTACAAAACAAACAAAGAAAACTATACAAAAGTAGTCTAGCCAGTGCCCGGCTGCATGCTATTTTAAATGACTGGTCATGAAAATGACAGCTAATTTATAATTTATTTCAAGATTTTGTTAAACCTCTTTTTTTGTACACAAAAGTAGATACCTGTCATGTTGAATTTCCTTAGCGGATGCATGTATTTGGTCAATCAGTTCACATAGAAGCTGAACTTCATGCATATTGTTTAACTCCTACTGAAGATTGAACATAGAACTACGTTTAAATATCAGACTTTCCAAGGATAATGATATACATTATTGATTAAACCCTTTTCCCCAGGTGTATCTCTTCATGGTATAATATTTGCCTTTCTTCGTAAATGAACCTCATGCTCGTCATCAAGAACATGTTTATTTTCATTTGGGCGAATACCGCTCCTTTTTTTTTGTTAGTCTAAAAATCATTAGATTTGAATGCAAAATAAAAAAATTACATAAAAAACACAAGGTTGAAAATTATTTTATTATAAGTCATTTGAACAATTTTGCTTTGATAGTGCGATGTAGGGGAGGGGTGTTAAAAAGCGAAAACAAAGACCTGTGACACACACATTAAATATTCTCGTGAGTCCAAGCTACCGACAAAAATCTAACATACTGGGCCATCTGGTCTGTGTTTTAATCAGTTTATTAATCTGTTTTCTGGTCAATTCTCGTTATATATTGAGGTCATTTGCTGCCGATTATCATCGGACTTTTGTAGTTTGTCCCCGGGGGTCATGCTTGTTGACATTCAAGGGCGGGTGGACTCAACGATACGCAGTTCCAAACTGTTTATTAACTGAATAATGCACGGTTTTTCTTTCAAGAAATCTCAAAAGGACACACTCTGTGTTCTGTTGTTTTATTTTAGTGCATTTGTCCTCTCAGGTAGCTATGTTTGAAATTTTTGACAAAAAATGTTTTGTAATTTGCATCAACAAATTTATAATGCGTAATTTGTTTATCTTTGAGACTTCTCATTACAACGTAAATTTTGCGAGCATTTTATCAATTTTTTATCGTATACTTTTATTGTAATTTTCTTTAACAGTATATGGAAGTTGTGGTCGAGACTTTTCCGGAGATGTTGGGGCGTTTGCTGTAACCACGAGTCGGAATCGTAATACTCCGGACTCCTGTATAGTAAGGATTAATGTTACGGAAGGGAAACTCGCCATCGTCAGGTTTAAAACCCTCATTGTGAACTGTTCAACGGATTTCATAGAGGTATGGAAAATGATCGGATTCTGTGATTCAATGCTTAAATTCAAATATTCCGAACATGTAATCTAAAGTTGGAGAAAAAAACCCGAAGCTATCCAATATCAATTGTCTACTTCAAACGTAAACATCTTGGAGTGCTGAAAAATCAAATCTTTAAATTTGGCAATAATCAGATATGCACAATGTATTTTTAAGATCTGTAAAGTTATCAGAAATCATTGACCGAAAAGTTGTGTCTTTATTATTGAAATTACGTATAAATTGTATTTTACATCATTTTGATGATAAATATAGCATGCGTTTTTGTTGAAACTATTTAATTCAAATAACACGTTTAAAGTTTGCCAAATAATGTCATTTTTGACAGATTCGTGATGGCCGCAATGAAGACGCTGAGTTGATAAAACGTTTTTGCCAGACGACCGCTTTCTCGGTTGCAGCCACCCAGAACTTTATGTTCCTACGATTCATCAATGGCGCCAATCTTAATGATCTCGTTGTTTCAGCGGAGTATTTTGTTTTCGGTAGGTTCACAGTATATGATACGTGTACATGGATTAAATATAAGTTGTGAGTAGGAAAGAATAATGTCATTGTAGGGAAAAATATCCATTTTAAACAGTAGCGCATTTGATTTAACAAATTACAGGTAAATGCCCTGTTAATCATCGACAGACCCCGTTTTGAAAAATTAGACAAGTTCATATATAGCTTTGATCAGTCTCACCAACTGAAAGAGGAAAAGTAAGAATGAGTTTAAAGATTGTGCTCGTCTAAATTTTATGGCTACGGGTCTGGTTATGTAGTTATTAAAAGGTAGCTTCAGTACAAAAAGCAAAGAAAAATTGGGAGATTCAAGAGAGGAGTTCTTTTTCCTCCACAGATCCAGAGGACGCCAGACTAAACGCCAGCTCGGGGTCCTTCGCCTCCCCGCGGTACCAGGGTCCCTCCTCTCTGTTGTACGCCAATAACTTCCGAGCCACCATCTCTATCTCCATCCCTGTTGACTTCGGCATCATCTTCTCGTTCTCGGAGTTTGACCTGGAGACCAAATACAATGACAAGTGTCTGGATTACTTGGAGGTACGTCTGTGAGTTACTCAGTGACCGCATTCATTGTCCAGTGAAGCGTGACGCCCACTCCCTGGCATAATGATCGAGAGCAGTATTTACTGTTTATGTTAACACAACAAAATATTTCCTGGTTAATCCATCCGCGGATTTTTGAATATATTTAAAACACGTATAAAACACTCAGGAACGTATTATTAGATCTAACAAGATATTGAACTGTGCAACAGAATTAGTTTCCGTCAGTCCAATCACACCCTTCAACAAAATAAGCACCAACAGTTACGCCTAAGGAAATAGTTTTTTTTTAGTATACATTATAGTGATCGTTTTAATAAAACAAATATATGTATCATTAAACCCCTGCCATTGTAAATGTTTGAATACACATGTACCAACTAATTATTGATATTCTGATTAGCTATAAACCACTTATTTAAAACCGTTGAGCCTACAATTATTACATGTGAATTGTAATAATGTAACGTATTGTAACACGTGTATTGTAAACATGTATCAATGGTCATTGATGATCTGTCGGAAATACCCACAAATACAATACCCTTTAATAAATATAAAACTCCTCTTTAATTCAGATTCAGCAGGCGGATGGGCAGTCTTTGGGGCGATACTGCGGAACTACAATTCCCAAAGACATTGTCTCGAAATTCAACACGATGTACTTTCACTTTGTGACCAACACTTACTTGGCCAAAGCTGGGTTTTCTTTCAGCTGGGAAGGTAAACATACGTTAATAAATTTAAAAAAAAAATACGTCTAGTATTATGAATTGAATTAAAAAAAAATAATATACAAATTATGGCAAAAATTTAAGAGTAATTAATTTTAATGTAAACATGCGGATATAAATCATAAGTGTAAATTAGTTAATATACAGCACTTTTAGAATAGACTCTGGTCAAGTTATGAAATATCACTTTGGAAAGTTCTTTGTTGTTCAGTGTGCGGAGGGGTCATTGATCAGGCAGCCGGAACTATGGAGCTTCCGCTCGTCAATGGCTACTACAGAAACAACATGGACTGTAGGTTTGTCTTTCGGCAACCGGAGGGAAAGCGTGTCGCCATCACATTCACAAAGTTCAACCTTCAGCAAAAGACTGCGAACGGAAAATGCATAGATTACGTGGAGGTACTGCAGAATCTGTTGAAACTGGGTTGTTTTTTTTTTTACATTCAAAACGCTGTCCATTATAATGTGATTCAGTGTGCACTAAATCTGGGGTTTTGCCCCAAAGTCAAGAACAGATAATTATATTACCACTACCAGGAAGAAATTTATTGGTTTGGGGGATATCGATGCTTTAGATACTGATGCGCTGAACTAGAAAGTGTGTTAAATATATGATTTAAAGTAGTTTTTTGTGTGTACGATCTGTATATAGTGCTACAAGTCTAAACCATTGCCGTGTAGCCAAACCGTTCTCACAGATTTAAGGGGCCGAGTTTTAATATTGTCATCACTAACTCTGTCAAACGATGAGAACAAGATGGACATTGTTCTTTTAAAAAAAAAAATGAAAGTTACGAGTTTTACCCAGGTTTTTATGAGACGTTGAAGTCCAGGTTCGTTGACACGATAGACAGTAACACGGGGAATGCTCTTTTTTATTCACTGGCCCTAAACAAATGAACGACTTTGAGGTCACAATGTGAAAATCCACTCAACACCGGTGGCCCAAATTTAGCTGAAATATATCCATATAAGATAAAAACTTAAATAATTTTTCTTTGGTTTGTCAAGTGTTCCCTTCGCATTGTGCCAATGCATTTCACTTTTTGTCCTTAGATAACAGACACAGGATCTGGCTTCACAACTCCCATCGCTACACATTGCGGCGTGGTAAATTCCCAATTTACGCTGACGTCAACCTCCAATGAGGTCACCGTTCGATTTCATTCTGATGAAAGTGTTCAAGGAAACGGCTTCAGCATTTCATATGTTCAAGTCGAACGTAAGTTGTGCCTTATTTCTTTTTTGGAAGGGGCGGGGGAGGGGGGTAGGGAGTGGATTTGGTAGGGTAGTACATGTACATATAACCTCAAAATATTCGATAAAAATGTTAAATAATGAAAAGAACTGAGACTAATTCTGTTTTGAAATGTTACATATGAACATAATTTTAAAAATTAGCCATCATCACGTATAAACAACAACACATATACATATTAACAAAGGAAACACCGCCTGCCCCCAATATAGCCAATCTAGACTGAGGTTCAGTCAAAATATTAATCCTATCGGAATCTCAGCCGAGATTACCCCACACCCCTTTTCCAAATAAAATCGCCAATACAACGACAGTCTGTAACTTGGGGGCGTTACACATAGCGAAAAGGGTCAAAGAAAGTCAATGTATAATGTACCAGTGTATGATTCCAGCTTGTGGCGGGAAATACGAACTGTTGGAGGGCCGATTCTTTCCACCGGACTATAACAACATTTACTCGGCCAACGAACATTGCGATTTCCACATCAAAACCTTTCCTGGCAGTCAAATTATGACGGCATTCAGCAAATTTAAACTGGAAGAGAAGTGGGGAGCAAGTTGTGTAGATTATGTAGAGGTATTCTTCACAATTTTTCTCATTTTATTTTTACACCTAGAATTTTGAAAAATTAATAACTACCAAGGGATGGGGTTTTTGTAACATTTGAACATTTGTTCTCTTCAGATTATTGACCCATTTGCATTCGAACATCAAACATCAGCTGACGGAACTCCACACGACCATATCCTAGAAAATAGTCACCGGCATTACTGCGGCAGTACCAAACCCCCAAACACCCTGTACTACGGGAACGAGCTGCAAGTCAAGTTCCGGTCCGATGGGTCTGTGGAGAGCCAGGGGTTTGTGATGGAGTGGGCAGCATGTGGCGGCAAGGTTACGGACCACTACGGCGAACTGAAATCCCCGGAACTCTACCTCTCTCACATACTGGATATGACATGTGTTTACACCATAGAACCGCAAGACGTTCAGTCCTTCTTTGTGCAATATTCATCCGAATTTTCTCAGACGAATATAAATGGAGTATGTGATAACGCTTTACAGGTAAATGTTTCATGTATTGCTTACATGTTGCAAGTTATCTTCGAATTAACAAAAAGAATAAACATTATATACATTTCATTGATATTCATTAATATCGAATATACATTTGTATAAGGTCAGAGAAATTGGCCCACAGAACAATACATTAGTTAACCTGCCGTGTACTGGCGATAAAACGGGACTTTTTCAAACTGGGGCAAAGAAGTTACAAATTACTTTCCATCAAGCACTCGGAAGGCCTCGGGGTTTTAAGTACAGTCTCCTATGGACTGGTAAGTATTTTGCCTAATGTGGCTTTTTTAAGAAAAGGTTAGAGTGTACGCATAGTATCAAAAATATGTATGGATACGAGCTAGTCTTGTTGAAGTCAATTGACACTTTCGTATTTTTTGGCTTTTGTCGCTTTTTTGCATTTCTATATAAAAATAGAAGATTAACATTTCAAATTTAGTCTTAATTGCGACCTTGCATGTAAAAATATGCCTATGTGCTATCATGGGCAATACTTTACATGCTTTTGCTCGTTCTTATATCATATACCGTAGATTTAACAGCTTTATATGTTTTCAACAGCTTGCGGCAGTCGGGTTACCGCACCAACTGGAAAAATCAGATCGCCATTTTGGCCCGGATATTATCCAATCAAACGGTCCTGCTCCTACGTCATAGACAGCGTCTCCGGAAGTAACGTCGTTCTGGACTTCATGAACCTGAAGCTCGTACAAACAGACACGTGTGAGGATTACATTCAGGTACATCAACAATACATCATTTTATTAAAGGGACATAGTCACAATTTGAGCTGGAAATAAAAAAAAAACACCCATAATTTATGTCATTTTACACATGTGCAAGTAAGAGGTCTTTTTATGATCTGGTTCCTGTAGGAAAAATTATCCGCATACTTTCATGAAAGTTTCGTAAGGAAATTTGTAATTTCCTGTGCATGTAATACTGCTACAAATGATTTTAACAAAATTCTAAAAGCACATTATGTGCTTTTTTGGACTACAGCTTTATTAAAGTGCTGATATTTTTTCAAAGATTCACAATGGCGCCGACGAAAATTCCCCCTTGTTAAGAGTTGTAACTGGAAGAACAATACCGGACACTACTATATCTACCACCAGTCGGATGTTCGTCAAGTTTGTGGCACAGTGCGATGTTAGTTCTGAGGGATTCCAAGCCAAATGGAGTGGTACGCTTACATCTACTAATACCCCCAACACTGCATTGATACATTTATTGTAGCTATATGATAGTCTAAAAGTTAATGTGTTTTGTAATAATTTTCCAACCGTGTCGAAGAATTTGACAGGCATGAATTTAATTGAACTTTTAAAATTGTTTTGTAGAAAAAAAAGTTAGTGATTATCGTCACTTTTTGATATAAATAAAATGTTTAAGTGGGTTTTCATCTGTCACTATGATATATTTTAATGTAGATCCATGTCACATACCCTTACAAGGTCAAGTCCATGTAAATTAATATTCTGTTTTCATCACGATTTAAAATTTTTAAAAAATTGAAAAACTTAATTCTTGTAAAAATCATTTTTTTTTTTTTGGTTATTCAGAATTAATCTTTCTGGGTCTTAAATGATTATTAGAGTATTTTACGCGCTAAGTTACGGGTATTAATGGAATTCAGACCATTCTATATAACATGTGATGTCTATTAACAATTTTAATTTTTTAGTGTGTGGAGTAACACTGAGTGAAGAGTCAGGAGAAGTTATGTCCCCTAGTTATCCCCAGAACTACATCCGGGACATTGCCTGTAGTTACACCATCACCCAGTACCCGGGAAAAATTACTTCGCTAACGTTCGTGGATTTCGAAGTGGGATCAAAGGTCGACAATGAGTGCATAAACGATTATTTGGAGGTAATGTACATGTATTTACGAATTATGAATGTTTTTTTTCCCGAAATCTTAATACGAAATACATGCATGTATCTAATATTAGTTATGTTCGCCAAACTGCTCACTGGTCTAAATGTTCAAACAATTATTTGAGAATATAATTTTTTTTAAATGCCACTAATACATTTAATTAAATAGTAAATACAAAACAATACATTTTTTCAATCCCTAATTCAGCAATCATCTATTGTTCAGAATGTATTAAATATGAATTTGAAAGACTTATACCTGTTTAAACATGGAAACGTCTTTGAATGTCCAGCATTAGAAAGTTATCTTCTGCGAAACAAAATAATGTATGTTTCCTCTGTATGGATCACGCAACGCCCTCTTGCAAAACACGTCTTCCCGAGAAATGACGCTATTTGATGAGTATAGTATTTACTTTAAAATACAACCTGTTGTTTGTCTTTTAGGTGACATCTTATTTTTCTTCTTCTTTGTTTAATCAACCTACTTGTTTGTCGATGTAAGATAAAGGTACCAGTAATTGCGCTTCGTTATATTAATACGGAATAACATGCACTTTAATTTCAGGGGTAAGTAAAAAACAAGAGAAATATTCCGTTTTCTGAGCATTAAAGTTGATGAATTATTAATACGTAAATGTATGTATATATATGCCGACTATATCACATGTTCAGTCTTTTTGTATACTTCGGCCACTGATCATTATAATTTTCAGGTTATGTAAGAATTCATTGATTTATTGATTGTTTATTGTAGATTAGAGATGGGTTTATTCGACAGTCTACGTTAATTGGAAAGTACTGCGGAAGCTTACAAAAATTTACAGTAAACTCCACCAGCAATACAATCAACCTCATCTTAGTATCCACTAGCAACGCAAACATCCGGTACAGAGGGTTCAAGGCCACATACAAATCCAATGTCAAAGGTCACACATGAATAATTAATTTCATGTATTAAGAAATAGATAATAAATTCGAAGGGGTTAGCTTATTTGTTTGGTTTATACAGTCATATCAAATTGTTTATTGTTATTGTTAAAAATATGAGCAAAATGATTTATTTGTATAATGTACGATATAGTAAAGATGTTTTAATTTTTTTTTATTAAACAGACACAATGTCATTATCTACCAGCACAGCCTCACCTAACTTCACAATCATCTACAGAGGTTTAACCGCGGAACAAGAAAACTTATTAGGTAAATAAAAATCTGGAAGAGATTTCCATCCAATGTATCTTGCAATGTTGCTTGTCTGCTTTAATTGTCTAATTTTGTTTGTTACACTCAATTTTGACTTGCAATATATAATTGTATGAAGTGGAAAGAAAATGTGTTTTACAGATATGGATATAGCGCTCATCACTACATTGTCTATAATCGTCGTGATTCTCGTCGTTGTCATCATTGTCATGTTGATGATGAACAGGAGAAAAAAGTAAGACGCTTTTTCATTGGCCTGCTTCAGAGTTTTCGCTTTGGCCAGATTTTTCGCTTTCGCTGGCCAACTCTCACATAAAAGTTATCGAAATCAATAAATTAAATCTATTCCAGAACCCCAATGGTAGTACAAGAACAGAAAGTGGTTGTTTCAAATCCGTCGCGGAATGATGGTGTCTTGAATTACCGTGACAACACACAGCTTCTTGACGTGTACAATAAAGTGGAAACGCCCAGTCCACAGAACAAAGACACGGACGTCAGGGCAGAGATCAATCTAACGCTGCAGCAGCAACTCAGAGAGCAGAGAAGACGCAAAAGCACCGGAAGTAACATTCCACGTGACGTATACGCTCAGCCACTGAAGAAACAGCTACCGGAGAGAATTCAAGAGTCGACAGAATTCAAGAGTGTTTCTCCCTCCGCAGCTGAAAGCTACAAGCAGACGGCGGATAACTACGCACAAATGACCGAGACTTACAAGGATGACCACTCGGATTTCGATAATTATGTGAGAGTTGACCAGCGCGCCAAAAGTCCAGTTATGAAGTTTTCTACAAGCAAGAAAGGGTTCGCCAATGAAACTTACGATGATGTGGAAAGCACAAGGACTAAACCGTCATCTGACATGATGTATTTATAGAGCTTTAATTGATGGAGGTATCTTTTTTGATAGACTCGAGCTTATGGGAATGTATGTGTCCATGTACATTGTATTCATTTGTGATTTGTTACTTTTCTACATTATGTTTATCTTATTTTAACATGAGTTTAAAGACAGAATAGCTAAGATTAGTCATTCATTTTAATATATAAAATGATGAGTAATATGTGTACGATTATATGTACATGCATCTAATAAAAGATTTACATATGATTATTCTACATGCGTTGTATATCATTAGAATTCGTTTTTTAATATAAACTTTTAATTAACACAGACGTGTTTGATATATAATACCTAATGTATTAAGTGAACTAATGAGGCATTACAACAATCTCGAGCATCTTCTATAAACCACGCAGATTACTGGTGTGAACGTTGGTTTTCTTCGTCCTATTTCAATTACGGCACGTATGTGGTCAGCTATATACATGGACTTTGTAAAGAAATCTTGTCAAAATTATTTTCCCAGTGATGAGGAAAAAAGGATTAAAAACTTTTCATATTTTGGCAGAGGAAGAGTTTTTATCAATGCAGGCTCTGATTAACTGAAGCAAATGTACATCAATATTGTCGTCTTGTATGGATTTATGTCATACGAAATATTACATAGAACACATTTCTTTATAACATGTAGTTCCAAGCTTTTTTCTTATTATAGTGTTAAGCTTACGTACAGAACCATCTCAATAGCGCATTTTTACAAGAGTTTGAAATTTTTGAAAATATTCATAGTCAACTGAACATGCTGAATGCGCTGCATGCTTTACTACTGGCGTACATGTGCATGTGTGATATTGTATTAAACAAGCTGTCCAAAATGGTCTCGCATTCGAAGTCATAATTTTATTTTTAAAAACTTGCTTTAAACTAAAATGTCTACATCGAGTTCGAATTGGTTGTTACCAGAAAAATTCTGGTCGGGTTCGGGGAGCGAAATATTGTGAACACTGTTTTGTTTACAAATGTCACTTTCAGTTTTAATTTACTTTCGCAATGAGCAAAGTCCATAACAGGATCAGCTGCCCAAGTATAACATGGAAGGTAGCGCGTTGATGAAGATATTCACTGGATTTAGGAGACTTTTTTATGCTGTCTCTCCCAGCGAAACCTCGTTTCCTACCGCGGATAAAGTTCCTAAATATGTTGATGAGGTTGGTTGTGTAATTGGAATTTTCTTTTATCTTTTAATTTTATATCTTCACCGTTTGAATGCAGCATTTTTACTAAAAACAATTATAGATGAAGTGCAATGATGTTTAAAGTTTGGATTTGTGAAAGACATCACCTTCATAATGAAAAATATTGATAGATTACTAAAGTCGATCTCTTCCATTCAGGCTATACCATTCTTTATTGGCTTGGTTATTCTGGAAGTTCCGATACTGTACTGGAAAGGGAAGCGCCTCCCACGATTTAACGACAGCTTTGGTTCCCTGGCTAATGGCCTTCTCTCTCTGTTACACGGGTATGTGTCTCGGCATCATTTTCTTTTCGATAATGTTAGTATTATACATTAGGAAGTTCTGTGATTTGAAACAAAAGGGCATATTATGACGATTCGATCAGAAAATTTTCATTTCTTTTTCTAATATGTTACCATTTGCAATGCGCTAATTTAAAAGATTTCTAACAAATGACAAAATTGTCGAGTTCCATGCGAAATAAGGGGTTAAAATATTCTGTAACGTAAACAATCGTACGAGTTCGTGTCCTGTTTTTGTTTACATACATTGTATGATTGTGGTACTTACTTCAATGGGTTTCCTTTAAATCCTATTTTTAGAAAGTTAATCACAATTACAATTCTCTAGTGTTCCTGTTACGTTTGTCATGTTTGTCGTAAGCCATTTTGATTTAAAATACAGAATTGACTTTTCAGCAATTTTAATCAAGAATACGAAAGGTCATGTGGATGTAACAAAATATTGAGTTTTGTATGTCTTGAAAACTGACACTTGTATTTTTTAAGTGGTTTAAATAAATCATTGTAAACAATAAAAAATATTAAAAAAAAATAAAAAAGGTACGAAATTAGTGTAATATTGACTGACCCTTTGAGCAAGTGTAACATTGATATAATGATAATCCAGATCATATGATATCACAAGTCAATTATGCATAATAACAACAAAGAGTGATTTATTTATTATCTAAATTTCTCTTATTCTTTAAACGAACGAAGCTATATCTCCTTCAATCTATAAATCATCAAAAATATACGGTCAATCTTGCTTCTATGATGGTTCTATCACACCCCCCCCCCCCCCCCCCAAAAAAAAAAATAAAACAACTTTCGGTTGCCGACGATGAGCGTAGGAAATCAAACTACCGGTAATTAAAATTAGATGTTAGATCCGCTTGCTTACTCCCTACACAAACGAGTGAGCGAGCGGATCTTACATCTTATTTTAATTAGATTGGTGGTAGACATTGTCTTTTCGTTCATTTAAGATAATCTTTACCGTGAATTATCCGGAAAATATATTTCAAGACAATAAATTAATATAACGACAAATTAGTGTAATGTGGTCGACTGTCTTAGTGTATGTACTGCATTATATCATTCGACTCTCCTTTGATATCTGCTAGGCTCCTTTTCCGGTCAGTGGAGCTGACGACTTACATGTGGGTATATGAACGCTTTAACATGATTGATCTCCCCTGGGACAGCGCCTGGACATGGTTACTAGGCTTCATAGGCGTGGACTTCGGCTATTACTGGGTACATCGATGCGGACACGGTAATATCCCCTCTCTCTCTCTCTCTCTCTCTCTCTCTCTCTCTCTCTCTCTCTCTCTCTCTCTTTATTCATGTATTGTATACAATCGATGTCATCGTTTAAGTATAGAGGTCAACCTGATGTGGGCGGGGCATCAGGTTCATCATAGTTCGGAGGACTACAATCTGGTCACCGCCCTCAGACAGTCGGCCCTGCATAGATATACTGGATGGGTAAGAAATACTCTGCGGAGTTCTGTCAATCCAAGCTAGAGTTATGCCGCTTCCTTTAGCACGCATTATTTCTCAGAGTACATGTACCGTGAAGTTCCAATAAATCATCAATATCGCTTTAATTAGTTATTCTTGAAAGACCTCGGTTCCCGTATTATTATCTGTAATTTAAGTCTTTCGATAATATAACACACATCATATTTTAAACATTAGATCATGAATTCGAATTCATATGAATATTTAAATACACAGTTCCCTCAATAATTTTACATTACATCTATTCATTGTTTACCCTTGAATGTGTCATTTCGGACATCTACATTACCAAGCATGTTGAATTTTTGCATAGAGTAATATACCCTTATTGATTAATAACTCTAAAAGTAATCATACCAGACCTTGGAATATTTTTTTTCATACAGCAAATCGTGCACACGAATCAAGTGTAACCATTTTTTTTTTCGGAATGTACAACAAATACTATTCCACCACAACCATACCAAATGTCGTGTATTACATTCAAGTTTGAATATGATACAAACAAAGGGACAGGAGCTTGGAACACAGTTCCTTAGTATTAAAAATCAGCTGTCATTTGATTCCAACCCTTCGTTGTTGGTTGACTGGTGATTAAACCTTTGAATGGTCTTTTTATTGGATATTTTTTTTATCGATTTTCTTTTCAAACTTCAAAGACTACCAGAATAACACACTCATATTTCATTGCTTAGTTTGGAGGAAATTAGCATGTTTTATCATAAAAATACTCCTTTAACAGCCTTTAATTCGACTCGGTAATTTTTTTGAAATGAAATTTCAGGGTAATACAGCTTCCACAGTCTACCCCAATTACATGTCGCTCGTTTGAATTTTATTAAATACACAAGGAATTTTAAAACATATGCTATTATTTAAAATATTCATGAAACAATTGAAGCAGAAATACAAGAAATCAATTATCAGATTTTACAATTAATTACTGAGTGGTGTTTTAGGACAAGCCCCCCTCCCCTCCCATCCCCACCCCAATTTAGCTAGACCCCGGGGTTGTTGAATATCCTTTTGATGGAAATTCTTTAAAGAACATGTAATGTACACAAAATAACCAATTTAAAAAATCTAAAAAATAATGTCATAGATAAGCGATGTTTTTAAAATTAAACTTAATTAGGCGTTTTTCAATGAACAATATACTAGCAATCGGCATCCATGCCCGAATCAACCTGGTTGCCGTTATACATGCACGTGTATTTAGACTTGGCCCTTTACATGTAACCCACGCCTTAGAATGGGTAAACTTGTGACGGATGTTGAATTTTGAACACATTGAGAGGTTTAGAGATAAAATATGATCAGAAATACTGTAATTCTGATAACAGAACGTACGCGTCCATTGTAAAATCAATAAGCATCTGTGCCTTGTTCCATGCGTATTGTGTCTAGCTAAACATCTCGAGTTGTTTGTTAAATAATTCAATGGTATGCTTGCAATGGAGTAAAAAGTGTTTCTCTCTTTATCATATAGAAGTAAACATTATCTGGGCTGCTCACCAAACTCACCACAGTTCTGAAGACTACAACCTTACCACTGCACTCCGCCAATCTTGTATTCTCCGTTATATCTCCTGGGTAAGGCTAAATACCTTCAACAATATGCTTCACTATTGTCTAGGTTACATCCTAGGCCAGGGTAGTCCTAGACTTGCAGTTGGATAATGAATAGATAAGAACATCATATAAATTTTAAGATAATAATTGTGTGTATTTAGGTTTATATCTTTATTTCGGTCATTACTTCTTTTTGTATGAAAAATAGGACATGAAGGTGGTCAAAACTTTCATTTCACCATCACAAATTCATGCAAAAAAATATTTTTTTTGTAATGTAAAAGCGAAAATGAATATCTTATTGTCTTGATCTATCTTTAAAATAACAGTAACTGTACTGGGATTAACCTGTATCTATATTTGAATGAGTAAATAGATTCTACTCACTCACACTGCCTACTTCATCACGTGGCACTTTTCTCGAAACTCGCCCACAGACCCGTCAATCTAATACTGTCTGATCGTTAAATATTATGACGTTTTATAATCAGATCACACTACGTACATGTATACTTTTATCGTATCTTGTTCAACTATAATTATCTACATGTTCATTGGTTAGCAGTATACCAAAAGGATTTTCTAGATACAAATAGATATATCTCAATTTCCATTTTTCAACGTACTCTGCCTCCATTAAGTGCATTGCCCTTTTCTTTATATATTTGAGTAGCTTTATTAAACTGCTTGTAGTTTAAATTGAATCCAAGAGAAATGCCATGTAGAAAAAGTGAATAAAAGAGGTGATATAGATTTATGACATTTTTACATTACAGTCAGCTGAAGTTTCTGATACTATAATCCCACTATGTCGGTTATAAAGGCCACGGTGATAAATGTTGAATGGCAAAGAAATATCAGTTTGTTTATGAAGCTTTGCCATTTATTGTAAAAGGCTAGCATTTTTTATTTACATGTAAAACTGGTAAATGATTTTAATGAGCTCGTCAAAGAAAGCTTTCACAGTTTTTACCGGTTCGAATGAGTACTTTGTCTGTGTTACAATGTATAATTGCAACAAATAAATTATGATTTTTTTATTTTCAAAAAACGTAAAATGTATCTTTATCATGACATTAGTGTCCTTTACTTACAATCAATAGGAAAAAGAACAAATGTATATTAACGGCACTAGGTTCATTTTCAGTACCAAAATACAACTCTCAGGTATTCTTGAAGGCTTGGTAAACTAATCAATGCTATTCTCATAAGGCATACCCGGCGTTTTGAAGTTAATCAGTACATGCATGTATTACTCCCAGATGATTTAAACTGAGAGAGGTATATTCTTTACTTAAGAATTGTTGTGGCTGTAATTGGTATAACATAAGGCTTCGAAGAAAACTTCAATTACAGGTATCCAATTTCAATAGGATTTCAAAGAGCAAACACAGGGGCTCCTAGAAGTTTAATGATTCTGAAACCTTTATAGCTATGTAATTACCACTCACAATTGATTTGGGGTTTGTTTTGTTGTATTTTTTTTCTTTAGATGTTCTACCTCCCACTTGCCATGTTGATGCCACCGTCAGTCTTCTTGGTTCACACACAGTTCAACCTTCTGTACCAGTTCTGGATCCACACAGAGGTATTATAAACACTAGTACATGTATAGCAAAGTATCATAGCATGATGGAGGAAAGAGATTTTCAACGTGGTATAGAGATCGAAGAAGATGATACATGTACACTATATCATAATGATTGTTTTGCTAACTTTTACTAAAACAAATAGAGTTACAGTACTGTTAAACTTATCGTGATTGATCAAATATAAAATGTAATAATTGTTATTAATATTCACTGAAGGCCAAGTTATAATTTAACTCTCACACAGAAAAAAATGATCGTCTATTAAACGTTCGCTATCAAGCATGCAATTCGCGTTAATCTGATACATTTTAAATTATCAAACTGATTTAACCTGACAAAAACATGTCAAATCAGTTTGGAGATGCAATTCCTCTGAGGTTTTGCATCAAAAGCATCATGATATGATTGATAATCATTTTTCCGTCCAATAAAGATGTGTCAATAATAGTTAATTTAAAAAAAAGTAAAAAAGTAAAACCACTGCATGTATTTCTTTGTTTCATTAGACTGTAGACTCTCTGGGGCCTCTAGAGTGGATTCTGAATACACCAAGTCACCATCGAGTTCACCACGGCAGAAACAGATACTGCATCGATAAGAACTATGGAGGAACTCTGATTGTATTTGATAGGATCTTTGGTAAGAAAACAATGATCTTTGATTGTATTTGCCAAATTACCAAAACGTTTTCAATTGGCACTGACAGGAGACAACAAGCCTTTTAATAAAAGAAAAAAAATAGGTGTTTACGTCACTAACGATGACGTCATCTGATAATTGAAAGAGATTCGTGACACTTGTCTGACCATTTTAGTAACTTTAATAGTTCAGCTCTCTAATTGATTTGCATTTATCCATATTAGACTAGTGCTCTCCAAGACAATTATGGAATCAATCATAATAAACCTTTCACAACTGATTATATTGTATCCGGAAATAAAGAAAAGGAGTCATAGATCTTTCAAATATATTTTTTATATATTATTTGTTCACTTAAGGTAGGTATATGCTAGTTTTAGAGTTGTTACAATGTTGCTGCTTTATTTTATGTACAAGTATTTTACTTGCAATGTGTATTGCTACGATCTTCTCAAATTGGGTTTTAACTCTATTTCATCTCTATTTCAAAGACCGTGTAGTGTGTGGCATAGTGTCTAGGTTCCGTTCGTCATCGGAAACAAGATTTAAAATTCCCGGCTTGCCTTGAAAACAAAGTGGATGGCGCGCTGTCCGCCTACTTCTAGGAAATTGGGTTCCGCAAGTCTATAGTTCAAATCCCGACCGGGGCGGAGGTGAACCTCTAGTATAAAGTGAATTTCATTGAGACATATACTTCTGTATTTTACGCCACTAGGAAACCTACGAACACAATATTAGACAGCTATATAACCAAAAAATATAAGATACCTTCAAGAGAGAAAAAGTACAATCTTGTTAGAATCAAAATTTTAGATAATTTTCTTGGTAAAAATGGTTGCGAATATCGAGTTTGGACAAACTGAATTCAGTAAAAAGAGGGTGTTGCAGTTCCTATGCTATTTTTACCTAAAGGAGTTGCAGATAAAATGGAAAAATCAAAGTTATAGAATTCGATGTAAATCTTTTTTTGCATGAAACATTGTACATAAGGCAGTGTAGAATTTTATCATGAAAGTTTGTACTAACATTTATAAGACCATGAAATAAATTTGAAAATGGTAACAGAGACAAATGTGGCAGATTTCACGCTTTATAAAAGGGGAATCCCCATTGTTGTGAAAAACTGCCTCCTTGAAACATAATTAATGTAATCTTAACGTTTAGAGTCAAACGATTTCTTGAAAACTGCCATTTCCGATTTTTGTTTCAAAGAGGCATATTTTCAAAAAATCTAACTTTTGGAAAAAATCTAAGAACGCTGTGTTAAAGTTCCATGCTAAAAGGTATGTCTAGAGTAGTCGAGTGGTTACGCCGTTAGAATAGATTGCAACAGACTCCGTCTTTTTAAATGCGTTCGAATTCCGGAACAGTTGGAATTTTTTTATACAATATTTCTTTAAATTGTATGAAAAGGTAATGTATATAGATTATTTAAGAATGTCAGAATAAAGTTATTTAAACGCTTGTCAATGTAATATTTTGCATGCGTGCTTAATTTTTTTCAACATTACTAACTGTATGAAGTCCCCGTTATAAACTTGAATTATACACATTTTCTTCTGAACAAGGGATTTTAAAATAATGTGGAAAGATATGGTTTATTTTTTCCCTTTTTTATGAAATAACCGGGTACCGTGTTCAAAGTTACATGATGTACAGGTTGTTAAAAGCAAAACATTCAATAAGAAGGTATGAATCGGTGATGAAGCAATAGGTAAATGAAAACATGTACGGATAAATTTGTTCCTCCTTTTTACTTAAACTAGGCATTTATCTAGATACTATAGAAACATGCGATTATTATAATTACAACTCTTGCGGTTTTGAAGAGTCAGAATCAGATTTATTCATGTACAAGTGATATTTTAAACACGCTGGGCAGTAGATATCAAATTTATATATGTTAACATTAAAATACAGAATATATGGTTATCTTCCTAATTGTATTTATGAAAATCAAATGGTGGTTATGTGTTCGATAGAAATGCGCGTAAAACGTTTGTGTATTTTGCCTACATACGGAACATACCCGCTATGCAAATATAGTCGTCTACAAATGTACGTAATGTGTCTATATTTAGATAAGACTTTTCAAGCAATACGGACATTTAAAGGTCCATTCCACGTTAGGTAATAATTTCGCTTTTTGCAACATCCTCTTTCCCCGAGTCCTTTTTTCTGGGATGGTATGATCCTTGAACTGACATGGTAAGCCCAAAATAAATATAGGTATGAACGTTTGTCCACGTTATACATTAGACTATAAAATCAATTTCCTTTAAAACAGCGATCCCTGGACTTACCGGTAAATTATTAAGACAAATAAGGGGTTGCAAAGTTTGTGATAAATGTAGGAATAAATATGCAAATACCAGAATCGGGGTATAAACTTATGAAATGCTACCTCATATGAGTAATAATAATTCAAATTTTGATACCCTTCTATCTTAAAGTCTTAAAGTCAAGATGTTGTTCCATGGTAATTAAGTTTTACGAAGAAATATTTAGAAAGGGAAAGTTACATATATATATGTGTGTGTGTGTGTGTGTGTGTGTGTGTGTGTGTGTGTGTGTGTGTGTGTGTCCTGTTGTGCAGGTGAGCGCCGTGACCCATTAGCATTGTTATTTGTAATTTATTGACTATATGAATATCCCTAGATTGTTTTTTTTTTCTAGATTAACCAATCAGACTAAGTGCAAAAAATTAATTTCTCAAATCAATCCACCAGACATGCTATGAAACTACAAAACGATTCAATTATTCAGGTTCATTCTGTTTCCATGCCATGGAGCCGAAATCATTTGGCAATTATCATTTTCAGGGTGAACAGAGACAAAGTGTTATTACCTAGAACTGCTATAAAATGATTTAAATGCTTGACGCAAACATAACGATTCGTCGTTAAGATGGCTGTGTTCGATAACAGAGTGTGATTTCTATCAAGCTTAATTCTGTTGTTTACAGGTCAGCTGATTAGGCTTCAGATCGGTCAAAATTGTTACTTTATCGGTTCGTTCTCTTGCTTAAATAGAATATATATCAACTGAAACAAAGATTATGTCATGAAAACGACCAAAAACATGTTGTTTCTTATTATGCTTGGATCTGTGCTTCAGTGCATGGTAACCTATATCATTCCAATCTAGCATAAGGTTTGAATTTAGTCTGAAATATTCGATAGCTAAATTAAAAATCATTATCTCTCTGTTATAGGTACTTTTGCAAAGGAGCAGGAAGAAGTCGTATATGGACTAGTCCACCCTCTGACGTCATGGGACCCCATAAATGCCCAGGTAAGGACCCCACAAAAGGACAAATTGAATATTCGCGGATTTTTTATGTGGTTTTTAATGTTTTTGATAAAAGAGGTGTGAGTTTAGAGTCATTTGATACACAACAAAATATTTAAGCAAGCACCGTGTTATTGCAACGCAGTTATGTTAAAGATTGTCTTAATTTCTTTGCTATTAATACTTATAGTTTAGTACGAACTAACACCAGTAATACTCTCAATAAATAAAAAGAAAGAGAAAAGTTAATTATAGGATAGAAAATGTGCCTATTTCAATATTTTTAATAACAACCCTTGTATATTTTATAAAAAATAAAAATAAATGTAGAAAATCATCTTCGTCTGATGCAGAACAATCATTATGATCAAATTTAACAGCAGTAATCCGGGTCTCTTGCAGGTAGGTTAATGATAGGAGGTGGAAATCGCGCTTGATTGGTACATCGTCAGTAGGCCTAGAATGGAAGGCACTACAGATCGAATTAGCTCAATGTTTTCAAACATAGCGAAGAGAGTGAAAAATTTTATATAACCGGAAATACAGATGAACGGATAGGAATGGCCTATATGACGTTGTATTATGATATAATGTGTCTGCAGATCTGTTTGTTAGTATATATATTTATCATTTTATTGTAGATCTGTCATCTTAAATACATGTGGGACGTATTCAAAGAAACAAAAGGATTGGGTAATAAACTAGCAGTGATTTGGAAGGGACCAGGCTGGGCTCCGGGTAAGCCCCGGACTGGGCTTATTGAAGATATACCAGATGTAAGGCTTTGATCTTGTGAATTAGTTTAATCCTATTTCAACGATATTCCTGCGTCTTTGTAAAACTCGCCTTCACGTTTCTTTTCATAAATGAAACATATATGTAGTAGGTAATTGTACTTTTGGATCATACTGATTTCTGACGTCCGTGAATATTGATAGGAATTTCCAGTTTGATACGAACCACGTTGCATCTAGAGAATAGAGGAGTGCCCTAAACGACGAGGCCTCCAATGAACCATGAGGCTTTTTAGTAACCAATAAACTCTTTGCAAATCCTCGGAGATTTTTCGATAGCTCTTAATGGCCAATTTTGTAGTTTTCATATTTTGATATTTTTACAAAACGTCCAGACATATTCAAATCAATGCATATCAACAAAATATTTCTATTAGGAAACTTTGAATGCGGACAACGGAAACAAACTTAAGACCTCTTTCGTTACAGCGGAAGGGAACACCGGTCCCTCTGCTGGATTCTAATAGTTTGTCGAATGGTTTCATGAAACTGCCTTTTTTATTACGATTTATGTTTGGATGAAATGTTATTCAATTTTTGCTGACTTATTTACACTCAGTGCCGTTCTGATTAATAACACATCAAAGTAAAATGATCTTACGTAATCAAATAAACGAAAAATATTGCATGAATTTATGTTCCATTGCGACGAACTATCTCAAATAATATAAAGGTGCCAATAATCTATATCTATGGAAAGAAACGCGATCAGTAGTTCTTCGTTAAATAAGTAAAATATTTTTAAAAAACTGACTTGGAAAACTAAAACACGTGTATTTCTGTTCAATGGTCCCTGATAAAAATAAAAATACTATCAAAACATTTTATTTGAAAACGTTTCGCGAAATATCGCGAAATGTTCGTGTAAAATCGCAAAAGTTTCATGTAATATCGCAAACGTTTCGCGTATATTTGCGAAAGATACACGTTAATATGCGAAATTTAGCATTTGTTCTCGAAAGTTACACGCTTATTCACGAAATTTGTTGGTAAGGACATGGACTTATTGGGCTTTCTTAGTTTTAAGCAACGAATTAAAAAAGTAGCCAAACTTTTATATCAATACAATAAGTAAGGGATTGTATACATGTACATTTCATATCAATTAGATCTAACACTGTCGCAGTGATGTCAAGGTAATGAAACGATGGTTCACACTTTCACTGTTTAACGCTGTTTCGTATATATTCATGTAATCACGTGTTTTTAATATCGCGGTAGTCGGTAACAGGAAAAAAAATGTTTGTAAAGTTTGGAGTTTTGTATGAACATATATAGATCTATGCTCTGCGATATATATGCCGAACACATGTAACAAATGCGTACGAGAGAGAGAGAGAGAGAGAGAGAGAGAGAGAGAGAGAGAGAGAGAGAAACTTTGTGCTATGACATATTGATTTACATCCACAAATGACCTTGATATATAATACGGTAAATTACGCTGACACTTTTTCTTACATAGATCCATGCCCCACAACCGAAATTTGACCGGAAGCTACCTTTGTGGACAAACCTATACATCTGGACACATATGTTACTCCTTGTCGTTTTTTACGGTATCCTTGCTCATTACAAATCGGTAAGATTCCGGGGTATTACAATTTGTTGTCAGATAATTTTCAGTCTTTATCCTGGGTTAACGTTTCTTTAGTCAATCAAATTTATATATTCATCTTTGTTTCTATAAATATACTAACATGTATTGGTAATGCTAGAAGTTTAATTACCTTGTTATTGATAATAATATACTTTTATTAAAGATTGTTGCAGTAACATTTCATCCACATAATCGACCGGTTTTTTTAATAGGAACTTTCGCCGTATATTACGCTGGGTGGAGTACTTTTCATCGTCTCTACATTATCTTGTTTCGGTGCTCTTTATGACCACAGGTAGGTTGAAAGTACTTTTCTTGTTTCATTCTTCTGAAGGAGGATGTGAAGGAGGTTGTCTTTGAATTTAGGACGTAATTATTCCCGTACATTTATCAATATCAGCATGCTACGGAGAATGAACTTTAAGTGAAACACAAAGGATCTTGACTCGCTTACAGAGGGCGAAACGTAATTTATTAATGTTTATATTTCATTAATAGTACTTGGTTTACATTGGGTATAACAATGTCATTAAAGGGATCGCAATGCAACTTAAACTGATACAACGCTTCAATGACTGGTTTTTTTTTTATTTTGTTTAACAAGTGATATATTTCATATTAATTGTCTTCAGCTAATTACTTTATCTAAGAAATCCAAACGTTAAGTATTTTGTGTATTTTATTACGATTGCTCGCAGTAATTGCGTTTTTGGTGATAATAGTTTTATAGAACAAATTATATTATCCATGTCAGGTTTAGAAATTATATCAAAATTTTCTATCATCTATTGCAATAAGTAATTTTCGTATTAGAATCGAAACAGTTACATATAATTTTACTTTATGAATTTTGATAGTATTTTATAAAACAAACTATTTTATATAGCTTACTCCAATAATAAAAGCCCGTCCATAATGCTTCGCTGACGACCCTTGGGTCTCCTGCTAGCTTTTATCGATTTTGAAGTAAGGAATGGAATATGAAAACCCATTTCATGATATCAAATAGATGTTTATTTATGGCGAATATTCACGTAGATGACAATTAGTTGTCTTTTCATTTTTGCTGAAACTTGCCGAAAGGAGAGGATTAAAAAAGTGCCTAGGGAAATTTCTTAACATGCGTGACTTCCATATTCCTTGATTTAACACGAGTTACCAGTATTAATTGAATCATCTGTTAATGTTAATGTTAAAATTTATAATTCAAAGTTATTAATTGTATTGAAATAATTAAAAATGCAATTCATCATTCAATCAATAGCTCTCTCCAAATCCTTGGTCATTTGCGCTCTCATTTGCCACATACATCAAAGATTATTTTATAAAAAAAAAAAAAAAAAAAAAAAAAAAAAAAAAAAAAAAACCTCATAAACTATCTTCAGTAGTGAACCATTTCCATTCATGATCTCTTTTTCTGTTCAGACCCCGGGCTTCTCTGCAGGAGCTCCTACGCTGTGGCCTCTTCCTACTGATTGTGAGAGGAATTGGTACTCCTGCTCTTCTCTCCTCCACTCGGGGACTCTCCTTAATAGCTGTCTATTTGACGTCGTTTGTTATATGGGTTTTTGTTTGTGTTCGGCAATTTTCGGTAAAAATAAAACCCAAATCCTCTTAAAGAGGTCGGTGTTCTTACGGAAGACTGTGATATACATGTTAAAATATTGATATATCTGTTGATTTCTGTATTCTGTTCTCGATTTACTTTTCTTGTACTAGTTAATGATATTACATTTTTATGTATCCATTAATTTGTGTGTTACGTGTACATTATATACAAATATGAAGGATAATTCTTTATTGTAAAAATTGTTTTACCAGTTGTTAGCTTTTTGGGGACAGATATATGTTTGTTAGAGTTTAGATTCAGATTATACATTAAAACTAAGATAAGGTTTTTGTGAGTATTATCTGTGTCATTTACTTGACATGCATAGTTTGCAACTGAATCAATCTTATAACATGGTTCACAACTTGAAAATCTTCACATCATTTAATAAATATTTATATATTTTTGTGAACTTTTCAAAAGCTCGAATATTGATCCATGAAGTTGATGTAAATATATAAATCACACGAACATAACAAAGATAATTTATTTCAATTGTGCATATACATGCAGATATAATTAAACTTGATACAATAATAAAATAATACCAACTTAAATTCTGTTGATTATTAATTTATAATATGTTCTTTTACTTTCTCAATGTTTCAAGGAGATTCTTGTAAAATTAAGACCATATCATTTAATATCTACAAGTTTGACGAGATATTGGAGCTTCTGATCGTTCGAAAAATTTCTTTGATACCTGCATCAATAAAATTTTAGCCGGATATACTTTTCTCTACTGATTTAACACTATTTATAGAACGGGAATTTTCCAAATAAACACTGTCTGTTAGATTGTAAGCAAACAAAATACAGCTTTATAAATATAAAAAATTAAAAGTTTAACATTGAAAAATAAACAATACACATTAATTAATATACGAAATAGAAAATGGTGTCTTTTCACGATTTCGTCCGCTTGATGTGACGATCAACTTATACGGCGAGGCTGGCTGTTCCAGGAATAATTATAATGAACATATAAGCCTATACACTTTCACGGTAACACCGCTGTTCAAATTTGCTAACGATGAATTTTAAATTAACACACATAGAGTCATGATCGATCATCAGAATAAAGCGTCGTAAAGCAAAGCTATGGGTAGTGCATCAACTCCTTCAGCGTATTCCAGTATTCCAAGCGCAGATATATCGTTTAAGTACCTCATTGGCTATCTAGTTACCACAACATTTGCATAAGTCGCACATACATACTATTCTTTATCGACATATCAACTATTTTCGTCCCCATCGCGTCTCCTTTCATCATAGTTATGCCCAGTTGCATATTCCATCTATCATGTTTCTGAGATTATAAAAAATTAAAGCACATACACTTAGAAAATTTGCAGTAATTTCAATTTCGGGATAAAAATTGATTTCAAAAAGCTAAAAATAGATAAATATACAGATTCTACATTAAATTTATCATTGTACAATTATTCAAGGTTCTTTTATATAGACGCAATCTTATCACGCAATCATGTGCCATCATCATTTGATGACTGGATAGATGCAAAAAAAAAGCCAAAAAATAATGACAGATTTACTTTATTTTTTTTTTAAATTTGATCACTTGAAAATTAAAAAAAAAAACATATATGGATATCTAGGCAACACTTCGTTTCCAATATTGAGAAATAATTATAAATTTTCAATTTTTATTTTATTGTAATATTGAGTAATTACTGTGTAATGTTTCAAAAAAAATTCTTAATTTTGATAACCAAAGTTCTGCACATGGTAATGGTAAAAGTTTGATAATAAAAATCCTAATTTATGTTAAAGAGTTTTATAAAGTTTTTATAATTGGAGTAGGGGTGCAAACCGTGCAATGGCATTTGTGAAACGATATCACGGCTATGTATATGTACAGGTTCAAAAGTTGCTCGTTCATAGGTCCAGCTCGTTACTCAATGTAACGGAAGCTTTGCGTCAATTACGAGAAAATGTACGATATTTCTCATATATTGGTTGATGCCTTAAAACTTGTTATGATTCTGATCATTTACATTGCTACATGTACATGTAGTTATGTCAGTGTCGGGGGGGTGGGGGGGAATGATTCTCAGCGATATGAATAAGTGACGTAAAATACAAATTGCATGTGCATTACATTTGTCACAATGTTCTCTTGGTTCATGTGAACAATCACAATATAGTTCAAGATATGTTGTAACAATGTACGGACAGTATTCAATACTTATGAAAAAGGAAAGAGGAATATTTATACAAGTACATTTTTGTGATGCAATTTATTTTTATACATTAAACGAATGCGTTTAATTTATCCCCAATAAGTGACACAATTCCAGGACCTAAGTAGCAATCCAATTTGCTTTTGTTTCTTTCTTATGACGATACGGTATTTTATAAAGTTTCTTCCGTCGACATTGATTTATTGCTATAGCCCGCTTGTTTTACCACGAGAAGCATCGAACTCTTCCTTTGCCCCATTCGAACATTTGTCATCTGTTCTATTATTTTATGGGCTGTCTGGTGAGTACATCATTAAATTCTTTTTATAGAGAAATGATTTTATTATGAGGCAATAAACATAACTAAAACCGTTTTGATGAAGATTTCATATCAGATGAGTGCATAAAAGAAAATAACATAATAATTTGAATTTATTTTGGAATCTGTCGATTAAATTATTTCCAAAGATTTTTATTACGTAAATTACTTAAATGCTGTAAAAAGACTACATAAAATTTGAATTTTGCTTATTGAATTCATCAATATACCATCATATAAAGTCATGTAGATTACTAGATTGAACAACATGACTCCCCAAAAAACCGACTTTTGGCTCACCTGAACCTAACGCTAAAGTGAGCATTTCTGATCCAAATTTCTCTGGCGTCCGTATCATTGCATTTCTCATTTTCATCCACCGAGCCAGTTTTTACTCTAAAATTGTAAACTTTACAGCTACAGGATCAAAACCCTTTTGTATATGGAAAAGACATAGAGATGATGACCTTAAAAATGATTCACTACACAACCAATACATATATTTTTTTACATACATGTAGTGCTGGTTCAATGATGTTGAGGTCAAAACCCAAGAACCAATATTAAGCTCATTTTCAACATACTAGTAGGGACATTTTTAAAATCTTGTGGAAAAAAAACTATAGGAACACAGTTGGTATGGGACACCTGTTGATATTATTGTGGATAAAAGTACATTATTATTAAAATATCCCCCCCCCCCCCCCCCATATTTTTTGGAAATGTAAAGTTTATAAAAGCCCCAGCAGGATTTGAACTCATGATTTACAGATTCGTAGGTAACGCTCTAACCCACTCCACACTGTTTGGTAGCAAACTTGAGAGAGAAAAAAGTTTTGAAATTATAATATTTTATTGTTTATTACAATGGGAAATAACTCATAATACGGAGGTGTCCCACCTCAACTATAATGACTTTAAACAATGCATTGGTCAAAGGAAGATTTTAAGCAGTTTTAGTGAGAATTATATTTGAATCTTCTCAAGACTTTACAATTATAGATATTTAGGATATTGGCACATTTCCTGATGTATGGGAAATTTAAGTTTGTTCACAAATTCAGCAGTCCTATGTTCGACATAGGAATCGTTGAAAGTTTTTTCTCGAGAACTATAAGAATTCATCAACACATATAACTTTGCAAAGTTCAGTATTTGTTCAACAATTGACCTATCCCAGCTTAGAAGAATATGTGGGAAAACAATATGTTACAGAGTGTGAATTTCTATGCAAGCATTTTTATACGTTGAATTTTCAAGAGTCTTCAAAACGTGACCTTCAGATCGCAAAAGGGCCATAATAAAGGTGAACAGTTAAACTTAGTAATCTTTAAGAATTCTTATTTTCCATTGACTACTAGTACAAGTATGCTGTTTTACTAAGAAAGCATCCTGATATAGTGTAGATTAAAAATTGTTAAAATGACCAACATCCATATACTAGTAAGTCATGTTAGAGGTACAATGGTCATCATAGGCCTTTTTATGGAAAAGCATTATATATGTAGGGTATTATGGAGGAAACTTGATGATGGAGGTGATAATAAACTTACAGTTGGATGGACCACTGAGGTCTTATTTTTATCTTTGGATGGCTTTATTCACACACAAGCGACTGAAAACAAGAACGCTTGGGTAAGTGGACCACGGGTGTTTAATTTCATATTCTCACACTAGCGACCAGTGCTGTCAATGCAAATACATTACTAATTGTTTGAAGATAAAACGTTACCTTTAAGAATCATGGTGTTCTTTAGTCGGTGTATACCAACATCACCAAACCTTTACTACACGTACACCAATCACACTATTTATTCATCACAGTTGGCAAAGTTACTTTCATTCTGCAACAGTACTTTTGGGTCACCACAATAAAGTTATACAATGATAAACCATTTGAATTTTTTTCTCCTTCGTTACATTAATATGAATGTGTTTTTTGGTCTGATACTATGATAATGTAACTAATCAGATTGCAGAGTCACGATTGTCAAGGTACGTTTGACAAAGTGTTATGTAAATGTATCAAAGCTGACATGTTGTCTTGCCATTAAAGCTGAAAAGACGAAGAGAATAACGCGAAATTACGAGACTCCGGAAATTGGCGTGAAGAAAAGTCAAGACGGGAAATGGATTTTATGAAGACTTTATTTGCATGCATTAATACTGTAAATTTAGTTACATAAATAAGGAATGGCCTGCTATTACTTTTATGATCGTTGCCAGTAATCAAATGTTAATTGTACTGAAAATTGGTTCTTCTGACTCTTCGCGAACTCGAAATCACAAGAATACTCCTAACGACATGTGATGAAAGTCCCCTTCTTTGTAGTGTGTTTGGAGGTTTTTTTTTTTTTTGAAAAATTGGTTTTAATTGCATGGTTTTTCAAAGTGTGACTGCTATTTTATATAAAGAAAAGGCATTATCGTTTGAAACGTCAATGATGTCCTCTTATGTACACAAATGTTTGGGCGTTAGTATTTTAAAATTTGGTCTCACCTTTTTTTAAGCAATGCTAGCTAACTTACTAGTTAGCCCGTATGAAACACCAACAAAAGCATTTTACTGTTTATGTTTAATGAACCATATCATCCATAAAAAGTTATTAAAACTACTAAATCATTATTGATGTTGATCAGAAAGTTACACAGAAGGAACAGCTGATTCTCCTTATATGTGAAGGTTACCACGCCATGGTAACTACAACTAATTGAAACTATTTTGTTTGGTCTTTATGGTGGACCGGTGGTTGCTTCTGTGAAGGTCACTTGTTTCTCCAACGTATTGGTTTTGATCAAAACCTTAAAACTGATGAGATGAATGCAAGAGTCTGTGCGACAAGACATGTTTCTTAATATTTTGTAGGTGCGACCCATACTTGGACTAGTAAATCTGTCCTTGTCAGCGCTGTACTTGCACACTTTCGTTAGTATAAAAAATGGAAAATATCTTTCTGAGTTCTTGGACGGGGTAGTATTGTCTTTTTTCTTTGTATTGCAAAAGAGTTTCCCTGTCTTTTGTGGTTATCTCAAAAATTGCCTTTTGGATTGTGTGGGCTTTGTAGCATCGAACACACAGATGGGGATTTCAACATCTTGCTAGATAGATATGAGAGTCGATGGGTTTAATATGGATCAAGATTTAACATTATGTTGTCATCTTGTCAATAATTTACATATATATTCTGTATTTAATTTTTTCCATTACTGTAAATTTGGTCCTCTTAACTCTGACATAAAAAAAAAACTTTGGTAAAAATACTGATCATGTTTCAAATGTGAGGCATTTGCCTCATTTGCCTCCATTGTGCTCCATACAGCAATACACAGTTTATTAATTTAAAGTGAATCCAAAATAAAAACATTCAAATCCCTACTACCCAGCTGTAGAACACATAGAGCCATATCTAGCACAAATAAAGAAGTGAAAACTAAATCACCTGCAAATGATATACCGTAATATAAGTCTCAATCAAAGTACTAGTATGTATGCGAAGTGCCGTACTTAATTTACATGGAAATTCAGAAAGTAATAAGTTCCTTTTATATGATTTTTCAAAAAGATATATATGCACGTTTTATTTCAAGTAAATTAGAATCTAATCACTACATACTCCGTGGTGAATAATGATCATCTTTGCATTTTTGGTCTATCTGCATAGCTATGTATTGCATTTAGAATGTCATTCTTAAAGCACGTACGATAACTCTGAACTATCGGTTGATTAATATAATGATGGCTTGTATTTCAAGACATAAATAACACAATGACAAGTAGATAGTAAAGTAAATAATAGGCGTCAAAGTTAATATCTTTGCTGACAACGTCTTTAAATCTGTGTTATATGACGCAACGCTACAGAAAAGTCAAATAAATGTGTGTAATCAAACTGGGGAATTTCTAACCATTAACTAAAGTACACTGAACTTTTATTTTTTATCTATTCAGAATTTTTTTAACTAAACTACTACTAAAGTACAGTTAATTGATTTCTTTTTCACCATTATTTGCTGAAGATTTCTTATGTTACCACGCAAATGTTTTTAGTATTCGAGTGGTGACGAATGTGGAGATAATGGAAAGACTATGGATTCACTGGGTTCAATTTACAGGCAAATAGATGCAAACTTCTTTATGTTTAAAAAGATATTTTAGAAAATGTTTACATTATTATGACTTTCATCTGAAGCAGTTTCTTAATGCCTTTAGGGATTTTTATTTGATTTACTATTTTAAAGGTTTATATTATTGATATTGGATAAACATTCTAATTTTTTAAAACAATAAATGCTTTGTTAAAGGAGAAGGTGATGATATTGTTGAGTGTCCTATATTCTTATACATGTACATGGCTCTCCATGAGTCTTTTACTATGTACAAGCATCACAGTAAATTTATTGCCCACCACAAAAACAAAAATGACTGTATTTAGAGCCACGTCTCATTAAGATCCGCCATTATAATAAATATGTGATAAAAACGTTGAGGGCAATTATTAAATCAGTAAAAAAAATTAAAAAGTAGAGTTTAATTTTAAATAAATTTATGTGAATATTTACTCTACCATTTGCTAATGTCTGCTGGCGTTGGACAAAATGTCATCCATCTCCGTATAATAATTGTTAAATAGCGGAGAATGCAAGTAATTACGTATGTAAAATAAAAAAAACTCTTTTACGAAAAATGTGTCTCTTTAGAAAATGCGTCTATCTGAAAAATGCGCCTCTCTATAAAATATGCGTCTGATGTATTCTGTATCCTAGCAGTCGACCATTTTGAAAATGACACAAAATGAAATGGTCCTGGTTCTTCCTATTCTCCTCTGAACAATTTAGGATCCATTGATGGAGAAATCACTCCTGTAGTAATCAAAAGATTATAAAACAACACTTTTCACGATGGCAAATTGTGTTAACTCGAGAAAACACATTTGAGTGCAGTTCATTTGAATATCGACTATCATTTCCTTGTGAATATAATATTTTTATCACATTAAAGCAATGTGTTTGACACTATGTGTGGCGTTTCTGTTTTTTAATATAATTTTTTTCATTCATTGAGCCAGCATATTAAACGTATTGAGTTTTGTTTGGTTCTTTCAGCACAATACAATGACGATTTTTCAGAATATGAAATATCTGCACCATTTTATTTTGAAGTTCTGCTATCAAGCGTCTTGTACAGACATATAGATACAGAATTCGGGGGCATTTATCTATTCAGGAAGGATATAGCTGGAACTTGCTTTTTTAAAAGATTACAGCTTTCAATACTATATCAAATGGTTTTAAAATTTATAAACTTAGATGTAAAAAAAGGTCTTTACTTACATGTAGGTACTAACATAAAATAAATATTATTAAAGTATTTACATTTTCTGTTTTCTTTGCTTGACAAAATTAAAATGCATGGTTAATTGACTATGAGTTGTTATGGAACGTATTCATTTCATTAATTAAATGTAATGCACCATGTTTCCCCAAACTTCTGCATTTGGTCAGTTATTAAAACGTTTATTTCGTCTTTGACCGAGCATGGAAGCATGGGTTCGAATCTCAATGGAAAACATTAACAAAAGTGAGAACCATAAATGATAAAATCTAAGAATCTTAAAAGTTTACTTTTTGAAAACGCAAGAATAAAAAGCTCACGGAGAGATGTATGAAAGATAAATTGTGGTAAATAACTAAGAGACTGTTAACAATTACATGTATAGGTAAGGTTATAAAAGTAAATTAAGGTAAAATGCTATAAACAGACAGGGACATAAGGAAATATCTTCTTAAAAACTGTATACAGTTAACGTTATTTGCGCCATGTGGTTTTTTTTTCGTCCTTCTACACTTGCAAACGGTTTCACCCCGTCTTAAATTCGCCCAGACACACTTGTGTATTAAAGAGATAATTTGGGACATTGAAATTCGCCCAGTCTTAAATTAGCCCGGTGACAACGAGGGCGAAAGGGGCGAAAATAAAACGGGTCGAATATTACCCTGTAAACAGTAACTGAAATTGTATAGTGATGATGTGGTCTCAAGTATACGTCCCATTACTGACAAAAAATAGCGTTTGAAATGGTTTACTAAAACAACGTGACAGTAGTGAGATACAAGTAATACTCTTAAGTTTTGCTTTTGTGTTACAAAAACACCTCAAAGCCAATGTTTAGTGTTAATATGGTTGATGATGAAGCTTATCGTGACAGTAGCGGTCAGTAAGTTCGTAGAGTCATATTGAATGTTTCACGTTTCACTTGTTGAAAGGTGATATATTCGGGTAAAACTGTAAATTATTGCATTTCTTTGTCTAAGAAAGAAAGTCAATAACGGTATAAAATGTTTAGAGACAGTAAGCCTTGCATTTCAGTCCGTGGAAGACATTCTATCAATCTGCTATCTCTTAGATAAGGGATTGTACTCGCGATGTTTTACTTCTCATTGAGATTATTTCACCCTTCTCAAGACATTGTCGGAGAAAGGTTTCAAAAATAGGACATTGCTCTTCCAGACATACTGTCGGACTATGTGCGACGAAAATCCTAGTTTCTGAATCAAACTTGGTTTAAAACACAATGTGTTTATAAATGCAGATATGAAATTATTACAGTCAAACAAATGCAAAAGTATAACTAATACAAACGCATCACTTCATTGAAATGCATAAAATTGTCGATCATTAAATAGATTGTCCATATATTTTGGCTACAGACTCTTGTGCAATGTGGCATAAAAAGAATTAGCGTTATTAAGGACTTCGTAAATAAAACGTGAAAAGAAAAAGAGTCCGATATATTCAAGGATAGGTGTAAAACCAAATTCCTAACAAGTTTTGATGTCAAACCCTGTTTTAGAGGTATAAAAGAGTTAGATATTAGTCACAAAGACAGTAAAAGTGTACTTAAATGTTGATGGTATATGATGGAAAAAACAATGCCTACACTAATCAAAGCTACATCCTTAACCTTCTCCCTGACAAGTATAAAACAATAGAGGTCCTAAGTCTCCGCCTATTGATCAATGCAGTTAATTTCCATTATGAAATCTTCATGTAAAAAGGATTATATTACATTTTACCTCGCCTTCGTGAGGGACGTTTCAAGGTTTCCACTCTTTGAAGGGACTGGAACGCGCTATTTAAGGCCCTTGTTACTTTGGCTTGTTATCGTTGAACGCTAGAAATTACACGCCATTCATTCTTGAAGAGAATGAAATTATCCAATTCAAAAACCGCAGTTAATAATTATATTATATTATTCGAAGTCTCGCAAATAATGAAGGAATTTGGTTCGCTAACTTGCGTTTTGTGTCAAGCAATCCAATTTATCAGTGACAATTGTCAAGAATCGATAGTATGCTTTTTTTATTTAAATGTCGTTATATGTTAGGCGAATTCAGTGTGAAACACTTTTATAAGCACCGATGCAATTAATGAAAAATCAATGTTTATTTGAACAATAAGACATTAATACACGCTGGACATGTCCACAAAAATGAGTGAAAGGAATCAATACGATTGTAGCACAATTTTACTCTTTAACTTCCATATACAACACAGGGGCCTGATAATGGTTTACCGAATTAACAATTAATCTACTTTACCAAGTCCGAGCGACTTGCCAATAAATGTATTCATTTCAAGCGACGGACTGGACTTTACAATTAAGGATATATGTAAACGTTAACGACGTCATCACGACGCTTTCGTCTTACCCACTATTTGCTGTGTTGAAACAAGAACCTGATTGACACTGTGCGCGAAACACCTTGCGCGACGTCATGATAAATCATCCAGCATCCAATCAATTGCGATCTCCCGCTATTTATTGAAAACCAAAAGGTTGGTTAAAGCAGTTGTTTGGCCTTTTGGATCTTTGGGCATCGTAATTCAAAGTAAGTATTTTTTTTTTGTCTGTTAAGATAAAGTTTACTTACAATCTAGCACGTTGAACTGTTTTGGTTCGTATAAATAAGTTTAATTTATCGTTCAAAGTAAAGAAGGAATACCGGTATTTTCCCCAGGATGAACACATACATCGTATTATAGGAGAGACGTCTTTTGACTTATAATTACTGGTTAGATAAATATAACAACTACATCTATAAAATAATATTATATTTTCCAAAAGGAACAAAAGTAAACTTTACAAATTCTTCAAAAGTTTATTGCAAGACCCTTTTCGTTTGGGTTTATTTTTTTATATGTACTTGTCATATATCAAAGCCATAGAACGATTATATCAAAGACCATGCTTACTTTTTTCTTATTAGGTATATTCAGTTGGAAAAAAAGTTAAGTTAACAGAGCAATATTGAGAATGGTTTTTTTTCATACCAGCATATTAAAGTGATTTAAAAATTCAAATTCATTCACCATCCTTTGAAAGTTAAGGAATATATCGGTAGCTGAATTGGGGAATGAAGCCTTAATAGAGAGGGAAAATCGGTTTTCAGCAATTTGTGATTTATACTGTTTATGGTGCATTTGCATGTGAAAACTTCAAAGCCTAAAAACTTTATATGGTGATATTCATTGTGCTTAGAGGTTGGATTAGCAAACCAAAATCTTACAATCAATTGAATTACTCTGTCGAAAGTCGCAACAAAAAAGGTCTTTTTCAGATTAGGTTTTTAAGATATACGTGTATAAAAATATAATTGTTGAGATAAACCTACGCTTTTATTCAAGAGATGCGATCACAAAGACTATCGCTATTTACAATGGGTCGAAAAGACCGTTTAACAACGTGCAAATCCACATTTATGTAAATGGAAAACTGATATGCTGGTAATATCGTTCCGCTATGACAGTTGCCTTCCATAATTAAGAACGACGTTCAGCGGGCCATCTTTTTCTGAAATCTCTATTATTCAGACCATGTTTGCTTTGGAGTTTTTCCGTAGCATCCTCGGAGCCACATAATTGAATTTCTTTACCATTTCTATCAAATTGAACATTTTGATGTGGAATTGCATACTTATCATCTCTATCATATCTATCGTAGTCGTAATAATAAAGGGAGATATGGACCGAGGAATTGAATAATAAATTTAGATATCCCATGAACATCCCGTCAATCTTACTTGGTTATGCCGAGAGCAAGGTTGATTATTTTCGTCCAGGACATGCACTATGCATACTTTCAAATCAACAGTGATATAAAAAAGTCATAATGGCCAAAGCAATGAAATTTTAATATGATTTTTTTTTCTGAATGTATAAAATAATTATGTTAAAGACCCTTAGTTACATGTATAAAATTTGACTTGTAAGTAAGCAATATTGAGTGCTGTACTTTTTTCTTCTGAAGCGTTTTTGTCATTCCGATTGTTTTACTAATTTTTTTACTAATCATTTCTGTATTTAAGTAATGTGTTTCAACGTCATCTTTCATTATAATGATAGTGTGTTTTTGTGATTTATTTGTTGCTTTTTTTTTCACAGTTACACTCTTCAGCGTAACGACTAATGTGTGGCTTTCATGCCTTTATGTAGGTTTTTTACGGGTTTTCAATATATTACAGATCCGTTTCTGAACTCTGCTTGACTCGAACCTTTTGTATCAAACATCAGGAATTAGGAAAGCTTTTATAAAGAGTACACTGTAGACGTAGAGTGGCGATCCAAAACCTAGGGCTTAAATCAAAGAAAATGCTTTCACTATTGAATGTAAAAAATAATCTGGTTTTGACAAGGTTCTGATTTTCTGAGAGGTTTTTTTTTTTTACATCTAAATAGACGAATAACAAAAAATTTCGGGTGATATATTATCGTAAGGTTGTTATTGGGTTTTTGACATCGCAACAATTCCATGAAATGGTTTGAATGAGAAATATAAGAATGGATAATTCACTTTTTTCATGTCCATCACAGTTTCACATTATAATACTCGAGAACTTAACTTTTTATATTATAACCATTGTATATGAGAAAGAAAACATTGTTTATGAACTAAAGACTTTTAGAATTTTATAAATACGGTTATTACCTTAACTAAAAATAAAATACATTTACAATAAAGTACATTGAATGCCATATATCAAGTATCAAATTTAGCGGAAATATTATTTAATTCTAAAGTAAAGTTAATGTAGGACCTATAATATTGTAACGGTATTTCTCGACAGCAAAAATCTAGAAACGACACCAAGTCAAATTTCGTCATTTCCCACCAAACATCATTGCTGCACTTCTTTGGCACAGTAAACTCGAGATCTCTTTAAAATAAATTGATGTAACAAATTATCATTAACGCCGCTCAATGTTAGAAAGCTCAAATGATAAAAAGGACTTTGCAAATTAATTGATGAAGGACGCTCTCCAGGGTTAGTGTACGATGCAACAATTATCTATCGTCTTTTATTATATGTGGGCGACATATACTTCTTTTGTGCATATCAGATAAACGGAAATGAATCACGTTATTAATTTCATTACCCGAGCTGTGTGCCTTTTATGGCAATTAGCTTTTGTATGAAAATTAATATTATGATTTTGAAAAAAAAATCAACAAAGGGACATAAACCCTGACACTTATGATGTTAAAAAACTTCAACAATGCGTGATTTTGTTCTATCGATATACACTCTCGTTTTAATGTTGTTTTCTCCAAAAGCCTTTATTTTATCATTCGGAACATGTTTTTCAATCTTTGATGCTTATTCTGTAAACTTTCAGCCACCACCAGATTCGCGTCCCTTACATATGAATTCAATTTTATAGAATTTTAGGCACAAATAGAAAGCAGTCATTTGATTTGAATTAATAAGTGACGGGGTTTCTTTCCCTTAACCTAAATATTATAATCAGCTTTATTTTGTCATTTAATGTAAAACCTCCTTTTTTAAAGTACGGTTCCGTATATTTCTGATTAGTAAGAATTACATCTCATTAGATCGAAAAAGTGAGATTTTATTGCAAATTAGACTAAGACTGGCATTAACCATACCAATATTTAGACTGCAATCAAGCGCTTCCATGAACCGGACACAGTCGTCAATCGTTCGCGGGTCACCAGAGAGAATGGACCGGAATATATCACAGATAATTAATTTTGATGCCCTGCTAATTCACGATTTGTCACGGATAAACACTTATAGGTATTTAGTCTCTAGGATTACAAAGTCCTGTCTCTTGTTTCGAAATAAATATGGGATTTGGCTGACCATTGATTACTAGTATAGAATTGTTTACTCGAAAGTCGAAGCGCAATGTGAAATTAGATCCAAAACAAATTTCATATAGAAGACGTGGCCATCTTTTCTGTTGGTCTTCATATCGATTTTACTCTTTGATGGAAGATATTGGTTCAAAGAAACCTAGCGGGACCTCAGGAGAATTCTTTTGAATTATCTTGAGATTATGCCCGCAGATTAAAAATCAGAGACTTACGGATTATTCCGGTATTCCGGTCTGTCACTCTGTCTATCTTTTTGTGTTTCTTTAATTTCTGTTCAAAGAGACTGTACTATTTTACTATAACTTTTGAATCTTAGTTGATACGCTCTTCACATTGTACAAACATATTTAACTGATACAATTCGAAAAGACTGCATTTGTGTGTTTGTTATTGTTTATATGGATAATTTTCAAATTGAGATCACTTTACACATGTATATACTCAATGAGTATTCTATTTTTAGAGAACCAGTGAGTAAGCAATTATGTTTTGTTTTGTAAAACATATAATGATGGCATTAATTGTTCTATAATACCTTATTCTATAATTTTGTAGTTCATTCTTGGGACTATTTTTGACATCGAACGATATAGATTTAGCAATATTAACAACAATGAAAAGCGCGGGTTGCCGACATGTTTTTGCCCTCTTCTTCCGTCTAAGTAATTATATGGTCGTTAAAATTGTATTTTTAAATCCTTTTACTAACATTATATCAATAAAAAGGACTCAAAAAGATGGTTATAAATATAAACAGTGAAATACATGTCATTTATTTGGTTGTTTATACAGGCAATAAAGACAAGGTGCTTTTAACTTTTTAAGTATGCATTATGACTTCATAATGCCTATTTTTAGAGTTAGAAATTAAATATATCAAATGGACAAAACGATCATTCCATAAACACTGCATAAACATCTGATGTGATTATTTTTCTGCAATACCAACAATTTGAAACCAAAACTGAGAGAATGTTGTTTAGTACATGTAATTAAGATCTACTAGTTCGGGCTCGATATTCTTCTTATATTTATTCCATCGTTACCACGTGTTTAATTATCTTTTTTTAAATGTGTACACTTTTTGCTTCATATACAACGTCTATGATTTATAGCTGACTTTTAATGAAACGTGGCGAAAAAGCATGTACGTCAATTACAAAGTACGAATATAAAAGAGAGTTAGTTTGAGTTGACTTGTTATTTATTAGTACGACATAACTTTACAATATGGATGAATTTTCATTTCGCACTCTATAGTTTGAGTTGTTGACACGATAAAGAACCTTCTCTTCACCGAAACCTTACAAAAAGTAGTACTTTGAAGAGCTTCTTCTTAATCTGTTGACGAACTTTTTAACACAGATCGATTCGACTCCTACTATAAGAAATGATCGGAAACCACCGCTTTCTCCTCCTTACCGCAAACAAAACATCTTCTAAATTTACCAACTATCGCTGTTCAAAAGAATAAACTCGCTCCAGCATCTCTTGTAGGAAAATGTGTAGATTGTAAAATTTACACGATGGTTTTGATTTCAACAGTTCGTATATACATGTGTGTGTGTGTATATATATATATATATATATATATATATATATATATATATATATATATATATATATATATATACTTATGATGTTTTCTTTTTTTTACCGCACGATAGAAGTTTAAAATCATAATAAAGAAGATTTTCGTACAGCGTGAAATTAAAACCATCGCAATGGGTCCTTTGTCACTAATATATTAAATGTGATATTTTAGCGTCGTGGAATTATAAACACTAAAAGTACAATGTATCTGAAGCAACGAATATGTTTAGGCATTATAAGATTACATTTGGGTAAAAGGAAAAAAACCTACATATTAGCAAATACGTTGCCTCGGTGTTCTAAATGTTGCCATAAATAGGATAAATCATCAATGAATTGAATCCACGGTTTTGTGTATACATGTATACAACATGCATAAAAGTAAGTACTTTGATGGTGGCGCTCTATTGAAATAAATAACGCCAGAATTTCCAATCGGGTTCAATGTATTCAATTTCCTGGCATAAAATCGGGGATTGTATTATAGACGATATTCCTTCCAGGCCTAGTAACTTTATGACTTGCTTTGAAAAAGAATGAAGCTGTTTGATTCTTTTAAGAATTTCCATGACGGGGTTTTTCAACCTTAATTAATATAGAATTAGACGGATAGCCTTAAAATGTATAGAGCTGATCGCCGCAATACAGTTCTACGATGAAACGCGTTGATGCGATTTTAATTGAGGAGAAAATAAGGTTCATCTCTGTTGGAATTCGATATCTGAGCCGGGTTATATCAAAAACTAAAACTTTGATAATCAACTCTCTAAGATTCTAATATATTATATTTGTTTAGACAGTACTGTTGATCATTAGATAAACTGAGTACACTTTCTAAAACATCAAATTATTGTGTTTATCTGTTTTATCCCTCCCCCTCTCATCCATAAATAAAATAAAATTTAAAAAAAATCGTAAATCTTACAGATGGTTACAGCTTAAAGTACAAGCGTAGTTTGCCTTTATAGCACGTTTTTTGCGGACTTGCATTGCTATTGCTGACAAGATACATTAATTCACACTTCTCGTGGAAATGCATGTACTAGTAGCATACAAGGAGAATTTTGGTGGTTTCGGGTGTTTAGACAAATAATGCGATCACGAACAAGCGTAATATTAAATTCGGTAACATTCTCAGCAGACATAATCTGAGTTAGAGAAGAATTTTGTAGTTTTATGTCACGTTAAACCACATTCATAATGGTAGTGTGCATTGAACATTATAAATCTACAAGTGTACATTGTTAACATTTGATCTGAAGTTACAATGAAAATTCGAACAATCTTAACTAAAGTAATACAGGGCGTCATTGAATTATAGATAATTAACAGCTGTTGATAATGGAATATGATAAATTTACCAGTAGAATTATTTTTAATACATATAAGTTAATGGCGTCAGGTTTGGAAACAGGTAAATGAATACTTGGTACTTGGAGATAATTTCTTACAATGAATAGTTCACGCTATGAGCAGTTCATGCTGGTGTCTGTAAAACGTACAGATTAAAATTTTACTCTACAATTTATGAGTGTCTTTTCTGATTAAGATATGACTATAAGATTTTCAGCAATTCAAAAAGCGTTCTTTTATATATAGATGTACATACGTGAAATTACTAAGCGAAACTTCAAGCTCCTCTAAGTTTAGCTTCCGACATATGTATATTTTCCAAAAACAATTTAATGATATATTTTAATTCTATTTATCTTTATTCATAGATAAATGTATAATGATTTTCCACTAATGATTACTAACCAAACGCTGCATCACGTGATAATGACAAAACTTTCAGTTCTCTAAGGAAAATAATAAGTCATATTTCTCTTTTCAGATAAAATGGAGACAAAAACATTACTTATCTGGGTTTTTGCAGCATTCCTGGCCTTTATTGAAGTATCCACAGCTTCCAAAGAATCAAAACTTAGTGAGTACATCAGCATTTAAGGAGGCTCGGTGGTTAACAAATTAACCATCGGAACTTCCTTAAACTTTCAGATACGATTTGTTTAGCCCTCATAAGATTAAAGAGACGATATTACATGTAATATAAAAGCCTGCAACATTCTAGATTTTTGTTTATAAATTAACGGTACATGTAATCAGCCAACATTGGATACATGCATTAAAAATGGTAAACATTATAAACAGGGATATGCGACATGCATTCCAATTTACAGAAAAGGTTATATCATATATGGCTGTGCCATATTTGTCCATCAGAAGATGAAAATGTCGAAATTAATAAATGAGTTGTTATTCGTCGAAGAAGAAGCTTATTAAAATGCCTGCATATTTCAGATCATGAAGAATCGGAAGTGAAGTCATTAAAAAGGCGGTCGAATCCAATGGATGACGTCACAGACACGTATGAATTTTCGGACGAAGATTTAAATGAACTTATGAAAAGAGGTTCACTTTTCCGGTTTGGAAAACGAGGAGCATTGTTTCGATTCGGCAAAAGAAGCGAAGAAGATAAGCGGGGATCTCTTTTTAGGTTTGGAAAACGTATGGACGGTTATTATGTATCACCATATGCAAGTAGTGAAAATTTTCCGGAAAAGGATGATAAAAGAGGAAGCCTATTCCGGTTTGGAAAGCGATCTTCTTTGTTCCGATTTGGAAGAAGTGTCGATAATGAAAAGCCCCACACGCCATTCCGTTTTGGACGTGAGGAGGAAGAGGAAATTTAAGGAAGATTTTAAAGTAGTTGACTTGTAACTTACAGCATACGTTAGAATGCAACTTTTCCATCAACTCTCTGTCTGATTTTGTAACATTTAGATTGTAAAATTTTGTCATTTCATGCAGCGGATCAATGTCATTTTGACAATACAAGTGTTAATACCTTTAAACAATAGTTTGGAATTGATTTTTATATATAATGTCTTTCTGTATATGTATACTGAACCTAGCTATAACAAAGGAATAATTGATATTAAACTGCCGAGAGTGAAATCAGTAAATTTTACTTTCAAGTATATTCAGTGACTTCCAAATGAATCAAATTCACTTTATCAATATGACGCATTTAAAGAATTAAAGTCAGTACGCCACTGAACATCTATATCAAATGTTCCCATAAAAATATAAAATGGCTATAAGAATCTTCCAATTTCCAATTCATTATTTTAAAACGATCTTAACATTTATGATCATTTAATATTAACATATAACAGAGAAAATATAAGAAAGTTCATCAGTGTGAATGTTTTGCGAAATTTTGAGTCAAAGCAACAATTGATTTTATATCATAGAAAAAGCAGTTAAAATTTATACCAGAAGCACATGTAACGCAAAAAATCAGACTAATTAATTGTGTGTTACATTAAAAATTGAACATTAAGGGGCAACGTCGACCTAAAATTTTGTTTTATCTTGTTGCCTTTCAGATTTTAGTGTTAAAACATTATTGCATATATGTTCAAGCAATTTTATGGATTTCTTACACTCCGGGAGCTGTGGAAATCCACTATTCATACTGGTATCACGCCGTAATCCCATCGGATATAAAATATTGGTTATACATTGATTACCTATGAGACTTTTCCAAATGAACTGATGCGGCAGAAAAACTTTCAAAAGCATTAGGATCAAAGTCCCACAAGTCAAAACAAAATGAGGAAATGTCAAGACACTAATAAACGAAGTGTGGCTTCTTTCCCACATAAGGTTTTTTCATACGAATTGTTCCAGAAAATGGACACGTCAACAGTTTTTAAATATAGCTTAAACTTTTACGTTTTAGGGGAAAAAAACTGTATTTTTATGGCATTGGAGTGTTTGGATAGGAATTTTTAGCTTTGATCAAATCTGTGTGGAGTATAACTTTTACAGTACGCCTTTGAGGTTGATAATACACGGATTGGGAATTTTTGGTTTAAACTGAACAGATCTGGACCGAAAAAAATATATTTATAAACACTATGTCACAAATAACCATCCTCGCGTCACACATTTTCTTAAACTTATTGATATTTTAAAATACCTTGGGGTTCAGACGATATTCATTGATAAGAATGAAAAATTTCTCCCTTGAAACGCCCCCTGTATCCTTTCAGGTTAAAGAACGCGACTAAAATCAAAATTTGAATTGCAAACGACATGAGAGTACACATGTGATAAATTTGAAAAACTTTGCGAAGTGTTCCGAAAATCTCTAAATGAAGAAAGATGTCAAATTTTCCTATTAAAATTGGAATATTTTATGTTCATGTAAAAAGAAATGACGTGACATTGAAAAAATCCTATAGTTTCCCTTAAATCAATTTCAATTGAACTTCATCGACATGTATGTGTATATTTCCGAGTAAAATCTCCAAAAATGGACGGTTACAAGGGACAGGAACGTAAAGCTACATAGAGAGCACGCAATCAACGGACTTTATACGGACTGACCTCAGGTCTCCAAGTAGTTGTAGTAATCATTGTAATCATCGCATACAAAGAATATTTGGCTGTTCCATCTTTGTGACGTGCTGATTAACAATAGCGATAATTCACTAACTTGATATGAATAATTGAAAAAAAAGATAGATGTTAACATAAAATGCTTATTAACTGTGTTTCGTGCGGGCGATTAATTTGAATTATTTAAAGCGGGCTAAATATTTCTGCAATACTAGCTCATATGAAACATTAAAGAAAGCATTTTATTTTTCAAATATAAAAAAATAAGTAAAATGTGTTTATAAAATGAATATTACGGAGAAGAATTCCTTATTTAAATACAGATGACGAACCAAAAAAGGCAATCGGGAGACGAAACCAATTGCAAGCTAATCAAATTCTTACTAAACCACAGGATCTGAGTTCAAACATATATATTGCAGGGACTTTTGCATTTACGAATATTGATAAATTTTCAACAGTTGATATTTTCCCCAAAATTGAAATTTTCCTCTATCATTTTCGAGTCAAACGCAGGCTAGAATTCCATTAGCTATAGGTCTGTAGCTCCCAATCTGAAAAAAATCGGATGGACGACCTGGGAGCTACAGTGCCTCCCAAAACAAACTGCAATTTACGGCGCACAAAAAATACCCTAGTTTTAGACTGATTAATCTTAATTCTGAACATATTCTGTGCAAATATTTTATTCCACAAAATTCCTCGGACATTTTACTACAGATATCGTCACTTTACTTGCCTTTGATGTTCTTTTAAACACCATCACCAGCCCCGTCAAGTGAAGTAGTGCAGTTTGTTTTTATGTAAAAATGGCGACTCTTGATCTCGACATAGAACCATTTTAACAAGACCTTGGACTTTCGGAAGGGTGTAACTATCTTTTCTAGCATCAAAATAGGTTTAAAATGACACAGATAATGTAGTCTAAGCTCAAACGGCAGACGCATCTTGTTGATTTCAAACTTCTTAAGTGGCCAGCAACGAAATAGACTGGCTTACGTCACATTGCTGTTTCAGACAACTATACCAAAAAGTCCAAAAGTCCAAGCTCCTATTAAAATGGTTATAAATTTAACAGACTTCATTTTCCGAGGTCGGTTAGCGTGTCTCAGAGAAAGTCTGAGGCAAGTAAAGAGACGATATCAGTAGTAAATTACATGAAGAATTCAATAGTACAATTTTTTTCCACAGAATTTGTGTGTAAATAAGGTCAATCACTCTAAACTAGCGCAACGTTTGTGCGCCGTAAATTGCAGTTTTTTACTAGGGGGGGGGGGGGGGGGAGGGGGCACTGTGGCTCCCAGGTCGTCTATCCGATTTTTTCCAGACCGGGAGCTAAAGACCTGCAGCTAGAATTCCATAACTCTAAGAATATAGAAGTTTAGGCATGCACAAGCGAAACTTTTTCTAAAGGTGTGAAGTACCCTTCATATGTACACGGTTCAAATCCGAATTCAAAGATGTAGAATAGTTGCACGCGAGGGTGAAATAACTGGGATTAACAGAACTTTTTCCACCGTAATTCAACAGTTTTAAGGGCATATGAAATATATTATCACATATGTTAGATAACACAACAGTCAATTTAAAATGTTATATCAATCACTATTTCACCTTTCATCGGGTCCTATATTGCACATTTCCAAACATTTTTGAACTTTTGGACTGTTCTATGCATTCGGAATACATCGGATCCATTTTGCTAAGATAGAGACGACATCCATTTTGTTACGAGATGGGAAAGGGTTGACAATACTTTGTAGATTTGCATTAAACTTTTTTTAATCAATAAAAGATTGATATCAATTTGGGCAAAATAGTTAACATGCAAAGTGATAGGTTGATATTGGCTTACATAATACCAACTGTTCTACAATATACCCAAGATAGAATTCTGGTTCCCGGTATATTGAAATTTGAGAAATGATTATCGCTTAAATTTCCAACTTGATAGTTGGAAATTAAACTCTAAAGTAATTCCTTTGTCCATGTTAATGTAGAATCAATTCTGCATTATTATTATAATAAATCGCACAGATATAAAACTGTCGTGCAGCAAAAGAGCGACAAAAGTGACATTAAATCGTTAATATGTACTTTTAGCTAATTAGTTTAATGGGCATTACCAAATTTAATATCATTTGACATTTTTTTTTACATGTTCATCTTTCATTACACATTATATTATACGATACTGAACGCCTTTAATTAAAGTGCGTATAGATTAAACTTTATTACATAATATTTTAACTTCCATTATGTTTTAACATCGTTAAGGATGACAGTTGAAAAAATTATTTGTATAGACCACTTGGCATGAAATAATGCATGTAGATTAATAAATTGGTTAAATACACAGCTGTCCAATGAATTTCAAATTGTATGATTATATTTATCAAATATTAAAAACATCGTTTTGTTTAAAGTGTGTGTGTGGGGGGGGGGGGTCAAAACTACCTAAAACATTTCTTGGAAAAAATGGGAGGGGAAAGGGGTTCAAATTTCATAATTTATATTAATTAACATTTTATAAACTCAGTGTGTTCAACTAAATGCAATTTATACGTAAATATCCCAAAGTCTTAAAAGTATTTTTGTTAATTGATATCTATCAACTGTCATCTGTACAGATAAAACCATCTGCTAAATCGAAAAAGTGCGTTGGGAAAAACCAACACGCAATCGTGCTATCACAACTAAACACAATGCACAGTTACAATAACATTGCTTCATTGATCGTCACACAACACGCCTTGAAATAAAAACAAAACCGACCCGGCGTGACGACGTTGTTAGAAGTTGTGTTAGCGCGATGAAGCGTTCTGTAGAGTTAAGTTAGCAAAACTGCGTGCTGTGTGTTGGGGACTTCTTCTCAACGCGCCATTGAGCAATGACTGCATCAGAACATTATACATGTTGGTTGAAGCTTGAAAAACAGAAATTCCCAGAATTTTGTGGTTACTTTTGAACACGTGTTAATGACTTCTGACTACAAATAAAAAATACCACCGTATAGTGTTAAGTACACTAAACTTGTGATTGGTTGTGGTTGTTTAAGTCCCCTTTAATAACACCAGTAGCCGACAGAAGGTTATTACTTCCGACCTTTCATTTGTTCCGTACAGCACTCGGCCGTACAATGAAGGATTAGTATTGACGGAGACACGGAACCTTGGTTTAAATCGCCTCATCCATAATACACCCCCTAATATCAATATCAGTGTCCTTCATTTGGCACCACTTGACATTAGACTCTCTCTCTCTCTCTCTCTCTCTCTCTCTCTCTCTCTCTCTCTCTCTCTCTCTCTCTCTCTCTCTCAGACTCAACATTAATGGCAACATTGAACCTTGACCAAAATGCACTTACATTTACATGTTTTATTTCAAAATTTTAAAGTTTTTATTACGCCATATCAGCTTCAACAAAGCAGTAAGCAACGTTGTAACAAGGGAAGTCGTGATTTAGATTCCAGAATCCAAGAAAAGGTCAAACTGAAAGTGGATAAAATAAGCCCTGTACATGAATAATAACGATTGCTTGATGGTATACATGCAAGAAACAGACCTTTGCATTGTATAAGTTCATAAAACATCTTTGCATGTGGTTATGATGATACAATATGTCAAAAATAGCTCAAAATCCTAGCTCCTCTTTTAATCCATTCCATCAACATATTTAATCAAAGTAAATATAAAACGATATGCTTTTTCCTCAACACATACACATGTAGTTTTCTGAATATCATGTAAACAGTAACACAAATCTTAGATGTTTATAAATTAGCTGGGAAGGACAAACTAACATTTTTTAAGACTACAATATTTCGCTAGACAGGTTTACATCCGGTTTAATCACAGTTAATTAAAAGGTAAGTCCTGATTGGTCAACGTAATGAATAAAAAAAAGTGTCAGCTTCGCCATCTATTGACGAACAAAAAAAATAAAATATTATATTAATTTATTGTATTACATACATTTCGATATACAGCGATTAAACTGGATGCAGACCAGTCTAGCTAAATTCTTGGGCACTTAGAGGTATAACCTTTTTTTTCTTTTTTGTCGAAACAGCATTATAAGGGTACGAATAAATGCATATTTCTTAAGTAAAGTGTATAACATTGATCCATTGCGAGATGGGTTTTTAGAAAAGCTCAAAAAAGAGTGTCCTATCCTTCTTATTTATACATGCATATACAACATATTTACATTAATTTGACTTTCAGTGCCCGTGGGATGAACTGTAGCTCTACGGCGTGTCAACCCGAATTTCCCCGTAGAGCTACATATCTGCAGCTAAAAAAAAATAAAAACCCCCAATTAAATTCAATTTCAATTCAATTACCAAATACAAAAAATTACGAAAAGCGTTGATCGTAATTAATAGGCTCTACCAAAAATATGATCATTCTAGAATATTAACTGGGAGACATGTTTTTGTTCCCTGAATTTCTTTTACCGAAGTGTTTCAGAAGGACACTATTGAGTTTGTTACATGTACAATAATCATGAGGTAATGTTTATATTGTTATTTGTATTACTCCTATGCTGTAGGCATCTTTGATAATGAGTTTGTTTCATGTATATGTAGATATGAAGAAAAGTAACAGTTTGAAATAATTCGATCTGAAATACAGCACATGATTCTTAAGGAGAGGCCTTATACGTTTGATCAATATCGGTTAAGAACCATCATTTATATCAAGCTGAATTTGAATACATGTCATGCTGGTCCCTTTTGGTCCATATTTTTCAATTCGTAACAATTAAGAAATATCATTAGCGCAAAAACCTGGAAAGTGGTGGTTAATTTCTTAGTGTTACATCTTCTCTTTTCTTGAGTTGTTTAAAAAATCCATTCTAAAGGCAGATTCACAGATTTAAAAAAAAATAGACAAAAAGCGCTGTCAATGTTACAGTATTTTTCAACTTGTTTATTCACTAGTAATGTAATAGCATATGTTGCCTTGCTCAATTTTTAATCATAAGATTTACTATTTTATTTAAAAAAGAAATGTAATGTTGCGGTAGACATTATGGTTCTCGTTGTTTACTTGAAATTCTAACTGTCGGTCAGATTTTAACGGGCGTTAACATTTTATGATAACATTTAAACTTTTTGAAATTTCGCGGTAGTTCGAATTTTATGCATTCATATTCATTTTTGAAAAACAGTGTCAAAATATATATGATTTTGCTTTACCCAACTAGCTGTGTCTACGTAAAAAAACCAAGATTTTTATTTGATTATTTAGTTATCTTTTTAATAGAGAAATTAGAGTAATATCTTTTTAAAAATTACGAATCAAGGAAATTCAGGGTGCTTTTTTTGTTAGTCTTACACATTTACGCTATATGTACATTAATGTTACATTACTTTTTTTATGAATTAAATCAAGGTACTCAATGAACAAGGAGATTATATAATGAGAGAGAGAGAGAGAGAGAGAGAGAGAGAGAGAGAGACTAAAGAAAGCAGAGTGGAACATTTGAAACTAAAAAATTCAGTTTAAACAAATTTCTTTGATATCTCCTACAGTTCAGTCTATAAAGAGCTTCGATCCATTATGTTACTGTACAGATCTTCATAGATTGATAGTTTGCTAGAACACATTAAAAGGAAATATTGAATGCAATCGGAACTGGTGTTTGCCCTTGCCAAATTGTCTTTGACGGATGCCGTCAAATTTTTCAATGCTGATTACAATGTATTAGAAACTCATCGCCCTGTAATTCAACTCTTTAATTGAATGCAAATTCCTTTTCAGTGTCATATACAATTTATCCCGAAATAAAAAAAATCAGAAAAGGAATAATTTGGTCCCTATAGTTCAAAATGATTTATTTAATTAAAATGTGTGTGTTAATCTTTGCTCATGCAAATAAGTCATTTCTTGGTTAAAGAGAAAATTATCAAGATATTGGACACTCGGTACAAATTAAACACATTTATTTGATTGTTATTCTGTTTTCATTCAAATCTATAGAATGAATATTAATTAGTTAGTACAGAGTCACGAAAACACAACTCGATACTTAAAGGGGCATGGTCACGATTGTGGTCAAATTTTATTTTGTCGTTTTTATTGTTTACCATGCTTTAGAAATGCATTTCTAATGATCAAATGGAATTTGAGAGTCAGTCGTAGAGTTATATGCAAGATACATGGCTCACAATTCTTTATCATGTAAACAAGGCTCGTGCCCTGTTTTTGTTTACATATGTTCAATGAACTAGTAACAAGAATAGATATGGGCTACCCCATATCCAGGATATTCGACTTTTAAATTACTTGAATTTTCACTGTGTTCAGCCTATCGCTAGGTTAAAATCACTGAACTTGTTTTTAAAAAATGGTGTATATAACGTTAGTTCTTCATGTCCGTAGCAAATACTGCCACCAGGTTTGCATCACTAGCAACAGGACACACATCGTTAAACAGAGTATACACGAGTGCTATCAGAAATACAGTGCTGGTGTTGCATAACCATTCCGTTATTCAAAAAAAGGAAAACGTTAGCACACTCATACACAATAAATAATTAAAAGAAATTGTGTGATAACTAACGAACAATAAACACGAAAGTAAAAAATTTATTGCATACAAAAAATATTCATTACTGAAAAAATTGTCAGTCGAAGAATGACCTATATTTTCGTGAAAAAGACTGAGGAGACAGCTAGCGTAGGAATATGAATACTTCACATTTACATTTCTTGGGGAAAGGTGATTTTTAAAAATTATTTTACGTTCATTTTGTTTTCTTCAACAAAATATACATCGATATTCAAAACAATTGTTGTAATATTGTATCTGCTGATCATGAATGGAACTATATTTTTCATCGCAATTGTGTAAAGAGTACCTGACTATAGTAATATATCTTGAATAGATAGTAAGCACTGATCGAATATATTAAAAAATCTTTTTTAAGCTGATTTGTCTATCTTCTTATTCATTTGAATCATAAATAAACAGTTCCTAACGTTTAACACAATCGATTTAGGTTTAAAACTGGAATTTTTACTTCAACATTCAAAATGTTAACAAAAGCTTTGTTTATATAGCAAGGATCTGTAAGCTCTGTAACTCGCTTATAACTCAACAAATGACACTCAAATTTTGGTTGCCTATTAAAAATGCCTTACTGAAGCATTGTAAACATTAAAATCGGAAAAAATATTTTGTTTTACCAAAATCGTGACCATGCCCCTTTAAATCGCAGGAACAAAAACATAGTACCGAAAAGTAGCATCATGATATTCAAAACAGACTCACGTCCCGTTACATCATGTATAAAATAATCGCATAAGCCTGCAGATCTATCTTTTGGCATATTGTAAAAAAATGCTATAAAAGACGCAAATTACTGATTCTTTCTATCTTACTTCCAGTTCTTATGAATAAAAAAGCGTATGATTGGATAAAACGGATCCGTCGCCAACTTTCGGATAAAACCGGAAATAAAATGAGCGATAGGTGACGTGATCCAGCTTAGGATCTCCGTGATACCATTAAGATATTTTATAAACCATTTAAGGCCCCATCTCACCCCGTAAAGTCAATTAGCGAACTTGATTCTTAATATGAAACTGTTGTCAATATTGTATGGCTGATTTCAGTCGTTTACTTTTCATGTGGCGAGTTTTGTTTTTAATATTTAGCATCGTAAAAGCTTTTAGCGAATACCTCCATATTGCCTTTTTATGTTTGACAGTAAAGAGTTTAATCAAAAGCCGTACAATGTTTGCTTTAAGAAGCCACGTTTCTTTCTTTCCTTCTCGTCATGTGTTATAGTATCACTTTTATCTTAACTAGCACAGAAGTTCGACTTTGAATTTCTCTGATTGGGACCAGAAAAGCTTCCATTTACAGGATGAATTGATGGCCTTTGAGGACACAAGTCCGTCATTAACGGAACTCTCTTGGGGACGATGGAGAGTCCATTAAATACTTTGCCCTTTTCAACAGATTTGCTGCTGAAATTCAGAACGGATAGTATGTCTTCCGCTCTTATAGTAAACTGAGCAAGGTTGAGATTTGATAGTTATAGGATGTGTATATTTTTTTTCATTTCATGGTTGTAATAGTTCCTAGCTTTATTGACTGATATCCAGCATTCATTCTAGAAATTGTTTAATTTTTCTTGAACAGGATCATCAATGTGAAAATATAGAATACAATACTTAAGATCTGCAGTAGAATAAACTGACCAGTTGGTTATTTTTTAATTTAGTCTAATAAAATTTTCCATCTTTCACTGCGCTAGACTCGAATTCATCGAAGATATCTCGATTTAGTTTTTTTTAGTCATTTCCGGACAATCACTCTCAACCTGTTTTATTTTGTTGACACCTTGTACAGGGTAGCTGAAACATTGTTTTGATATTCAAATATATATATACTTTTTCCAGTGTCTTTGCCTATGAGAACACTACCAATCGATTTTGTAATGTATGGCCCCAAACATCTCATCAAGGAATATTTTAATATCTTAATATCTATTCGTGCAAATGCTGAAAATTTTACAAATATTTGTAATAAGGAACCATTCTTTGAATAATATGAGGTGATCAAATACGGTCAAGCGTGATCAAATCTATCATTAAGCCCTTCGGGCTTTATTGGACTTAATCACCCATGACCTCTATCTGTATAACTTCATGTTCAGGTAAATGTTATACAACTACTGTGCGATTCTCCTAATTGATATTCCTTGGTGGTACAGATGTAAACCATGTAACATTCAGGGTCTAAAACTGGCAAAGAACCCATATAAACCAGTGACTATTTAAAGTCCCTTTTACTTTGATTGCAGATTAAGCAAGAAAGTGCTAACTGGTCACACTGGTGCATCATTTAGTTGTCTTGACTACCAATACTATCAGTTTTGAATTAGAGCAGAATTCATCTTACCCTACTAGCGATGTTGTTGGATTTTATTTTTCTAAATTTTCAGTTTAAGCATTAGGCCATTCAAATTGTCCAAAAATGAGCATCGAACTCGGTATTCTGCGTTCTAATACTCGATATTGCAACACGGTTGATATATCATGATTTCAGATTTTGGAAGTAGTATAAGAGAAATAAATCTTGCAGGTTTATGGTTTATACCATTTCAGTTATTTTTTTTTCTCGTTTTCCTATAACATTATTCATACACTTGCAACGAATTTAGCAAAAGCTGGCTAAAAATTAAATTGATTTTATGTCTGATCAAACGTTTTCAGCAAAATGCATTTTATGGGCTCCTGTAATTGTTATTGTGTGCTACTGTAAAGAATGTGAATCAAGTTACCAATAGAACAGGCCATGTGGAAGCTTCAGTATTCTTCATTTAACTCAACAAATAAATGCCTCCCCAGTGTTAAATGTATTTTCCTTGTCTACATGTTGACAAAGTCTTCTCTGTATTGGCAGGTGAGTTGCATGTACTGTGACAGTAAACTTCTCTGCTTGTCCTTAAATCAATCACAATCAATTACCCGACACATGCGCTCTTGCTTTCCAATCAAGAGAGTAGTGTTCTCCAATTGTTGACCAATCCAGTCTTTCTGTTTCTCTTCTCAAATAAATCACATCCTCTCGACATAAGTTTTATATAATGAATGATATTTTGATGTGGTATTTGCCCTGAAAGGAGGTGATCAAAAAAGTCCTTTTGAAACTTGGAATTTAATTCATGAAATGTAGTAGATAATGCACTTACAGAATGGCACAATGCAGATCTAAACACGGTAAAAAGACATGACGGAAGAATATATTATTGTTTGCTCAAGGTGAAATATGAATTAAAAACCTACTAGCTCTTGTTTTATCTAGAGATGTTTAAATATAGCTTAACAAGCATTCTAAGCAATACATATCCCCTACTAACGCCCCCAAATTTAAAATAATTGTCGTTTTATGTGCTATGTGAAAATTCGGTGAAAGATTTTTTTCAAAGGATGAACCCGATTGAAAATAAAACTCGAGTCGTTTAAAATTAATTTCTTCCTCATCTGTCAAGCAATCTTAATAAAAACCTAATCCTGATCTGTATTTTCTCATTATAATAGCTGCACAGCATGTTTTAACTCAATGTACCAAACCATAACGAAAAAAAGGTTTAAAAACGCGGTTGACTGACAGACGGCGATAAAGATTCGAGCCTCATCTTGTTTCACCAGTAGGGACTAATAATAAAAGAATTTTGTCTGTGCTGAACGTTAATACATTGTTGATTTTCTATCCCATGCATGTACAATCAAACGATCAGTTTTCTTATTTTTTAATGGGGAATGGGATGCAGTTTGATTTCGAAGAAATCTTGACAACAATATTATTTGATAATTTTATTATCAATACATGTTCTCCGCAACATTAAATTTTTCATATTTTTTAATGTTAGGACGTGTTTATGGTGTTCCGATGCGAGAGTGCGAGGATGCGAAGGCGAAAGCGCGAAGTTGCGAAGGCGAAGGGCGAAAGTGCGAAGATGCGACAGCGAGGCGCGAAGATGCGAAGGCGAAAGTGTGAAGGTGCGAAGGCGAAGGAGCGATACTACTATCGCTCTTTCGCCTTCGCCTTCGCCTTTTTTATGTTTTGGACTTCTCTATCTTTTAAAGATAATTTTAGCTGTATAAAATGACATCTGCGGCAGAGGACGAACTTTTGAGAATTTATTTTCAACAGCCAGCGCAGTTCCATAATATTTTCTAGGGGATGGGTCCGAAGGATAATCGTATTTGCTGTGGGGAAGGGGAGGGTCCGAGGCATATTTTTGGTAAATTTACTATGTAAAATTAATATCAAATTTTCCAGGGGGGGTGCGGTCCTGACCCCCTATCCTCCTTTGAAATTAATAATATTGAATTTACGAGGCGGGGGTGGGGGATGCGGACCCCCTCTCATCCTCTAGATCCGTAAATGAACAAGGAAGGTCGCATAATGAAATTAAAATGTTACAGTGGATTATATAATGAATAGGCATAGCCAGCACTGGTAAACATATATAACAAAGTAAAGATTAATAAGCATTCATAGTAAGAACGATGGTCTAGCGCGTGCGTGCCAATAAGATCCGAGAGTGTTCAGCAAATCTCGGGCGAGTACGTCATCTGCATCAATTTCTATGTAATTGACCGAGATTTGCTGAATGCAATTAAAAAAGGCGAAGGCGAAAGTGAAATTTCTATGTAATCAACCGAAACTTGTTATGCAATCAAAAAAGGCGAGGGCGAAAGTGCGAAGTTGCGAAGGCGAGAGTGCGAAGTTGCGAAGGCGAAGGAGCGATAGTAGTATCGCTCCTTAGCCTTTGCAACTTCGCACTTTCGCCTTCGCATCTTCGCGCCTCGCTGTCGCATCTTCGCACTTTCGCTCCTTCGCCTTCGCACCTTCTCACTTTCGCCTTCGCAACTTCGCACTCTCGCATCTTCGCCCTAAATGCGAACGTGCGAAGATCGAAGTGGCCCCATCGGAACACCATACGTGTTAGCATATTAGACGCAATACCTGTCTTATGTTTTACAAGTTGGTGATTTATCCAAATATATTTTGGTTATCTCAAGTGAAAGTTTAAATGATGTTTTTCATAATATATGCTGTGGTTATTTCATGTGAAGAAGTTTTTTCATAATATGTTGTAGTTAATTCATGTAAAGGAGTTTTTTCATAATATGCTGTGTTTTTATTCATGTGAAGGAGTTTTTTCATAACTTGCTGTGGTTACATGTATTTCATGTGAAGGCGCTTCTTCATAATATGATGTGGTTATTTCACGTAAAGGCGCTTTTTCATAATATGCTGTAGTTATTTCACGTAAAGGCGCTTAAAAGCTTTTTCATAATATGCTGTGGTTATTTCATGTGAAGATAACCATTCTGAAATCCTACTCCAGTATTCCATCAATATTTGCGCGTAGGCGGAGTTTTGCAATTACTGCAACTGTAGATTATCACTGATTTCTTGTGGACCGTCGCTAATGTCAGTAGCATATATTCGGCGAAGAATCGAATTCTCTTGCGATTTAACAATATAGGGCGACTGATTGAATTCTATTAGGGGGTCAAGATGAATTGGCACTTTTGACTTCTCTTCTTTATATTAGACTACCATATAAAAATGATGAATATGAATGTATATTAAAAATGATGTAACAGAATGAAAAGTTACATACTACATATATAGATAGGATACTCTGACCATATCATGGTTTTCATGTGGCTTATTCCATGATTATTCATAATTTTGCTTATTATCTACTTGGTCTCAGTAGATGATATTTAGGATTCATTTTCACACTTTCACGATACATATCTTATATCATAACCTTATGTCTACAAATTAAAAAATTGCATGATATGTCTTAAGCTGCAGAACTGTAGCTCTCCGGTCATGTAGAAAAAATTCGGATGGACGACGTGGGGGAACATTTTCTTATATGCTTAAAAGTTGCATTTTACGGCGTACAAAAATTGCACTTGTTTTGGGCGGATTTATCTTCTTTTCAAACATATTCTGCGAAAAAACTTAGTATCATAAAATTCCTTGATATATGAAATATCACTTAACTTCTGGTTTCGTCGTTTTACCGGCCTCAGACACTCTTAGCGACTATACTACTTCATTTACGAGGCTGGCGATTGTGAGTTCAGAGGCAAGAAAAGTGACGATATTTGTAGTAAAATGTCTGAGGGATTTTTTGGGGTCGAATATTTGTACTCCTCCACAAATGTCTTACGCCAAATTTTATTTTTAAATAAACATTTGTGGGGAGACATTACAGGTTATGATTTCATAAGTAAGGTTAATCAGTCCAAAACAAGTTGTCGTGCCCTATAAATTGCAAGTTCTTTTGTATGAGAGGTACTGCAGCTCTCAGTGGCGAAGCTACATTGAAGCACTGTAAGCACTTGCTTATAAATTTTTTTCTGAATCTCAATTTTTTAAAATTGTTATTTTTTCATTGCAAATCCCAAATTGCATTTGTGCCGAAACTTTTCATGAAGCATATCGAACTTGTTCCACAAGCGTTTGTTTCTACAATATAGTTCATTAGAGTTCACTACAGTGTAATTATAAGTTAACACGAGGTATTTAACTTCGAATTTCGAGTTCCGTTGAGTACCCCCTCCTCCCGCCTTCCCTGAATTGCAATCATTTTCGCTTTTAGACGAAAGGCAGTGGTAAAGTGCTTTCTACCATTCTCTTCAAACTGTTTTAAAAAATTATAGTCTGAGTTAAAACATTCCAAAAATTAAGTATGGTGATCATCAAGCAAAAACATCAGAAAGTTACACCATATTATCAGAAAAAAGCTTTGTTTCACAAATCGTAACATGATATATATTTCTTAGCTTTCCCAAAAACCCTTACATGTGAAACCTCATCTTACATCTTACGCTGCTTATTCAGATAGTACAAAATAAAGGCAATCACGCCATAGATAAGTTATCGTAGAAACAAACATTTCAACGCTGACTGTGATCCTATTTTTCTTAACAACAATATCATGGCTGATATATCGACATCAAAAATAGCAAAACTACCAATACCTTATATTACTACCGTAATTGAAAAATGTGCTCAGCTTCCTGTGGTGGGGGGGGGGGGGGGGGGGGGGGGGCTGCTGCCCCCAGACCCCTGCCTACAAATATTTTGTTCCTAGCTACGCCACCACAGTCTGTTAACCCAAATTTTCCCTTATAGCTACAGATATGCAGCTTATCTTTTTATATCTTTATAATTCAACTGTTTCCTATATTTTGTAGATCTGTTATGTGTGTCAGGGTGAGAAATGGGATTCTGCTTTACTTTTGATCTATCAATCCATCCAATTTGCCAATTACACCCTCCATAATAAAAGGCTTACCCCCTTATCCTTAAACAGAAAAAGAGCGGTAACTCTTATAATGCACACAGATACGTTCTGGGTTTTCGTAGAGTCACAAACAATCAGTAATTCAAGTTTTATCAGCGAATAGTTCTCTTTGTTGGGTCTCGAAAAACAAATTCTCTAATAATGTTCGAAAGGTAACCAGATTCGTTTTTTCACAAATTAAGGCAAGGTGTGAATTAGCTGTTCGTTAGTATTTTCGATTTTACTATCATCATCCATATTCTTTAATATCCATACATTGTGAACCAAGAATATGAACATTAATTTTTATCCTGTCAATCAGCCATTTTTTAAATGTATTATTTACTCGTTCGTCTGTTTTTTTAATTTTGCTTTTTGTTTTTTGTTAATGTTTTGTTTTAGTTTTTTCTCCATGGCTTAAAGCTGCTTGGTCTGATTTTTTGGTTATTACAGTATCAAATAATTTTCCATACAAACCAATTATCTTAGAAAGTTATGGACTTTCTCCTATTTACACCAGAAGAATCGGTCTTCTTTCAAAGTGAGATATATTCAAAGTAAATAAGAATAATTTCTTTATGGCCAAACGAAAAAAAAAAAGCAAAATGCATGATGGGAATGTTTAGAAAAGGGAACTGTTTGGTTCCGTCCCCCGAATGATTGGGTTTATTCACTCCGCATGTTATGCATCGATTGTAACAAAGCCAACTTCAGAAATATTAGCGAACAAAAAGTACACAGGTTTATATTTAATTTGCCTGAACGTTATGACCTTTAGTTATAGCGACGTCAAATTCGTAATACAACCATACCGGTCTCGACGTCAGGAGTGAATTTTAACATGAGGCGAAATAACGCGATACCTTTTTATGTCGACCGTTTGTTTTGTTAACAAATTTTGTGCATCGTTTTTTTTTTTATTGAAATTTGGTATAATTGACCGGGAAAACTACTGCAATGTCTATTATTATACACATACTTAGCATAACCATCGTTTAAAAGCGTACACACAATTTGATATAAAATCGGACCAAGCAGCTTTAATGAAACACAACTGGATCTTTACCAAAGGGGAAAGAGGGTTCCAGAAAATACGCAGTGAATGTGAATATCTTCATATATCCTCTCACATTGATGTTCACTGAATTACTTATCACTCGTTACTTCCAGCGATTGGGTATATTTAAACAATAAAATGTTTTCTTTGGTCTTCCACGCGGGTATGTAGGTAGTGAGAATTGTAGGTGAAACTAGAGCCGAGCTCGTTGCAAAGCAACGAGAAGGTCTTCCGTTGCAGCTTCGTGTCGAAAAAGATTGTCAATATGATAATAGTCATAATGTTATATACTAGTGCTTATAAATGAATAAATGGATGGTATGCATCAGCCTCTTATTGAAGATGACAGCAATTCCAATCCAGTAATAATTCAGTCACGGAAAAACACGTAGTTTCTCTTTTTAGTACATTTGACAGAGTATTAATGGTTAAAAATGTGTGCGAAATACAAGTATCAAGATTGAATTTATCAACAACTGCTAAACAGCAAATGCCATATTTATAATGATAATAATTTTTTTGCCGCAAAGAGATTGACCATCAAAAGATTTTAGATCCAAGTTATGATTTTCTGTTATTTGTATTTCACAACTATACATCATAGGGATCTTGAAATTCTAAATAGCGACATTGAAAAGCACTTTGCGTAACTATTCACTAAAAAAATAGTTCAAGGTCACAGCACACCCCTTACTTATTCTGGTGAAACTAAAACAGGATTTGACACAAGAAGGAGACAACATAGAATAGACATCTGTTTCACTGATGTCTACTGTGATCTTGACCTTTAATTAATAAACTCATAAGCACTGTTTGTGTGAAGTATGATCTAGATTTTTGCCATGAGAGAGAACACACGGTCCAGACTACAGTGTATTAAGTTGTATGCTATGACATTGACTCTCTACCTAAACATTTTAGGCCCTTTTCGCAAAAACAATCTGAGTTATACTGCCATGTATTTGACATCATTTAAATGGTGTCCCTCTCAAAGGACCCAGCCGCTTAAAAAATGGACATTAAAATGAAAAGCTTTGCATGAAACTTCGTTTTATTCTTAAATTTTGACTAAGAATTTATTGAAACTTTACACAGTGGTCTGTGATGTGACCATGTCATTTAAAAAGTACATGTCTCTTGATTCAAGGTCACTGTACATCTTTTACTTACAAGCACTTTTTATAGTAATGTATGAGCCAGACAGAATCATCGGAAGAAAAATATAATTATAGTTAGACAAGGATTTTTGTAACAGGTCTCATATGACCCTGACATTTTACCCATAAACTTTGTTTAAGGTCACTGGACACCCTTTAGTTTAAAGCTCTCTGTAGCTGAAGTATTAGAGGTACATGTAAGTAAGTTACATAAATGTGGGGGCAAGATTCGGCCAACTTCGGAGAATATATGATCTGGACACCTGACCTTCACCTTTTACCTAGAAACTTGGTTTAATGTCACTACACACTCTTCATCCAAAGGCACTCTTTGGATGAAATATTAGAATTACATGCGAGTAAGTTTAATGTAGGCAGACCCAATTACAGAGAAATTATACTTAGGAAAAGTAATTCGGACGGACAGAGAGCCACGGACAGGGGGACATTCTGATCATTATACATCGCCATCAAAGTGGGACTTCGATCCTAATTATACGTGTATATGAATAGATATTATGATCATAAATTATGATTTGTACCCATTGCCATGTAAGAAGGGGGAATAACCAAGTGTTCTGTCCACAAGTAACCGAGTTACAAACGACTTGGATAAACGTATTTTTTGCATAATTGTTATCAAAATACATAATGTATAATGCTGCATTTGTGTTTTAGGAAAGTATCAAATGCAAGAAACAATCTGTTTTGAAAATATGTGGTCACATTTATCTATGTAAATGTAGCTTGCACACTGATCCTGGACATATTTTAATAAATTTTCGAATTTTCTGCGATGTTTAGTATTGGGTGACGTCCATGCGCGGATCTAGAGGGGGCGGATGGGTGGGTAACTGGAAAATTCAAACAAACTTATTAAATTGACCTAAATAAATTACTAATCATACATGTAGGCCTTGGGCACACACTGGCAAACATTGTCCCACGGACCCCCCTCCCCATCTAATAAGCGTCAGGGAAAAAATTTGGAACCGCGAATGACGTCGGTTTTACTATGTTCTGTCCTGAAGGATCACGGGACTCCATGACTATGTGCTTTTGTTTAGTTAAATGTTGTAAAAGTTTTAAAAGTTGGAAGCATGTAGTTGATCCCGTGGTTTTTTTTTTACATTTATTATGCGATTCCCGTTCGCTTATTTTACAGAAGAAGTAAAAGCGTAAATTACCAACCATTCGAGTGCACCGCATACACACAAGTTTGATTTGTAAAGTTCACCCGAATGAAAATCTCCGCAAACTACAGATTTGTATAGCATATTCAATCATATTACCGCTACTCTATCTTCTACTACCCGAATCTAAACAATTGTTTTTTAACAGATCTTTTACTCTTCGAATGTCAACAAAACTTGTTTAAAATTCATGTTCCCATGAAAATGAAATATAAACAGTAATTGCAATGAGTTTGCTTCTACAATGAATCGAACGACCACACAGAAAAACTACAAAAGCGATCATATAACCTTTCTCTTTTACGGCCTGAATCTAAAGATAATCTTTTTAAAATTTCACGTGTATATATACCTAAAGTAATCACTGAATCCTTCAATTTCGGACATCGATTAGCGAGGGTTTTTTTTTTTATCGTGCGAGCCCCTCTCGTATACATGTAACATTGCAACACGGAACTTTGGTTTTAAAGTGCCTTACAATAAACGCTAGGAATGTCACCGTGTACAATCACGCGTGTGGGGGCTGTGATTTCGAAGCGGAGAAAGTAGGTCAGTGGATATTCAAAGACTTATTGTGTGTAATTAAAATAAATTCAGTTGACCAAAAGAATTGCACGGAAGTAGAAAATTACAAACAAGCTACCACTAGCAATATAGGGGTTAGATTTCTTTGGAAATACCCAAACACTTCCACAATGTATAGGTAGGGTAGGCGACTCATGTTTTTTTCTTTTCAGTTCAGTTCATTTAATCACTCAAAACAAAATGTGATTCATACGACAGAAAATCTACTTCTTTTGCCCAAAAACATTCTTTATATAAAGGAAATCAGTATTACTTAGAGAAATACTACAAAAAAATTGAATTGTAAAGTACATGTATTTGACCAAAAATCATGTACCGTTGGGGGGCGAAGATCATGTGGCGGAGGGGGGCCGTGACTCTTATTCAATTTTATGGGGTTTTTTTCAACAATTTCCGTGTAAAAGTGAAATTCATCAACAAACGGTGAAAGTATTTTTTTTTTTAAAAATTCTCCATTTTGGATCCTGTTCAATCAGTGCATTAAAATTCTATTTTGCTCTCTCTCTCTCTCTCTCTCTCTCTCTCTCTCTCTCTCTCTCTCTCATTTTTGTACAACTTATAAGAATGCTTATAACACTTTATACACTTATACATTAATTTGTGTTTGCCAAATATTAATTCATAAGACAGGTTGATCTGGCAAAGTGCGAATATCGTCTAAAACGTGTTAAAGTTTGTCCTGTGAATGCATTAAAGTCTCAGCAGTAATTAACGGTGATAATCATGGGTATATAAGTATATTAATCTTTTAGTTGAATTAGTCGATTTTAAATGAACCTGTCAAAATTTCGGCGTTGTATTGTATTTAATCAATAAACATGTACATGTGTGATAGGGACACGAAGCCGGACGTGTATTAGACTACCTCGGATCTCTTGTCCACTCGCGCGGGATTTACAAGGGATGGACTATGTAAATGTATACACAAATCCCAGTGGCCGTGTTGGGTTTAAAATGTTTGCAGTTTTATTAAATCTTTTATTTTAAACAATATAACTATTTCATGACATCGACAAGATCTCAAAGAACACCTTTTATTAAAAGAGCTGAAGCTAAAACAGATTTCATCATTAACAGGTTAATCTTTTTGTTGTTGATCTCAAACATTATTTCTATAGTTTTTAGAACATTTTAGACTTACAAACCCACCACTGATCTATGTCTGACTATGCTTCAGATGGGAATGATCATACTTTTATTAATTCTTAATTTACAATTTACACTCCATCGTTTAAATCAATTTAAGGATGAATAAACATTTATATGTAATCGACATTCAAACAATTCTTTGTGTTTGCGATTAAATAAAACCATGTATGTAAGACGCGAGTCTTGTGTATTTGATCACCACTGACCGCTGGTAGTCCAATCGCGACCGATCTCCTCGGCCGCGGGCAAGGGGTGAGTTACGTAATGACACACACAACTAAATGTAGATTTGAAATGCTTGCAGTATAATGATCAAAATGCATTACATAGGCATTATTTGTTTTAGACTTACCATTGATTGGGAATTATATTGCTTTAAATTTATATTTCTTAAACACTCTCTCGATTAAATCAATTTAAGAATGACTAAACTTTTATATGAAATCAAAATTGAAACAATTCTTTGTGTTTACGGCTAAACAAACCCATACAAGTAGGATGCAGGATGCAGGATTGTGAATTAGATAACCGCTGACCGCTGTGTAGTCCGGCCGCGACCGATTTTCTCGGCCGCGGGCGAGGGATGCGTTACGTAATGACACACACAACTAAGAATCCAGGTAGATTTGAAATGCTTGCAGTAAAATGACTAAAATATATTTCATAAAAGTAATTTTTTAATTCCAGTTTTTGTATTTCGCTAGAAAAGAAAAAGATAGTTTATATTTTCTCATTCTCGTTTTTCTTAAGGATTCTCCACTAGAGGACCTAAAGAAAATGACCAAAAATAAAACCAAGAAAAACATGTATACTTTAAAAAAAACTTTCTGGAATGAATTGAAGAATTCCGTATAAGCTTATACACTTTCAGTTGTTAATTTATGTCAGTTGTGGGCACAAAGACTATTTTTTTACTTGCAAAATAAAAACAGGTGCATGTTAACAAGACAAACTTTTTACACTCATACATCAGTAAAAAAAAAATACTTCCTTTTAAAAACAAAATAAAGCAAAGAGAAAAATAGCAATGAAATGTACAGCATCGAGAGAATTCTATCTATAGAAATTGTTATCGAACACATTTACACATTTAAAACGGATGTAGAGATAAATTCAGAATGTTAATGACACAATTACTTTGCCTGATTTAAAGCGGATGTAGAGATAAATTCAGAGTATTAATGACACAATTACTTTGCCTGATGGGGACAGCAATGTAAGTTTAAATATACTAATCTATTGCGCGTGAACTTGCTTGCCAGTGTATTCCCATTCGACGTTTTCAAAATTTTTAATAATGAAGACTGAGAGAAAAACTGGTATACATGTGCATTAGCTGGATTTTTTAAATGTGTGTGCTTTTTCAGCGCTTTTGTAAACATTTTCAGTGATTTATATTTTAATTGTTTTGTGTACATGCATCAGCATGAGTTGGAAATCTTGGTAGAAGTTAAGTTGCCGTCATGATTTTACAAGACTTTCTCTGTTTGGACATACTTACTTATTGTGTGACAAAGATTCTTGGACCATCCATGGAGATCAGCAATGGACATGTATTTGTTTTAAGAATGTGGATTGGATATTCCATAGACACAGTCATACTTTTCATACTGAAATACAGAAACCGGTTAGCGTTAGATAAACTGACGGTGGGGTTTTTCATGTACATTTCTCTGTCCTTGTCATTTTTCACCATTCTTGTCCCTGGACACGTGGAATCTGATATAGACCTTTTGATGTTGTTGTCTTATTTCAAAGCATCATCCACCCTCAGTGCAGCCATACTCTATCGACTCACCAAGAAGGCGAAGGAGAATACTTTCATTAATTCTCTGTGTATTTGGTTAAGCTGTTTGGACCTGTCGTTTAATTTAGCACAGGCTATGTCGTCGTACATTATTCTATTATTGATGACCTTTTCGGATGGTTCAGAGACTACTTCTCATTTCAAACAGATGAAATCATAATATTAGTATATTTGGATCGTTTATAACAATGTCATAACTCGTATCCATGTGCAATATTTTTCAAATGTGCTCAATAAAATTGACAAAACTAAATGCAAAACTTCATATTGAATGATCAATCAATTATTAATGTAAAATTAAGAACCATTGACTTTGTATTTCAAACCTGCCTTTCAAATTATTCGATACAAGCGTTTTATTACCCTTAGTGCATAAATATACCGCGCTCGTTAAACAACCCTTGAAAATAGTCAATCGATCCCTAACAGCCAACTTACTCAAAGAAAAGAGTGTCCCTGCTTCTTTAAACGTTATAAAACATGACAATGTTTTGTTAATAATTGATGTTAATGTTAATTGATTTCTAAGTCAACGTTAAGATATATATTTACTGATCCGTAGTTAGTTCTGAAAATACGTACAACTATGGGTATTTAATTCGTTGTTAAAAAATAAATAGTAATACAAACTCTTGGACAACGCGCAAATAATCTTTTAAAGGTCAAACGTGAATGTGCCATATATTTATCGGCATGCTCTGTTGAATAATCGAACTATCAAATAATTGGATGTGGGCATCCAGGCGAATCGCTAGGGAAGAACTATTGCATTTAAACGCATGGTGTCTCTTTTGAAGTTCAGAATCCCCTCAGAAAATTCTAGGTTTTTTTTTTTTTAAAACAGGTGAGTAGATTTTCATTTCATTTCATTTTATTCAGGTTAATATATCACAGAATGCCATGATTATACATATGAAATATAACAAATAAAAAAAGAAAAACCAGACATTATCGCAGCACTATGCAAGTTCATAAGAATCAATTTATTCGATATCGTTATTATATATATTACATGACATGCAAAAGATAATTATTACCTAAGGATAGCCCATAAAAGCCTTGTTAAAAGCTTATTTCCAATGGGGTCCTTATATAACAGTTAAATTAATAACAACAAAGTACACTACAAATTTACACAATTGAATTTAGGCAGGATACCGAAAAGGAATGTTGCATAATGCTTTAAGAAATGACACGTTTCCTTAATTATTCATTTATAACTTAAAAGTAGTAACAAAAAATAACATAAAAAATGGATTTGGACAAGCAGTCATGTACTATCTCTTGCATTAGTAGACAAGAAAGATTTTACGGTTTTCTTAAATGTTTGTTTAGAATTAATTTCCTTGACCCCAAAGGCAATGCATTCCAGTCTTTGATTGCATTGTAGAAAAAACATGAAGACTCTTTACCTTTTATCTTAGTATAATGAAATTCTTATTGGTTGCACTTCTTGTAATATTGTTATTCAATACAAAATGATCATAAGATGTGCTGGTGCATTGCCATGGTATATATTAAAAACATGGTTAAGTCTTAATTGAGCAACTCTAGCTATCTTCAACTCTTAACATATTTAAATAATCTAGCACAATGCTACCAGAGATACTGTCTCTGGGATCCAGATTTAAAATGAATCTTAGTACTTTGTGCTTGGTAACTTGCAATCTATGCTTAAGTTGTTTGTTTATTCCACAATACCAAGAACAAGCATAGTCAAAGTAACATTGTATCAAGGCAGAACATAGGATCTTTATGGACTGTGTACTAAGACAGGATGCATTCCTGTATAAAAATTTAAGTCTAGCGTTTACCTTTTGAATAAGCACATGCATACAATTTTTTTTCTGAATCTCAATTTTTTAAAATTGTTATTTTTTCATTGCAAATCCCAAATTGCGTTTGTGCCGAAACTTTTCATGAAGCATAACGAACTTGTTCCATAAGCGCTTGTATCTACAATATAGTTCATTAGAGTTCACTACAGTGTAATTATAAGTTAACACGAGGTATTTAACTTCGAATTTCGAATTCAATTGAGTACCCCCTCCTCCCACCTTCCCTGAATTGCAATCATTTTCGCTTTTAGACGAAAGACAGTGGTAAAGTGCTTACTATCATTCTCTTCAAACTGTTTTAAAAAATTATAGTCTGAGTTAAAACATTCCAAAAATTAGGTATGGTGATCATCAAGCAAAAACATCAGAAAGTTAAACTATATTATCAGATAAAAGCTTTGTTTCACACATCGTAACATGATATATATTTCTTAGCTTTCCCAAAATACCTTACATGTGAAACCTCATCTTACATGAAGGTTCGTGGGTTGAAACGACTTTTTCCTTCGGCAAGCAATGTTTGGACGCTGCTTATTCAGATAGAAAAAAATAAAGCAATCATGTCATATATATAAGTTATCGTAGAAACAAAACAAAATAATTAGAAAAAGAACGAAAAAATATCAACGCTGACTGTGATCCTATATCAAATAGAGCTTTTTCTGTAACAACAATAAGATGGCTGATATATCGGCATCAAAAATAGCATAACTACTACCACCGTAATTGAAAAATGTGCTCAGCTCTTGAGGGGGGTGGGGGGAGTGCTGCTTACATATATTTTGTTCCTAGCTACGCCATTGGCTCTACAGTCTGTTGACCCAAATTTTCCGTCTTTTTTTTAAATTTTGCTTTTGTTTTGTGTTAATGTGTTGTTTTACTTTTTTTTTCCATGGCCTAAAGCTGCTTGGTCCGATATTTTTTTGGGTTATTACATTATCAAATAATTTTCCATACAAACCAATTATCTTAGAAAGTTATGGACTTTCTCCTATTTACACCAGCAGAATCGGTCTTCTTTCAAAATGAGATATATTCAAAGAAAATAAAAATAATTTCTTTATGGGCAAACGAAAAAACAAAGCAAAATGCATCATGGGAATGTTAAGAAAAGGGAACCGTTTGGTTTCGTCCCCAGAATGATTGGTTTATTCAATCCGCATGCTATGCATCGATTGTAACAAAGCCAACTTCAGAAATATTAGCGAACAAAATGTACACAGGTTTATATTTAATTTGCCTGAACATTATGACCTTTATTTATAGCGACGTCAAAGTCGTAATACAACCATACTGGTCTCGACGTCAGGGGCGAAATTTTAACATGAGGCGAAATAACGCTATACCTTTTTATGTCGACCGTTTGTTTTGTTAACAAATTTTGTGCATCATATTTTTTCATTGAAATTTGGTTTATTTGACCGGGAAAACTACTTCAATGTCTATTATTATACACATACTTAGCATAACCATCGTTTAAAACCGTACACACAATTTGATATAAAATCGGACCAAGCAGCTTTAATGAAACACAACTGGATCTTTATCAAAGGGGAAAGAGGGCTCCAGAAAATACGCAAAGAATGTGAATATCTACATATCTCCTCTCACATTGATGTTCACTGAATTACTTATCACTCGTTACTTCCAGCGGATTGGGTATATTTAAACAATAAAATGTTTTCTTTGGTCTTCCACGCGGGTATGAAGGTAGTGAGAATTGTAGAAGAAAATACATAATTTGAGTTAGAGTCTTTCTTGATTTATTCATAAACAGTTTTTTAAAAATACGTAAATTATCGTTACTTGCGATCAGCATGTTCCACAGAAGGCACAACCAATTTTTTCTTAGATATGAATGTTACCATAGTGACTAGAATGAGCTTACTTTCATGAGCTAAACAATGCATTTGAAGTGTGTTTAAAAAAAAGGAAAAAGGAATATGTATATATTTTAAAGTACTTGAACAAGTTAATTTTAACTAGCTAGATGAGAATACATTCTTTTCATGGCTATATGAAACACAATCGGATTTCTTATGAAATAGTGAAGTAAATACTCATTGGATGTAAATATCAAAAGACTTTAAACCTAGATATACAAATTCAATGCGTTGTTTTTGTAAACTAAATGTAAATCAGTAAACAAAATACCCCCTTTTAAAAACAAAATAAAGCAAAGAGAAAAATAGCAATGACATGTACAGCGTCGAGAGAATTCTATAGAAATTGTTATCGAACACATTTAAAACGGAAGTAGAGATAAATTCAGAGTGTTAATGACACAAGTACTTTGTATATTTCTTTTAACTTGTACACACACTGCTATGCATGAATAAATGCCTTATTGGGACAGCAATGTAAGTTTAAATATCCTAATCTATTACGCGTGAACTTGCTTGCCAGTGTATTCCCATTCGACGTTTTCAAAATTTTAAATAATGAAGACTGAGAGAAAAACTGCTGTACATGTGCATTAGCTGGATCGTTTAAATGTGTGTGCTTTTTCAGCGCTTTTATAAATATTTTCAGTGATTATATTTTAATCAAAATGTTTTGTGTACATGCATGAGCTGCGAGTTGGAAATCTTGGTAGAAGTTAAGTTGCCGTCATGATTTTACAAGACTTTCTCTGTTTGGACATACTTACTTATTGTGTGGCAAAGATTCTTGGACCATCCATGGAGATCAGCAATGGACATGTATTTGTTTTAAGAATGTGGATTGGATATTCCATAGACACAGTCATACTTTTCATACTGAAATACAGAAACCGGTTAGCGTTAGATAAACTGACGGTGGGGTTTTTCATGTACATTTCTCTGTCCTTGTCATTTTTCACCATTCTTGTCCCTGGACACGTGGAATCTGATATAGACCTTTTGATGTTGTTGTCTTATTTCAAAGCATCATCTACCCTCAGTGCAGCCATACTCTATCGACTCACCAAGAAGGCGAAGGAGAGTACTTTCATTAATTCTCTGTGTATTTGGTTAAGCTGTTTGGACCTGTCGTTTAATTTAGCACAGGCAATGTCGTCGTACATTATTCTATTATTGATGACCTTTTCGGATGGTTCAGAGACTAATTCTCATTTCAAACAGATGAAATCATAATATTAGTATATTTGGATCGTTTATAACGAATGTCAAAACTCGTATCCATGTGCAATATTTTTAAAATGTGCTCAATAAAATTGACAAAACTAAATGCAAAACTTCATATTGAATGATCAATCAATTATTAATGTAAAATTAATAACCATTGACTTTGTATTTCAAACCTGCCTTTTAAATTATTCGATACAAGCGTTTGGTATCGTGGTATGATATACCACGCTTGTTAAACAACCCTTGAGAATAACCAATCGATCCCAACTTACTCAAAGAAAGAGTGTCCCTGCTTCTTTAAACGTTATAAAACATAACCATGTTTTGTTAATAATTGATTTTAATGATAATTGATTTTTAAGTCAACGTTAAGATATATATTTACTGATCCGTAGTTAGTTCTGAAAATACGTACAACTCGTTGTTAAAAAATAAATGGTAATACAAACTCTTGGACAACGCGCAAATAATCTTTTAAAGGTCAAACGTGAATGTGCCATATATTTATCGGCATGCTCTGTTGAATAATCGAACTATCAATTAATTGGATGTGGACATCCAGGCGAATCGCTAGGGAAGAACTCTTGCATTTAAACGCATGGTGTCTCTTTTGAAGTTCAGAATCCCCTCAGAAAATTCTAGCTTTTTTTTAAAAAACAGGTGAGTAGATTTCCATTTCATTTCATTTTATTCAGGTAAATATATCACAGAATGCCATAATTACACATATAGAATATAACAAATAAAAAAAGAAAAAACAGACATTATCACAGCACTATGCAAGTTCATAAGAATCAATTTGTTCAATATCGTTATTATATATATTACATGACATACAAATGATAATTATGACCTAAGGATAGTCCATAAAAGCCTTGTTAAAAGCTTATTTCCAATGGGGTCCTTATATAACAGTTAAATTAATAACAACAAAGTACACTACAAATTTACACAATGGAATTTAGGCAGGATACTGAAAAGGAATATAGCATAATGCTTTGAAAAATGACATGTTAATATCCTTAATTATTCATTGATAACTTAAAAGTAATAACAAAAAATAAAATAAAAAATGGATTTGGACAAGCAGTCATATAGTATCTCTTGCATTAGTAGACAAGAAAGATTTCTTGGCTTTCTTAAATGTTTGTTTAGAATTAATTTCCTTGACCCCAAAAGGCAATGCATTCCAGTCTTTGATTGCATTGTAGAAAAAACATGAAGACTCTTTACCTTTTATCTTAGGTATAATAAAATTCTTATTGGTTGCACTTCTTGTAATATTGTTATTCAATACAAAATGATCATTAAGATATGCTGATGCATTGCCATGGTATATATTAAAAACATGGTTAAGTCTTAATTGAGCAACTCTATCTTCAACTCTTAACATATTTAAATAATCTAGAATGCTACCAGAGATACTGTCTCTTGGATCCAGATTTAAAATGAATCTTACTACTTTGTTCCGGGTAACTTGCAATCTACGCTTAAGTTGTTTGTTTATTCCACAATACCAAGAAGAACAAGCACAGTCAAAATACCATTGTATCAAGGCAGAACATAGGATCTTTCTGGACTGTGTACTAAGACAGGATGCATTCCTGTATAAAAATTTAAGTCTAGCGTTTACCTTTTGAATAATGCTTAAAACAATATTTTCTAATGAAAGAAACTTGTCAATACAGATTCGTAAGTATTTGACACTATCAGAACCTTTAATAACATGACCATCACACAAAATTTTAAAACATTTTTAAGTTTTCTTGGTGGACCAAATAAAATAGATTCCGTCTTGCCAAAATGAAGTGACAATCTGTTGTCCACTATCCATGAAGAACACTTTTCAAGAACACTGCCAAGTTTTTGTGCAATAATATCAGGATCTCTGTGTGCATAAAAAATAGCACTATATATGTTGATTTGTTAATCGCAGTACAACAAAGTACACTGATAAAGCATTTGCTTTGCTCATTACATAAGTGTACACGTAGAGTACAAAGAGACCACAAATGTTTTAATATATCCAATTGTTTGATGATTCGGTCATCTTTAGAGAATTGTGTAATCTAAAAAGATATATTTATCGAAGAATGAAACTAGACAATTTGACTATTTGTCAGTTTGTGAAACATATGCTTTTCTCCTGTAAATGTATACTTTTCACCAAATGAGCCCATACTGTTCATACCTTTTTTTATCTGTATATTTAAAAGTCAAGTAATAAAGAAGAGATGAAACTTGAAAACAGTATTTATTATTTGATAAGAAGTGAGGTAATCAATATACTCAGTAAGCGTTTATATCACCCCACGAGTGGGGTTTTATCTTTTTGGAGAAGATGAGAGCTATTTCATTAAAATTGACAAAAAGGGCCATTTGCATAAACGTGAATGTGTTTAAAATACCTATTAAATCAAAGCTATACCACCCTTGACCTTAACTGAAGTAATCACAACTTATCGGGCCTGTTTCCCACAAGCAGCGCTATAACAACCTTGAAAGTATTACGTAGGCATCCATGACAGCACTCCTTTTTATGAAACTTGATATAAATACTGAACATCATATAATCTGTTGAGATGCGAGTTAGACTTCATTAAATTCAATTTATCCTAAAATATAAGACTGTCTAGCCAATACCATTCTATACCTATTTACGGCTATGAGGACGATAGCAGGTTTATTAATTGTCCCCCGGGACAGGAACTATTTCCCGAGGCGAAGCCAAAGGGGACAATAAACTTGCTATTGTTCGAATAGTAAATGGGTATTTTATTGTACCGAAGAACACTTATTTGTCGGCGATACAGAATTTCTTGATGGTAAACGAATTAGAGTTATCGGACTTTGAATTTAACGTAGCGACTTCAATTACATCAGTTTCAATGACTATTCACCACGAGTAGAAACTATACACGTAGAGAATAGCATTTTTATTCGTCGTAATCGTAGAAAATATACACAGTGGTATATTAAGGTGTTTTTCCGAGCCCTGCCGGAAAGACCCGCGAAGTTGCATATCTGAGTTGCGTCTTTCGCTATGTCTAAAGATGTTAAACATTTGGCAAGTATATGGTTTTCAAGACAACCAAAAATTCATTTAATCTGATATCATATATAACGTGTATTTTGTGTTGATTTACCAAACATTGTTTTATGAATTCAGTTTTGCATTCATCCATCCTTTAATCACATGCACCATTCAAACTAAAGCAGTAGTTTTATAAGAACTTTATCTGTGTTGCAGCAATGCAAAGAATATTAACGTGAATACAAAGACAAAACACAGGTAACTGAAATATATTTATAGAATTATAGCTAAAATTAAAAAGCATAAATAGATAAGTCTCAAAAATGCCAATGCCGACCGAAAGGGTAGTAAATTACGTTTTGAACTTGTAGTAGTTGGGGCTATGTGTACCGTGGATGTCGGCATGGATAGCTCAGTGGTAGAGTTCCTGACTAGAGTTACAGGGGTCCCGGGTTCGATTCCCGGTCCAGCCATATATTTTCATTGTATTGTATGCTCATTCCTCCTTGCGTACTACATTTGGTGCCGTGACCTGCCCCTGGAACTGGCAGGTTAACTCCTGCCAGGGGAAGAACCTGGGGTGATCTTCGAGGGCGAAGATCATTTAAGGAGGGAGGAGTGTAGTAGTTGGGACTATATGAACAGTGGATATCGGCCTGGGTAGCACAGTGGTAGAGCTCCTGACTAGAGTTACAGGGGTCCCGGGTTAGATTCCCGGTCCAGCCATATGTTTTCAATGTATGTATATGTTCATTCCTCCTTTCCTATTACAAACTCAAAGTAATATATGAAAAAAATTCTGTCAGTCTACATAATAAAAATTGACACAGAGGGGAAGTCTAAATATGGTTGACAACTAGTATATTCCAGAGGAGGAAGATTCACTACATAGCCATTCTTCCGATGGAGAAGTTTCACTATATGAACCGGGAGCAAAGTTACTGAGTAAAAATACTGTTTGGATAATTAAATTCCGGATTTACTCAATAGAGATAAATGGTGATGATCAATAGTAGATCTTTAAAAGGGCTAAATGGTCGTGGCCATTTTTGACTAAATTCATTTCCTTGAGAAGAAGAGCTCTATAAGAAGATAAAGGAAACTATTCAAATCTTAAAATTAAAATATATTTGGAATTTTTCTTTACTTTACAATAGTTTATGGCCAAAAAATTATACCAAAAATTTTAAGATATATCTGATGGGTATTTTTGTTGACAATCCAGCCTCCTTAATTTAATTTTGGCGCAAATCACGAAACAAGCTCAAACATACGCAAAAATAGTCCGATTCAAATTTTCTTCTAAAATTTCCACTGTTTACGACATTGATGTGTTGCCATATCTAGCAAGGTTTTCCAGTAATAAATTGATATTTGTTTGAAATTTAGGCGTTTTGCTTGAAATAGCGAAGAACTACACTTTCATCCTTTCTTACACTTTTCCTAAAAATCTTCTCTACAAGTTAATAATAATATATTAAATACCCTCAAAAGAGAATTTTTACAAATTTTATGTAATTAAAAGTTCCGTTTCTGAGTTCTGAAACACAAAGTTAAGATGATAAAATGATGGTAATAGACCCTTAAAATAAACTTTTTGCAGAATTTTTATAATTAAAAGTGTTTTGGTTTTATGTTGAGTTCTCAAACACAAAGTTATGATGATAAACAACGGTTCCAAACTGTGAACGTGAGAAATACGCAGCAGGCCGGCCGTCAGGATACACCCTCGCTACCACGTATCCATTCTCCGCCGGACGGACGGGAAGGTTTCCAGGAATGTGTTTGGATTTCGTGTTCTTTCTTTTCCGTTTAAGCATTAGCAGTATAAACACTACAGCAACAGTCATGACAAGAATTCCACAAAACAGACCAGCAAGGAGAAAGATTGATAACCTGTACTGGTCATCAGGGGCATGCTGAGAATTTTTTTCTGTTTATATGGAAGGAAAAAAGGAAATTATTATATCATTATTCAACATACAACAACTCAACAGTGTATCCCCCCCCCCCCCCATTTTTTCCAACATTTAATTGATTGATGCCTAAAATCAGTCTAAGAAAAGCGTTACCAAACTTTGTATCAACTTTTTCTTTGCAGCAAAAATGTGGGGTTTGTATTTTCATTGTCCGGTTTTAATAAAATTCACAATTGCTATTATTTGGCTAAAATTGATCCATATTTGAGCCCAATTTTCAAATTCACATCGAAATGATATTGATTAAATTGATATTTACATATGAATTTAATTCAGTTGACAATTTGTTTTATATACCTTTTTTATTTGAATGTGGGGGATGATTTCCTTCAATTCCAAAATAGCAGTCGCTCCTTGAAGTACAATATTCTTTAGACAATGGATTAAAGTTTTCTGCTCTTGAGCACCAGCTACAACCAGCTGATTCAAAACATTCACTGTAAGTACACGGTAATGATAAAATTCAGACTCTGACATTTCATTTTATTATATAATACGATTATTTTATATTAGATGAACTCTTTAAGAATCACATGTAATAATGCCATTATTTCAAAATATTTTTATATATAAGACTCTCTTAGAACATTAACTAAACTTATTTGTATTTTTTCTTAAATATTACTAAATAAATATGAGTGGAACTATAGGAAAATGTTTTCTAAGAATAATGGTTATCTGTTATGTGCGTTTCTGTACACCAATAGTCTACTTTCTGTCATATTGTAAATTTTGAATTTACTGGGTGGGTGTAAAAACGAAATTTGCAATATAAAAACAAGTCGACAACTAGTTGTTATGTTGTAAACTTTTTATTTTCACCTACCAAGTTATTTCAAAATTTATAATATGACATAACTAAGAATTACCACTTGATAGAATATCTTACTATAGAGCAATTTGTTGAGGCTCTAGAACCATTTCCAAAGGGTGAAACCTACTTTACATGATCAATACTTTAATTTAATTGATAAGGGAATCGTTCATTTGACTTTTAGGAATTGCGATAGTTTTCATCAATTTGTACTTACATGTAAAGAATTTATATTTTTTAAAACTAATAACCAATACTTTGATTAAAATACATATACTAGTAGTTATTAACCTAGCGCTCAGTGTTGAATGGTGCATTATAAAGAGGGGTCTTAAATTTCTTCTGCAATGGTTTGAACTGGGATTACTACATTATAGATGTTAATGCTAAATTTGCTGTAAAATTGACATAAAGATAGAAAATATCTTATTATTCTGATCTGATTATTTACTTACCGTCTTTGCATACTTTTTCTGGTACAATTTGGATCGAAACATTGTGGAAGGGGCCTGTCGGTTTCTTGTGGCAGTTCTATTGCGGTTTGCGACGAACTCGAGGGACACAGAGGGGTGTTACTGTAATCATGTGGATTAAATATATTAATATTGATTCTTCCATAAGATACAATTTCGAAAATTTGACAAAAATGCATTGTTTTTTGTCATCAAGGTAAGATCAACAAAACATTAACTTACCTCGTCAAATTCAAATAAACTTCGCAATGATTGCTAGGGATTTCTTCGAAACATATACATGGGCAGTCAGATTTGCTGCAGTGTTGCTCTCCGTTAGCAAATGTGCTGGTGCTCTAAGATTTTAATTGAAGATGTTAATGAGTAAATGAAAATACACCAGCTTGTAACCAATTTTATGCGATGTTGATATAAGACAAATAAAAGTATGTGAGTAAAAGTTTTCATTTATTGCTTAAATGTTTACATATAGTAATTGTTTGGATATAACATACAGAGCAACACGTTTCCTGATTGTTGAAATATCGTTGATCTTCCACTACAACAAATAAGTTGCTTTCAGGAACAGGAAGGAGTTGATAGTGCTCCTCAGAAAAATCTATTTTTCCTCTAGGATGGGACCTTGATACCTGTATATTTAAAAACAAACGCAAATAAGTACTGTTCACATAAGATTTCTATGGTTAAAGCTGTATTTCATATCATATGACTGCTTCTTTTCTATGACTTTACCATAAACGAGTACTGTTTTCTCTTTACAAGAATATCTAAACATGCTCCTCTGTTCATAAAGTTGTTTTTCAGCAGATGGTTTGCAATAGCTGGATTCTGTGAAGAAAGTTAAAGTTTTCTGAATACCACATCGTCTTTTTGATAAGAAAATTATGCCCATTTTTGGTATCACATAAAAAAATATAGGACCTGTCTTGAAAGCTCTTTTATTTTCCATGCCCCTTGCAATTAAAATTCTTAAGTTCACTATTTGCATTTCAAACTAACAACACTTCCCGTAAAATCAAATTAAATAATCTAACAAAGATATTAGTTAATATAACTAATATACATACAATATAACATGAAACTTAGACTTAACCACCTCTACTTAACAAAAACAAAAAATGGCAAACATATTATTATAATAAATTTAAAAACAAACTCAGAAAATCAGCGCAAGTAGAAATTTGATCGCGTGATACTACATTTGTACTTTTATCTGATAATAATTACAAGAATAAGCGATAAAAGAAAGAGGTGCAAGACAAAAGCTTACTTCAGGTACCTAACAAAGGAATGCGCCGAATAAAGCTGAGGAAAGGATCTGACAGAAAAAAATCTGAAGTAGGTACCCAATTTTGAAATGTACATTTTCTTGCGCCACTGCTTTCATGTAGATTGATAGTTTGAATTTTACCTTTGTGACGGAAATAAATGAACTTTATTTTTCCATCCACGCACATTTCAAAGTTTAAAGTAAAATCAACAAAAATGAACCTTTCGTGTAATATGTAATCCTTCAACAGCTGGCTCTTTGGTTGAGACGTTTACGAAATCATCATGCATGACAATGTAACCAGTATCCTCCATGATGAAGCAGCTATAATTTATTTTCATAATTGAGAATATTGTTAAGAATTGACAAAACCTTTATTTAAACATTACCAATTTAGCATAATGAATTTTTTTTTAAAAATGGAATCCTTTTTTAAAGTTCCAATTAAATTAGTTGGCATGAATACATAAAAAATACTTTCATAAATAGAAACGTTCTCTTTTATGTAAAAATGGAAGAAACTTTTATTTACACGTAAAAAAGTAATTAAGACAGACCACAGTGCAAATTATGGTTTAATCCTTTTAGAACGCTAAACAATATGAGTTAACCAACCTTGTTGGGATTTCCTTGCAAATTGGGTAAGAATCAGTTAGCAGTTGATGGAAATGAGTGATGGAAATGTCAACAGCCATGACCCCAAAAACAAAGGAATTATATTTTGTAATGCTGGAAAAGGAACATGGATGTGATGAAACATCGTATAATGTAAGTACTAAGTAGCACTGTGAGCATAAATGCGGTAAAGTTTTTTCAGCAACGGGTTTGTTCTGTTATTTTAGCATCTCAGTATCATATTCAATAGTATTTATTAGAAAAATGTTGAATTTTTTTAATTTCTCCAAATTTGCTTAGACTAACGTTTTAACAATGGCTTTAGAAATAGTGATGATGTGTCCACTTCCCCATTGATCCAGGTAAGGGCCCGTAACAATGACCTCATCCCTTGATGCCAAGGCTCTTTTGAACCTGAAAGTGGAAATCATCATTTCATCAGACACTGAAAAAGGTAAAATACCAATACACTTAACATTTTTTCAGTCAATATTATGGCCTTCATTTCACCAATTTCTAATTCAAAGAATTTTGTGCAAACATTAATTCATTGTGTTTATCAAAGTATATCGATATAGCATTTGATTTGAACATAAAGATGCTCTATAAATGCGAAATCAAAACCACTGTAAAATGTGACCAACGTAGCATATTGTAAAATCGATTACACGTGCAATTAAAGACAATAACAGTAAATTACATTATAGTTTATTTATAAATAAAATAAAATTCACCATGGCCTGTGTGTATGGTCATAATGGTTTGGAATCTGAATACCTGGGTACACCCTTAAAACGCCATCTATTGTTCCGATATAACGCCATATTGTGTCTGAAGAATGCTGGTGGAAGTTTAACCACAGTTCCTCGGCAAAATACGTAATGAACACGCTGTCTAGAATTGATTGCTGCAGTAAAAAAAATACGCGATAATACATTCGATGTTTTGGTAAAAAAAAACTTGAGAAAAGAGAACAAGGAAATTCTATTTTGCATTTTGAAGAGACCTTATGACAAACACTTAATACCATACACTTTCAAGTGATGCAATTATTTAAAACATTTCAAATTGTACTTATAATTGAATGTTTTTTAAGTTGTTACATAGAATACGGTTTTAATACTTGCAATTTTTCTCTTCACTACCTGTTAGAAAATAATGGTAACGTTTGTTTCTAAATGAAATATGTAAAAATACAAAAATGAAAAAAGCATGGATCGACATACTCTTAGTCCAGGATTAGCCGAGTTCCCCGTTAAATAACCGACAATAGCTACAACTTCATTGTTTTCATCACTTTTCCAATACATTTCAGGGTCTATAAATGCGGCTGGGGTAAGATTCACAGTTGAATAATCTGATTGAAGAAAAACAATTTGAAACTCATATCAAACAATGTCACACAAACACAAAAATGCAAAGATAATCTGATTTTAGTATCTATTTTTATTTAATAAAGAACAAAAATTTGAACAAAAGATATTAAACCCTAAAAAAGTTGAGGATAATTAACAAGAGTTCGACGATAAAAAGATGGTATATTCAGATAAATTCAGACAATTCATTGAACAATTCATTTGAACCTGATAACTATGGAAGAAAAACCCACGCAATTGTACTTAGGATTTTTGTTTGGAAAGCCTTAGAAAAACGCTTAATAAGGGAAAAAAGGAATACTGTGGTTTCATCAATATTTGATGAATACCAATTTTCAAGTAAAAATTTTGTGTTGATAGAATCATTGGCCATAAATTTAAGTATACTTGTAACAGCGATTATTACTAAATCAACGAAAATTGATCCCCACGAATACTGATGAAACCATAGAAATAGTAAATTACGTATTTAATATTTTCCAAGAGCAAATTATTGTACCTTTAACTGCATGTCGATTGAAGTGGCTACATGCCTTCACGTTGTCTGTTGTGACATCAAGGCGATGATAGTGAAACCTTTTTTGTGGAGATGGCGTTAAATTGTATGTTACTGTTCCGTCTCCATCAGCTATAACGACGCACAATGAAAAATTGGTGTGCAAAATCTGAAATATTGAATTATTCATCGTGACAATGTATATAATAAAACTAAACGTCATTAATTAAATGATATTACACTTAATTACTACTTTGTGAAATATAGTACATGTACTCACAGGTTCCCAATAGACATTCATCTTCTGTGGTAAAGTAACGTCTTGTTTGGAAAATGCATCAGTGGTGTATGTAAAGGTTAGCCCCGCTTCTCCCCTGCGTATAACAATTTTTAAGTAAAATAAGTCGCATATTTTTTGTATCTATAAATTTATATAAAAATACCACCAATCAAACGTACCGTTTCATTGATTCTACGATCGGACCTTTATCTCTTTCGAAAAACTCAATAGGTATGAATTCTTCATCAACGTTTAGTGAAGAAGCTTTCGATAAGGATGAATGGAAAATTGTCCGTCCTTTTCCGTCAATCATAAAGGCGTAAGAATTTTGTCCATTGTCAAGGATTACTGCCTCCCTTCCAAAACTTGTGAAGGACATTTCAAGGCACGTTGCTCCAAAAACTACATTGTTTGTATTGTGGAGTTGGTTGCAGACATACATGTAAGGCATATAGGCTAAGAAAGGGAAAGTTAAAATACATGTACTTAGCATAAAAGATACTTAATATTTTAAATGAACAACTCTTTGATTGCAAATAGAGAGTTCAATGTTTGCAAGTTAAATAATTCTGTCACCATTTTACAAATTACCTTTTTGCAAATGCTTGTATTGCTTAAAGATGAAAGTTGTTACATCGTTTTCTTTACGCATGAATTCCTTATAGTAGAACCCAATCTCATCCTTCAGTTTTACAGGATCAACAACGTGTTTGAACGTACCTTTCTGAAAAAAATGTTTCGGAATTAAAATATAGCAATGTATAAACATATTAATGTAAACAAAATTAATACGTTTATAACGCAGGTGTCAAAATGTATAAATATTAAAACTTACTTTGATTTCCCCATACTCTGGATAGCTATATACCTGCCAAGCCATATTTCGTAGAACGGAAAGAGACGTTAAATTCCAAGCTATCATGAAATATAAATCAAACAAAACCTTTTTATCGTTATAATCATAATCAAAAATGTGTTTTAATTGTATGTCTAATTATGGATATACTTGTATGACAAATATTTTACATTGTCCAATGGCATAGGTAAATACAGCGACGTTGTTCTTCAGGATTTTATTTTCCTCAGCAATAACTTTGACTGGATCATCTCCAATGGTTGGTAATCCATCGGATAAAAACATAATAACCTGTTCTAAAACCAACAAAATAAACTTAATTTTTATGATCCATTTTGCAAACTCTAATCAATGAGATGAAAAATAAATGAAATTTAAAAAAAAACAATGTCCTTATTAACATTCTGTTTTTGGAAAAAGGTACATGCGATTTATGCCAAAATAATCGAAATCACCTCGTTTCTCGCCTCTGAAGCTGTAATTAGAATTCCTGAAGAACTGAAAAGCATCACGCAGAGCCAATTCGTAATTGCATCTCGCTCCCGTTTGAATCTGCTGAATAATGTTCTGGTAAAATCTAATATTTTCTAGCGACGCTTTGACTAATTTGGTTCCCACACATTTCCTGATAGAGACACCCGGAACTACTGTTCCTGTATCAAACACAATTATCCCAACCTGAAAAATAAATTTAAAAAGAATAATGTTTTAATTTACAATTATACTTTCCTTCTAAGCATTTGATGAAACAAACTTTCGTTTTTGAAAAAAATAATAATGAGAACTATATATATAGAATAACATTTTGAAAGTACATTGTTTATATCTATAGAACGCTCACTGGATGCATCAAAGCGTAGGTTCGTTTCTTCTCACATTACCTAACTTGGTAATGAACTACCCAATGGTCCGAAACAAAGCGTAAACTATACTTTGTTAGACAGTCTGAAGACCGTCGACCAATTCACTACTACTGTCAATCAATCGACCGAGATTGCAATGATGATTAATAATCATGTGCGGTCAAACAGTTATGCTTTGATATCGAGTTTAATAATACTATAAACTAGATGTGTCGTTACGACACGAATGCCCCCGCAGGCTACCAAAATTTCAAATGCCAAATTTAGTATAACATTTTTTTGATTGCACAATAAGTTATAAATCCCTGAAAATTACTCTTTTTTTAGTTCAAGAGGCATAACTCTGTCAAAAATCATCGAACTGGAACCAAGTTCAAACTTGACCTGTATTTTCTAATAAATTAACCTTACATGAAATATCAACTTTACATATGCATCACTTCAAAAGTTAGAGAGCGGAAACTAAGAATTTCCCATTTTTTCCTATGTTCAAGAGGCTTAACTCTGTCAAAAACATCGGACCGGAACTAAAATCAAAGTCAACCAGTATATGTATAAGACACATCTATATATCAAATTTGAGTTGAATATGTGCAACGGTTGTTGAATGATGACGGAATGACAGAAGGACGGAAGGACGGTTGAATGGAAGGACGGAAAGACGGAATGACGGAATGGGGTACTGCTATATGCCCCGGCCATTTTATGGCGGGGGCGTAAAAATGAAGAATATTTGATGTAAATCGCTTTTTAAATAGACTATTCAAAGAAGAATGAGAATCCTTTATGTCAGTTGTAGTTATTCTTCCTACCAGAGAGTCAATGAACCTTAAACATAGTGCCGGGCAATAGGTGGCATTTGTGCAACATGTAAGATGTGGTTTCCTAAGAAATCATCATATTTCTTACGAAAGATCATTTGCTAGACCGTATATGTATACGTCTTATTTTGTTAAGCGTGATTTACCTGAAAGATATTTACTTTTAATACTAAATGTCTCATAAAAGATTCATAAATTTCCCAAGGAAAAATAGTTTTCCTATTGGAGAAATTGACGGTCCTGTATTTCATAAAAACAAGGAAAAAATAAATTTTATTCCCTCCATATAAAAATATAATTCTGACAAGATAGTTGCTATTACTAGAAGGATAATTTCGTTCAAATCCAGTCGTAATTTGAAATCTTTAATTCCGAAAAAAAATTACTTATCAAACAGGATTAAATTCATTCAGGATGTTTTATTGAGATTACTATCTTACCTGACACGTGATAACAACCCATAAAAAATGTGATTTTAAACTCTTACGGCAATGGTCAGTCATACGTTTTATTGGACTTTTTTAAGGTGTTGGGGGCGGGGGTGACGGTTGGTTATATTGCAAAAATTCCAGATTAGTACTAGCATGAATATCTGACACTGTGTTCTGTTCTTTAGTCGATGAAGAAAATTCAATTCATATTTTTAAAACAGTTACTAACTTAGGTTTTTGCTAACATCATATGTTCTTTACATGTGTACGTACCCTATCGTTTTCATTTAGCGTGTCCAGTAAACTAGTAACTGCATCAATGGTAATTTGCAGCAGAGATCTGTTTCCATGAAGCGTCGCCATTGACCCTGACCGATCTATGACAATCACTAAGTCTTTTGGTACCGGACTCACCACGAAGATGTACACTTTTCTATAAAAATGCAAAAGGTATGATAAATTAATTGGATTTAACAAATTAAACTGTTTTGTTTCAACTAATAAATATAAAACTTCTGAAAATCTGTTGTAAAATTAAGGTGAGGGTAAGGGCGGGTTGACAACGCAAAACTTTCAAGTTACTAGTATAATCATAGCTCTCCTGGGCTAAAATAAAGCTCAAGTGAGCATTTTTGATCATGTCTTGTTCCATTCGTTTGTCTGTCCGTGTAGAAAAGTTTTCATATCTTCGACTTCTAGAACCACAGGGCCAATATTGAAGGAACTTAGCTAAAAACATTCTTGGGTTAAGGTGTTTTAATTTTGTTCAAATGAAGAGTCGTACACTCTTCACAGGGGAAATAATTAGAAAATTACAAAAAAAGGGTAAGATGCTTCAAAAAGCTTCTCATAAAAAACATTTGGCCGACAGTATCAAAACTTCAACATAATGGATGTTTTAGGATCTACTTAAAAAGATGAAAGATCTTATATAATGTATTTATATAATAAAATCTGACCCCGTTGACCCCCCCCCCCCCTTTCCTGTTCAATTCATGATGCCTGGGAACTAGGAAATGGGGGTAGCAAGGGTCAGATTTCATTTCATAAATACATTAGATGCATCTTTATTTTAAGACCATAGAAGCGTGGAAATATTGTAAAAATAGGCTAATGTATTAAAGTTTTAGGGCTGTATTTTCCTTGACGCCTGGGGTCGGTCAGATTAGTCCACAATCAGGTGGGGGTCAAATTATACCACCTAAAAGATGTCTGCTGAAATAATGATTTTGACATGTGAAATTAACAGAGAGAAAATGTAGAAATTTTTTTTTAAACATTTCGATATGATTTAATAGGGGGGGGGGGGGGGGGGGGGGGCAGAGAAATCTATAGAAGAAGGTAGAGTTCCAGATGCAAAAGAAAATTCTTCTGAAAAAATGGAAGTTTTTAGTTAGCAAAATATTGAAAATCATATTATAGAAAATTTAATTCTGTGTCACACAATGATTGTAAGCCAAGATGTATGAAAACAAAAGAGAGTGTATCAATCAAACTTCCATTTATGAACCTTGGACATTGTATATATTTTTATTTTTTCAAGTGGATTAAATTTAACGTGAATGCTCCATGAGTCATTTCAAATTCATACATACCGAAACTGTTGGTAGAACTTGGGGTAATCTTTTACAGGTGGTGATGAAATAAGCTGACCTTCCTCCGTAGCTATAAACTGTCGTTTCAGATGCTGACCTCTTTTGTTCTCGTTCATTGCATTAGTTATGGTGAATGGTGGAACCATTGGTTTTGCCGAATTTTCACTTGGCCCCAAAAAGCAAGCTACGTTTGGGTTCGCCTGTTATAATGTATTGTTACGGTAAAGTTTGCATACTGATTGTCTTAATCATTGATAAATTATATTTTACATAATAATATTTGAATAATCATTTGCAAACGGTGCATTAAAAGCAATATCACACTTTCATTCTTCTTGTTCTATCAGTTGGACTTGAATAATACATTAAGTGAAATATATTCATATTTACATATAAAAGAGAAGATGTGATTAAGTCGAGTTCGAATAGTGCATGTATCTATACTGATGTATACCTTTTCGTTAGATTCTTTTTCACAAACTTTGGCGATTTTCCCAGAGTGGTTCGCAAAAGTACTCTCGGCAGCTTGCTTAAGTAGATCCAAAGCTTTGTTGTTTTCTGTCACTCTAGTATTTATTGACTTTGTCACCTTCACAAAAACAATAGATTATATAATGTGATGAACTGGCATCAATCGAATTCAACATGCTGTTTACAGTTTTGAACAAATCAAAACGCAGAGAATTTGTATTTGAAAGAGATGTACTTCACCGAAAATACATTTTTATCAACAATCCTGGATTTAAAATAAGACAAATTAAAAAAATACAATGGAATAATTCACTGTTAAATTATACATATTTACAATACTTATGGGGAAAATGACGATAAAATGAATCAAATTACCTCTTTCAAAACCTTATTTCCGTCCAATAAATTAAATTTATAGTGCAGCTGTTCGACGTAAGCCTATACAGTACACACAATAGAGAAAAAAAGCTTAATATGCAAAACAAAAATCATAAAATAAAACCAATTGATCATAACAGTAATTATAAAATACAGAGTTTTAAAAAAACCGCTTGTAACTTTTGCATTTTGTCTCTGGAGAGAGAGAGAGAGAGAGAGAGAGAGAGAGAGAGAGAGAGAGAGAATGTGTACCTGTAGTTTATTTGTGCCAAGATCGTTTTGCATAATGCTCTCAATTTTTCTTCTTAAGTCTTCATTATCAATATTGGTATCTCCGTCAGAATTAACTAAGCTTAACAGTGTTATGAATATAACGAAAACTTTAAGATGACTAAACTCATAATAAGATGAAATTGTCAAACACCTGAAATCACGAGTAAAGCTGAAACAAAAAAGAGGAATTGTTCTTGCCTTTATTTGCATTTACATTTCACATTATTTTGAGTACACCATCATTGATACGTAGATTCATAATTATTTTGTCGTCGACACGCTTTACACTTTGATATTTGCATGGCTATTTATCTTAGGAATCTTTGATTTTTACACTTTGATATTTGCATGGTTATTTATCTTGGGAATCTTTGATTTTTAATATTCATCTTTAAAATTCAAGTTATTAAATACAAAATAATTTACCATGTTATACGCGGCAACAAATGTGTCTCATTTTTATTACAGTATAAAACAACCGAAAACACAATCTTCAACATGATTAAAAAACTATTTAAAATAAATAAAAACAATAGTTTTAAATTTAAAAAAACATAATTTTAAATTACCTGATCATGATAACAGTGCTCTCCTTTCCCCGATGTACAAAGTATTGGAAAATAAACACATAACGCTATGACATTTAATCAACTTGAAAAAACCTTTTATTGTGCTCTCAAAATAGACAATTAGTTTTGTATGGTTTAGAAACAAAGAATTGCATCTCCTCACCGATTTACAAAATGAATACAAACATTACCTTCTACAACAAACGAAAATCAGTTACTATGGGTGTGAATTCATATATGGCCATGGGTTAAAAGGAAGCCATTTTCCGCAATGCTGCAACTTTGCGTTTATTAAACTCAACCATTTTCTTGGAAATTGCGGTCATAAAATACCTCATTAAAGAATCCCATCATTCTTAATTTTTATTGTGTGATATTTAATACACACCCTACAGCTACAAACTTTTAATTTCTATAAATAGATCAATGAGAGCGGACTGGTCCCTGTATTGATACCGTGGTAATAAACGAGTTTACAATATCTAAATGGATAATTTATTACTTTTAATTGTGTACTCTTCTGTGATTGACATTAATGTAATAATTACTGAGCACTTGTAGATCCCTTCTTTCTTTCTAATATTTGCACTGCCATGGGACACTCACACCATTAATTCTTTCCAGTCCTATCTCATCGGAAACAACGTTTTCAGCATACTATTTACAAATCTTGTTCTGTACTAACCTTTTTTCAATTTTAAATGAAAGTTTTAACTTTAATCGCGTTTAGATAAAAAAAGGACATACATGTTGGGGTTCTCGGCAATCCAGTTCAACATACCGAATCGGCGTTTACGAATGAAATTTGATTTAAGGGTCATAAGAGATTATTTACAGTTTTTCAGTTGCATGATTTTACTTTGTAACCATAAGACTGACAATAAAAGTTATTAAAGCTGGTGTAGTAAATAATTTCCTTATCTCAAATCTTTTTCAATTATGCATTTTATAATGTAACATATAATAAGATGAGTAGATGAGTATGATACCCTATGGAATAAATGGAACTTATTATTTACTTTGTATTATTCATTGTAATACACACTCTTTCTCTCTCTCTCTCTCTCTCTCTCTCTCTCTCTCTCTCTCTCAAGAAGAAAACCATATCACATACATGTATCAAGTGATACTTATTTGTAAAATATATTAATAGGCGATTTAGATAGGTGAACAAAAATTTGAAAAACCCACAAAATCCTATTGATTAGAGATGGTGTTATTTTTCGACATTTAATAAAGTTTGAACTAATATGTGTAGATATGACGCTGCATGTATCTTTTTGTCAGATATCATCTTCGCTAGCCAAGGGTTTACGATCCACTCCGCTCCTCTACGAAGAGGAGCTGAATGAATCGTAAATCTTGGCTAACGAAGATGGGTCACTACACAGATGGACAAATAATTTGGACAGACACTATAGGACATCAGCAGATGTTAAGGTGTTAAAAGTATACAAAAGACTGCATCACAAAAATTGACCCTGGTCAACAAGATACATGTAACTTAAACACAGCTTGTCAATCATAGAAGCAATACAACCATACAATCAATGTAGAGGAGCGGAGTGGATCGTAAACCCTTGGCTAACGAAGATGGTCAAATATCAGAGTTATCTGGTGTCGTAGTTTATGGGACTTTTGATATACTTACGTATACAAGTAGATATAATGATAACAAGTTTTCATGAAAAGGTGGTCCTTGTGAAAATTAATATCATATTCTATGAACATTATACATAATATTTCCTATGAAGTTGGCTATTTTGCAATTGGCTTATTAACCTTAACATTTTGACAGAATAGAATTCTCTTATTCTGAATATAAACATTTCACACAGTTTTTTTTACCCTTGCTACCTGGTATTATGGGTAAAAATGCCACTATTACAACTTTGCTCTTCTATTTTCTATTATCCTTTGATAGTAACGTTGAAATAATTATTTAATTGTAGCTTTATTTATTTATTTATATTTGTCCGTTTTAGATATATTTACATGTAGCAACAACGTCTAAAAAACAACTTTTCCTTTTTAACGATGACTTTTTCGGTGATAATTAGAAAAATATCAATAAACATGTAAAATGAGAGCAACGTCACTGCAGCAATTACTTACATGTACATTTGAATATTTCTAATATATGCTGGGAGAGTTCGAGTCATAATATATAATATATATTTACAGAATAGCAGTTTAATTCAAGATGCTTTGTTGAATCTTACAATTAAAATGAAATACCAGGGGTTCTATTCAAACTCTACACCTGGCGCCATTAACACCTCTTTTAAGAAACAAATTTCAGGTCATTGTACATGTACTAAATTATCCTCTCGCATAAAATACATTCGTTATTTCCAGGACTAAAGTCAATCAAAATATCACCGTCGTGCCAGACCAACTCTTCTTTTTCATCATTTACCCGAGTGAGGGTCTTATTGATGGTGTCAAACACCAAACTCCCGTCGATCCATTGCCATTCTCCGATCATAAAATTAAAGAATCCACCCACTCTGTATCTGTGGTTTTGTAAAATAGAGATCTGATACTCTGGAAAAAAAATTCACCCTCTGATGAAACTTGTGTATGTAAAGGGAACGTGAGTAAACACAGTATCAATTTATCTAATTGGTCATTATTGAGTGTACGTAACTAGACTTTCGTCTTTTTTATCTGAAAGATTTTCAGAGAGCCTTATCGCCAATTGAAGAAATTTTGTCACAAACAAGCATCGCAAAAATCACATGTGGCCACATAGTTGATACTAGGTATATTTATATAATAGTGTTGTGTATGTACTATATGATTAAATTGTAATCAGGGTTTTGATACATAGTGCACAGGCCGGAGACGAGCCGGAGAGGCTCGTGCACTATGCATTAAATCCTGAAGTCTTTTTAGGCACAGTACATGCGCAACACAAAAAAATTGTTACATATGTATTATCATGCCGACTGTTCTATACTGGTGTGTCTTGTTAAGTAGCCGTAACGTTTAAGAGATGTCTAGTTCCTAAAGATATTAAGCTGATTCATCAGAAAAGCAAGCGTATGTTCTTTGAATATAAACTGTGACCCTTTGATGCCGACGATATTTTGGAAGTAGACTTTGCCCAAAATTTAACGCGATCTGAGAAAATTACGGCTACTAGTATCTGTTTTCAAATCCTTTCTTGATTTTTGGTTTGTTTATTTCTATAACAAAACAAATGCTGACTGTGTTTTCGGGCAACATTGATTATATTAGCCCCCTTTGCAAGGATATTTTTAATGTTGCTCTCATCCTCAGTCACAAAGTTATCAATTCTAAAATGTCGTACTTGCATGAAAATAATTTTTTTTAGTTTCTTTAGATATAGACAAAAATTTAAAAAAATCAAATTTAAACAATTCATATAAAGTTTTCTATCGATAACTTTGAAATAATGTTGCAGAAGAAAATATTTAAAGACTCGAAATGATGCTGTGGAATTCTACATGATCATTTATCCTTCATATATCTCGATTAGGTCGACGTGAAGGAATTAAAAAATCGATTTACATATATTCACATAAAACAGAAAGATCATAACTGCTGTATTAAATTATTATTAATGAAGAATGGTGCAAAACCGAAGAGCAAGAAATTGAAACTGGTCATTAATTTTGAAATGAAAATTATATTGCCTATGCGTTAACTAAAATGAAGAAAAACTAGAAAAAGATGTCATTCATCTACCTTTATTCAAATACCAGTGGTAGTCAAGCGTTGGTAAGACGGCGAGTCGGGAACCGATGTTCTCGCAGAAGGCCATTCCGGTCGTGAAGTCATAATCTTCGTCTTCAACAGCCAGGTAACAGAACTTCAATGTCATGTTCCTTCTGTAGCTCACTGGGCACGTATTTGCTTTAATATATAGTGTAAAGTTTTTAATAAAATACAAATGTATTTACAGTTTTATCTAAGTAATATTCATTATAGATATAGGAATTATATTCCAAATTTGGACGGTTATTCACGAAACTACATTCACATGAACCAGTATTTTCTATCAAAAACAATGATGACAATAATGATTAAACAGTACACTCTTTCTTGTTTTTCAAAAGGTATAAAGTACAAGAAGTTAATGAAAACAGTAAATTTAATGCGATATGCGATAATTTATACAATTATTACATAGCTAGTTTGCCTTGACATGGAGCATGTCTTATTTTGGGGGTATGTAACTTACCTACGCAGTATTCTTGTCCGCTGGACAGGCGTACACAACGCCTATCTTTGCACGTTGAAGTACATTTTTTAAGGTCCTACAATGGCAATGTTTTAGTTGATATAAATACCGGAGCAAAATGCGTACACAACAAGCGTATTGATTGTGAACGTTCTGTCGAAATATTTTTCTTTGAAATAAACATTGACGGAACTAAGTGACATAGTTTCATTTTGATAAAAATAAAAGAAGCATGTTCTTACTCGATTAATCGTAATAATGTGTATAAAATTCAAAACATTTTAATTGTTTAGTCTTAAAGCTGCAGTTGTTGGCTACGAATAAAAATAATTTTTCTTTTCTCGGCATGTTTGATCCGTAAGTGTATTAGGCATAAAAAAAATGTGTGTTTAGGGTAACACTGATGAAAAAATTAGGTGAGGTAGGTAGGGATTTTTATCTTATTTTATCATATTTTTTTCTGCATGCGAGCATATTTAAAAACAGGTTTTTAATGGAAATATTATGAAAATTATATTCAGATGAAAAAAGACATCTTAAAATGGCAGGATCGGGGCATTTTTGTAGGTTAGGTCGGGTTACCCTAAACACACAATAATTTTTCTTGGCCTTAGTGTCCTTGGTGTATTTTTATAAGCGGCTGATAATTGATCTCTTTTGATTTACTTATGCAGACATGTATTTGAGGAGAACAATTTGTGTTTCTTCTAATCAGTTATTTATTGGATCAGATGTTTGTATAATCAAAACTTTAATCATATCATTAATCACCTCAAGGCGTTTGGGTTTTTTTTTATAGTCATTAAACTCTAATCGTTGGTTAGGCACAGATAGTGTCTTAACATGGAACAGGTCACATTTGATTTGCCCAAGATGAAATAGAGCTCAGTTATGTGTAAGCGTCACAAAAAAAGCGGAAAGGCCATGACATTTGCAAACAGATATTTAGATAAAATACTTTATTTTAAATCAAATACATTTAGCACAAATTATCATAGATTTTTAAATGAATTTTTTTTTATTTTAAGATAAGATGTATGTGACAGTAGCATTATTTGATTTGAAAAGGACACACAGTTTCAAACAAATGAACGAGTACTCGACTATCGCTCGACTAAATCCCCTGATTAATTGACTAAGCCAACCGAGTAAAATTGACATCCCTACTTAAAAGTCAAGAAAAAACGAACTCCAGTTTTCGCCTTAAATTAGCTTATATCATGCCATATCTAAAAATTTGAATTTGAATCATTGACCCAGACTTTTGATTTTATTTTCTGAATTTATTAGATTTTTCCGACAAGTATGTTATAATTTGAGTAAAAGTTGGAGACTTTTAAATAATTCCATTGCATGTTGAATCTTCAATGTCTGAAAACAGTGTTTTAATATTGCAAAAGGGTCAAAATATTAATTAGGTGATTCGATTGGGGACTATCTATTTATAATTATTTTAATTTTATTTATTTTAAATAGAATAATGGTGTTATGGTTTATTTCGATAAAAAAATAATTGAGCGATTTACATGTATCTGAAAGTTGAGCTTTTAGTTCCGAAAGGTCATGTTAAACGCACCTTAGCGTCGGAAAAAACATATAGACCCCCAATTTTTGTTTTGAATTTGGTTAAGATATGTGTGTGTAGATAAAAAATACTTTGGAAAAACTTTGACTTTTTATTGTAGTATTCAACCTTCTTAAGTCAATCTTTATTATGCCTTTTGTCGACATAAATAAACAATGCATTGTTTTAGCTTGGTGAAACTTTTGTTAAAAATATTTTGGAATGATTATGATAGTTATGAACGTTTGTTAGATGTTCTTACCGTTGTCTGGGACTCCATGGTTATATATTGGTATTTATCATCAACTTTTAATTCTGAAGAGCTCGATGCAGTTGTCCAAAGAAGCTGACACTGAAGGTCGACTCTTTTATAGTTCACCGCTTTACAGTAGTCCCTACTCTGGCATTCTCTTACACATTGCTTCAGACCAATGATATCCAAAGTTTCGAATATGCTCTGATTGAAGAACATCCCAAGCGCACCTGAAACGATATCAGTGTACGCATTTGTGACGATATCAGTATCAGTATCTGAATCTGTAACGGTTTTACTAGTCGCGGTCATAGAGAACAAATAGGAGAGGTATGCGATTAAAAAAAGGGATGGTCTTGTTCCGGATATATGCATGGCCACAATTTTAAATTATTTTGAAAAGCAAAATACTGTCAAACTGATCAAAATTACTTTATCCGTTTATTTTATAGTAAGTGTATTGTTTACCCTTCGTTTTACAGCAATCTTTCAAGTACAGTGTTACCACGGTACTTTCAGTTTAATTGCTTTGCAAAATCAAAGGTAGGTATTGTTAGACAATTAATAATTCATAACTTAATATTACGGTAAAGAAAATGATGGTGTTAGGAATGGCAATTTGAGGTTTGTTTTTGATGTGAAATGTTTACTTACCATATTCTCTCATCAAATAATTCAAACAAAACATGAATTGCAGGGTCCAATTTCTGCATGAGAGTTTTGCCAGAAGTTGATATAATCATCAAAAAATCCTTATTTATGTCCCAAAATTCTACAGGTATATAGCCAATCAAAGGTAGCTATGATAGTGTCTAATCCATATGTTGGCGTTCTGTCGATGACGCTAGGACATGCAATTCTTAGAAACCATTTTTCAACTACGTGTACAATATGTCTTTATAAATGACAGATAAACTAATAATAAGGTATCCAGTTTTGAATTATAAAATATATCCTATATAGTTAAAATTACTTAAATTATCTTTCGATTTATTCTTTCTCATATTTTATTTAACAAGATTTGTGTTAAAAATGAAATTTTGTGCAAAAAACGAAGCCAAAATGAAATTGATTTAATGATTGGAAACGTTGGACAAAAGCGTATAAAATATCACTCATTTGAACGTGAAATACAATTTTAATTCGGAACATCTGCTGGAAAGTTTCCAAAGGACATACAACTACACATGCAGTTTAAGAATCGAAGGTGCTATTATTATTAATATTACACTTTTGACATAGACCAATTTCTAAAGTGATACTTTGTTTTACCCTGTCTACAAACTGCCACTTCTTCTATATCGTGACTGATCAAATTTGTGATTTAATATATCTTCTTGGTCGTCATATTGATTACGTTAAACACTAACAAAGAGTCAATAAATGGTCATTTCCTTGTTGTAAGCAAATAATGAATCCATCGATGTTTATCGTATTTATTTTTTGCTTGGCTACCAATTATGCAAATACTTTATAAGCAGATTTTAAAAGTCCAAAAAATTACGTTAACTTTTCAACTGTGACTTTTAAGAATGAATGAGATAGAAAAACTACTGAAAGGGGGATTTAGTGAGTTTAGTGAGTGCAAAATGTTGGTAAAATATAGTGTTGGTAAATATATCGCCAAGAGAATTCAGAGCAATTTTTATCACTTTCTAAAGTTACAATAATTGTTAAATACATATTTCAAAGTTAAGCGGTATCATATACCGTTATAATAACTTGCAACTGAGCTATTTTTATATTTGAATTTAATTTTAAAATTTCATTTTTTTTTTTTTTAGATTAAACACAACAGACAGGAGAACTATTCTGCCGGGTCGAAAGCCAATGTCATTGTGGTGATGAATTCTCCTATCTAATCTTACTTTTCCTCAGTGACCAAGTCACAGAATACTAATCAAATGAATAATGTGTTAGCAAAAGAAACAGAAAATCAGAGTCAACAACGGGAATAAGTAATTCTGATCGTACATGTGTATCACCAACACAATCACTTCAACCCAGTTATAAAAATTATATGGGACGAATACATACTTCAGGGATCATGGATTTCACAGTTTCGGCAGAAATTTCCATTCTCACCCTAACCAAACAATCGATAAACCATACGTTCATAAGTAGAAAGGAGACATTTTGGAAAAATATATAATTGTATATTCAATATACGATCAAAGGGATTCGCGCTTTCACTGGAACATATGGTCATTGTTTTTAAAACTGCTAGAGGTTTTCATGATTGCAATTGTCATTTAATTAGTGAGTCGGCAAGATGTTCACAAGTTACAGGAAGATCTTTGAAGAATTTATAAATTTTCACATTATTTTCCCGAAATTTTAGGCTACTACAAGAGGTATAAAGATTCTCATCAATTATATTTTTTTCTTATAGATGCTTGTTGTAATTCAAGAATAGCCAAGTATTTCATGAGAAGAAACTAAATTTAGTACTCAGGATGCACATTGCAAGACGATCATGACTTGCCCCCCAAATCAAGTTTTGATGATTTATGTTAAATGTTACCTTATATAAGGTGGGTTCTTTTTGGATTGATGTTGCATGGTGGGTTTTACACCCATAAGGACAGCTTTTGTTTAATTCAAATTCAATTAAAGTAAAAACATTTATACTTTTCTTTTTTATAAGAATCGACCATTTTTAAATATCATTGATATCTCAACTCTAGAAGTCTTGAATACATGTAATACAAAAAAGGAATTTTATTGTTCGGCTGCAGGATTGTTAAAAATAAGGAAAACAATTACTATTTTCTTACATTGTTCGTAATGTTTGTTCAGAAATCAAGATGAAGTCACTAAATGCAGGCATCAAACCAACACACATAATCTTGTTAAGACACTGGCATCCAATATTTTATGTAATTCACTCTTTTAAAATCGCCCCTTCTCTGACATTATCAAAAACATTGTGTCAGATCTTTGAAGTTTCAGCCTGATTGAATTACTTCCCGTAATCAAGTAACGCTAATTTGGCTCAGAGCTAGGACATCTGCGTTTTTTTTCAGAAATCTTAATTGCCACACTTTTCCTTTTTATGTAAACATTGTTTACTTAAACCATGATTTTTAATTAACCATATAGTGTATAATTTGTTTGTTTTCTCATTCGTAACATTCAATATATCATTTTTTATTTATTTTAGGCCACGTAACATGAATTTTATCAATATACAAATAAAAAATTCTGTCATAATTATAAGGGACGAGTACATACTACAAACATTTAAAATTATTAAACACTTGGCTAAATTTAACATTTAAAAAACCCATCAAATATATATTTTCTACGTCTGTTCAGCTAACCGGTACATTGCCCGTTGTAGCTGTACCCCGACCACTGTTCACGCAATGAGCCCTGTTAAAAGTATACTTGTCGGTAAGCAAAAATTACGTAAAATCAACATTATGTACGATATTGTAAAATAGTTAATTATTATTGAATTTCATACGCTTACTGTTTTTGCCTAAGATGTGAAATCAGGGCATTATAACACTAATAGGAAATGTAGTTTAGGTTACTCTATAATTATGGAGGTCGCATTTTGTATATCAAAGATACGTCTAACCACGCTGCACCTCGCATAAGACTGTGCTGTTTCGACAAAGAGAACTTTAAAAACCATGCTAGTTCCTAGAAACTGTTAACTCGTTTTTTAATTGATAATTTAATACAACCTTCAATTCTAATACTAGTAGCAGTAGAAGTGGTGGTACAATCTAATTAAAGTATGATTTGTACATAAAATCAAACAGAATGAACTATGGGAATATAAACATTATTAAACGGTAAACAACATTTGACATGTTAACAACAGTGTACTATAATTCAGTTAACCGAGTACTTTTTCACAAAGGAATTTTTCTGATAGAGTAGGATCTCTGTCCATCAGTAGGTATTTATTCTCCCAGGCAATGACGCCGCTGTCTACGTCCACCCGACACGCTGTTCTATCGATAGGTCCAAATATTAGACTACCGTCCAGCCACTTCCACGCTGCCGCCACGGGGTCCCACTCGCCACCAACCATGTACCTCAGGCTGCCCAGGTAACCGCTTGACCGCTCTGTTAAATATAATAAAATAACATACACATTTACTTTTTACGGTGTGTGTCCGTGTTTAATGTAAAATTTTGAAACATTTAGATCTCCTAACAACTCCTCTAGCCCCTTTGAAAGAAACTCTGACCAACATTTGTTATAAAATTTGAAAACTTCTGAATAGTAGCTTGATTTTATATTCATTTTTTAATCATAGCCTCTCTTCCATGAAGTCTAATTGCTTTCAAGGTCAAGGAACCCCCTCACTTAATTTACCATACGAAATCTATTTAAGGCTGTATGGGACACCTATCGATAAGAATGTGGATAAAAGTAAATTATAATCAAAATACTTTCACCGGTTCATAATTTTCAAATTTTACACTGTTTGAGCAAACAATTAGTTTTAAAAATTTCGGAAAGGTAAAAAATATAAAAGCCCAAGCGGGATTCATGACTTACAGATTCGCAGTTAACTCTCTAACCCATAGCGCTACGCTGTTAGGTAACAATTTTTGGGAGAAAAATTATAAGATTAGGCTTGATTTTATTGTTTATTTTGATGGGAAGTACGTCACAATATGGAGGTGTCCAATACCACCTTTACAAGCTTTTTATCCATTTTACTTTTAAAATTATAGCAAATGCCCGAAAGAGACATGTACCAATACCGGTACTTCTATTTTAATTTGCATGATCATGGGTATATCGTGCAAGTTACATATTTTTATCGTGAAACCAGAATTTCATCGTATCTTAATATTTCTAGTCAAAAGAAGTTTAAAGGCGATATTCAAAACGACGAATACTTCCAAAAAAATACTTCGTAAAAAATGGAATCAAAGTGTTCAGTCGAGGAATAAAAAATTGAAAATTGTTGAGGCTTAGTGAGGCCTTAGGCTGAGTCATTACGGAGATGATACCACAAGTCGGGCTATGACGGATGCATAATTTTGATGTGTTATGCCTTTTTTGTATCATGTTAAGTCCACAAATAAAATTCCGAACGAATGAACATCGAGTATCGAATGTGTGTCGATATCGTTCAATATAAAACAATGTATTTTTTAGATTGTCCTCCAAACCTGGACATGTTTATTCTTATTGTGAGTCCATGGTTTTATTTAATTCACATGCATATCCTCTCTTATTTTATATGCAACTGCAGAACCGTAAACTCCAGAAAAAAAATTTATTGGATTACGTCGATGTACCGTAGTTTCACACTTACATGTGTATATATCTGTATTTTTACATCTTCCATTTTATGATATATTCTACTTATTTACCATTAAAGCACGGGTACGGCATTGAGATATGCCTTCGTCTATCTTCCTTGAAATAATTTATTCTTCTCTATTCGCACTGATTTCATAGGTAGACATCTTAAAACAAGAAACATCATGAAGCACACTGGACATTTTAAAATGTGTACCTGATTTGATATAGTTGATATGTTCCATGGTCGGTAACACAGCGAGACGTGCCCCGATCCCCTCACAGTGACTCTTGGCGGTCTGAAAGTCGGCACCAGTGGTGATTGCAATGTAGCAAAAGTCTAGGGGTGGCGAGTAGCGGTAGTTTAGTGGACATCGGATTTTAGCTGTATGAGAAAATCAAATCAATTCGACTTTTGCATTAATCATTAAAAAAAACTAAGTATTAATGAGCATAAATTTAATAATAATCATATGCAAAAATTCAAATTATTTTACATCGATATTCCAGAGAGAATGATAAGTTGTAAGATGTCAGCATTAATATTTTTCAATTATTTCTATTACAGTTGTATGAGTTATATACTATAGTATATTATTTTCGATCGTAGTAATTTGATTTTTCTGTAAATTCAAACTTACTACTTCTGCAGTAGCTTAGTCCTGATGAAAGTTTAATGCAGTGTCCCTCTGTTGAATTACAAGTACTGTCACAAACAGCTGACATAAATACCTATTAAATAAAAATAAAACAAAACATTACGTTAACAGCCATTCATTTCATAAACTGTATTTTTCCCTCTTTAAAATAATTTTTAAAATTATCTTTTAAAAATGTTTCGGTTTTTAAAAAACGTCAATAAACTTTGTCTTAGTCCCCTATAACTTATCTTAATATTTTATAAAAAGTTCAATTTTGATTAATTCCTATAAAAAAGTATAAAATTAAGATAGCTGTTAATAATTCTTATACCGAAGTCTGTGACGCCATTTCAATGTACTCGTACTCGAAGTTGTCCGAGAGTTCTGTTAAATTGCTGGGAACACTTTGCAGAACTTCACACTGTAAGGTGTTGGTCTGATAGTTGACGGCCAAACACGCTGACCCCCGGGCCTGGCATTCCCGTGTACATTGTTTCCTTCCTATAATCGAAAGGGTCTCCGAGACAGACCACGGCCAAAATTGACCATATGACGTAATTATAACATCATTTATCCCAAATGCAATCTGTACGGAACACATCACAATTGCTAGTTTCTCGTTGCCCATTTTCATCACCATAGCTCGTGCAAAGGCCTTTCTGGTACTTCCAAAAGACACACAATGTTGCAATCTTCTTTCGTAAGAGGTAAAGATTCGGTCATTGGAATAGGAACAAACAATGTCATTGACAGCATCGATTTTTTAGTAATCAAGTATCATTGAGTTATTTAACGTCATGACCTATATTTTCAGAATATCGGAATTATATATAACTGTATCTTATTCTGGGTACATGCAACCTAAAATGCATGATCTTTGTTAATATTATTGATATCATTGTAACATTTGGTAAGCAGGCCTCCAGAAACTATTCTAGATGGAATATTCCAGTTGTAGTATATGATTATTTGAGATAATGTTTTCTTCTACAGCCAAGAGTTGTAAAGACCACAACAGCGAAACGTTATCAAAGGATTTTTTTAAAATGTCATATTTCTTTCATAATGCTTATGAACTTAAAAACAAACAACTTATTTGCACAGACCCTATTTCAACTGTTCTAAAGAGTACACAGCTATTGTTGATTAAATTACAAAATTCAGAAGACGTATGCATCTTGGTTTTTTTTTATTATTAAAGGACCTTGTAGTCAACCCGCTGTTAGCCTGTGTAAAAGTATAGATTAAGTCCCCTGGGTTTGAATTAGTAAGTAATTGCAAACCAAGAAAGCACAAAGAGAAAGTGTGTCGATCCGTGCATTCTGACCTTGTACTTTAAGTCAATGCAACATTTAATCTCCGGTCTCTCTGGCTTTTCCAAATGGGCACGTCAAACATAGGAACTGTTACGGTCGGGGTTGGTATGTTTACAGCATTTCTACCAGTTTCTACAGGAAGTCGGTGATTTGACGTTCGAAATTCAACAAGTATTTTTCGAAGTTTTGATGGAAAAATACTCAAGTACTTATCATATCCAAAAGTTATTTTAAAAGTTTTATTTATATGACCTTTGGAGGAATTTAAAATATCAGCCGACCATTTCTGCACAAACTGGTCTTTGAGTCTTTGCTTGACAGCATTTATAATCCAATTAACATTTACAATACATTGTTCATCCCAATTGTTAGAAAACCCGCAGTTATCAAAAATAGAATGTATACAATCAATCCATGGGTTCTTAAAAAGTTCATTATTATATTGAGTCAACAAATATTTGTACAGCATATGAACAATTTTATTTTCTGGGCCGGAGAACAATTTTGCCCAGTATGAAACCATTCTAGTATAGATATTAATAACAGATATCGGGAACCTTCCGGTTTCTCCATAAACCAAGACCATTTGATTTAATTTGATTGTAATTGAATGAAGTCAAATTTCTCTTTGATAACATTTCACTCGCTAACCTATATATATTTCATTCCATTTTAAATGTTTTAAAATAAAATGCTGATAAATTGTTTAGAAATAAAATAACCATAAATATTTATTTTTGTTTTAACAAATTCTGTGTACACCCCATTGAGTTTCATGAGATGGTCTTTTCTTTAAAAATAATTATTAGATATAATTGAATTAAAATTTGTTGAATTCAGACAAACAAATGGGTCTTATTTTTTCTCTGGCAATAATTCAGAAACGAAAATTGAATTTCATTTTCCATGTGTGGCCAAAATATCATTAACCTTATGTTTGTATGGTAGCTTACACATTGATTTCGTCATATAAATTTAATCGATGTTCAAATTCTTGTACGATTATTTGCAAAGCGCCTGTTCGTCTCTTTATTCAAATAATTCAAGAATAATTTACCTCGCAGGTGACGGCGTCCCAGCTTCTGTACACTAATCTAAAAAATAGAAATTGATTGTTATACAAATCTTCAGAAATCTCTCTTATTGAATCATTACGAGAAACGCCTTCTACTGCAAAGACCAGGAAAACAGAATTCAATACTAGTATTGTTCATGTAAACATGTGAATTTTGCAGACTTTAATTAGATTCAGTTTTTAAAACATATTTTATATTTTACATGTGAATCTTACAGACTTTAGCTAGATTCAGTTTTTTAAACAGTCATATTACTCATTTCCAAACACAGAATGATTCTTTTTTCAACAATTTTCATCTTTTATCATCTACACAAAATGATTTTTACTATGAACAATTAAGTTACACACATTAACAGCACATGTATACAGGATCATAAAATAAACATATATTCACCCATATTAAGAGAAAAATCTTACACACATTAACAGCACATGTATACAGGATCATAAAATAAACATATATTCACCCATATTAAGAGAAAAAGTAAGATTGTTTATTCATTATACAATCTTTTTCAGACCTTTCGATGCCCAAAGTGCGATAAATCCTGTGTCCTTCCTTCATCTTAAAAAAGAGCCTGAATTTAAGGTCGGCTCATTTTGAAAACATCCTCTATGAAATGCATTCGGTATCGGTCTTTTATATTGTGTTTATCTTATTCTATTATGTTCGATTCTTAATGTAAGATTCAGGCAAGTAGCATTATTTTTGAAAGTGATGGGGGTCAATCTCTGCCGAAAAAAGCAAATTCGCCTATCATGAAATCATAAAAGGGGGGTGCGTGGTACCTAAAACTTCAATTTCATTGCTAATTTTGGTAATTTTACTTCCATTTTTAGAGTAATTTAGAGTCATATATTGTAAAGTTAGTACATGCAGTCATGAATTTGTTTACACTTGCGTACTCAATAAATTCATACTGAGTTTAATGACATATAATGCTTTCAAAGGATCAACCTTTATAGTGTATCTTTTAATAATAATCATGTATCTTTGTATCTTACAGCGAATGATGACTTTCCTTTAATTTCAAATATCAAAATGTGTGACGATCATCATATTCAGACAGCCTTTTTAAATATATTAGTTCCCTCAATGTACCGTATTTCAATGACTAAAATCATGCTTAAATTTTGAGGGTTTTTTTCATAATCCCCCACACCCATTCCTAAAAAAACAGACGAGATAGAAAGTTTTTCATTGGTATATTTTGTTAAAATAAACGTGTAAAACAAGAGATTCTGGGTTGTTTGTTTTTTAAATAACATAAATGTCAAACAAATAAAAACAAATGATAAAAAAATCCACTATACAAAAGACATTTAGATTGCAAAGCAATGAACTGGTTTAGATACAACTAATACAGATCAACATATTCAACAGATAGAATAAATTAAGTACATATGATATGTGCCATTTAGCTCCTTCTAGACCTATAACATGAATTGAATAATAACATAATAACAATGTCTCAATAACAATCCTCTTGATTCTGAAAGCTGTGCTTCCCATTAATATACAACTTATCAACATTACATATCCGAAACAACCAAACATTGATCAGTTATAATTTGTATACATTGCATTGATTTTCTTTCAATATCATATGTATTTGAGCATGTAATGATATAAATTATAACAATTTCAATATTTTAAACACAAATAACAAAATTGCATTCTTTTCTATATCAATTTTGTTTGCGAATTACCTCAGGAAGACAGAAAACCATTTTGTTTTATTTCATATATATACACGTATATCTAAACCACTCAGTACATTCAACTCCACTGACTGTCTAAACAGTCATGGTTCGTTTTTAAATCCTGCATGGGAATACTAACACAAGAATTCTGCCCAAAAAATCCTTGTTTATACATGGTCCTCTTAAAGGAGATTTGAATTGTCTTAGATGGACATCCAGCTCTATTGCTTACTACATGTACATCATATAAAAGGCAAGCAATGTGCATTTCCATATTGATATGTCTTTAAGTAAACCTACAGAATATTAAAGATATCTGTTTATGTTTTCTCTGCTTCCACCTCACTTCCCTGGCTCATAAGGATTGTACTCGTCTTCTTTCATGGAAGCCAGAGTGTGGTTCACGACCCTATGGTGAGCCTCATCAGCTCGAATTGCCAGCACTACATCCTTCATGGATGCAGTTTCCTGTAAACAGAGATGAGGCACATTAAGGGTCTGATTTAGATTTACTGACCAGGTAGGAATGGGTTGTATTGGTCGGTTTTCATGGATGCCAGAACATGGTTCACTTTCCGGTGATTAGCTTCGTCTGCTCGGATGTTAAATATGACGTCTTTCATTGTTCCGTTACTCTGCAAGTTATGACTTACGTTGAATATTTGCTAATGAATATTTTTTCCCATAATTCAATTGAATGCCTTATAAAATGTGGTCGTTTCCCAAGCTTTGTTGTTCCATGACCACAAGGGTATCATTTTTAGGTAATATTCGATTTATATTACATGTACATGCACGCATCAAAGTCTACTGATGTTTTTAATTCCATCAGTTGCATATATTGATGCTCCGATACTTACATACATCATTTAAAACGAAGAAAAATATATCATTGAGAATTTTTTTCTGAATTTCAATTAAATTGTTCAAAGCGTTTTAAACTTACTGGAAGTTTCCAATAGCGGATAGCCACGTCTGGTGCTGCTTTTGTTTGCCAGTGCTTTAGAGACCCTGACTCTATATCCTTTAATGCAAAAGTATGAATATCATATATAATATAATCTTGTGGCCTTGCAGATAATGTATCCAACAAAGGCCTAGTTATCTCAAGACATTGTACCTTCAAAAATTTAATGCAAAATTATACTGCAATTCAAACAATGTTTTAATTCACACTTTTCTTAACAATCATATAATCTCCATTACCTTACGGATATAGAAAAAAAACAAAAATATAGTTATCAATAACATTTACCTACAATCATTTCGAGTAAATCTAATAGTATACATGTACATGTAAATTCAAAACTCATCGTACCTTCAAACATTTTGAGTAAGTAAACACTGCTTCCTCCTCTAGATAGCCGACAAAACGGTGACAGAACCGAGGGCTGATCAGATAGGCAAGGCTGAACATCGTGACGAAAGCACCTGGAAATATAAACTAACATTACAATGTGTCCCAGTGTGTGTACCAGTCCTACTCAGGCTACTGTCCTTGAACCATCGAATTTGTACTGTCTAGAATCTTCAGAAGTTACCTACCCTGAGACACGATGACGCCACTTCTAAATAACCAAGATGGCTGTCGGAGCTGCAATGCCGTCATTAGATGCATTCTTTCATTCTCTGCTTCCTCTGGAAAAGATTTGCAAAGTCAATTTAGTCATACACGTTCTTTTCTTAAATCGAAAATAATCAATTTATCTAGTGAATCCATGATGAAAAAAATAATAAAATACATTTAAAACAAATAATGATCCGATTAGAAAACGGTTATATTGCACCAAGACTGACCAAGCTATAACATCCCTTCATAACAATTCAACTTTTTTACAAAGTTTTATTTTAATACACATAGATCAAACAATTTTACTTTGAGTATTTATTTCTCTAACATTAAACATTCCCACGCCTTCGGGTGATTTTTGTTTAGTGTGTATCCTATTCAGAAAGGGTCCTTTTGCTACAAGACTAAGTTTTGATGCGTATACATGTATATACGTGTACCATTACATTTATGTATCATATAGCATGATCTGTACCTAGAAGGGTGTGTATCCAGCCGTGATCCCGTTTGAGTCTGCGCAGTGAGTGTAAATGTCGCGTCATCGCTGCCACCATTCCTGGAACTCCAGCGACGGTCTCCAGGAAGCAAATTCGTCTGCACAGAGAAAATACATATAGACATCTAAAGATGTTTAGCCGTCTCTTTGATGCAGTATAATGCATATATTTTTATAGTCTTAAGCAGGCCTATAGCTATTTTCTTTTATTTTAGTTAAAAAAAAAACAGGTAACTTATTAATTGTAAATAAGACAATAAAAAAAGTAATTCTCCCTGAATCTATGACGTATTGCTACATGTATATATGTATTATTGTACGGATATTTATCACACTTTATAAGCCACATTTAATTTTACTGTTAACTTATTGTACATATATGATAACTTTTTTTTCTTCTCAAAATTATACAGCTTTCTGTGGGAATCCTACAACTGATAATGATATACAGTTTAATTTCTTAATCTAGAAATTATTAAAAAAAAAACCCAAAACTTACAAGACCCATTTCTTCTCCGTTCTTTCCCCCCAGTTGAACCCGGTCAAAAGGTCAAAAGTTGACCGTAACAGCTTCACGGATCGAAAGGCAAGCTGTAACAGAGAGGAAAATGAGATAAATATTTTTCTGTATGGCTCAGATTCATCAGAAAGTGCATCACCATAATATTGAAGTAACTCATCCAAAATGGAGCTTTTTTCTATAGGAATCTATGCAAAGTAAAATCATCTACAGCAAAAAACATTTATCCGGGTCCTGAACTCAACGCCAACACAACGAAAGCGTTTGAACCCCTCGGTTTTCCCTTATGTCATGAGTGCACCTTCATTTGGACAACCAAACTAAGACTGTGTTTCTTCTACTAAAATTACTAGTAAATCAATCTGCCGTAAATTCAAGAGTTCAACACATTACAGGTGCGTATCTAATTTATTAAACGATAGTGTTTTGGGATTAGAAGAGAACATGATACATATCGGTTACACCCCCTACCCCCAAAACGCCACCATCCCCCCAACGTCACATCCTCCTTTTACGCAGGTATGTTCGATATTTTTACATAAATTATGCAGTACATGTATATACCACTGTTTTGTATATGTATATCCATAGCATAGGAAACTGACCTTGTCTACGAATCCCTCGGGGGGTTTATGTGTGACCTTCACATTATGAAGTTCTTCTTCAGACCTAAATAGTAAAAAAAAAATACTAGTTGATTTTATATCAACAAAAATTATATATAAGCATTACATATAGAAACAGGTTCTTTTCAATGAATAATTGAAGAATTTACAGTTTCAAACTTTACCATATTGGGTGGGGCAAGGTATGCGTGCCCATAGGGGGAGGGTTCTTCATTGACTCCACCAGTTTTTCTGTACTCTGTGGTTTCCTATAAAAATCTGAATTGTTTCATTTCCGTCAATTATTATTTTAAATAATCGTCTTCTAATATAGTTATGGGCAAAAAGAAAGCTGATTTAATATTGATATCTTTATTCATATCATGCGCGGATCTAGAGACCCCCCCCCCCCCCTTTGGAGAATTCAAATTTGTTAAATTCCCATAATAAATTTACCGAAATTAGACCTTCCAGCAAACATAATCATCCCTCGGAGCCCCCCCCCCCCCCCCCCCCCCGGGAAAGATTTCTGGATCCGCGCATGCATAGTATCAGTAACGAAAACAGAATTCATACAAACCTGAAGTGATCAAGCTGTTCGGGGTCTGGGATTTTTTCAAAATTTCCCTCTTTAAATTTCTTTATATTTTCATCAACGTCAGCCTTTGTTGCTGCATTACGGAGCTGCATGAAATATTTAATCAATTTGAAATATTTTAGAGAGAGAGAGAGAGAGAGAGAGAGAGAGAGAGAGAGAGAGAGAGAGAGAGTATATATATATCCTACCCCATTGCTGGTCCGAATTCCACTGACTCTCAGTAGAATTGAATTATTTTCTATATTCTTAAGTTGTGAACAGAAAATCCGGACACCATTTTCACTTAATCTCGTTATTTGCCGTAAACTTCCCATTGTAACATATATTCAAAGTACCTCAGATATATATTTTTCACTTCTCAGACCTGAAAATAGCTTACATTGACTTTTTTCTTATTTTCTGAAATATGCAAGAAGGTCTCAATATAAATAGCATTGAAATCATGCAATCCCCTCAATAACCCACTTACGCAAGCGCAGACGAGGTATTTCGTCACGATATTTCTAAGCTGTTCTCCGATATACAATTGACACTCATGTTAAACTATCAAGCGACTTTAATTTGTCGAAAAAATCATTGTCAAAATTTTTTTAATACATGATAAGTTTTAATTAAAACCAAAAATTGTAGTTTTTATAGTACATATGACATTTCCGTCGACCTTGTTTACATCCTTGTCGAGGGGCACCAAGGGGTGAATGACGATATCTCACGTCCTCCTTGCATCATCATCACGTTCATTCGAAGCACCCAACTGACTAATAAAAGGTTGCGTCATTCATCTTTAAAACTTAATTATATTAAGGAAGTGCAAATATATTATCATAATCTAAAATTTAATATCACTTCAAATAAAATAAAGACTAAATATTCGTGCATGCAGTATCAAAAAAAATAATAATTATATACATTTATACTGAACTAAAATTTAATGCTTATCAATTTAAATCTCACATCAGGTAAACGGATATTGCTTTTCTTTGTCAACTTTGACCATTTCAGTTACAATTCGTGAATTACAAAGCAAGCCCTTTTGTATGTAATTTTGATAACGTAACGAAAAGCACACATTTAAAATAAGTCTGCGAATCCTCTAAAAATCCCAAATGCAATGTGAATTTCATTTATTAGTTTGTACTCGTATTACTATAAATAAACATGTAAAATCTGGATGTAAATAGAAGTATACATACATTTTTAAACAAAACTCACAGAAACGCAGAAAATTTTTAAAATGTCTGCAATTCTAGTAATGTTCGTAACCTGAGAATAAACGATCATTACATTAACGGACTTATCACAGAACACTGGGTATTTGTGTTGCATTATTTATGCTATCCAGTGACCGCTGTTGCGTCTTATTTCAATTTTGCCCCAGGAGATGTTTGCTATTTAGAACAGAATCAATTTATACTCACTTTAAGAATGCATCCTCATATTAACGTCAGATAGTCCTGGCGTTGTGAGGATGTGAAGTCTGCTTATTATATATTTACATTTTCCAGTGCCTTGTCTGTGATCACACTACGAATCGATTTTGTACTATACAGTCCAATAAATTCAAATGACGTATTGTTGGGGCAAAAGCGGGATTTAATCGTACAATTGCTGAAAAAAATATATAAATATAAGTAATAAGGAATCATTCTTTGAATATTATGAGGTGATAATTCCGGTCGGGGCGTGATCAAATCTATCATAAAGCCCTTCGGGCATTATTGGATTTGATCACGCCCCGACCAAAATTATCACCTCATAATACTCAAAGTATGATTCCTTATTCCTTAAATAAATTATTTCTTTTACTTTCTACGATCAATTTATTGATTTGATGCAAGAAAGATGTAAATATAAACAATAAAATGCTTTCTTGACGATTCATGCGGGTTATGAAGGTAGCGATCATTGCAGAAAAAAATTACATAACCTGCGTTATTTTTTCTGCAATGTCGCCATCTTCATATCCCGAATGAATCACCAAAGAAAGCATATTATTGTTTAAATGTCCGCTATGTTCCCATCGTCGCAAACCACGGTTTTTGGTACACAAGCTCTCTCCGACCGATATAAATCACCCGTGGAATACCGACGATACCATTATCCATTAATATCGGCATTCTATACCAAAAAACTGTCCTTCTTAGTGTGATCTTACATCAAACACGCTCAATTTTAAGGCATTCTTAGAAAAAGCAAATAAGTACAAAAGAAAATCATTTTACATATTAATTTTAAAAATATGTATTTATTTCAACGAATTCATTATTTTAATGATCAGAACCATTTTCTAATGTTTTTCTAATGTAAAATGTGCTATTCGTTTCAACCATGACACTACTGTGACCTAAAGCCAAAAATAATATATATAGTTTTTCTTTTCATAAATAATGCGGCAGGCAGGTTTAATTGCAATATTTAAAAAGAGGTGTCTCTATTTGGGTTTTTGTTTTATCTTATATCAAAACTTTAAGTCATTCCTCTTTTCAAAACAACATAAAATTGTCCTGTTATTCATTAACACGAATTTATTTATAAATAGTGTATAATTAGTAAAGACCCGCAGGTATTCATAATATTTTTAGCTGGGAGATGACTTTGACCATAATTCAAGCACCATATAACATAAACGCCCACCATACAACCTCAAGTATCTGACCCAAATAATATGAAAATGAGTAAAATCTAATGCATCATTTGTTCAATCTTTCCAATTTGATTTAAATTTCTCTCTTATAAATAAGTGACAGCATAGCAAGGCTAATGTACATGAAAAATACAATCCACCTTAATTTGATTGTAATTTTCTGATCTTAAATATAATTCTATGTAAATTGAATCCAAAGTTAAATACATAACTATTATCCAACCAATGAGCTTTAATACTTCTGAATAATGTTAGAACACAACAAATTTCGATTCATTCTCAAAACAAGAAGCAAAACTTATTAAAATAAATAATTTATTTTTCTTAGACGGATACATTTCTGCTAGGATGAAACAACTGGCATAAAATATTGTAAAGAGACATCATCATGTAGAAGGAAAAAGTGAACAACTTTTTTCTTAGCAATATCTGAAAAGAAAAAATGAATAATGATACTATGTTAAAGTACTTTTTGTGTTAAGGACAAAGGGTCATTATCCCCAAAAATGTACTTACTACAGATTACTTTAGATGGGTTGACTTGTTGTCCAGAGAGAAACTGAGCAAACTTGCGGATGTCAATCCGTGCTTCAGCAAACTGATGAGGATCAGGCTCAAGGCCATCACTGCTCTGTGAGCTGGGGACTCGGTCTTTGTCTGTAAGGATATTTCTATGTCCATACATCTATTTAAATGTATCTATATTTACATATGACAATCAAATGAAAATATTTCAAACTTCAAAAAAGTACCTCTCTAATTACGGTACTTACTGACAGGATTCACCAGGTCTCTGAAATGAGTGGAAACTGACACCATGTCGGTTTCAACCATCAATTTCATTTCTCCATTTTGATTGGCTGAGAGAATCTGTTAAATGAAAATATATACATGTATAGAGCTATAGGCATATTTTCAAAATTGAAAAAGTTAAATTAAAAGCTACTGTTTGACAAAATTCTATTAAAAATCATATATATATCTCATCAAAACCCTTCAGCTTCCTTAAATATATAATAATCATGATCAAGATTTGAAAAATTAAGCAATAAATTTGATTACACTTTACATAAATATAATGCATATTTATAACTTATGGTTTTAATTTCCTTTTGAATTCTTTATAATTAGTCATCAATCCTTAATCTCCATAAAATTCAATACGGTAAAACATATATTGTTCATATAAACAAACCACATAATTGCTTAGATTCTTCATTTTATCCACAACATTTTTCAGTATCTTCAGTTGTGGCATTGCAATAGTTACCTAAAATAAATACACAAGTTCTTTTACTTGATTTTTATCAAGACTTTGATTTGAAGTTTTTAAAATAAAAATAAAGGATTCATTGATTCCAATCAATCAAGATATTGAAGATCTTTAAATAAGCTACTTTATCTGTTTAATTCTTTACTATTTTAAATAAACTTTGAATATATAGTTGTACAGGAGACTGTACTATGCTCCCTGGCTTCATAATAAAATGCAAATCAAAACATAATGTTCATAAACTGAAATAAAATGCCCCCAAATACTCTGCTTCTACAGTATGCCTGTCATGACTAGGATGTGACAAAGGTGTACAGACTAAATCTAAATGTTGAATCACCTGCTGTTCTCAGTACTCACATCAAACTGGGGGACCTCTGGCTCCTCATAGTCCTCCCAGTGTCTGCGTGGAATCACCGTCGCTGGGATGTCGTGTACGACTGTCCGGGAATGAGAGGAGAGTGTGGGCTGAAATGACATAATAAACTCTGTTTTATGATTTCACATGTATCATTGAAAAATTACAGTTTATATAAACTTGCTATTTTTTTTACTAGTGAATTAATTTTCACTTTAACATACTAAAGTTTAAGACAATAGAAGCTTTAAGATTACCGTAAAATGATTACATGTGTACAAGACAGAAAATTACCAGAAAATCCAATGCTCTCATAATTTAAATAGAGAGTATCAAATGAACTATTTACTAAGATCTTTCAAGCAGGATACATGTAAATTTGACTTTCAAATCAAAATGAAAATAAAAATATTGAATCTTTTACCAGATCAACTTCAAATGTGAGACAAGGAGAGTGTTTCTTTGTTAGCTTGATTTTAATCCACTTGGCATTCTGGGCAGTCTTCAAAGCTCTTGTCAAGTTTTCAGGTGCAACCTCTAGAAATATTTCATTAGCTTCTTCAGAAACACCCTCCAATGCATATTCATCAAAGAAATGCCCCTGTATTTGAAAAGAGAAAAAAAACCAACCATATGGATAAAAAAAAATCTTGAATATATAAATTATTTTTTTATACATAAGTTGCAATTGTTTATCTAACAGTGTCCTTTGAAAGTTTTAACTCTTCAAAAGGTTTTAAATTGACAAACTTAAGGATGCTGTGAAAAAGTTTTATTTAGAAAGTTTTGTATCATTCTTATATTGCCTTTGTATGGAGCAACATACTAGCAAACAAAATAAACATATATATTTACTTTTAATTTGCCACACGATGGATTCCTTCAAAGCTTTTCATGTTATAGGACAAAGCAATAATTAAAGTCCTACAGAATGATCAACTTCACAATTTTAACATGAAAGTCTTCAATCAACCTTAAATAACTGTCTTAAGGATAACAGTTTAACTGAGGCACCTCTGACTTTATATTCATCAGTGTATATATAAAAGCATAGTGACACTAGGTATTAAGGAAAGATGGGTAGCAGTGTCAGAGTCAGAGGATGTACGTCAGATCTCAGATTAATAGTTTAGTCTTTGTAATATATACCTGTGGCAATTCACACCAAATATGAACCCCTCCACTGACCAACTTCTCTGACAAAATGAAATACCAGTTACTTGGGGTAATTCTCAGCACACACACTTTTATCAACTTTGAAAGTGTCGCGATGATTCCTGTAAATAGAAAATTGAATTTGCAAATCAGCTGTTTAACCGTAAACGAGTGTTGTTTCTTTCACAATTAACATATGAGTGTCACTGTTTCGAAAACTATTTGCAAGACATAAATATTTAATAATCATAGCCATATCTGTTCCACTGTGTTCATACAAAATATAAATGTTATCATTCATTCTTTTTATCACAATTTTTACTTTACTATTTAATTCAACTGTATATTCAATGAAAGAAAAATATATATTTTACTAGTAAAATGTTGTATACAGCCTATATCCGCTAATTTTCCTCTAAAACGCATATTTTCGGTCAAGTTAACAAATATGTTTGCATGATGTTACATTCTGGCGCCATTTTTCTATTTTCACTTCACGACTACAGATTTGTAAAACCCGCAAAAACTTTTAAATCGCCTCATGAAAAGAATGCTGATTATTAAAGTTGTACAGTTGTACTGAAATATCAACGAATAAAACTTTAATACATTTTCTACCAAAAAATATTTTAGTTATTTGAAGAAAAAAAATCCGGATCAGTGTGGACCATCTTTCAACTTCTCTTATTTTAAAACATTCATGTGATACGGACAAAGCTTCAGACTGACACTGAATTTTTGTAAACAATTATTTTAATGTTCGTTTGATTGATCCTTTTTTACAATGTCTGCTAGATTAAGAAGTCCTGTGAGGGACAAAAGAATAATAAATTTGGCTGCTGAAATAGCAGAAACCAAGGACAGAGGAGTCCCTGCGCTTCTGCTAAATTTGAGAGGTAAATCAATTTTTTATTTTTGTTACAAACGTGTTTGATCATGAATACAAGTTAATGTAAATGTGTTTAGTTTCATTTAATTCATCAATTTCTTGTCAAATTTTGTATTTATCTCTGAAAATTCTTTAAATGGTATTACATTTTAACTTTGAGGGCCCCTTTTCAACAGCTTAACTTGCATTAGATCTCTATTCATTTGAATCCATAAATCTTTTTTTCCTTTCAGAAAAAATGCAATAGTTTTGAACAATTTATTTAAGCTTTTTTTCATAGACAGTTTAGTGTTAGTTTACTGTGTATGTTGTTAAAAAAACAAGTATATTCGTTTAGTGTATAAATATAGTTAAACCAATCTTGACTTGTGTATGTGTAATACATTGTATAAGTGTATCTCATTTAATCTTTTTGACAAAATGAATGGAATCTAATATACATTAACTATTATCTTTTATTTAATTATTAAAGAAATACTAGCAGCGGCACCTAAAGGGACCAAAGATGGCATTAGAGTACGAAATGAATGTTGGGAGTTTAATATTTTGCAAGTCCTGGTTTTAGTTTTGAAACAGGATTTCAGTATTGTTGATGGAGACTGGCAAACTGCTGCTGCCTTGGCTGCTATTCTGAGGTAGAAATTGGTGTTTTTTGGTGTAAATCTAAATTAATGATGACTATAATTTATGTTGTACGAACTGTTATCAATGTAAATTACATGAAATTTATCCATGGTACTAGACAGATAAATTGCTCTGGGAAGGATTTATAAGAGACGAAAATTTCCATATTAAAAGTAGAAATTTAAACTGATGTATTTGTGTTGATAACACTGAAATGATTTGATTTATCAACAAGTCAAACATACATTTCAGTCAAATATGCCTTGGAATAGACCTTGATGAAAAATCACAGAAATCAAAATTCAATAATGAGTTTCTACCGGAAGCTGTCAGTAATTTGTTCCTGGTCACAAGGAGGATACAAGCAAGACATAGCTATATTCCAGACAGACCAGTATGTATGAACAGTAAAAGTGTTAAATTATGATGTGACTGATATTTTGCCTTATCTCTTTTGATCTATTTATGATATTCAAATTTTCTTTATTTTTTAATATAGAATACTTCTTTGAATCCAATATGCAAGTTTAAAATATTTTGGCAATTGACAGAGTCTACAAAAAGACAGACAAAGGCTTATGATGTGCTACAAAGGGGTGTTGGAATCAGTGGCTCAAATAACTTATGGAAATCCAGAGCTAGCCTCCACAGGTTGTTCATCTCAAGTTTTCTTAGAATTTATATGGTGTGATACAGATGCACTTGTAACATTGGGTGACAAATAAGTTGTCTTTATACATTGTGTATTATGTGCTCTGTTGACAGTGTTGGAGTGTCCATGGTTACTACAGTTACTGATATCAGACGACCCCAGTACAGTATCAGGAATAATGGAACTTCTTCCCAAAATCCTTCGATGCAACAAGTTAGTATATTCTAGTGATAAAACAAAACTCTTTTTGAAACTAACTTTTCAAACAAAATGAATTCTAACTGTATACCCCTTATGTCAATATTAAGATAGGAGCTTGTGTATATGTACCGGTACCTTCTTCAAGACAGACATTTTTATGTACTCCTGATTGAAACCAGATCCTTTGATCTGTTCAGCAGTTTGTTGATTGAATCATAGACATGTATTTCAAATCCTTGACTATACTAATTAGGCTGGTGGCCTCTTGATACTAGTTAAATTGATATTTAAGTAGTTGGTACATAAATGAATATTTAAGTAGTGGTACATATAACTTTTGTTTTATCAAGATTACGACTTGCAAAAGGGTTTAAATTTTGATAATTTGGTAGCAATTGTTAAGTAATGCATCATACCATACCAGAGTCCATTCTGTATCAGTATATGCATTTTTAGCTCACTGAGACGAAGTCGGGGGGAGCTTATGCTATACCCCCGGTGTCTGGACCTGGTTAAAGTGTTTGGTGCAGGCCCTGTATGTAAGTTATTACTTGTCCTATCTTCACCAAACTTGCATGGATGATGCATCTAGACCTATTTATATAGACTTGAAAGACTTGGATGCTGAATCTGGGTCATGAATTTCAGATGGTTAAGGTATTTAAAGCAGGTTAAAGTTTTTGGAGCAGGTGCCCTTTGATATCCATTTCTAAGTTACTACTGATCCTAACTTCACCAAACTTGCATGAATGGTGCATCTTATGATACATATATGTACTTTTTATATTGTATCTTATGATATATCATATGACACAATATTGTATAGTATCATAGGATGCAATATCATATTTTATAGTAGTGTATTGATAAACATTGTATCATACAATACAGTATAAAATTTACATATGATTATTATACACTTTTGTATCACATGATATACAATATTTTGTCAAACCACACTACAGATTCCAATATCCAAGATCATTAACTATGATTTTCATATAATATGATAAAGGTGGTCCCATAAAGGTGATGCCTCATAAAGGTGATGCCTCGTCACAATAAGCTTTGTAATCTGTGACTACCTATGTTTCTTTCTCATTTTGTTTTAGAAATGTCATGCAAGACATAGACAAGAAGCTGAAGTTCAGCATCATGGATGAACTCATTTACAAACTCTCTGTTAATACTGATGCTACCATAGCCTCGTAAGTATTTCATTCTCACGAAAAGTAAATAATTTTAAATCCATGTTTATAGCTTGGAATGCAGAGTACAACAATATTCTAAAAACTACTCTTAGATATATCTTCAGATGCGGAATGCTCTCTGACATAACTTAGTTGGCAATTTTTGTCTGTTATTCAAAAGAAAACTATATCAAGATCTACAGTTATTTTAGACTATATGTTTTTATATTCATACACTCAATAAATTGTTTTTTATAAATACATGTAGATAGTTCAATTTATTGACATTTTGTTGGAGTGTTATAATTGAGTTTTGGTTGATCTCTGTAGGGCCGCCACCAAATGTGTGTTAAAGATCTGTGATATACACAGGCCGATGGTTGATGTTGTCTGCTCCAGATACAAGTTAGTGTTTCTTTTTCTGATATGATTTGAGTTAATTTTTTTAACCAATATCAAGAATATATATGTACAAAGGCCTTACTTTTGAGATTTATCATATATAGGTACACGAGTTCCTGGTTTATACACACCTGTCATATATTTAATTGACATACCTGTGCTTTGTAGGGGATTGAAATTCATTCTGAGCAAGTGGGACAATGCAGGGTTTGGTCGGGACTTACGGGAAATGATGATGATGCTCCAAGCTGGAAATGCCAAACAAGCTGAATCAGAGGTTCTCTCTCTCTCTCTCTCTCTCTCTCTCTCTCTCTCTCTCTCTCTCACACACACACATGAAAGAACAAAATTAATTGTTTTTATTGATATTTTTTTTTATATTTGAAAGAGATTTGCTAGAGCTGCTACAGTCATTCAGACAATATGGAGGGGATTTATTGCAAGAAAGAAACTCCAGAAGGCAAACAAAGCTTTCTCCAAATTCCAGAACACATACAGGTGATTCATTAATAAAGTTCTCTGGTTACAGTTACATGTCTCATGTTTCTTTGTAACTTTTAGATACATGTACATGTATCAATATGCTGTACTAAGTTTGATTCATATAAAGCAGGTTCGTTCTTTGATATGAAAATTTGATTAAGAGAGTGCTAAAATCCAGACCAAGAACACTGGTACATTTGACTGTTAAATCATTGAAACTCTTTGGTTGTAATGTAGCCAGATGTAATTTTACATCTGTACTACAAGATTTGTTGTCATTATACTGTAGTTAGTGTCACATGAACATTTCTCTCTTATCGTTATGTTTAGGAGAAAACAGAGGATAATGGAAAAAAGAAAGGAAGAGGCAAAAGAGGCAATGGAACTTGAGCGAAGACTGAAGCTAAACAGACAAAAGATTATGAGAGAATTTAAAGAAAAACAACTGCACACCATTGAAATACTACCAGCTGGTATGTTCATGTTAAATTAACAATTTTTACTAAACATAACCTGATACAATCCAGTTTATTCTACATGATTAATTTGATGCATTGTAAAAAATAATATATTTCTGTTTCCTAGTTATAGAGATTTCCAATCTGTAGCATCTGGATAAAAGAAACTTAAACAATATGTTGTAGCTAAAATTATTTTTGAATTAAAGTGCGTGGTGAAGTCAGGGTGTGATTTTTCAGCAGATCTGCTGATTTCAGCAGATTTGGAAATCAAAATGTTAACTTTAAGTTTAGAAATCAGTATAGACCTATGGTTAAATGATTTCCTCCTTCTTCTGCCATTCATAATCCTGTGATGTAATTTCAGCTCATGTTGAGAAATATATGCAGAATGAGCAGATCGGGGCAGCCATTAAAATTCAGAGGATCTGGAGGGGACACCATTGCAGACAATCCATTGATCAGAGAAAGGTTCTGATTCAGAGATACAAAGCCGCCATTATCTTACAAAGAGGGGTATGTTTTGAACACACTGTGTGCAGTAGAGCGATACCTATAAAAATCTAAAACTATATCTTTTTAATATAAAGAAGAATGATAATTATTGAAAATGATACAATCCACATAATGAACTTGGTATTATGGACACATAGATTCATGTAGTTTTATTTTTTAATTCTTTTTTTACGATGTTAAAATAGTTTTTTTGATTGTACATGTACCTTGCATGCATACATGTACATGTTGCAAATCTGTTAGAAATTAACTGTATGTATAAAATTCTTATACCATTGATTTGTTAAAGGTAAGGAAATGGCTGGAGAAGGTGCGAAAGAAAAGAGAACGATTTCAGTTTACGATTAAGCCACCAGGTCTGACCGAAAACAGAAGAGTAGAACTACAGCAAAAGATAACTCAGTACAGGGAAGAAAACCCGGTAATTAGCAGTCTGTTAATGAATAATTATGTTAATATGTCCACAAAAATACAGAACCATTTGTGCACCAGATAACTTCTTTATAATGTATATTATGTTCACTTGCACCAATACATTTTAATGAATAAGTCATGGAAATTCATTTAATATATATTAAAATACAGTTTTTAGTATTGTACATGCATTATACAAATACCGGTACCTAAAATTGAATGATTATTCAAAATATATGTTAATTGGTTACATGAATACTGGTAATCATTGTCCTGGTAACATTTACAGAGATTTTTAAGTATAAGTATTGAATTCGTATTTTTTAAATTGAAATTGATAGCCTCAGTACTCCAAGCGAGAAGATCTGGAAAAAGTCCACAAAAAGGCAGCAGAAATGTTACAACGACATTATGTGACCTTGAAGAGTACAAGAGAGAAGCATGCTCATCGTGAGGCCTTGCTGGCCAGACTGGATACAGACTCAGAGCTACTCTCATGTAAATTTAGTTTATTTGTATTACAATGTATTGGGGTTTCTTGGATATTTTATTGGGGTTTCTTGGACATCAATTGTTGTGGATTTAGAAAAAATACAGTTTTGAGGATACTAGTTTTTTAATTCATGGACAGTGGTATTATACATTAAAGTTTAACATGGATGTTGCATATCTCACTTTGATTTTCTTGCATGGCTAATCTACAAACTCTACAGTTATGTGGCTACATTCTCTGTGAACTACATGTAGCTGTCTCTTTGATTTACAAAACTTTTGAGTAGATACACATTCTAGTGTGCAGAAGGCATTTTTATGTATGGACTCAACAATATAGATATTCACCTTCTTCAAAACTAAAATGATATGCTTCACATAAATTTCCTCTTTTTTTTTTAACTCAGTTCAAATTACCAGTACAAACAATTTTAAGTAATGCAGTTATCTACCTTTAAGTAGCAGCTGCAATTTTTTTGTGCACTAGTGTTTTTAAGATGTTTCATCAAATGAAATGCATTATATTACAGTGGCCCCTCCTTTAAAGGATGCTCGTGATAAAGACATTGAAATGTATTCTAGTAACTTGTTACCAGTAGCAACTAAAGCTAGAACAGACCACATAGAAACATTACGGTTGCTACGGCAACCCTGGTGGAAGAAGCTTAGAGACGATTTACAGGATCAAGAATATGAAGAGGAGGACTATATTTTATTCTAAAAAATGACTTGTGATAACATTTTTTTACTTGTATACATGTAATGATTACCTGTACATGTACATTTTCCATGTTAAATTATTCAAAATGAATGTGTTTAGTTGTTTTTTGGGGGGTTAAAAAATATTTCTTGAGGTTTGGTAGGGGAAGTCAAAGATACATATTTTGAGTCATGTTATTTTTTTAATCATGTATATACAGTAAATTTCATCAAATTCTGGCACATCAATGCATTTTCTTCTGAAGGATGAAAAAATGATAACTTACATATTTATATTAACCTTTGATCATGATATTCATTGGCTTCTTAAACATGAAGTCAAATAACATGCATTAGAAATTAACATGCTTCATTTGTTGGTGCACGAACTATTAGAAGAGTTATCTATTAGTTAGCCCTTACTTAGCCTAGTATTTGATGATGCCTTCTTGGCTGTGGTGGAGTTTCTGCACAACGAAGTGACAGACAGAACCCCATGTTTGGAAAACGGGCAGTGTTCATCTGTGTTACTCATTTATCTAACTTTAGAAAACCCTTTTGATATTACTTGAGATGCATCTAAAGAGATGCAATTAATTTTACTGCATCAGAATACCAGGTAAATAGTTTTACTTTGGTAAGGATTTGGTAAGCATATTCTCTTTAGCCTTCATCTTTAAACAAATGCAAAATGTACCGTACATTTCATATTGATCAAGGGTTGAGGTCAATAAGTGTTTAAAAGGACATTAATAGAGGTCAAGGATAGCACTTTCACATGACTGTCTATCATTTGGAATGTGTTTTCTATTCAACCATTTAAATAATTCCAGGCCTCGGGATCATATAGCATATTTAGAGTCAAGTCCAAGTTTCAATCAGTCATAGAATTATAATATACATACATGTATATCATAAAATAACACTTATAATCTGTACTATCAACGTAATATATACACAGTTTAATTGCTTTTCATTTTTTCAATGTTTCTCAATCACAAGACAATGAAACGGTGTACAATGGACTATATATGGTTCGAGCCTAAAACAGCCCCCTTAAATGAACTTCCGTCATTTTACTGTAATTCTTCGTTTTCAATGTAGATATACATTTGAAGTTTTTTCACAACTTTCATTTTGATTATAGTGCCAACATAAAATTATGACATCATAAAGTTTACCTTTTCCCACCAATTTAGCATTAAACGGCTTGTTTTGAAGCATTTTTTCTGCAAGAAAACATTGAGCGGTTGCTTGAACAAACAAAATATTTTCACCAAAGATGTATCTATCCAGTACTTATAAGTGACAAAAAGTTCGTTCTTGTTCAAAGCGTTGCTCTACTTTTCCTATTCAAAAAAGATTAGAAAAATGTCAATTAATGACCAATTTTGATTGAATTATAAAAATAGCATATTTTCTGATATCATATACTGCCAGTGAGTGCATATAAATCATAATTAGGCCAAAAATATATTTCATATCAACTCTTCTAAAAAATAACACAACAATTTGATGTACCTGAAACACTTTAAAAAATTGCGAAATATTGGGGCCAAATTTGACTACTATCATATATAGTCCTTTTGACTCAAGTCTAAGACTGCTTCATGATCAGGTTTTATTAAACAAGACACAAGAGCAGAATAGCACTTTTATTCAGCAGACTTGTACACCTATACCAGATTTATACATTAGGATAATTTAAGATGTATCACTGTCTTGTCAAATTATGCAAGAGGAATACAAACAAATAAATACTTTATCCTCAAAAATTTATCCTCAAAAATTGGAATAAAAAACAAACCCTTTAATTCATTATCAAATTAAATTCAGATTATTAATCCAAAAGATATTTGTTATAAATACTATAAATGAAATCTTTCGAATAGAAAGACTGAATATTAATCTGGACTAGTGTATTTGCCATGGACAGACCAATACATATTCCTGTTCGATAAAAAATGATTTCATGGTATGATCTTTGAAACACAATGCTAATATCTCTCTGTCCATCCCCATCAAAATGATAGAATAATGAGCCACTATCCATTTTGGCTTGTGTAGATTCTTTTTTGAATTAAATAACCATTTTCTTCGCACAGGTGTCCAACTTCTTGAGTCTGTCCGCTATGCACCATCACAAAAATTTCTGAAGACAATAAGGCTTTTCCTAATCCTCTGCATTTTCTGCCGATTCAGCCATTGATTTTCCTGCCTTCTTCTTCTTCTTCTTGGCAGCTTTTCTGGACGCAGATTGAGTAAGCAAGGCCTATCAACATTAAGAGTTTCATTGAAGAAAAAATCCATAGATTCTGAATGATTTTGGAAGTTAAAATAATTTTTTTGTAAATTAGAAAAAGATGTGTACATGTACAGAATGTGTACCTTAAGATCTTCATCCTCTATTTGACACTCAGATGCAACTGTTTCTTCATCAAATGTTAGGCCGGTTATTTTTAAAGGGCCATTTGGCATCAGAATTACCGTGAATTTGAACTGAGCTACAAACTCGGCTGAAAAATACAAAGTTTGGGGTTAACAAGATCAAATGACAATTTTTATGATAAATAAACATCAGCTATTAATCACAGTGAAATGAAACACAGTATTGTTAGAATGTTAAAGTAAAATTATTTTAAAAAGATAAAACATCTGTTACATATCTAATGTTCAGCTGTTTACAATACACAAATGATATCTTACTGTCTCTTTCATAAAGGACTGTAAAGGGCTGCATCAGTTCATGCTTGACGCATTCAACAACTCCCATCTTGGCCTTCTTTTCATCTTCACATAGCCGAAGCGAAAATGGCATCAATCCAAATTTCTTGTCTACTTCACTTAGGAATTCTGAAATTTTAATAATTCCAGTTAACATACTGCACTAGAACTGTTTCAGTACAGGACAAGTCTTTTTAATTTCCTTACCATAAAATTCCTTTTTAATTCTTACCCTATCATCAACTGTTTATGGGAATGTAATACAGCGATGATCTATGTTAATTTCCAAAGAGTAAAATCTTTTTTTAAATTCTCGATCTATTATCAACTGTTTACCAGAACATAGATTCAAGGAGTCAAGTGAACTTACGTCTAGATGCCTTCATCTTCAGTTGATAAATCATGTCCTTCTTTTTATACACTGTTGTTCGTGTTTCCTGTTCTCTTCCCTACAGAATTTCAAATTATAATGCATGGTCATTAAAAAGTTAAATCTTTAGCATAAAACAACAAATTTTTTTTAGGAATTTACTGTTCATTTTTACCTTGCCGTCCCCTGTGCTGACCAACACATCTACTCCATAGACTTCATACGTTTCGAACTCGCACTTCTCATGTTCTTTCCTGAAACAGGTCCTTATAACTTAGAAAACTCTTTCGAAAATTTATGTAGGTCTTGCAAAAAAACTTCAAAACTTTTGATAGCTATTAAGTAGGAATGTACTAAGTTTACGTAGCTTTTTCTAAAATGGCTTTATGTTTCAATTTTCATCCTGATCAAATTCATGAATCTAAGATATATCTTAAACACATTTATTAAATATAAACTCTTTACACTGCAGCCAAATGACATATTTTCAATGGAAATAACTACATAAATGTCACTTTTATATGTTCCCCTTAGGTGACTGCTTAATACAAGTTTAACTGTACTCTACCTTTGTGCTTCGGAGGGATTCTGAATTATTGCCTTTTCCCCATCAATAACATGTCTTTTCAGTTGATGTGAAAGCATTCCTACAAAATTCAAGATCATCATCAAGTGATTTCATGCAATAAATACATTTTAGATGCATATATATAACAAATATTTTTTTTTATAAAAGCTTACAAATTAGAATGAAATTTTTCTTTTTATAACCAACTAACCTTCAATGGGTTTACATTTATATGACTCTGCAACCTTTTGGACAGCCTCCGTTACCATATTATTCTACAAATGAATAGAAAATAAATCAGTTTAAAAAATCATCTATATCTTGCAAAACATCTGCAGTTCATCGATTTATTCAGTGAAGACTTCTTATCTCTATCAAACCAACAAGTACCTAAGAATGGATTAGTAAACATACACTCATTGGAGGAAATTGAAGAGTTAATACTAATTCTTTTATCATGAATTATATAATATTTTCATACATATTGATAGAGGCAAAATTGCTCACTTCGTTTCCTGGTTTGACCAATCGGAGTGCAGCCTCTGAAGCTAAATGGGCAGCCATGATGACATCAGCTTTCCTTCCCTTCACTTGATTTTCCTACAATTAACATGATTAATTAAAATTATTACATTTCGGAAGAAAATTCACTCATCATTTTCTCTGCAATTGCAACAATAATTTACATGCTTTTCATAACATTTTTTCAAGCATTTGATAATTCCTTTTGATTGGGCAATTGGTTTAATAACTATCACTCTCTACAAACTAGCTGGTACTTGTTTTTAATATTTCCAGGTGTTTCGAGCAGTTTTGTATATTTTGGGCCGAGTGTAACTGGTGTTTGGGATCCAATCATCCAGTTCTGGATTTAGGGCCCATTTTAATAATCCTTTTATAAAGCAAAACTCACCTTTGATGCACCAACTACAAGTGTGTGTGCAATGACAGCAATGTATCCATCAATCTGTGCCCCTAAGTCTCTGTCAAAACAAAATTATGCCCCCATTTATTCAATTCAAACACGAAAAAAAAAGATGAATATGCATGTCTAATACAATTTAAAAGTATGCTGACTTTTGCCTATTTCTTCAGTGAAATGCAAACTGTGCAAGCAATTTGAACATCAATCATTTTAACAGTTGGAGCAGACTCCGAAAACGGAGTTAACAAAAGTAAAAATACTCTGAAAAAGGAGTTGGCGCATGCGCAGTTAATCAAAATACCACATTTTTTTGTGAAAACAGGGCTCTAAGGAAAATTCATTGTGCAATGCGGATTATTCATATGCAGGTCTAAAAATACCTTTAAATGCTTTATAAGACATGTTTCAAAAGAATGTATTTTGCAAAAATATACTTTCATGGGGTAATTCAAAATTTATTTGCTGTCAAAGTTGGTCAATTCTGTTTCAGATGGCGATGTCCGTAATAAAGAATAATTTAATGTTTTTTCACGATATAACAATGATTAAAGATTTATTTCTATGCTAGGATATGAAATAAATCATTATCCCGAGTTTTGTATCCTTTTTGTAGTCACTACAACGCTCTGTTGATCACGCGATGACTTGCTCAGTTGGCATTGTCAAAACCTTGTATACAATGTAATAAGTTGTATTCTATTTTTAAAACATCACCTTCATTAAATGCTTGAATACTTACATAAGTGCAACATTTAAATTTATATTTCCATACTTCCTAGTTTTTATTTTAAGTCTGAATTTCAAATTTTATGAATCCTAAACACATCTATTTAAATTTGTTATTTATTTTTCCAGCTGTTTTCCTATACATTTCCAGATTTCTTTTGAGATATAATTTTAAAATTAACCATTTCTGTATCGTTGCTTATTTTTTGTCACTCTTCTGGAGGGCTTTACTCTTCTTTTCTAATCACATTTTCACGGAGAAGGGAGGCCACTCTCCATTAATTACATTAGCTACAAAATGGAAGTTGAGAAAAATTGCAATGTATGATGGTGCCAAATACTCTGTTTTCGGAGTTAACTCCATTTTCAGAGTCCGCCCAGACTGTTTAAGAGTATCAAAAACCACTCCTACTTACATCTTCACAACATCTCCATCAGCAAGTTCCTTATCTGGGTCACTCTTTAAAGGCGAGTAATGACATATACAGTTGTTGACAGAAACACATGTTGGAAAGGCAATGCCTGCGAAAATGTGAAAATACCAATAATAAATGCATAACATTTTCTTAAACATCGATCATTCCATGGAGTTCAGTCCTATAGTCTGTCCCAAGTTATTGCTTCCATCACTTTTTGATGATTTTTAACAAAAATACACATACCTGTGAAAGAAATACAACTGAAATCGATAAAAGGGAAAATATCCAAGATATCTTCATTGACACATTATCATTTTTCACTCATTAAACTTCCCACGAACGAAAACAAATTTCTTACAGAGATTCATAATGGGAAATGTTTACATCTTTTCTCCATTCGGAAATACTCAATTTTTTAACGTTATCATCCGGGCTATTTCAAGGTTGATGTAATGCAAAATCCCCGTAGACTTTTTTTTTTGGGATGTGTATTGAAACCTGAAGCTGTAGAGGGGGCGTTTCAAAACAGATAGTCTGGACATTTTTTATATTAGTGGATGAATGGAGTTTGAGCGCAAAGGTAATTATGATTATTGAAATATCAAGTGAAAAGGGGAGGAAGCAAAAACTCTGGACAGAGTATAGACATCTTTAACCTTACCTTTCTTCATTTCTTTGTCCTTCTTGAACACTCGGCTTGTCTCCTCCTGTAATCTGCTGTCCCCAAAGTCACATATGGAGTTTATTTTCTCTCCAACAACACATTTTTTAACCAGCTCTTGCATGATGCCTGAAGTGATCAGATACAAAATTGATTAAATCATTTTTTCTCTATTAGTACTTCATTTTTTGTCAATCTATTGAAACTGATTTCAAATCGAAAATGTTAATTCCACCTCAAAATAATTTTAAAAAGCTTCATGTAACAGAAAATCCATCTCTAAACAGTCAGTCTCTCTCTCTCTCTCTTGTCATAATTTTAGCATAACATGTATATCTTCTCAAAACAATAAATAATCTTACAATTGAAATTGATAAGAAGTTCATTATTTCCACATTGGCCTGATTCTCCCTTTTTAAATGCAGAAATTTAAAAAGTTCAATCACGCTACGTACAGTTTATGTGACATCTTAATTCCATCTAGAACTTTTAACAACACTAAGAATTTTTCATTATACTTATAATAGTGAATGAATTTAGTTTGGACAAAAAGATGTACATGTACGTGAAAATTGTGATATAAACAAAAAGAGATTCAGAAACAAAACAAAACAATTAATATACATGAATTTTTACCCAGCAACTCAATGTCAGATGTACAGAATGGTTTAATTTATATAGGAAGGTTATCTTTTAACTTTCCAGATTATTATTGTATATTTATCTTTTATTGAGATTGTATTTGTATCGTAATACTGTATTTCAAATTTCTTTATCTGAATTAATATAATTATGCTTTGTTGTTGTTGGGGGGGGGGGGGGTTGAAAAATAACATATGGCACTAGACGCACCTCACGTTTACACATCAAATAAGTTGAGGAATAAAATGAACATTACATGTTTTTTCTGACTGTTTAGTTGAAGGGAAAAATTCCTCGAAGTATTATGAACATTTTACACTGGTTGTGTTTTGTTGTGCAATCGCACATGTGAGTAAGTCGGCATGGCACGTTGGTGCCCTTTTAAAAATTGAATGAACTATGAATAAATATGAGTATCGAGTTTCAATCGGACTAAGAATCCGTAATTAACATATAAAATTAATTTTTCCCTCACCATTGACCATATCTCCGGCCATTTTGTACTTGGTAACGACAATATCTGCCGCTGGAGTGGTGTCTTCTTCATTCTGGTCGGCCATTTTGGATTTCACGTGTTGTCCATAGACTCGCAATGCGTGGCGGGAAATATTGTAACTCAAGAGGAAGTAACTTTCCTAAACAAGAATAGATATGGGTTACCCCATATCCAAGATATTCGACTTTTAAATTACTTCGAATTTTCACTGTGCTCAGCCGAACTCTAAGTTAAAATAACTGAACTTGTTAAGGAACTGGCGTATATAGTTCTTCATGTCCGTAGCAAATACTGCCACCAGTCTTGCGTCACCAGCAAACAGTTCGAAATATCTGACGTTTTCCTGGCCTTTTTTTTTAACGATTTTGATATTTTGCATGCCAGGATATATTAAAAATAGGAAGAGGTAAACTTAGCACTGGATCAAATTTCAATATTATATGACATAAAAGTTATTGGTGAATTTTAAACAAGTAACGTATCTATACCATAAGAAATATGAATTGTAAATGTAACATGATTTTTAATTACTGAAAATAATAAATGTAACATGATTTTTTTAAATCATAACTAAAATGTTTGGACCATTCATGACGGACCATTCATGCAATGGATTTGTGATAGTGAATTGATTGACTGATAAAATCAAAAATTTGTGATTTTTTTTTTTTACATGTACTGTATACATAATATAAGGTGGCGTTTCGTATTTTTGCATCAAAAAGACAAAATCTTTTTTGGATTTTTATAAATTAGCGTCTTTTCTTTTCGCCCAAACTAAGGGAATGACCACAGAACCAAAGAGGACGAAATTATGACGACATTGAAGTACAACATGTACAGTCAACAAACTAGCGACCTAGCTAAATATTCCGTCTTTTGGGAACTTTGGACCTTTCGCCGTTTTTTGCGACTGTTTTATAATGTATACGTCTTGTGTGTATTTTAAAACTCAGATTTATCATTTAAATTCATCGTTCTACATCAAAAGACATCAGAATGATAAAATAGAAAATAGATAATTTACAAAAATTTGTCGAAAAGACTTCGAGAATAATTGTTAATAATTCGGGGGGGGGGGGGGGTCCTCGCGCTGATTAACAACTTTTACAACTTTTTATAACAGGCTTGTAGTGTTGAGACTTTTCTATTGACTTCCTGTTTCTTTGTCATTTTTTAAATTTTTTTTAAACTATTTAAATTTTCGGGAGAGGGGGGGGGGGGGGGTGGCTGGTTGCGACGTGAACAGTGATTTAGGGATTTACAATATTTGTTGTAATTTTTTTTCTACTTACTTAAAAATACTGGCAATGATGTCAATAGGACGGAAAAATAACAATTTTAGTGCAACAAAAGTCATATTGAATATTCGCTTTTACTCAGATGGATGTACTGACCTTATCCCTATCTTTGTATTTTTGAATTATAAGTTTTATCTACTGTTATATAATTGGGATCATTCCACCCCTAGCTAGTTTATAGGATGCACTCCTTCGGCTCCTGTGTATTCAAATATGCGACATTTTTAATTAATTAAAGTTTTGTAATCAAAAGGACTGATTCATTGCCTGGCTGGTTTGTAATGAAATATAGAAAGAAAAGGGTGAAATTTGTGTGAAATTTAAAACGTTGGACTAAAGACTTGATTTCGATCACACGAATTTTATTAAACAACGAAATTCTTTTTGCGTTAATTGTAAATCAAAATTGTTGATGATTATTTAATTTTTCTCAGTTCCCTGATTTTAGTAAGAGTTACTGTGCCTAGTAAAGGGATCGACGTACAGCCTTGAATTGTAGCATTAATCCGGTTTGATTGTGTACATGCTCATGGCCGATTAAATATATAAAAGAAAATAAAAGTGTTGACGTAAAATAATAATTATTGATCTTTTAACATTTTATGATTTAGGTGGCTAACGCGTTTGGCCAACCAAATTATCATTGAATCAATCATGGTTAAAACCATTTCCCCCTTCTCCTTACACTCGTCAGGGTCCCTGACGAGTGTAAGGAGAAGGGAGTGTTTTAGTCAGACTGTCATTGAATTTAAAAAAATTAATAGATTACAAAATATACAAGCTGAGAGAGAGAGAGAGAGAGAGAGAGAGAGAGAGAGAGAGAGAGAGAGAAGGAGAGATAGTTTGTGAAGAACAACACCATAGGCACTTAGTTTCGCTGAATATGACCATTAGATGACCTCTACTTACATGTCGTCGTTGAATTAATTTTATTAAACTCATTACAACACGGTATGTGTTGTATATAGTTATTGATAATAGATTACCGGCATGTGCAATACGTATAATGAGATCCTGTGTGGCGATGAGAGAAGGGAGAAATTCATCGAATTATACACAATGTTATCTGTATAGTTTTCTCCGATGAGCAAATTAATTTCGCTCTGGCCCTGTAGCGATGTCCTTAATTGTCAAACACATGTCCTTCGACCCCTCTTTTTCCTTAGAGCGTTTATTAAATGCTTCAGATGGTCTTGGTGCTTTTTTTTTCTTTCTTGACATTGACGATTTAACTTACAACAGAAAGCAATGTTTTGCATTTACAGGAAATTAATCGTCGAAATAAATCGTATAAATCTATCAATTGGTGGGTAAAGAAAAGTGTTCAAAACATTCATGCCGTTGGCGAATCGGCATGCATGTTTTAATATTAATTTTATAAGTCAATCAAAGCAAACTTATTTGAAACTTCACATACGATATATGTGATTTTACTAAGTCTTTGAAAACATTTGTAATAGTTGGACAAATTCGCATTTCCATGTAACGCAAACGTGAATTTCATTTCGAAAAGCAATTATTTCTTAAATACGCACTCCTAATGGCCTGTTCCTCTTTACGTACCACGTGTATAATAACACTTTAATCGCCCATGAGACATGGCTTGTCAATTATTGAACAATTAACATCACCAAGGAAAGCGGATTAGAATGGCATACGAGCAAGAGCTGAAATATATTCACGAAGAACGATATATCATAAATGCATGTACCATAATTTATTCTTACAAATCGATGTACCTGCTTACTGCACTTACAGACAAGCTGGTTCCGAGGCTTAAATCATTTTTTGTGTTAGACAAACTTCAACTTTTATCGTTCCAAGATTGCATATTGACATCGATATTCTTGTTCTTTATGGAAACACCAAACTCTCTCTGAAGAACGATATCGCGATCAAACAATATGCCAAAATTAAAGAGTAAGTGTCAAAATTTTCAGATTATCCGATGACTAACAATTATATATATATATATATATATATATATATATATATATATATATATACAAGGGTTTATCCAAAAGTAATGTCACACTATGCACCGCGCTTCTCATGGGCGCTGTAGTATATACACTGTAAAATGATACATCAAAATTTTCCTTATCAAAATTCTAATTTGAATAAATATTTTGATTAAATTTCGTTGAACACTTAACAAGATATTGATGTTTATATTGCCGCGTCATGAATTTACGTCTTTTTAAGGTTTGTATTTATGAATAAATTACATGCTTCAAAATTTGAAAAAGCCCCAAACAACACAATATTTTGAAACAGATATATGAAAGACTTTCTCTAACTGTTTTAAAAAATTAGGAAACGTTACCGTCCATTTCGGATATCTACGCAATGCCTTTTGTCTCTAGATCAAGGAATAAAAAGGCTGGACATGCAAATAGTGATAGTGATGGATAGAAATCACTAGAAAATGTACTGAAATTGATATATCAACCTAAAATTGAGAGCGAGTGAACAGGGTACCCTTAACGTGGTTCCAATATCTAATAAAAGCATATTTCATGTTAATAAATAAATTAGATAGACAAAAGACATACGCTTTGAAGGAAAGTTAAAGCTAGGTTCTTACGTCATGAGCTATATTATAAAGCTACGTTCATGACTTCTTGAAGAGACCTCGACAAACTGATCGCACATTAAATGATATCCAATATACTACTCCATCGATTACAAAAGGAGTATTTAGTTACTTTATAAAAAAAAATGTAAAATAGAGCATCGTGGCCAATTTTTATATAATAATAAATTACAAATTCTACCAGAACGCCAAAGATGTAAAAATGACGTCGCTAGCGTGCGGCGACTTCCTTACCTCACGCTCTACAAAATATATTATCTGCTGAAATATTTATGATGATGCATTAAAATTTTCAGATCTGAATTGAAATCGGTAGATATATCAAAGCACGAGCTTTTGTCACTTTACGCGGATTTTTCACGATTTTATCGCATCTGTGACATTACTTTTGGATCAACCCTCGTTTATATATTCTTGGAAAACAATCTATGAAAAAAATTATAAAACAGAAAAAGGAAAAAAAATCTATAAAAAAAAATTATAAAACAGAAGAAACCATTTGACCGTTTAGTTTGATTTATTTCCACAACATGAAGCCTGCAACCAAGCGAACGATAGGTATACTAAAACCTAAAAATGAATAACAAATACTTTAAATATAGCTTACTGTATGATGATAATTTTAAAAAAATTCAAAAAAATCGACATCAAACAATTCTCGGAGAGAAAATTCCAATGTTCCAATGTCGGTAGGTTGTTATACATGTATTATCCCCCTGGTCAGCTACCAGCTGAAGTAGTTATAGACACGGATCAAACCAGTGGCATTCCCCACCCACAGTCTGCCCTCTCTGTCTATCGCTAGAGAATTTGGGTTCTGAATTCCCTCCTCCTCTTCCACGAGGAATTGTACAAAGCCCACGTTCTTATTCAGCAAATGGACACAGTCGTTGTTCCAATCGGACACAATGATATGACCGTAATGGTCACATGTTAAATCGAGAGGGTAAAATGGACTGTCCTGATTAAGGTGGGTAGGTCCTGCATACCTGGATAACTCCAGACCGTTATCATCCATTAGGACAATCTGTCGTTTGTTGCTGTTCTCGTAGTCCGAAAAGCAAATGTTGTTGTCCGCAGTCATCGTTATTCTGTGGGCATCGTGTGGAGATATGTTTAGTTCGGAGACCAGTGTTCCATCCATGGTGAACTTGGCAATTACATTACGTCTGTTATCTCCCGTTTTTGGACCGGAACTTCCGTTTCTTTCTGCTCCACAAATGTAAACGCAGCCATCGTCTGTCAAAGCCATTCCGCGAGAAAAGAATGTAAGCTCTGCAAAAGTGGTGACTTTCAGGGACTGGTCCACTCGTTTAATTGTTTGTCCATTGTAGCTTGAGACCAAAAGATCTCCATTTTTTGTCAGAACGATATCATTGACATTGATATCAAGTTTCACAGAAACCTTCTTTTCTCCACTTGTATCGTACAGTTCGATTTCATTGCTACCCCAACCACAACAAACCCATGCTTCGGTGTCCGAGATTGGAGCAATAGCATGGACGTTGGCAGGTAGGTTTTGACCCTCACATCGAAGCTCGGCAACCAGAGAGAGTCTGATGTTCGGTAACGTGCTTCGTCGATTCTTCAGTATGGAAGACGGCGGTGTGATGTGGTACATTTGTATAGACCCGCATAGGTTCTTCATAAATTCGTCGTTAAGGAGTTGTCGGACGGAAAAATTAATCGAGACATACTGAAACTCCGTCAGTCTGTGAATTTCAGGAAGGACGCCATCTTTGCCATGGATCGTGTTTCGTTTGTTTTTCTGGGAAGTCTCACAAAGTTTTTCGCAAATATTTTCTCCGCTGTCTTCTACAGTGATTCTGTTTATTATGTTCATAAGGTCCTGCTCATGAGTATCAAGTCGCTTCATTTCTTTACACATCGTAGTCCCTGTGTATTTCAAAAGTATATCACAAGCTAAGTCCACAGCATCATGCAAGGCCTTTGCTCGGGCGATGATGTCGCCATTGACAATTTTAACATTTTCACGAAGTCTTGTCTTCTGTTCTGTGGTTTCTGATAACGTTAGTTCCAGAAGAGGAAGAAACTGTGTATAATTCATCTTATGCTTCAAACCTAGAGCGCACTCTACTGAACAAAAATGTCACAACAAATTGCTTTCTTGATCACCGTTTTACGAATTGTCCATGCATATATTGTATATCAGCTCCTATTGATTTTTGTAAGCTTGCCTCCTCCTATTTAGGTCCGCCAATGTCCTACAAAAAATTAACAAAGAATTCCAATTTCAGTGCGAATATATTTACTATTTTTAGATATTCCTAACGAATCTGGCATCAATTAGAAAGAAAAGAATGAAATACTGAAATGGCATACAAGTTTTAAGGTGATTCGGGGTTCTCGGGCAAGAAAATAAAAAGTTTTCATCTACAATATTCAACAATATTTTTTCCATTTAAATTTACATATGTACGAGCAAAAGATTAACATTTTCTTCAAATGTCATGCATAAGTACGACACACACCAATTGGCACCAAACGTACATAAAATTTGCAGCAGTGCACCTACACCACTATTATGGGAATGCACCACCTGTTAGTGGCCAGCTACTATATAGTATTTCTATCACATCCCGGTATATAATTCACTTACCGACCATATGTTGCAATAATGGGAAGTAGGTATGATCTGTGGTCGATGATAATAAATTGCTTTGCACCTGCTTAACTCTGGCTTGATACTGTTTACATAAGAATGCAGTTTGCACAAACCTGCCTGGCTACGTATGCAAGCGTGAACCTAAAAATATAAACAATGGGAAATATTCATACATTATTATAGCTCGTGGTACATTTTTTCTCCATACCTCTCTTCATATCATAATCCTTGTGAAAAGGCATCACCTGCAGTAAATGCATAGGCAACACCTTGCGCACCTTGCAGCTATAAAAGGTAGGATAAAAAAAAAATAACTTACACACGTTATTTTAGCCTTCGTTCACCTCTGCTGTATCATCTTGTAGCAAGCGATGGAAATGTATATAAACACTCTGTGGTTTCCTGTCTCGGCGAAGAAGTTGTCAATGCAGCAAGCGTAATCAACGTCTACAAGGGGCCAAATGTTCACAGCATTAAGACACGGCCGTTCGCTCAGATAAAATACTCCCAACCTGCCTCCTTACGATGTGGATTGTCCTGTAGAATGTTAATCTAAAAGCAATATTGACAGCTAGATTACGATTACTTGGAAGGTGGTAAGCAATTAAACTCGATGTACTAATCAAATAGCTGCATAAATGCTCCATTGCCCAGAAGATTTCAGTGGCGATTTGCGGGTAATACATACTCACTATTCGATATCGATATTGCACTATTTCACATCAAATTGAACTGACATGTATAGAATTACTTTACACATGGGCACATTAATAAGCGAAGTATATAAAGTCGACCCCAACAAGCTACTTCGACGAACTCTGTGTTATTGCAGAACATATGTCTTTGTGAAAATTTACGTTTGAATGCATGAAGTTTTTCCAATGCGGGTAAAACGATAAGGGTTATGTAATAATCATGTACACTTAAATACCAGTCTTTGAATCGTGATAAGATTACAAATGTTAAGATAAGTAAACTGATAAGTAAGTAAGTACATCAACGGCGTGTGTACATGGAGTACCTACATGGATGCCCTATGAAGACAAAATTTAACGTCCTATCGCCTTGTATAAACTTTAGTACATGTATAATAAGCTTCGCAACCACCGCCAAACTAATTACAAGTACATAACAGGTAGAAACCCTAGAAACTTGTCCATCATCATTACAACAGTGGACAACGCTTTCTCAACGATCAATGAATATATGCATCATTTGATATTGGTACATACATAGATATACTTACTTATATATGTGTCAAAACATACACAGCATGAATTGGAAGGTCAACTTTTCATCACCGCGATGAATCAGACCGGAACGTCGACATCACACTTGACCGATCGTCGCTTTTTAATGTCTGTGATCGAGTTCAGTCAACTCTGACAGCTGAACATATCTACATTTTCTTACTCTTGTATCTGATCGGTATAGTGGTTTATTTGAAAAATAACAAACGGCCAAAGGCCAAATATGATGGAATTTTTTACCACTTTTCCTCTACTATTTTAACCTCTAATCTAATAGGCTACTCAATTCTTTTTTTCAGTTCAGTTAAGCCATCGGCAAAACAAAACACTTATTATTATTTTTGTTACTGACTATCTACAGAAATATGTCGGATTGCTGTGCGCATTGCCTTCTATGGACTTTAACAACCCGGCATTATAAGTCAGGTGGCCTTGAGATTTTGGTCATTGATCAATAAATGTAATTTTGCAAGATAAAAATTAATAAGTCAATAAGTCAATAATATTCCTAGATATTACAAATAAGAATATTGTTGACTAATATATATTCAAACAAAGGATATAACCACATGTTGTGTTTTAAAGAAAGAATGAGAAAATATCCAAAGTATTTTTTATTTTTGGTAACATATTTTCAAATATTATTCATACAAACTTAAACATGATCGTATTCAAAAGTCCGATTTCCACAGTTGAATATTATTGCACTTAATATGTGTATGTGGATTGTTTTATATATCTGTATATATATAGTAATTAAAAATGTTTTAGCTTCTGCAAAGCAATCTTTACTTAATGCATAATTTTTATTTTTGAACATCTTATTTGATATGCATCTAAACTTTTCTATGTGTTGATTTAAAATATCAAAATACTTTAGGCCTACTGATTATATGTTCTTTTATTAAATTAATCAAATAGCGTCGTTGTTACTTGACTGTATTATATTTAAGGGCGATAACTCTAAAATAGATACAGAAGATACTGAAACCAAAAATTGCTACCTCCCTTAGCATGTCGCACAATGATGATTTTTCAACATTAGGTGTATTTTCTCAAAATATCAACTATATTGTCATCTAATCGAGTCCAATGAAAGCATTAGTGTACATATTTTGCAATGAACTGTTCTTGCTACGTATGTAGGTTAAAAACACTCTTTAAGTTATAGACATACATGTACTATAAGATCTAAATAATATTCTGTGTAGCATTTCTCACGATTTAATGTTTTTTATGTTATCATTTAATGTCACATAGATAAATTATAAACAAGGATTAAAATTGTTGAATAAGAAGTAAAATCCGAACCTTCCTTTCTGAAAATTTATAACCAACCGTACGCTAACTTCCTAACCTTTTTTGAAAAAAGAGGCGTTTACGATTTGTGTATTATGACGAATTTTTTGGTCTTTTTTGTCTGTTGATTGAGCATTTGTATGCAAAAGAATAAACTTTAGACGATTCGTTTATGAAAAATTCTTCTGGAAACCCACTGCCCAAATGTACTTTGTCGAAAAAAATTATGTAATCTGAAAGTAAGCCAAGTGAAATTATTTTAAATATATTAACATTTATTTTTCAGAGCCTTTGTCTGTTTTAAAACTTCTATATTTGGTTATGGTTCAGTAACTCCATAATTAGCAGTTGCATAAAATGGGCGTGTTCACCAACAGCACGTGACTGCTTTGCGTCGCGTGGTAAGTCTGCATTTTATGAAAAATCGATATGTGACAAATGCCATAAGTACATTGCGAAGGCACAAGTGAGGTTTTCATGATTAAAAAATGTAAAAAAAAAATACCAATAGTTTTAATTGTTTTTATAATCATTGAAAAATAATAATTATGATATATAACTAATTCTTTGACTTTTGTCTGCATATCAATTACGGGTCTGTACGTGATCTAATGCAATAAAGCCCTTGTTTCAATTTGACATGTTTTATTTACACGACAAAATGATTTGACCAACATTTACATTAGCCATAGCACGTTATCAAGCATTTCTAAACCTTGTTCTGAACATGTTTATTACCAGCCTAAACACTTAAATTGTTACCGTTTTCGGTCGGTGCTACATGTTTTTTGCGACGTCTTTAATTATATACATGTACGTCCCAATGCCTTATTTAGTATTTAAAAAAGTATTTAATGAAGATCATAACTTCACCATGAAGTTATCGAAATATGCATGTACATGTACATACAATGACAAACGTACAGGTCTTCAATATCTTATATTTACACATACTGAGTTTTTTTGCAAATATTTTCTAAGAAACCCTCTGATAATTTCGTGATCGATTGATCGATCAAACCTAGCTACACTGAAAGCACGGACGACGCGGAGTGCACATACGTGTACTTACAAATAGCGGTTGCATCTTCCATATAATGGAGGAATTGGCTGTTCATTATATGTTATAATTTAGTCGACTTAAGAATAGTTTTTTGTGTTTTTTACCCATTTTATATGAATAACTGAATATATAAAAAGAGGTGTAAATAGATACAGTAAAATGCTTTTGTGGTCGTTCATACGGGCTTTGAAGGTAGCGATCATTGCATATTTTTTTCTGCAATGCTTGTTACCTTCATATCCGCATTGACCACAAAAGAAAGCATTTCAATGTTTATATTTACATGAGAATATAAATGATAGAATCCTTGGAATGTCGATATCTGCGAATGCGCAGCCATCGGTAACTATAATGAGTAAAAAGTTTCTGAAAAAGATATAAAATCCCTGTCCTTGTTTTTCCTTTCAAAATTCATTTCAACGAATTTACAATTGAAGTGTTAATTAGATACTCGATATCTACTTCGCATACAAACTGGATAATAGTATTATACGCTTAGTGGTTATTCTTTTGTTTTAACAAAGGTCTGTTACATGTAATATAAACTATATGCATGTTTTAGTAAACAACCAATCCCTTTCCTTTACTCTTACGTCATCTATTTAGCCAATATCTATTATATAACCGATCATGTTCAAATGGGAAGGTAGGTGATACTCATCTCTTCTTTTTCTCATTTCCTAGTGTCCAAAGTGCGTTTAATTTGGACCAGGAGAGAGTTCTTCAAAAAAAATTCCATTTCCATAAAGGTTCATATTGTAGACTCATATACTCTACTCGGGGGAGGGGGAAGGGGGTAGAGGGGAGAGGGGAAGCACGCTCAGTGTTGATGGAATATTTTTTTTTACTTCAAATTTTCAAACATAATTATATTCAACGTTGGGTTATTACTCCTGCCAGTCTTGAATCCAATGCTCAAGTTTTTTTTAACTAATTACGTTAGTGTATATATATATATATATATATATATATATATATATATATATATATATATATATATATATATATATATATATATATATAAAACATTAGTTTTTTCACACACTAGGTAATAAACCTGAGCAGAGCAAATTCAGTTTTTATTTAGAATTTGTGTCCAATTTTATCGCATCAAATGATTACAATTAAATATGTTAAAATTAAAGCAATGCTTTATACTGCTATAATAGTATATCTTTTAATGATTGTAATGATTGCTTTATCATACATTCGTAGCAGTGAGAAATTTACCATCATGGAACTTCAAACCCCGCCCGCCCAAGTTTGAGTTTGAACTCAAACTTGAATAACCCACTCTCCTAGCAGTGCTCGGCCATCTAAGCAAGTTGAAAGCTTGCTTTCGACGACGAACGGGACCTATCCGTGCAGTCACATACTATAGGGTCTTTAAGATAGAGGTAACAATCAATTTAATTTCAACTTGATAAGATCGTAGCAATGCATACTGCACAGAAATATGCATACTACAAAGTACACAGAAATGAATTTCATTTTTGTCTTAAAGACATTTTAGTGTGTGATGGCGTGTTTTTGGTTCTTTCTGTTTTTATATAGGAAAAAAACCCAACACTAATATCGTATATCTTATTTAACAAATTAGTCAACTATTGCCTAACGTATGGCGGTAACAGGGTCTCCCCACTGTTTTCAGTCAGTGTTCTGGGGAAATTGGTTAATTGGTATCCGCTTCATTGGTCTTCTTTCTCCTCTTTGATTTTCAGGTTTTCCGCTAGATGGTGTCTTATTTCTTTGATTTTCTCGGTGTCTAGTTTCTTTCAGCCTTTTCACATTTCCAATCTCTCTCTCTCTCTCTCTCTCTCTCTCTCTCTCTTTTCTCTCTCTCTCTCTCTCTCTCTCTCTCCATATCTCTCCTCTCTCTCTCTCTCTCTCTCTCTCTCTCTCTCTCTCTCTCTCTCTCTCTCTCTCTCTCTCTCTCTCTCTCTCTCTCTCTCTCTCTCTCAATGGTTGCTTACCAGATCGTCCAATTTAAATAACTGAATTTATTCTCTTCTGTTAAAATATATAGCTTCCCTTAATCCTCTGTAGCTTTAGCTTCCTCGGATAGGTTTTCAGCCACAGCTTTACGTGACAGAAGCATAATGCATGTTAATTTTAACGTCGGTAAATTTTTTGGAATTTTGTTATATTTTTTGAATTCATCAAAAAAGCTGGTTCCTTGATATTTATATATAAAGACAAGTTTTGACTACTCCAACTTAAATATTCAAAGTATTTTGCGCATACATCCGTGTTATATAAATAGGTTGGGTTTTCTTCTCTTTTCTTTTTATAATTCATTGTACAACATTTTGAAAAAAGTAACACGAATTTGAAATGTTGTCTTCAATTTATTTTAATAAATGATTTACTTTTTAAGAAGTGAAGTAGCACGTAGTTGTAATTGGGTTAAACTGTCACGTGACAGTGACGTATCTTTCACTCTCAAAAGGTGAAAGAGAACGTATATTCAATTTGTACGTCTGTTTCCAAATCATTCGTCGTCTAAAAAGTAAAATGTCAATGATATCTGTAATATAAGGCGAATTATCACCTTGATATTTTTTGTCTAATAAAGTTATTTTAACTTCCTTTCGAGCGCTATGGTCAGCATTAATCCATATAGCTTTAATTGTTGTACTAACACCGAATCATTATGAAAATATGAATGATCTTTAAAAAAAATTTAAAGGTGTAAATAAATGTTAAATGAAATTCCATTATCGTATTTCAAGAACCTCGTGCATTTTAAAAGAATAGAAGAAAGACTTCATCATTTGTTCATGGACTTGAGCAATGATCCGTTTTGAACCCTGTGTTTGTTTTCATATGCATGCTATTTTGATTGTTTATTGTCCCAAATCAATATTAATGAACAATCGGTCGACATAGTTGTAATTTTATGGGACTGTAATTTTATGTCCCATACGAGAAAGTTATTAACTTAATTAGACTCCGAAACCTTTTACACATTAATTTCTCGAGAAAATCATTCGAATGAATGATAATATTAACAAAAATACGAAAATAAGTTTCTTTTAAGAATAATGTTTTGATTGATTATCATTTTGCTGTGAATTCATATGCAAAGTTGTTAAACATTTGACTAAATTCACGAAGCAAACCAATTTTCCGAAATCGACATTTTTGTACGATAAAATACCGGTTTAACTCAAACAACAGTATATATAGTCATCCAGGGATGATAAGGAAATAAAAATACACACATAATTGTTCACATATCGATAAAACAATGCAAGAAAACGAACAGTTTTCCGACGATTTTCTTGTTTCTCTTACAGCGGCGTTGACCTCATAACGTCACAGGTCATCTCGCGCCGAAACGGCTTGATTCAAAAATCGTTCAGGTGTGAAATCGGGTTTTCCCCAAATATCTTGAAACGGTTGTTACGGTTCATTAAATTCTTTATCAACCACACCGTCCTTGCAGAAAAAGAATTGGATTGAGCTTTTGAAGATTTATCAAGTTTTGAAAATACCCTACACGCGATACTCTATTACAGCAGAAATAAGAAGCTACATAACAGCGTGTGCTAAATTTTTAAAATCAGTAAAGGAAACATTCGAAGAAATACACAATATTTATGGAGACCTACAACCGTCATATAGATCCGTTTCCAGGTTGTTAAAAAATTTAAAGATTGTAAAGAAAGTGTTGAAGATGATGTCCGGAAGACCAAAAACTGTTAGTAATGCAAAACATTTGCTGAAAATCAGAGACTTAGTACAGAGAGAGAGAGAGAGAGAGAGAGAGAGAGAGAGAGAGAGAGAGAGAGAGAGAGAGAGAGAGAGAGAGAGAGAGTGTGTGTGTGGCAAGATACACTGTTACGGACTTAGCTCGAATAGTAGGAATATCAATGTGAGCAGATGCTCACAAAAGACCTCGGATACAGGAAGATCTCTGCAAGATGGATACCTCATTTACTGACTGAGAAACACAAAGCTAGTCGTTTTACTTACTTACTTACTTACTTACTTACTTAGTTAGTTAGTTAGTCCTCTTCTCCATCTCACTCTGTTTTGGGCTGTTCTTCTTGCCTTATTCCAGGTCTTCCCAGTATTTTCAAGTTCTTTCAATCTTGTTCTTTTCCAACTGTGCAGTGGTCTCCCTTGTTTTCTCTGGCCTTGTGGGTTCCAGTCTCGGGTGTGAAACCTGGAGATTAACAACAGGACTACAACATAAATCCAGGTTTTTACCAACAAATGCCTACGACACATATGTAAAGTGACATGGTCAATAAAGATATCTAATGAACAACTACTGGAGCGTACCAGCCAGGACCAGCATCACCCCAGATCAAGAAAAGAGCATGGCAATGGATTGGTCACACATGGAGAAAGCCCCAAAACAACATCAGTCGTTTTATAAGTGCGAAAAGTTTAATAATAAAGAATGGATGACAAAACATGGAAAGCATCCAGTTATTGCCAAACGCTGACAGAGCACCAACAAGAGTCTCTATACTATTTATTTGATAGGGAAGGTGTTGTGTTGCAATTTCCTATTCCCAAGAAGAAGAGTGTTACTGGAACGATGTACAAACGTTTTGCATTTTTTTTTTGCATAAACATAAAGAGCAATACAAAAAAAATGTCCAGACATAGGTAATCACAGATTACAAAGCTCACCAAGACAAGGCATCACCTTTATGATGCATCACCGTTTTGAGATCACCTTCATCTTATGAACATCATAGTTAATGATCTTGGATATTGGATACTGACATCATACTGTTCTGTGATTTGACACAATATTGTATATCATATGATACAAAATTGTATGACAATCATATGTAATTGTATAATACAATGTTTATCAATACGCTACTATAAAATACGATATTACATCCTATGATACTATACAATATTGTGTCATATGATATACCATATGATACAATATAAACCTGTTATATATCTTGATATAATATGGTATTGTATCATATAATATGACATCATATCAAGATATAGTATTTTATCATATTATATGATACGATATTGTTTCATGTTATACATTATTATCACATAATACAATATCATAATATATTATATGAAACAATATAGTATCATATGATCAATCTCATATCACATTTTACATTACAATTTTGTAACATATGATACTATATTGTATAATATAGTACAATATCATATTATTAAATATTGTATCATATGATACAATTTCATTTTCTTACAATATCATATCATAATAAACAAAAAATTTGATACAATATCATATTGTATCATATAATATTTTACTAAAAAATATTATATGATACAATATTGTATCATACTGTATCATACAGTACTATATCATAGGATCATGTTTTACCATTTAACAACAAACAAATCTATCAAGCAAGTTTGAGTGAAGTAGGACGTTCTTTGTAGCATCCTTGATAATGGAGATCAGGCTCTGTGTCTGAAGATAGGCTTATGTTTCAAATCTTAAGTTTCATGATCCATGAAAGTTAGTAAGGACAGTTTTTTTCCAACAGTCATACTACTTTAAAAACTTACATCTGCCCTGTGCAGCATCAGGATAATCAAGATCATGTTCTGTATTTAATACTACCGCTATTAATATATTTACACATCCATATTGATATTTATACTGTTTAAGTCTGACTAGGTATGAACAGAATTTACTTCATTTTATAATCAGCTCCAAGAGCCTAACACAATTTGAGTTGTTCCAAAATCTTAAACCTGCCTAAGCATCTTGATAATCAAAATCTGTATCTGAAGCTACCTCTGCGATTCATTTACATAGTTAAATCAACATTGCAAGTTTGAAAAAGTTCTATTATCTTTATTAACATGTGACCTATTCCAAATAACTAAACCTTCTCCAGCATCTGAGACCTATACTATGGCTCTGATTCAGCATCCACACCAGTGGGGTGCACGAGAATCATTCAAATCGATTCAAATTTGATAAAGATTTAACCAATAATAACTAAGATTTCTCTATCAAATGCTACCTGCTCTAAAAAATTTAACCAGCTCAAAAACCTTAACCTCATCCAGCATCCGAATTCTATGGCTCAGATTCAGCACTCAAGCCTGTCAAGTACATAAGTATCTTAAATGGCACCATCAATGCAAGTTTGGTGAAGTAAGGACCAGTAATAATCATAAAAGGACACCTGCTCTAAAAACTTCAACCAGCTCAAAAACATTAACCTCATCCAGCATCCGAAAACTGTGGCTCCGATTCAGCATTTAAGTCTGTCAAGTGCATCCTTATAATAAGACGAACCATCCATGCAAGTTTGGTGAAGCTAAGACCAGTAATAACAAAGATATAGTCATCAAAAGACACCTGCTCCAAAAACTTTAACCAGCTCCTAAAACCTTAACCTCATCGAACATCAGAAACCTATGGCTCAGATTCAGCATTCAAGCCTGTCATGTGCATAAGTATCATAAGACGCACCATCCATGCAAGTTTGGTGAAGGTAGGACTCGTAGTAAGTAATATATGGTCATCAAAGGGCACCTGCTCCAAATATTTTAACCAGTTCCAAAAACCTTAACCTCATCAAGCATCCGAAACATATGGCTCAGATTCAGCAATCAAGCCTGTCAGGTGCATCAGTGTCATAAGATGCACCATCCACGCAAGATGGGGGAAGTTAGGACCAGTAGTAACTTAGAAATAGGGCTATCAAAGGGCACCTGCACCAAAAACTTTAACCTGCTCCAAAAACTTTTATATCCTCCAGCATCTGGCATTCATCGCCCAGATTCAGAATCCAAGTCTTTCAGGTCCATAAGTAGGTCCAGATGCATCATCCATGCAAGTTTGGTGAAGATAGGACAAGTATTAACTTAAATACAGGACCTGCACCAAAAACTTTAACCAGGTCCGGACGCCGACGCCGGGGTTATAGCATAAGCTATCCCGACTTCGTCTCGGTGAGCTAAAAACTTTAAAATTCAATGAACTTGATTTAATAAAAAAAAAACCGAGAACACATGAAAACAATAACGATTTTTAAATTTATTATATATTATAAAATTTATTTAAATTTAAATATCATTTAAAAAAAACATTTTTCAATGTCTTTAAGTATCTCTTTCTATTATAATGAACGGCAGTAATGGCACATTCAATGATCTTTTTCACGCAACAAAAGTCCGTGGTGGATGTCTCGAAAAACCCGTCCGCGTTAATCTCCTCTGCAAGCCCTTCCCCTTCCTCCTTTGACACAACCCGGGTACATCTTCTGACGTACCCTTCACTTTTGAGATCTTTGTGAGTCGCAACCAGGAAAATGGGAACTTTTTTCTTTACAGTCCTTCTGATTTCTGGTATCCACAAATGACTAATCCGCTCGTACGAGAGTCTGTCGATGGCACTAAAGCACAGGATGATGACGTCACTCTTAGCATAAGAAAGCACCCGCAACCTCGAATATTCTTGCTTGAAAATTAAAGAAAATACGAACTTAGGGTTAACTCGTCTGATGATAATGACAATTAAATAAATGACACTCTTTACTTATCTGCATAATATTTTTTTTCCATGCAGAATTGACAATTGCAAGTGGTAATAGATAGACGATAATAAAACATGTACCTAGTTAATTGTTTCATTATTTGATGAAGTCTTGATGTGTTGTGAATACATCCCTCTTTATTCCTCTTTAGTTGTTGCTTTACTTATTTAATCTATTCTTCTCACATTTCAACTATTGTGTAATGTATATTAGATTTATGTGCCATTTTCTGCAAGATTACACAAGTCGAGCAACGGTAATGAAAAATACCAAAATACATATAGAAATACATTTGCTACTATCACATAAACGATAACGTATGTCAAAAAGGACATGTCTTTAACCCATGTAAACATATTATGCGCATTAGCACGTAAACCTGAATGTTGAAACTGACATTTTAAAAAAATGACTACTATTTCCAGCATTGGTGCTTGGGTATTGTTAATCGCAACAGTATAAAACTACTAGCATCAATGGAGCCTACCTGTCCCGCAGTGTCCACAAACTTCACCTTGATTTGTTTCTTCCCCACAGTCATAGAATCTTACAAAACGAAATACCACACTAATTACAACATGAAATATAAGTAGCAAATCATTTGTTTTTATTCAGCAATGATATTTTACATGTAAAGGTTATTATAAATGTTCACGAGGTAATGTATAATCAGATTGGTTTTTCTTATTATCTAAATAGATTTTTCTCGTAAGTCTTTAATTTTATGTACATGTAACAATAATCGCCCCCCCCCCCCCTTTCCAAAAATTGTAATATAAATGTATAGATATTATCAAAATATTATTCATATAGGAACACATAAAGGAAACTGTAAATTTTCAACAATATTGAGGCCGTTTTACCTTTAAACGTAGAAAACACAGTCGGGGCATACATATCAATTAACGTCTTTCCTAGGTAACATCGTAGAAGATTGGATTTTCCTACCATAGCATCACCAACCAGACTACACGTTATACGTTTTCTCATGATTCAATAAGTACCAATAAAAACTTATAATTGAAACTTTTGGGTCTTTTTAACCATATTAATAATGTATCAGAGCTGTTGTCGTGGTTACTACATTTGCAAAACGACGCGTTCCCGCTTTCGGCCTATCAGGTACGTTCACGTCTAGAGTTTTAACCAATGTAACTCCATTCTTCATTAACACATTGTATACAAGCCGCAATAACAGAGACCTTCTACATTTAACTATAGTACATTATACGTGAAGACTGCATGAGGTTGATGGTCACTTAAGTAATGTGCCCCCCCCCCCCCCCCCCCCCAACGAATTATTACCCTTCTATGTATGATGGAAGCAACAAACTATGACTTCACAGCAACGTGAAGATAGAGTTAGGGAGTGAGAAGATATCTGAAGAACACTACAGTGACAAAGATTGCATCTGATGCATTAGTGTGGACAAGTATCTGACTATCTGACCTACAAATCAACCGTGTCACACGTTATTACTTAAAATATCCTGTTTGCTTCAACTTCGGTTTTGTTAGGACGATTCACTAAATATACTTAACATTCGTACATTCATAATCATTATCATATATTTGAATAGATTGTTTTGTATACAAATAATCTCAGTGAGGTTTAATGTAATCTCAGCTATAGATTTCAACGTTGTTGGGTTAATCTAAAGTTTGCTTCAACTTCGGTTTTGTTAGGACGATTCACTAAATATACTTAACATTCGTACATTCATAATCATTATCATATATTTGAATAGATTGTTTTGTATGCAAATAATCTCAGTGAGATTTGTAATCTCAGCTATAGATTTCAACGTTGTTGGGTTAATCTAAAGCACAAAAGAGATGCGCAAAGTTTCGAAAAACATCTGTCATCCTTAAAAAACATTGTCACTGGAAAAAGGTATGATACATATCCTTTAGAACACCATTAGTTTAGTTTTTTGTTTTGTTTTCATTTGTTCGTTTTGTTCATTTTTTGTTCTTTTTTTTGGGGGGGGGGGGGGGGGGGGTGGTTATTATTTAGTAACTACAATTTATTTATACTAAAATTATACGTAGTAAATGGTTAACCACACTGTTTACAAATTATTTGTATGCTACACGGTATTATAAATCCATTTAAGGTGAAAAACAGTTGTTTCATATTGGCAATAAGTAATGATTAATCTTACCATGGTTTCATAATTAGCAAGTATGGAGAGATAGGCGGCTGTCTTTGGTAGTTTGTGCTTCGTCATCTGCATTTCTTGTGAAGGAAATCGGGGGGCAATATTAACAAATTATAAAACGCTTCTCAATAACACGCATATACCGCCAAGAACTCTAAAATATAGGCGTCGGAAGCAAATTGAATTCGAGGGGGGGGCATAATTAACCGAAATCTTGACAAGTAAAAAATAAAAGGAAAAGCCATTCTCGCCAATCCTTAATATCATAATCTAACCCTGCCCCCCTCCCCAATCCACCCCCCCCCCCCCCCCGGTTCTGACGCTTATGTATCATAGCGTATCATACAAGTCAAATTTTGATCATAGATTGGGAAGGGGTATATTAAGATATAATTGGTATTATTTCAGTACCCCAGAACAGTCATTGTAGAATTTTTTAAATGAGGACTTTTTTTTTGCCTCACATGTTGTGTAATCTATATACAAGTTCTTTTCTTACAAAAAATAAAAAAAAAACATACTTTTCTTGATGCGTTTATGAATTTAAAATTTTACAAATCAAATAGCTTTTAACTTAGTGTACATTATTCTTCAATATACAATTTTAAGCACAATAAATATCTTTATACGTACGTGCATCGGGGGGGGGGGGGGGGGTCTGCCCCCCCCCCCCCTCCGACTTTTTCTCATAGCAAACATTTTTCTTATATTTACATATAAAAAAAACTGAATTATTATGGAGTTGGCACCCCCTTTTTTTGGGGGGGGGGGGGGGCATGTAAAAATATGAACTGAAAAGAAGGAAATTAACAGTGAAAATGAAGTTATATGTACATTACGCTACCCCCCCCCCCCCCTCCCTTTCCACGGGTTAGGATTTTCATGGTTTGGGAAGTTGTCTTTTTCTTTTTTTGCTTGTCAAGATTTTTTGGATGAGTCTGCCCCCCCCCCCCCCCTTTCAAAAACGATGCTACGTGCCTACGAGGGAAATGTAATTCTTTTTCATGAAACAGTCCCCCCCCCCCCCAAAAAAAAAAATGAAAATTTCACCACTCGCTATGTGACGATATTCTAGTTTGGACCGTGGTTTGCCCTCGCGACATTGGACATGGGCATTGCTTTACAAAAGAACTTTAACTAAGTAAGTAAATGGTTTTTTTCTTCTTCATTTTAATGAATTTACACAGATAAATACGCGATATCTTTCTTACAAAATAACGGTATAAAACCATGAAAAACATCACTCTTTTTGAAAACGAAAATGAAAACAAAAACAGGTGCGCCGACTACCAATATCTGACAACTTTAAAATGCCATAAGTTCGAATTCGTTGATAGAAACAGCCCTTTAATATGGACACCAAGTTTCCGTCTTGACCAATTTAAGGACTCGTCTATTCGATTCGAACCATGCACCGGCCTCTGAATTCGCTCGATCTGCCTCAATTCTGATCACGAGATCCAATTTATCACAACATCAATGGCAATGTTTAACTTTTGTTTTGCTATATCCTTTACAAAAATTTAGATTAATCAAAATTTGTACATGACTTTGATTCTAAAGAATCTAAATCTTTGGAAAGGGCATTGCTGCTGATGAATCAGCCATACACTGCTCATATCAGTATGGAGGACAAAGAAAGTAACTTATGGTTTAATAGATAATTCAAATAATTTCTTTTGAAAACCTGGATAATACTTTCAGATATGATTAGATAGTTTTCCGTTCTGCGGATATAATCCAAAGTGTTCAATATCTATGTTCTCGGAAATAATCTAATCTTCCCAAAGGAATGTCATGGAACAGGATGGATTGGGTTTTTTTTACTTCAGAATGCAGCCTTATAAAAGAAATAAGAAATCAAAAAATTCACACAAGCTGAAAATGTAATTTATTTGAGTGAATCAATGATACTTGTGAAATTCAAGAGCACAATAAAAGTTCGACGGAAACCCAGCATTTGGACACTTTGCGAGTGTCTATCGACGAAGTAATTTTCCCCGTAGAGCATTGGATACGTTTATATTGTATGGACTTGGGTGTTCTGAAAAATAAAAATTAATCCAAAAGGTAAGGAGTTTTTAATTATTTTTACAAAAATTGATCTCAGGAATTTTTGGTTTCAATTTTCAAAGCCAATCTTATTTGGTTTTTTTTAAATTTCTGATTAATGACGTAATCAATTTAATTTTTTGTGATGAAGAGGAGACAGCTATTTTTTCAGAAATGAATTTTACAAGTTGCCTTACCATATACAAATTCTTACATTGAACTTAATTTCTCAGAACGCATCAAGGAAAGTTTTGATTCTGTAATATACCTTATTAGTATCATTCATAATATTATAAATATTTATTATACATGTATAATCAATTATAGAAATTTCCGATTAGAAGTCCTGATACAAATGCACGGGTTTTTTTTTTTTATTTAATTCTGAATATTTCAGCTTTTGTAAACCATTCTAAGTCAAAAAGTTAAAATTTGCGAAGAAATCGGTGCTGTTGGATAAAATATTATATTTAACCCTATCACATACTTTATGCAAAATTTACAAATACAAACCGTTATCATCCTATCACATGTTGAGTCATGTAATGATGAATTTAAATGTCAAAAGATGACTTCAGCCATTCGTTTCGCTCCCTCCCTCCTTCTTAATCAGAAAAAAAAATAATTTTGCATTCACATGCAGCCTTTTTTATGTATCTAGACAAAAAGGAAAGTGTTTGTAATTATAATTTGAAGTCAATGAACATGTGTACATATAAAATGATAAATAAAAATTCATAGCTTGGACTGAAATTACCACTATAAAGTGTCCTTATTGGACATTGGCTATTATGTACAGTGATAGATAGATATATAGATAAATATATATACCTATACATCGAGAGCGGTTTAAACGTAGCTTAGTATTCTGGCGACGGGACTTGATATATCTTTATCATATTTGTCTCAAGAAAACGTTGGCACACAAGATGGCCGCTACGGTCATTCTTCGTTTTATACACATGGACTCAATACAGCTGACTGATCATACCAAGCACGTAAGGAAAAAAAATGAATATATCAATTCACACATAACAATCGTTGATCCTCTTTGTTGTAAAGGAATTTTGATTTAGATCTACGATGGGTCAAGTACATTTTTGTGTTGGTTTACAAGATATTTAACAAATAGGCTCTCTAATAATTTTTTTTACATTGTGATTCATTTGAACGACTTAAGAACCTTTAAAAAGTTCATTTTCGAAATATTCAAAAACTTTCTCAGAGATGTCATCTGGATTATGATAGTAAATGTCAAAAACAGGCTCGTATTTAAGCTTAATAAAAAATAAAATAAAGAAAGAACATTTTAAATTAAATCATTCAAGCTAAAAGTCGATTGGGTTGGTGTGGGGTTAAAAAGGCTGATAGAATATGTAATCAACGAAGTAAATTATTGCATTTTTTGTTGAAAAAAATATATACGTCATAAATAAATTCTTTAAATAAAAAACAAGATCTTTAAAAATGATATTAACAGATTTTCTAGAATCCATGCCCAATTTATGAATTCAATACTATCTGAGTACATGTAATTCCAAAATATAAATACGCTTTTAACCTAGACAGGGGAAAGAAATCAACAACACAAAACACGAAACATATATATTCAGCATACATTTGTACAAATGAATTATACATTTATTGTTAAAAAAAATCATTTGTTCAACTAAATATTGAAGAAAAAAACTATCCATTGGAAATGTTTAACATGTACAAATGTATAACATAACGGTCATTCAGTGCAATTCTGGTTTTAAAATTATCTATGGATGTCTCCACAGCAGGCAGGCTTGAAATCATTACACCACGCTCTCACAAGAAATACAACAACCACTAGAATAATTTCGGTCTTTAAGGACCCTCTTTACACTGTACACTGAGGAGTTTTACTTATACCCTGAAGTTTAGTTTGGTGCAGTCAGGGTGATCTGCCCTTGGGGTAATTTTTTCCTGAAAATAAGTATGAATAACTCATATTAATCGACATTTTTTTTATTTGAACACTTTTCCTTAAATATTGTAATGGAAAGGAAAATGAAATAAACTCAGTATGTTAATCTTAATGCGATTTAATTTTCTCAGTCCAAAATTAAAACTTCTCAATTTACAGTGGGTCCAAAACCAAAGTCGTTTAAATGTTAGTCATATAATATCAATCATTGGTACTTTGATACTCCTTAAACTGAGTTTGGGATATGAATACTCTGAATGCATTTCCATTTTAGAGTTTGCAGATCTTGTCATGTTGCTTTTAAAATAGGGATAGTAGAATGTATTAATGTAGATGTGTGTGTATACACTTTATTTTGTTTTCATCAAATACTTCTGACAACATAATTTAATCATATATCTATCATTTTTTTCTATTCAATTCCTTTTTAAATTTGGTCGGTTATTTATCGGGTTATCAATAGAAGAATTAAAATGAAGAGGAAAAAAAAGAATCCCTCCCCTAATATTACCGGTCAATATTATTTGAAATAGTTGAATTCAGATGCACTGCATTTAAATGTAAAACCACAGCTATGATGATTAAATGTTTTTGTTACAAGTTAAACACATGGAATACTGTGCAATTTCACCAATGAAACAATGGCGGCACCTCTTCCCTCTCCTACTCAACTGGTAAGACATTGTGTATTTAATTGGCGTTTATAAATGCGATCGTAAAGAAAAATAAGTAGGTCTCTTTTTAAACTGTTTACGGTTTAGAGAGTGAATTAGAAATCGAAATCTTTTCACTTTGGTGTCAATCTGTGTCAAACTTAAATACATATATATTTTTTTCATTTAAATGGACTATCGATACAAGGTTTAGAGATTATAACCGGCCTTTCCCTCTAAGTTGCAACCTTTCCCATTTAGGAGAATCCTGCTGTGGTCTCATTGTATCAATTGTGACAGGAGAGCTGGTTTGTTTAAAATGCTAATGTGTCTTTTCGTTTTCAGACAGTGTATCGCGGACTCAAGTGAAAAAATGGTGAGTAATATATTTCTTATCAAATCTCATTTTAAAAAAAACCTTAAACACTGTATATTATCTACTCAAGGTTTTTCAATCTTATTTACAAAGTATGCTTTTGTTTTTGAACGAAGGAATTGTCCATGCTTCAAACGCAAACATATGTTTACTCCGATACATATTTATGTTTTTTGAAAACTTGGTGACATCGAAGATACTAAAAGTGTTAGAAGTATTCAGAAACACCGATTAAGGTCGAATGTTCATTAGAGCGACGTTCTATTTGATAAAAGATGGACCCCTGTGAAGATTTAAGAAGCCCGACCACTTTACTAAGCTCTCTATCGACCATTGTATCGCATAACCTTTTGTACAGACTCGGATTAAAACAAACAATCTTTGAAACCGTGTTTCACTTTTCACGAAAAGGATTTCACAGCTATGATTTGCAAAAATCTAAATAACACGTGATTTTTTTTTTATACTTTTCAATTCATAGTCAGAAAAAAATATGCAAATTGTTCTTATTAACCATAAACTATAAATGTAAATGTGGCAGTTGCAATTTCATTCTGACAGATTCATTAGCATTTACAGAACAGGTGGTAGAAAAAGGACATCTTTTTATGTTGACAAACATAAAGCATCATTTTTACAGTTTTAAATTATTTGAACAACATGTTCGGTTGCCCGACTGTTTAAACACAATTATATTAATCTAGGAAAAAAAAACCAAGGAAATGTCTTTGTATCTTTTTTTCTAATACCAATCGTCTTTTATTTATCTGATATTTGTTTGTGTAAAGTAAATACATACGTATATTCAGTCGGCCTGTAATTCAAGGTACCCTATAAATTACACAATGCTTGTTTTATTTATATTCAAAACAAAAGCCAGGAAATATCCTTGAATCTTCTTTTGTTTAATGTTTATCGTCAATCATTCAGATATATTTTATTTTGTGCAAAGTAAATACATATTTGACCTGTAATTGAAGACTCTCTTTAGAATATTTTTTTCTAGTTAATATATAAGCAGTAGTTGTCCGGTTTTTCATATTCAACATGAAACTACATTTACATGTAAGCAAGTGCCCTCACTAAAGCATGGATTCCTTTTTTTCAGTGAAACGAATAGACAAAGCGGGCAGGATGCAGAATTTCAGTAAGGAGGTCCAGAGACTGAACGACGAAGCCGTGGAGACGCTCATTCCCGCCATTGTCTTCATCGTCCTTCTCATGGTCATAGGCATCATCGGAAACCCGATCGTGGTCTATTTCTATGGCTTCAAACTGAAGCCGACTCCATCGTACTTGTTCATAGTAGCTCTGGCAGTATTTGATTTTCTCGTTTGCACTGTGTCCATGCCTCTTGAGCTCGTCGATCTGATTCGTTTTTATACTTTCGAAAGCACAGAAGCTTGCAAACTTTTACGATTCATCAACTATCTCATTGCTATATCTAGTGGATGCATTCTGATAGCTATTGCCGTTGATCGTTATCGAAAAATATGCAGGCCTTTCGAATCTCAGATCACCATGAAAATGGCCAAGATAATAATACCGTGCGTGTTATTTGGGTCTGTGTGCGTTTCCTGGCCTAGCTTTGTGTTCTACTCAGTTGTGGAGGTTAACCTGACAGAAATTAGCGGAGCAGTGGGCCAGGACTGTACGACAATTCGAGACGAATCCTACAAGTTTTACATAACTTTATACAATGGCATACTATTTTTGTGTTTTGTCACCGCCATCACATCGTTAACTGTTCTGTACTGTCTTGTTGGGAGACAGATTTTCAACCTGAGAAGCTTTCGATTTTATGCGCAACGGAAAAAAGTGAAGTCGGCCAAGCGACCAAGAAGCAGTACAACGCAATGCACAGATGAAACAAGGGTAGCTGGATCCTTCCTGTCAAAATCAACAGACATCGGTGATTATGACGAAATAACCCTGCCGCCCAGTAGAGGGAGCAGTAGGCCGACAACCGCAACCGGTATAGCTTTTATAACGAGTAAAGTGGCGCCCTCACCGGAAAGGTTCGAGATCGACGTTCCCAAAACCACCAACGGGAATCTTCGCATTTCTAAGAGTCTTCACAACGCTTTAAAGATGGACGAAGTGTCAGTTCCTACTAGATCGAGTTCTGCGTTATCAGGAAGAACCAGATATGATTTCGATGATAACACAAGAAATGGATCGGCTCAAACAAACGAGTTGTTGAGACATATCCAAGTTCGCGAATCAACAAGAGTGTCATTTGCTGACGAAGATACACCAATGAGTATTGCAACAACAGTAGAGAGTGCAACAACAAGAGATGCGCAAGGCACCGCTTGTATAGATCAGAAAAAGCTACATGCTCAAAACATTAACACAAAGAAGTACACAATCGTCATGCTTTCAATTACAGCTGCTTTCATCATCAGCTTCTTGCCCTATTTAATTCTGATGACGTGGAGGACACTCTCAAAAGAATATGAACCGAATCTCTTTTCCAAGTCGGAAATGGTAGCTTTTCAAATTTTCATTCGATCGTTTCTGATAAACAGTGCCGCTAATCCTCTGATATACGGATTTCTTAATACTGAGTTTCGGAACTTTGTGATAGCCTGCATTTGTTGCCGGAAGTATGCAGGACCACCGGGGTCCAAAGGAGAGACTAGTGGCCATTCTAGGTCCTCGTGATTTGCATAGAAACTTTTTTTTACATATACTGCTTAAAACATTCTGAATATAGCAATTTTTTATGTACTCAATATAGTAATTTTATTGAGTTTGATATAATTGATTTGTTGTCTTGTTTCTTTTGAAATAATGTTATGTTTGCATTATTTTGTTTTTGCTTGTGATAACATATTTGGCAAATAATTATTATCGATTTTTTTTACTTTATTAAATTGTTAGATGTTAATTTTATCAACGACTGAAAAAAATGTAACAAAAGTCTCATTACATTAAATAAAAATCATTTCATTTATTTTTTATTTGCACTACAAGAAAGTCTTTAAAAACATAGAGGGGCATCAGTATATATAATTAAACATACGAACAGATTACAAAATGTGTCCACATTTTCGAAATTGATAAATGAGAAAGTCTACTACGAAGGCCTTGTATGTTGAGTACGTTAACATTAAAGAGGCGAATATTACAAGGAAGGATTTGCAATCAATTACAAACTATGAAGCGATAGGTCTAATTCTTTGGATTAAGTACGATCAAAGACCGGAGCCCTGATTAATTCTTAACAAAACGAAAATCTGTAACAAAAGCTGCGGGATTTCTTTTTCCTTTTTATAAGTTTAAAGAGAGCCTTTGGTTTTATGTATTGTAGTTTCTCGTTATTGATCCGAGGATCCTTGTATTGAGATCCATTGTTAGATATTTGTATTCAGTCATTTTAGATGTGATTTTTAAATTCATCAAATACCTTATAAATATAAAAAAAAATCAAAAGATATAGATTTTCTTTGTTTTTAAAATTATTCCATTGGTAAACGAAGAATAAAAATCTGTGAGATTTGTCAATAACGAAAAAAGTGAAGATAAAAAAAAAATTATAAAAAATTCTGATTATATAGAAAGGAATATATTACCCTTTATATCAAGTATTTTACAACTTTGCCTGAATATCAAAGTTAGTTTTCAAAAATGCATCAATGAATTTGGCAACATTTATATTGACAAGGGGAAGCAGAACCGCTTTACAATTAGCAAGAACAAACTTCCATTCTGAACTTTAAATGTCGTTTTTATGCTGTGTAGTTTTTTTTTTTTAATTAAATCCCCGGAGTTTATTCGTAGAAAAGGATTGCATGGACTATTTTCATTAACACTGAATGATGAATTTATTAAAAGTATTTTTTTCCTTTACTCGAAAGTTGGAAAGAGTATGTTATGGAGTAATAAAGGATAAAGCTGAATTTATATGCTATGAAAGGCAAAAAAATAACCAAAAAAAAAAAAAAACAAATCCCGAGAGAGATGCAAGAGTTAACTCCCATTCCATCTGAGACTTTTATTATGAACACAAAAGTATGCTAAAATATTCTAGACATGTACACAAAAAACCCCCCACATAAATTGAGAGCGCCTAAAAGTTTTTAGTGAATTCTGAAAATTTCGCGTAGAACATTCAGTTTTGCACAGCCAGTCTTGTTGATAACGCATATGATACTGAACAGCACATCTTTTGTTGTGTATTAAAACCTTACTGAGAGCGATACAAGTAGAGCAGACACTTCAGTTTTCTAGACCGGCCTTTTAATGCAGTGTGCAAGACGATAACGTCGAAACTCCTGTCTGTTACACAAAATTCTTGATTTTTTTTTAAATATTGAGAAGATATTATTTTACACATCTGTAAGGAAGATACCGGTGTCATTTAGAAACTATACCCCAAAATCAAATTAAACTTACATTTTTTTTTCATGTGAAACTAATTCGATATGCTGCAAAACGTTTATCAAATCATTATAAAGTGTGAAAATGATGTAAACCACATAGGCTATATCATCCTTAATTAAAAATTTCAAATTGCTACAATCTTGCTAATGTTTGTCCGACTATTTATTCATTATATGAAAATGTAAATTTTCAAATTTCATATAAGAAAGGATTTTATCGGGCTTCTGACAAGAAGGAAATCCTTTAAGTAAGCGTACAAATTATATATTCCCATAACGAATAACGCAAAAATTATAGCTTATGAAAATATGCTTCAATATTCGTTAGGGATATCAATTTGTGGATGAGGGGTATCCACTAAACCTATGGATTCAGATGAGTCCACAGTAGTTTTATAATGTTCTTAAAATTATCTTTAGCAAAAATTGGCCTTTACTGCCAAACTTTATGTGCCAATACTTTTTAAACCTGGTATCATTACATTGTAAGTTTTGAAAATATCTGTATTAGGTGGTATTATTTAAATCTAAAAGATAGATTTTCCACGAATAATTAACCAATTAAAAACGCACATCCTGTCATTTGGCAAAGTAATTTATCCAAGGACAATTCAAATGGCTTTGAATTTTAAACTATTTTCAGACGCGTTCACAAACAAAAATATAATACCAGTTCTTGAGTAAGAAATGTAAAGTGTCTTGATCTTGAACCATTGTTCCTATTCCGCTATTTAAACCACTAAAGAATTTGTCTGTGCATATATTACATAACATTTTTTTCAATGTCTTTTAAGAAAACCTTCCTCTTGCAGCCATTATGAGTGTTTTAAATAAGAATTACACCATTAGTGACTTAGTGTTGCCAAACTTTGACACCGAAAAATATTTGCTGTTGAAAAAATGTAGATATAAGGAATATGAAAGACACTGGCAGAATATTTGTGAAAAATTGCTCTCCCCCCAAAATCAGCTTTCACTTCATATGAACTGTGCATCATTGCATAATTAATTAGCAGTAATTTAAAGATTCTTTAATATGTCCCTATTATTGCACCAATCACTTATTATGTCATGTGTGTACATTTGATGTGAAAATGAAAAACTCAATAATAAAATAAAAATTGACACAGATATGGGTTTTTTGTGTTCTGTATTGCGATAAAAAGCCCAAAGGTAATAATATAAATTATATGTAATCAAAACAATATGTACAGGACATTATACAGCATACTTGTCCATGAATATTTATGTATATGTCAATTTAAATAAATGTAGATCGTCTTTTGTAATTTGACGCTGCGATGCAGTTGATTAGAAACCCTTTGTTTATTTAGCTTGTCACATTTTTTAAATACTTTAATTTACAAAATCAAATAATAAACACCCATCCCTGCAAAAATAGTCTCCCAGGGGGATTCAAAACGATTTAAAATTGAAAATTCTTCCAGCTATTTTGGTTTCATTTGATAGTCCGTTTTTAAAGGAATTTATCTATAGAATTTCATGTAAATGTGAAATTGGATCGAAACTTGTGGTTACTTTGTGACTTTGGGGTATTAAATATTATATCAACTTAAAAACTAGCCTCCACATTTATTTTACAAACAGTATCCCTTTTTCTTAGAACATTTTTTTGCACAACTCAAAGTAACCCCTCCCCAATCATAGCATCACCCTATTTGTCACTCACTAACTATGATAAAAGTATGACTTTACATAAAACTCTTTATACTAGTTTTCTTCCATACAAAATTCTTTAAAAATCATAGAAATTTCTTCAGAGGAATTTTAGCGTAGTGTAAAAGTGGTTATTAACGCATGGGAAAAATTTACACTAGTTACCTGGTGAGCTTAAAACCATGTAAAATACCCCCACGCGTATGAATTTAAAAAAAAAGTCAAAATTTTGGAGTGGTAAATCTCGAATCTGCCTATTTAATACCCACGCGTATTGTTTGACCATAGACAACGCGTACTTAACCACAGAGTAAATAACCACTTTTACAGTATATCATCTTAACCTTTCATGTCCCTCTCTGACCCTTGGAGTCTTGGTACAAACATGTATATAAACTTCTATATTTCATCTTGATGCCACGTTATTTTTTCACACCTTAACCCATTGCATTTATTTTTAGCATGTGTACTAGTTATTAGTCTAGCAATTTTGTGGCTTGGAGAACCCTTTTGTTCTTTACTCTGTAATTTGTTTTCTAATCAAATGTTAGTGGATTCTTCCAGTCACTTTTGTTTATGTTTATAATGTTCTATATTGTTTGCGTCATTTTTAAATAAATGACAATAATTTAACTATCACCAATTGTTACTGTTTTTATTTATGTTGACGAGCTAATGGAAACAAACAAGCTTCAATGTTGCCTTGATGGGAAGAAAAGGGGTTTTAACATAAATGTCCTCAAAGTAATATTCTTTAAAGATGTGTATGATGAAAGGATCTTTTCCTCCTGATTTTGCCCCTATAAAATTTAGAGCTTCTATTATATATAAAAAAAAATTATTAAGTGTAATAGGCTTCAAATGAATATATTATGAAATTTCGTCTACAGGCTTTCCATGAAATTTAATGTCCCATTTTTCAATCATCAGTTTCTTACTTTCATCTTACTTATTTTGAAAGCTTTTTTAAAATATTTACACTGCAAAATAAAAAAAAAGTAAAGTGTACAAAATAAATACTAATAGATTAGAAATCTTTGAACGTATCAAATTTTACAAATTTAACAGAAATAGGACATTAAATCTTCATTTATTTCAATTTGGTCCTTGTAGATTTTATAGATAACAGAGTAATGATAAATATGAAAACATTAAGTGCATATATATTTCCAAAATACATGTTCGAATGAAATATTCATAAAAATACCAAAAAACTGAGTAAAAAACCTCAGAACAATAAAAACTACAAATTCAATATAGGTACCAAACAGGTTAAGAATCCAAAGTACCGTACAGTGTATATTATATTATTTTGGCTTCCGAAAACTTCATTCAATTTTATTTTCAAAATAATATTTCTAACCACTTGATGCTTTTATATAAATACATCAAACTAACCAATATAATATTGTTGGGAAAAAATGTTTCTTTAGTGAGTAAGTAACTTAAATAAAAATATTGATAAACACTCAAAATGTTTCTAAAGAACAAGAAAATTTCAAAGTAAAAAAGAAAGGATATATTGAAAAATTTATTTTATTAAACAGCATTTAAAATGAAAAATGACAATAACAAACTGTCAACCATCTCAAAAGTCCATAAAACGAAATACAAATTCAAAGCAATACTGTAAATTAGTATATTATACTGTAAAAAAGTAAGAAAATCACTAAATCTTCACGCTATTGTTTGAATAACACTTGCAATGATGTCTAGCATAAATTCTCCATGATATTCTCACATGAATATCACGCAACATTTACACGGAAAATTTTTGACACGTTCTTGTTGATGAATGGTGAAACAGTTCACAAGTTTTAGGCGAAAGATTCCATTATGTTCTTTTCCATGCTTCACAAGATTTAAAAGATTTCATTGTTCTCTTACATAATGAATGCAGTATAATACATAATGAATGCAATATAATACATAATGAATGCAATGTAATACATAATGAATGCAATATAATACATGTACATACATGTAATGAATGCAATGTAACCGCATGTTTCCACTCAGTTTAAGAAACATTAAGCGAATAGAAAAAAATAAAATCTTTTGCAGATAAACATATTTTTGAAAAACAGTGTTTGGTTGATGATATATGTCTGAAATCATGGAATGTTAATTTCAAAATCTAAATTATAAGTATGCAATGGGAGTCATTTTTACAACTGAATTCCATAATAATAACCACCGTAACGTCCTGTTATCCTGAAATTGCGAAAATAGTTTATGTAATGGAAGAGCAGTTTAAATATTGAATACCAGCGGTAATGTTGAATCCAGGGAGATTGGTTTCTACCTGTGTTTCCAGTAACCTCATAGAAGCTCTTATGTCGTTTTTGTCATCTTCATTTGTCAAGTCACAAAATGTTTTGCCTTCATAGTTTTTCTGACTACATGTAAAGAATGCAGTTTCTCCTTTTATTTTCAAATCAGAGCATACTACAGTAGATGCGATGATATTGTCAATCAAATATTGCTGCAAACATTTCCTGAAACCATCCAACCAGATTTTTGTTTCACAATCAAGGTACCTGAAAAAATCATTCAGAATCTTGCACAGATTATCGTTAAATAGATACACGCTAAGATCACTTTGCGCACAACCCAATGACATGTACTTTTGAAATGTGCAGTTGTTGAAAGCACAATGTCCAGTGGCGTTGAAACACCAAGATGGTAGCGCAGGAAAATACGGCTTACAAGAACAATTACTTGAGACACTTCCATTTATCTGACCAAATTTCTCCACCATACACAAATGCCAGCACGTATCAGTGCAGCTGTTTTCACAACGGAATCCATTTTGCTGAAGAATTGAATTGGAGGAGCACGTTGCAAGTTGGTAATCATCGAATCCTGCGGCCAAAAGACACGTTTTTCTTGAATTGTTAATGTCACATGGAACGGTTTGGCATAAAACTTGACAAAGTGAGAGAGAAAACACCAGAAATTTTAAAAAGACGTCCATTGCTGTGCAAGTAAATTCGCCTCCTGAAGCCTCAAAATGTTACTTTGCAGTTTGACAATAAATTTCAAATTACGCAATCGATTAAACTACGATTGAGTTGCAACATTCAAAAAGTTGAATCGTTGAGGCTTGTCGAGAAGGAAGGCCTTAGAAATACGTTATCGATCAACGTTTTAAAAAGCTTCGTTATGGCTATTCATCAAGAAGTTTGAAGTGTAAACTTTTGTTGTGGTGTTTAGATAGTTATAATACTTCAAACATTATAAAGCATTTTGGCACATTGAATTTGTTGACTTCGTTTAGATTTCAAATGATATTCGGATCAAACTGGATTTTTAAAAAAATCATTTTTGAATAAAAACTTCTATAGTGTATAAAGTATTGGCTATTTAGGGAACAAATTACATGCATGATAAGTGATATTGTGCCAATGTCTGTAGTATTTATATACCAGTAGGCACATTGATACTTGGATTTACCCTTATTCCAAGTACATGTACCTACAGTCAGCTCATCTTTTTAAACAGAGGTGATAGTGAACCTTCTTTCATTATTTACTTAAAGTTAAGTTCACGTGATTTTGCTTGATATTTATTCAACTAGAATAATTTATGAACGAACAGGAAATCCCGAACACAAATTTTGTTACAACCTGCATCAACAATGCTAAACATTTCATGACTGGCCTTCGAATTCGTCGATATTTTCTCATTGAATTGGGCCTAATATATAGCTAAATATCTTGACTTCCGATATTTTGTTAATTAAGTCGCGACGAGATAAATTGTTTTCTCGAGACAAAATTCTGAAAAAGGTCCAATTGAGGTTTATATTATGATAAATGTTTCTTGCAATTGTGTGACAAGTACCAAAAGTTCGTGGAAAAAATTCTCGAGTTTTGGTAAATATATCCAGACTAAATGCATGTGGCAAATAATAAAAAATTAAGTTGGATTCTTTCAAAGTATTTATTTGTAAAAACGTTTCATAAAAAAGACTCTACAGGGCACACGTGTAAAAGAATATGGAGCACCAGGAATAGACATAATTACCAAAAAATGTAACTGATTAATAATTGATTACACGAAGGATTATTGTATTATAATCTATTATATTATTAACCGATGATATGGTAAATTCTCTCTCTCTCTCTCTCTCTCTCTCTCTCTCTCTCTCTGTAAAGTGGTAAATCATTTAGTTCAAGTTCAATATAGTGTTTTTCTAAGACATGAGTACAATACGGAATATAATAAATAAACAATTATTCCATGCCTGAATAGGGCACACAAACACAAACATGCATATACATACGTGAGTAAATAAAATTGAAAAATAAAGTAAAGTTAGTTGAGGACTTTTTAACACTACATTAATATCTTTGCGATGAATAGCTCTGTATAAAGGTAAAGGTCAATATTCAAAACCTAAAATATTTAGATTTGGATTAAAAATCTTTATAATTCTAAGGAAGATCTGATGAGAACATTGTTAAACATTGATTCTCCTTAATGTGCCGGAATTAACCTTTTGTTTGTTGGAAATTGAGGACTAAACAATGTGCATCACATGATCATTACATATAGCCGATTCGACAAATTGGGGAACATTACATTTCGTGCATAAATGATGAGCATTTCTACTGCAACTGTGAATAACAAGACGAATGAAATACAATACAAAAGTATATGTCCTTAACTATCCTTTGCATTCGCAAGTTTTATCACTAAGTATTGTTACCTAATAATTTCTCACATAACATCGACCTTTTTTCCTTCAAAATGTCCTGAGTTATGCAGTTTATCATTAAGATTACATAACTGTTGTAGGAAACCTTCGTTGGGTGCTATTTCTCGTTTAGATCTGACATTACGCACTGCTTCTTGGACTGTCATGTAGCGCTTTATCATTAGAAAAGCTATAACAATGGTCGCAGACCGACTTGCTCCAACTTTACAGTGGACCATCACTTTTCCTTAAAAATAAAAAAAAAATCTTTAAAAAGATTAATGATCTTAGCAAGGGAATTTTAATGTGTTTTATATGCAATGTTACGATTGATTGATAATTAATGACAATGAAGAAATAATTATTGTAGTTATTGTAGTTGTCGATCAAAGACTACCATATTCAAAAAACAAATTCAATTTGATAAATGCTAATAACTAAACTTTCTCCTTAAAGGAACATCAGTGTTTTTGCTTAAATTAAATAGACTTTGATGACTTCAATGTACGTTTTGGAATTATTATACTTGTACTAGCATATATCCAGCCAAACCACGTGTTGTGTGAAATCAAACTAGTCAATTATATCATTTAAAATTTACAATTGACAGTCATATATAGAAATAATATAATTGAGATCACATACTGTTGTTGTTGTAAGGTAACTTGGACACTAACCTTCTTCCTTTAATGCAAGCTCAATAAAATCAGCTGATTTTTCGAAGAAAGGCGTAAGCTGAAAATTAAGCATGTCCATGGCTTCAAACCCGTAGAATTTGATGCCCACTTTTTGGAACATAACGTGATTTGTGTTGACATAAAACTGCCCTTTCCCCATGGCTGTGTTCACTACGTGTGTGATACCAAGGTCCCGAAGGCCAACTCTACTCTTTCCGATGGATCTGAAAAAGGTCACAATACATCATAAAAACACCAAAGTTTTCATGCAACTTTTCATCATTTATGCTATACTTTTCTATAGATCCAATAAATTTCATGGAGTCTGAAAATTGAGAACACATACTCTTCTCCCACATAGATCCCTGGATACACTTCGTCATAAGCATTGCTGGGTAGCATCTGTAAGCCTCCCGATGGTGCCGTTATAATGTCGTCAAGTTCCTCGGGTGTGCATGTTACGGACTTTGATTGTTTTGACTTTGCCATATCATCTGCAGTGATATAATCCAAAAGACATCTATTTTGGTTTCAGGTCATACAAATAACTGCAATGTTTTAAATATTCACTTCCGCTTAATTAATTCAAAACTTTTTTATTAGATTAAAATGAAAATTTAAAAAAAGAATCTTCCTTATTTAATTAAATTGTATATCTGTAAATCTCACAATCGGATATGAATACTTTTGAAAAATCATGATAATAACAATATAATCAGTTTCAATGATTTTCCTTTGATCAAACAACGGCATTACTTCAAAAACAGTTATGCCACTACAATGTATAATATGGTTCTTTATCATGTTGGTTCTTTATTATATTTGGACTATAGTTTGGAATATGAATAATTCAAAGCATAAATTCATCCCACTTTGATATGATCTAATTGTAATTTTAGACCGAAAAAAACACCTCTTCAAGCTGCTATACGGATGTCTGGAGTTTTATATTTAGAGATTAAGTGAAAATTTTCTTTTCAGGTTTTAAAATATTCAGAAGTATCATTTTCACCTAATTTCCTATCGTCATTTTATATCCCAAGTGTATAGTTTCGTCCCCTAGATATTTGGTTTATTGTACCAGTAAGTAAATTTAAGTATTTTTGTGAAAGATAATTTGATACCGGGCGTTTTCCAAATCTGCAATCAACAAAACCAAAATTGCAACATTATAGAAGCGAACCATATATTCTGATATTCTAGTACTGTTCTCATACTCTTTTAAAGCAAGATTAATTTACAGATTTCTTTGAGGTCTCTGCAGGGAGTTATTGAGTTGATGTTTTCTTTTGAGTAGGACATAAAAGATAATGCATTATTCGTCTCATCTTTCAAAAGGTTTTAAACTCAAACCAATTAGGCATATTATGCAATTGAATAACCGATTTTTTTTTATCTTTCCTCTATTCAGTCGGATATTAGAAAAAGAATACTCTTAGATACAACAAGTTTTCGTTGTTATAACATTGTATGTGACAAACAAAAAGTCTGTTTTACTAAATTTCTAAATTCACGGCTCCGCTCTTAATTTTCCAAATGCTATAAGCTTCACAATTTAAAATTCTTTATTGTTAAAATTAATCATAGTAAAATGTTCGTTTCAAAAATATATTTCTTCATTTTTTAAATGTAGCCTGTATGCCCCACCCAACGGTCACTATTAGATCATATATTTGTTAATGAATTACGGTTATGTTGGTCTTTAAGCTTGAAAAGAGTTATTGTCGATCCAAAAAGGACCACTAGACTAAAAAAGATAGCGATAGCAGCCATTTCTCTTTAAAAAAAATTGGTACAGGTTCACTTACGTTTACCAACGTTGAAAACTTGGAGAAACATATTTTTAAAATCAGATATATGATTTTAAAAAAGATTTAAATGTAAAAATATAACATGCTTTTATAAACTTTTAAGTTTGAAAAAATATCACTAGAAAACATGATACAATTGTTGACTTTATTGTGATCTTCGATTAACCCATAATTCAGGATATACACAACAAGGATTATATATACAACTTCGGTGAATAACACAACTTTGTTAAGAGCAAGTTTGCGCTTTATATTCTGTAATCTTATACAGTGGATCAAAATTCCGACGCACAAAGCGGAACTGTAAACGACCAACGCTGGAATTTAACAAATTAGAAAAGATTTGCCCAACAAGGGTGATTTAATTTTCATTTTACATATTATGCCTCTTTCAAAGAATAATACAGATGACCGTGTAAATAAAAGAATCACATATAAATTGTAGTACCAATCACCGAACAATTGAAATAAAAATATATATCATAAAAACTTATTAGTAAATATGTATTGATATTATTTAAGGCTCTCTGATACACATGAACATTATTCTATATAATACATATAAAAGTCAAAGTTTTCTTTATAAAATAATCATATTTTAACTTTCACATATAGAATTAAGAAATATTTTATCAATCAATGATTTTTATGATACATTGAACCCAACATACGTTTGTTTATACTATTTACATTTATAAGCTTATTAATATACTGACTTGTGAGGAATATGAGGAAATTAGCCAAATATGATGTCTTATACATGTATTGAAGAAGTGAAAAGCAGAGACTCTTCCATAAAGTTAATTATCTCTCATTCTCTCTCTCTCTTCCTCTCTCGTTATAATCACAAAATATCATTCTTTTCCCTTTTCCTTTGAATAATAAAACATTTCATCAAAAGTGTATTATCATGAATAATGTTGTTTTGATTTTAAAAAGGGTTTCTACTGAGAAAATATCTAAGAAATCATAAACAAGTTTAACTTATGCATGTAAGTCCCTAATTCAGAAAAGTTCTATTGTTCAATATATGCTGGTGTAATCATGTGGAGGAGCAGTTCAAGTACTGAACACCAGCGGTGATGTTGAATCCTAGGAGTTGTTGTGCTGCTGTTGTCTCAAGTAACCTCATAGACGCTCTAATGTCGTTTTTGTCACTTTCATGAGGCAAGTCACAAAATGTTCTGCTACTGTAGTTTTGTTGAATACATGTTAAGAAAGCAGTTTCTCCTTTTATTTTCAAATCAGAACATGCTACATCAGCTACGATGATATTGTCAATCAAATATTGCTGCAAACATTTCCTGAAACCATCCAACCAAATTTTTGTTTCACAAAAAAGGTACCTGAAAAAATCATTCAGGATCTTGCACAGATTAACGTTAAAATGATACACGCTTAGATCAGTTGGCGCACAACCCAAGGACGTGTACTTTTGAGATGTGCAGTTGTTGAAAGCACAATGACCAGTGGCGTTGTAACACCAAGATGGTAGCGCAGGAAAATACGGCTTACAAGAACAATTACTTGAGACACTTCCATTTATCTGACCAAAGTTTTCCACCATACACAAATGCCAACAAGTATCAGTGCAGCTGTTTTCACAACGGAATCCATTTTGAAGAAGATTTGAGTTTGAGGAGCACGTTGCAATTTGGTACTCATCGAAACCTGCTGCTAAAATACACGTCTTGTTTGAACTGTTTTTGTCGCATGGAATTGTTTGACAAAAAACGTTTACATGGAGCAGCAAAAAAGAAATCACAAGTAAATTGAAATATCCTTCCATATTTTTTCTTTGTTTATCTATAGTCTGAATTTCACCGAATGAACATTACCAAGAATGTATGGTATGGTAAAGCCCAAAATTGCGCAACAGACGAACTTGATTCGGTACTCTCCCACAAAATACTTTGTTGAACCAGATCGAGGCTTTCCTTCAAAGAATAACCGAGCAATTTATAGGCCATCGATTGACAACATGCGCATTCTACACAGTTAAATTCCAACTAAGTATCATCGCTATTAAAAACTCACATATCTTTCTTTTAACTGCTGTTCTACCTTAATCAAGTTCTAACCACAGAATTATCAGTTTGCATTTAAAAAGAATGCCCATATACACGGTTTGCGATAGATAAAAAAGCAACAGACTAAGACGGACGGGTAGTCTAGCGAGCTAACGCATGGTATAAAGTTACACATAATACGAATTCCACAAGGAAGGGCATAATTTAAAGAACTATCCCCAGTGTTTTCCAAAGACCACGTTAAAGTATGTCAGCGCCCTATTTCTATGTAATGTACAGTGTGTTGAACCACATTGATCTGCTGACGGTTAACTCGTATACCGACAACTTTATTTTTTTAATAAAACAAACTATCAAAGAAGAAGGTACAGTTTCAGTTATATTTTACCCTTTTCTGGGCGATTTTTAAAAATAAGAGAAAATCCTAAATCTACACAAGAATACCAAGTAATTAAGAAACTTTAAATATTACCTTATTAGACTTCCACAAAAGTAGTAATGACGTCATAAAAAAGTGCATTTTTTCTTATAACCTAGCCGGACACCAATTTTAGGTGATTTTTCGAATAGGAAACCGTCCACAGTAATCAAGTAACAGCCTTATCATGCGATATCACATAACATGTTAGTTTCGATTTGGGCTACGTTCTCCTGTTCCAAAACTATGAGTAAATATGCCATTTTTCATCATCTTTGACCACATCTAAAAATATCACATATTGTTGAAATATTGTTGATTATTCCCTTTTGAAAACAAAATAAAAGAGCATAACTGAGTATTTCTCTTGTTCGAGATGCAGTATGTGTATTTTCAAGAGTTTCAAACAACTTTTGAATTTAGGGTATAACTTATATAAAAAGAAACTGTACCTTGTAAGAAGTACCAAAACCAAACAAACTAGACCAATAAAATAAAAAGTAACAATAACAAGACAACAAAAATTGCCATTTTCGTAGCTTTTATTACAATCAAATTTAACAAATTGCAACAACAAAAGATGAAAAAGAATGCAATTATAACGCAAACGATTTAATAATAGAAATTAACATTGTTTTTAAGAAAAATAAACCTTTGCTCTAATTTCCGATCTTTTGTATTTTAAATTTACAAAAAGATCGGAAATTTGGAACAAGTGTAAATAGACAAATAATAAGCAGGCTCAAATGGTTTCAAAACGATCATTAGTTAATAATCATTTTTACTCGGTTTGCTTACATGTAGATTGTAGTGCTCCCGTCGTTTATAAATATAAATATATAAATCAATTGGATTATTGATTTATTTTAAAATTGCTTTTATCCTGCAGTGTTAGGTCAGATGAACAAAAATCTTAACGATTACAGAATTAATAGAAATGTGTCGCGTAATTATTCATATCAATTACAAACGTAAAGGCATAACGAAATTCATCATTACGATAGATATCTCAAAAAGGGAGAGAGTGATTTTAATTTTTTTAGAACCCGTGCCTAATCCCACTGTTTCAAAAAATTGCAAAAACATATGTCACAATCAAAATTATTTTCATAGAAAAGATATTTCTTGTATCAATTAACATTTATGCAAGCGTCAACTCAGTTGAAAAATATTTGCTATCTATGATGTTTTTCCTGGATAGCCGCAGCTCCGCATATATGCAGACACAACAACGATTGAATTACCGGTAATTATAGTGGTCGACAACCAAGTTTGCGTTTGCATATTTAAAACAGCAAGCAGGGATATCAGTTTTACAATGAAGTACACCACTGTAACGAAAATCAGGGTACAAAAGAAACTATAACAAAAGCTACTTAGCTGATCCATACATGCAAAAAATAAGTAATAGATCTACTTTGTAGAAATTCAGTCATGAATATGACTTCTTTGCTTAACTTTTGAAGCACAGTGTCGGATATATTAATTCAAATTGAGACATGAATAGACAGATTGATATAGAAGTAACAAGTGCGTACTCTGTATAACTCAAAATTGAAATTATGTGGAAAATTCAAGTCGAATTTACCAAAATGGAAGCAAGTAATACATACTGTTATTTATAAACTTGTATTCTAGTTGAAGCAAGAAAAAAAAAATAGCATATATGAATAGTATTAATTTAGATTTTCTTTAAAATAAAAGACATATATCTGATATTTGTCTCAAGACGATAACAATGTTATGTTTAGCACAGGAAAATATCATTACATGACTCAAAAACATGTGCACGTTTGGAAAAAACAAGATTATAAGTATGCGTTATGGTTTGAAGAATATTTAACAATGATAATGAGGGCCTATTCCTAATGTAGTGAATGCCAGTCGCTTCTTCTGCTAGACAAGACAGTCGTGTCTGGCAGAAGAAACAAGCATGTGGTGTCATTAATGTGAACTCTGAAATATTTCAAGTCAATCTCGAGCTCCAAATTGTGTTGCTCCCTATAAATTGTTATTTATAAAATAAAACATTCTTGTTTAACGTGTCACCGCTGTGTCAGAATAAAATAAATTAAATAAGAAAATCACTTGGGCTCAAACATTGTTCAACTTCTAATTACATATATTAATCATATTTGCATACTTTCTCGATTTATTCCGGTATGAACCTCATTACGTCCAAATAAATTAAAATCTTTACATTTTAACAATGACATTGTTATCATTTTTCAATTCCTTTTATAAAAATGTTTTGAATTTCGAACTCTATCGAGGTTAAATCCATTTTAACCTAACCATGCATAGACTTTGTGTAGAATACATACATGTTGAACAGATATTTTTAAATGTTGGCGTGTCTTTTTCATTGTCGGTCATTCAATGACATTTATATAATCAACAAGCTGTGACTTCGATATCAATGAATATTTCAATTAAGGCTGACATCAATTTTAACTTGTGTTGACGTGTTAACAAAATATTTTAATCATAGCAAAGGTGTACAATCTTGTTAAGAGGGCTGGATGGTCATTTTAGACAATATTCGTCTCATTGAGAAGAACTCTGTGTAAAGATAATTAAAGAAAAAAATATTTGAAATTTTTTTTTACTTAATAATAGTTTACAGCTAAAAATTCTTACTTAAAATTTTGAGATAGATCTGATTGATAATTCATTTAATATCCAGCCTCCTTAAAAGTGCTCTAATATTGAGCCAACATGTGCACAATTAAAGATTGCAATCCATAAGGTGAAAAACTTATGTACAAGGTTAACTTATGTCTATGATGTCAGGTAATAACAAATCAAATTTTTAAGGATTATGTGGCATTTAGAATTACATGTAATCAACTGAGAAAGGCTTTAACAAAAAATCTGAAAATGTTGACAAGATAATGAGATATTTTGTCAATTTTACAGATAATTCTTATGAAATGAATCAATAGACAAATTGTCTTTCCAACTTTTTCATTCACAAATATTTCCGTTACTAGTACATGTATATTACTGTAGCAACATTTTTGATGAACAGATAAAATGGTTAGCCATAGATACTTTGTATCAAATGAATAAATAATATACATGTACTTTGAATTGAAGTGATCATCAACTATCTTGCAACAGTTAACCTTTACTATATATGATCAGGACAAACTATTTGATAGTCAAATCAGACCAGAATTCCTGTGCAAATTCATAAAATACAATTTGCTATCTTCTTATTCTGGTCTCTTTTGACTGTCAAATAGAAAATTGGCTGCCTTGATCATATTTTCTTCCCTATCTAACAACTCCTTCAACTTGTCTTCCTCCATCTTCTCACTGCAAAGAACTATAAATTTGCTGTGTTCTTTCCTTGCCCTGCCTCTCATCTGGACTAGAGCTGTGACAGAGGAGGGCAAGTTCATGGTGATCACCAATTCACATTCTGGGATGTCTATACCTTCCTCTGCTACCGACGTTGCTACTACAATATGGTACTTGTGGTGTTTGATATCTCGCAGTATTTTCTTCTGCTGATTCACAGCCATTCCACCCCCTTCACCTGATCCTCCACCATGACCTACCAGATGGGTCACCTTAAGTCCCATTCTCTTTATGTCATCTTGTTCCTGCAGAATTTTGCTGATCTTGCTGGCTGTGATCCTCTCCTTGACAAGAACAAGGGTCATGGGGTTTTCCTGTGTCCAGTCAATGTTGACAGGGTTCAAAATGGTCTGAATAAGCGCAAAAATTTTGGATGAATGTTGACATTCAGGGTTGATGGACCCTGGCAAGCTGATTTCCTCATCTTTTCTCACTAATCTGATCACAGATTGAAGATTATCAGGATCAAGATTATTTTCTTTGGCAAAATCAAAGTTAAAATTTACATCAAGAGCCATAAGTTCATCTAACTCTTCCACTGCTGTTTTGACACCGGCTTCGAACAAAGTGTTAAGAGCAATGCATATAAACCTGGTGTGAAATATCAAATGTCTATTTTCAATTTTTTTAGCTGCTGATTGATCATAAGATTCTGCATCATTCAAAGAAACTTCCAAACAGTTGAGGATATCTCCATGCAAATCCTCTGCTACTTTAGGTTCCATGCCTTGATCCATTTTGTCCAGTATGTTAGTCTCTGCCTTCAGCCGAAGAAAGCATCTAAGCAGGTACATTTGAAGCTCATTCTGAAGCTTCTGTTCCTTGTCGTTCATTGGATTGTAGGAGACAATAAGTTCTGCACTGGATTGATATCTATATAAAAGAAAATTATTCATGAATACATGTAATAATCTATATGTGTTAATTCCAAACTTTAGACAAACTATACCATTAACATTTATAATTGCATAGAAACCATGTGCAATGACAATTTGTTTTCATAAGGTTAAACATTTTCTATCTATAAGCAAACATTCAACTATGTTTAAACTATAGAAATATAAAAGTCTAAAAAAATTCCAGTATTTTCCCCTTGTACCGCTTCATCCTAATATTGTCACAGTTTGGAATGACATTATTATTGATTGTGAATATGAAAATGCATTATTATCATAGAATAATTTTACAACGTACCTATCCAGCTCTGCTTTCTGGTTTTTTGTGACGCCGATTTCAGTTCCACCCATACTGGTCATCAAATTTTTCAGCATTGTGACAGTGATAGGAAATGTCTTTTTGCCTGCTGGGGAGGCAGTGAGTCCTAGAATTTTTGGTCTCTCGCCCATGGGTCTGGTTAAATGGTTGTTTTCTAGGAGCTTGTTGAAGGGGTGGCTTTTGCTGCAGTGATGGGCTTCATCAAACACAACTATACACAGATCATCCCATCTCAAAACATTTTTCATTATCAGCTGCTCACAATATGCTGTTAATAGATTCAATAAGTTTATATCTTTAGAAACATTAATTAAAGAGAGCAAACTGTTTGAAATCTAATTGGCTCTGCAGAAGTATTACCATATTCATTGGTAAAAGCAACAAAAGGAAACTTTAAACCAATTATTGTATACATGGTTTTTTTGCCCCCCCCCCCCCCCATTTTTTTTTGGTTGCCTCTCTATACTTTCAACTTTCAAACAGTTTCTCCTTGCCTTGAATTCGCCCAGACAAAGTTGTATCAAAAGAGAGATAATTTGAGACATTTGAAATATCACCCAGTCTTAAATTCTCTCGCTGACTAAAAAGGGGTAAAGGGCGAAATTAAAACGGGAGCAAATATTTCCCTGTATAGTGTATCGATTATCAAATTTATAAAAATAAATCCAACATTTATGCCATAACTCAGGTGATAAAGAGATCACATCTTACAGGAAAGGTACATGTATTTAAAGGTCATAATGAAAAGGACATTAGTCCTTGAAAGTATGTACTTTAATCAATATAAGATACCCAAAAATTAACATGAACAGTTATGCATTCATAGCATGGTTTGCATCTATTGAATGCATTTGTAAGTTATGGTATTGCTGGTTCTATTCAATACAATATATACTTTGAAATAAATTTTAATTTTTGGAGATTCATTTTAATGGGTTGCCAGTTTTTGTAGATGCAATTTAAAGCATACTGAATAATGATCAAGTTTTATAATCAGTGATGACTGAAATCTGTGGGCTATCCACAAGGAATTTAATGAATGAATTCAGGAAAATTTAGCCATCACAATATTAATGATTCCATAGTTTTATATATAGACACAAGCTGACTTTCAGATGCATATCAAGGTACAAACTCTTTACAAGCATAGCTTTACCAGTACAGTGTATTTTCCACCTACCAGCTGTGACCACAATGAGGTCATGTTGCCAGATAGGGACCCCTTGAGTGGACTGCTGGCCCCCACACAGGGCTGCTATCTTTAACTTTCTCTCCACAAGTTTGGAAGGATTCTCAGGGTCAAATCTTTAATATAAAATATAGTTTTGTTAATTTGTAAATAAAATTATTTGAGAGTCTTTAATCAGTAAAACATTACAGCTTTTTCAGAGTCAGGCTCAGATCAAAATTTAACAGTAAACCTTTGATTATTCATTTACATTTAGCTTTATATAAATAATTTCATCAAATACGGTCGGAAGTGATCAAATCTAATAACGCCCAAAAGTCTTTATGATATATTTGATCACGCACGACCGTTTCGATAACCTCATAATTTTCAAATTACTTATATTTTAATGACTTTCAGCATTTGTATGATTAAATATTAAAATATTCATCGATGAAATGTATTGGACAAGCCTTACAAGCCTCTGACAAGCATTACAAAATCAATTCTTAGTTAAGACACTGGAAAATGTTAAATATTAGCAAATCAATCACTTTGTTGAAAATATATTAAAATTTTGAAACTGATATACCCGTGTGCTGTTTTGCTACTATAATAGTGACATAATGATGCAAAATGTTTGTAACGTCTGTCATCAAATCACAATTCAATATAAATTAGAAATTTTGATTTCTTATCAGGAAATACATGTATATATTTAAATATTACCTGCAATAATTTTGAAATAAAGGTAATCTGAACTGCTTTAATAGGACAGTTATGATATGTTTATTTTAATCCATTTCTCCTCACCTTTTGTAGATCCTGTCGCCGATCTGCTTGACGAGATAGCGAGACTGTTGTATAACAAGGAGAACCTTATCCACCAGGAACAAAGCTTGTCTCGTAGGGTTCAACTCCAACATGGAACTGATGGCCATGCACGATATCAATGTCTTGCCGGTTCCTATTATACAAAACAATCAATGATATACTATTATTAATTTAATGACAGTACAGATATTTTGCTATAGTCTGTTATACATGTATATATTGCACGATACCTCAAGTTTATGTTGCCAATCATTTTAATTTTTTTTCAGGGTTCGACACTAACTTTTTCATGCATTAGTCCAGCCGGACTAGTGCCTGTTTATTTTAACTAGTCCGCAGGCAATTTTATTTGCCCGTCAAAAAAAATTAAATTGCATTACCATATTTGCCTTATATAATACGAACTTTTTAAATAGAATTTGTAATATGGGGTGCGTAATATATACCATAATGTTTTTCTTCAAGGTGTTGCACTGGTTTAGTTGTATTGTGCTATGTCGTACATAAATATGAGCTGCGTATTCATTATCTCCGTGTGCATGGTGTATGCCGCCATTACAGATGTTATAAATACATCTGTGCAATAGATCTGGGCTATGAGCTACCTTGATCTTTTCATTCTCCAAGTTCTTTAAAAATCCATTTAAAATCATAAGCAATTTATGACGAATGATTTAAACACAATTCATTTAAATTAAACAACTCACAGAAGATTCATTTCACTTTTTTTTGAACACATAAGCGTGCCTATTGAATCCGTTGTTGTGAAAACGTGCGCTTGTCACCTATTTTCTCGGACATCCCCTTGGGCAAAGAAATAATCAATCACCTATAATATCCTGCATACCTCTGTTCTTTTCGCTCGATAATTTTATAATCACTGCAATGTATTATATGCTAGATAAAAAAATATAGTCAGGGTTTTCAAGTAAAATATCGACAATCGCACATCGTTAATTCACACATTTTTTTATGCAAATCTTTTTATTAGTCCGACCGGACTGACTATACAGCAATTTTGTTAGTCCGCATGAAAATCTATTAGTCTGTGACTAACGGACTAAGGTTAGTGTCGAACCCTGTTTTTTAGATAATAAATATCTCAGATAATGATATGTACTTAGTTTTTTTTCTTCTTCCTTTTTTGTGTAAGCATTCTGAAATATTGATTCTATTTTAGTGAATAATTTATATTTAATTCTCCTTTGTTCTCACCTGTGGGAAGAAAGATAACTCTGTCACCCTCCATGGCTCTCCCATACAGCTCCCATTGATATGACCTAGGTTTCCAGGCAGTTAGGCTGCAGTTAGTGTTTCCTTGGTTTAGAACCTCCTTTACAATAGGCTGATGGCTCCTTGGCTGTGCATCCATAACTGCTACTCTCTGCATATGTCTTCTTCCTTCCATATGAGACTTGAAAGATTTCTTAGAATTCATCTGGGTTTTACAAATTTCGCAATAATACTTTGGAACTCCACTGCTTGGTCTGACATCATTGTTAGGTTTGATAAATACAAGTGATTCTGTGGTTTTGGTGCTCAGTGAATCAATTCCAAGCTCTTGCAATTTCTGCTGAACATCTATACTTGTACAGCGAAAAAATTCATCTTGGTCATCAGATTCGTCAGATGAGTCCGAGGAATTATATAATAGGGTACATCCACCACCATCTTTTGTACCTCCTCTTGAATTGGAATTTGATACACGGGTCACTAATGCCGAGCCACTGGATCTAGAATTACTTGGGGCTTTTGGAGGGCTATTGCTTTTACTGTCATTGTTTTGGGTGGGGGATTTTTTATCTCTGTCATCTAGTTTTTTGGCATCAAGCTCAGTTCCAGTTTGGCTGGAATTTGACTTCATCACTGGACTAACATTCTGCTGCAATGAGCTGTGACTTGACATAGTTACTGTTTTTTCACTGGGTATGAATGATTTATTGTCAATCGTTGCCAAGGATGCACTGTTGTCACCTGATGAAGTACACCCTGTTCCGTTACTTTTCAAACTGTTATAAGGATATGCACCCGGAGGCCTTGGTTCATTTGAATTCTGCCTTTTTTTGGTTTGATTCTCCCTATCTTTTTTACTTTTTGTTTCTTTATCACATGTGTTTCTCTTTGATGAATCAATAGATTCAAGCTCTGGCATTTCAAAACTGCTCTGAGAAGAAAAAGAAGATGTATTCATCTTTTCATTTATCATATCCTTTTCCAACTCCTTTTCCCTGTATTTTTCCTTTAAGTTCCTTCCTTCATGAAGTCCAGCATGCTCTGTTTGACCAACCTGACCTTCTATGTATTTTACTTTTGGACTTGTGTCCTCTTCAAAGTCAATTACATCAATGGGTTTTTCATTTAAAATTGAATGTACATCCAGTGTGTGGAAAGTACCCATGGTCAAGTCCTCTTTTCCCAGTTCTTGTGCAAACATTCCTGGCTGATTTGACAAAAATGAGTCTGGTCCAAAAGAACTTAATGATGTCTTAAAGTAGTTGACAGGTTTCTGACCTACAACATCTTTCATTTGTGCTGCTGGGAGAGCACCGGTGTTTTGGACCTGAAATTTTGGTTTAATAGCATCCATATTGATATCTGGTGTTTTCATCACCTCCACATTGGTTCCCATTCTTGCCAATTTCTCTTCCTCTGCTTTATGTTTGGGACTATTTTTATGGATATTAAGCTGTTCCACAGAATTTAATCTTACATTACAAACCTCACACAAAACCCACTGTGTCTTATCAATAGCAGTTGCTACAGCTCCAAGAATTTCCCTATTTGCAACAGGGGCTGTGGGGTTTTCAGCTTTTACTAGAGCCTCTTTTTGTAGATGTTTTGCACTGCTGAAGTGCTGAGAAGCACATTCAGGCCCAGAGAATGTTTTCTTGCAGATTTCACATGTCAAAGGTAGAGAGCTTGGAGTACTACCACACACCTTTTGTTTTGCTTTTTCATGGTTTTTTCCAGACAAGTGCTGTTGAGCATGAGCATTGGAAGTCAGTTCTAAGTTGCAGATGTAACAAAAACCTCTTCCACCAGTAAACACATATTCCTGCTTTTGGTCACTCTTGTCATTTGCACTTGGAGATTGTTGAGGGCTAGTGGTAGGTGTTTGATTAAAGCTGGAACTTTGAGATGCTTTTGCTTTTGCATGAGGTTTTCCATTTAAATGTTGACTAGCATGCTGATGAGATGTCAGCTCTATTTTGCAAACAAAGCAATATCCATGCATTCCATCGAAAGCATACTCCTTTTGTGGAACAGTGTTCGAGGACTTTGGAGATGGAATTTCCTGTGTTTGAATATTGTTTCCAAATCGTTGCATTGCTTTCAAGTGTTTCTGGCCATGAAGATGTTGATTAGCATGTTCCTTGGATGTCAAATCAAGATTGCATACATTACAGAAACCCTTGCAACTCATTCCATCAAATGTATATTCAGGCAGATTTTTGAAACTGGAACTAGGTCTAGCGGGTGATAAAATCGCAGTCCCAGCTATGGCAGCTTGTCTAGGTTGGAGGTCTACTAAATTCTCTGAGGGGTAACTTGAATCATGTGGTGAATCAATTTCAATGTCACTGTATTCAAAGGAGTTTTTTGGTGAGGTCGATTCTGTTGAATGAAAGAAGGCTTCTCTCTTTCTGTGGTTCTCACTTGCAAAATGTTGTTCTGCACTTAACTCATTGTTGAACTTTTTCCCACAGGGGTTACACCCTGATATATAGATCTCTGAACTCTCGCCTGATGATATTTGCTTGGCTGAATTTCTCTGGGCTTCTTTGGATAAGTGAATCTGGCTCTTAAAATGTTGCTGAGCAGGAATACTGCCAGCAAAAGGTCCTTTCTTGCAAATTTCACAATATGTTGGATATCCAAATTGATCCATTGTCGCATTTCTCTGATTATTAGATAAATATGCTATATATGGGGTTTGGACCGCCCTGCAACTTTCTCTTTCATTTCATGTGAACTTCATTCTATTTTTAGACATTCCTTACTTTGCTTGGTTATTTTTGGATAAAAGGGGTTTCCCATTTAGAATCTTTTATTTCAACTACTTTCACTAGAATATATGGTGAATACACAGTTAAATGAAAATAACTTACCGTATGCAGAAATTCTAGTTGATGTTTTTTGTTAACAAACCCATCTGCTTTTTTGGAATCACATTCAGTTCAAAGAGAATCGGTGTTTGAGTTATCTACTTCTAAAAAAATCAAGCATCTGATTGACTGGAAAGCGTTTAAGAGACCCTCGACTGAGATGCTTCGTGATGAAGAATAACAGATAACAGGAACATTTTCGGGATTTACACGCAAAAAATGTTGGAGTCACACATTTCTGTGTTGCAGAGTGGCAGCGAGCAGGAAACGTGCAACATTCTAAACGATTTTACAACACGGGTATTCATCATTTTTTGAGTTTTGAACGAAATAAATTGTTCAGACATTTGCGCATAAATTAATTATCCATCTTCATGCTCAGAGAAATTATTCTCGTGACATTTTGGTTTATTTTATACTGTAGCTCATTTTTGTAAATTTTATTTTATAATTGAAAGAAAAACTTTGATTTGGACAATAAATTGCTAGCCCTACTTTTTGTTATTTCAGAATGCCCAGGTCTTCAGTTTCCCCGGTTTGACACCAGATTCCAAAACGGTAAGAATATTGTTCATTTGGAAATCAGACATTGCCAAAATATTTGAAAAAAAAATATCAAACGCTATAGTCTTATTTAATCTGACGTTAACTAAAAAACACTGATGGTAAAAAATCTGCCCCAAAAATGCTTATTGATTATATTATTTGATGCCTTATATTTGGTGACAAATAAAGTAAAAAATACACAATTACTTAACAGTGAAAGGAAGAAAGAAAATGGAATGTTTAAATGTTTTAGAAATCACTTATTATAAACTCCAAAAACCAATGGATTGAAATAGGCAAGCTGCCACTAAATGAATATTCAAAGATCAGAAACTGACGATATCCTGTTTGTTTGGTTTCAGAAAGTTGTAGATGCTTTAGTTCATAGGCTGAATTCCCCAGAATCCTCTAGATGCCATGTTTTATGTCTCAAAACTTTACGGATGTTTAGTCGTGAGAAGGACAAACTTGTCAATATGGTGTCGGAAATTACCATTGCTACCATCATGAAAATGACGGGGTTGAATCATTATGCTGTTGAGGAGGGAGATCTCATTGAAATTCAGAATGGGGACCCAGAGGGTAAATAAAAATATTATATATATACTGTGTAGAGAGAGAGAGAGAGAGAGAGAGAGAGAGAGAGAGAGAGAGAGAGAGAGAGAGAGAGAGAGAGAGAGAGAGAGAATATTATAGAGAGAGAGAGAGTTTTATTCTATATTCAGTCACTCACAGACATGCATCATGTTGTCTGAAAAAAAACCGCTCGAATTTTTCCATGCACAAATTTTTATTTGTTTTTTGCCAGCAGATGTCACTATCAATCTACACTTGTTGCACTTTTATAGAGACAGCATATTGCACAAAACAGACCTGAAGCAATTTTTGTATGTCAATTTTGAAACATGATTTCACTAATTGTTCATTTATCATATTATTTAAATAGTGATGCTTGAAGCCTTGAAATGCCTCTGCAATCTGGTTTTTAACAGTCAGCTGGCTCAAAGAATTTGCAGGTTTGTAGAACTTGATTTTTATTAAAATGTTTTCCTTGCTATTCAGGGAATAACAGTTGAAGACCACACTGGTGGATGCTTACTTAATACTGTACATGGTGTATAATTGTTTGATTTTTCAACAAGTTAGCAATGCTGCATTTATTTGAATTAGTGTATTTTTGAAAGTGCATAGTCTTATAAATATATGCAAGGCATTTAGCAATGTACATATAGAATACACAACCAAATGTAATACATTTACAGTTATCAGATGATAATTAAGTACTACCACTGGAAGTCAGCAGATGGTACTATACTGTAACTGTGACATACTTTAACATTTGACAAAGACATCTTTGACTCTGCAATCATATTAGTGGCTAAAACAGACTAATGAAAACTGGATTAGTTTTTTGGCAGAGATTTATAACTTGTGACTAAAGTCACCTTTTATTTTTCAAGTTGAATGCACACTGCATATGTTGTTAATCATCCTAATGAATTTGATTTGACATTCATGTTCATTTCGATCATCTCATATATGATTTATTTTTCATCAGTAAAAATGGTTGTGTAGAGGGCATTATCCAAAGACTAAAAACCTACAAAGACCCGACTCTACCACATGAAATCAAGGTATGGTATGATGATAAAGAGTATCAAGTCAACAAAAGGATGATATCCCTAAATATATGTCAGCTGCCCCTTTTAATGCGTTAATTTATAGAAAAATCTACCATGATTTTGATATTTTTCAATGGAATGTGAAAAAAGTGACACATCTTGATAAGTGTGAATAGCTTTGATCGCTTTATGATTTAATAATTAACGCATTATCGATGATTTTGTAGACCCACTAACCATGAATTTTGTTCTGGTCTGTGACCTTGTCCTTACAATGAATAAAAATGAATAAAATAAGCGGGTCCTAGTACAATAGAGGATATGTATATGAAGGAATTAAGGAGATTGGATAAGACTTGTTTACATATCACGTGACATTGTTCTTCGCCAAAATCTCATCAGTTAAGGGAAAATTTGGTGAAAAGAAATGATTAACATCTGTTGAAAATACAACTTGAAAATAATGCATTCGCATAAATAAAGACTAATGACATACATGAATATAGTCACATTGAACATACTTACCAATATGGATGTCACGTGACACGCGTGGTACAGACAAGTAGCATTATTATTCAGCCCACGGGTTGACTAATTAAGTTAGGATGAAACTTCAAATTCGTTTATGTAAATTGAAATTCTGGGAAGGAATTAGACAGTCAGTGTATGAGAAATTCAAATAAGTTATGAAACTGGTCAGTTTCTAGGTCAAACTGCGCATCGTCAGTAACGCCTCTGTAAATACGTATTAGAAGACTATCCACGGTATCGTCTGCATGCACGGCCTGGAGTCCACATACATATCTCCTAGACTCTCTTAATGAGAGCTTATGTATTCACTTTTCACCTAAAAATTAATATTCTGCTGGCTGACTTTCTTAGTTTTTTAAAAAGCTAACCTTGTGAAAAGTTAATCTAGTTCACACAAGGTAAACAGCAGTGTATTTTAAAGACATTTAAATGTGGAGCGAAGCTAAAAGTCTACAGGGATTGAATGTAAACATTGTACCCCTACCATAAATAATGATGTACATCTTCCATGTGATTGTTTTATCTCAGATAGAAAATGGGATTATATAGGGAAACATATATCAAAGATTATGTACATGAAAAATGAAACAAAAATTCTGAGGGGCCGTATATCACATCATTCTCTGTAGATTCATATTATTTTCAACACATGACAACACATTGTATATATAAATTTTGGTTTTAACAAAGTTGCGTATATGTAATAATAGTGGTAATGTAATAATAACATGGTGCTATATTTACAGTTCTTTGACATGAGACTCCTTTCCTTGTTGACAGCATTATGTGAAGAAACCAGGTACTAATGTCATTTCAATGGAGTGTTCTTTATTGTTTATAAGTTTCTGTGTATCCACTATGATCTATTTTTGCAACTTTAAGATCATTTTGTAATTGTCAAAAATTAAAACTTGCAAAAATTTGGTCCATTATCATGATTATGTTGTACTATAGAAATCTTTAAAATTCACAAGCACTTTCGTAATTAAAAAACTTCACGGATTTACTTCATTTCTTAAAAAAATTCCAAATTTACATGCCAAAAACTAAAAGGATATAGTATTATATTTAAATTAATCCAGAAAATAAAGCAAAAGAAAATTTTATTTAATCAAGTTTTTGTTTGCAGGATCATAGATAAAATATGAAAAAGAAAAGCAAACACATATTAATTTCAATTCAATAAAACTATTAACTAAAGTAAATATATAAATTCTGTTGAAGACCTAAGGTTCGTTACGAGCTGCATGGCTTTACCTATCTGATGGAAGTAGTGGATTTATCAGTTAATGAAGCGGACGAGCACGGACTGAGGGACCAGGAAGTGGACTTGTGCTGTGAAATTCTGAAGATCCTGTTCAATCTGTCTCTTGTCAGAAGTAATATGGATGAAGTGAGTAGGCAAATGACAAAACTATTGTGCAAGTCAGTTTAAAAAAAACTTGTTTTTCTTTACATGTATCTGAACAGTAAAACAAGTGTCACTTGAAATGGATTATGATACTTATGTCTTCCTAATGAAATAATATCTAGCGTAACTGAACCACAATTAAAGTATAGAAATATTTGATATCTGAAATACTTACAAATTTCAATGACTTGCAAAATGTATCATTAATTAGTATGGTTTTACCCTGAAAACCAAGTTGTAGGAAGTTATTAAGGAATTGTCTTGTTCATCTATTTATACACCTGTCTCTACATACTGTCTGAGCCATATCTTTGCCATTGACAATCATTGGAAGTTCCATACATTATAAAAAGATTGCTTGTGATCTGATGGTGCATCATAACCTTGACTCAAGGTATTTTAAACAAGGTCACTGAAAAAAAAGGTATAATTCGTGCCTGTTGAACACTTTCTTATAAGGAAACAGTTGGATTTCATACCTTACAAATAGATTGCATAGAACTCCCAAGTGTATCTTTAATTTGACTCAAGGTCATTTGGGCAAGATGAAGGTCACTGGCAAACATTGCGCACAAATATCATCCAGTTTATATACTTGGAAGTTTAATACAGTCAGGTTCACTATTGATCAGTTGGGGAAAATGAATGGTAAAGAAAGTGATGTTTATACATTAAAATTGTATGCACAAGTATTTTTGCAACAACAACTGAATAAAAGAAATTTAGAATTTCAAGCGACAGACAATTTACATGTACACTACCATGCAATTGTTTGAAATTTTATTTCATTAATGTTTTCCTTGTAGGAGGAAGAGGCACATTTCATGAGGTTGGTCTGTGTTCTGAAAGAATTGCTGTTATGTCAAACAAAATCAAAGGACAGGATGGAAGAACTGCAAAGGTATTCAATTGTGTGTTCATGCTTTTCTGTAGATATTAAAGATGCTGCAGTTTGAATATGTAGTGAGTTATTTTCAAGCTAGAAATGAAACTTATTAAACAACGATGTAGTTCAATGTTGAATTCCAATTTTTATCAACAGCATGACAGTTAACTTGCTGACTAATGTACCGTTGGATTGCTACGAGGAATTATTAACTCCCTTGAACGAGGATGATGAAGATATTGGGTTGGAAAATAAAGAGGCGGAGTATGATGGGAAAAATATGGAAGCTATATTAGTACTTCTGGAGTTTTTAAATCGCAGACTTGATAAGGTGTGTTAGTGGAATGTTAATTAATTAAATTATACTTCTTTTGTAAATAAAAAACATCAGCGATTAGTTTATTTGTGGATGAATGAAAATGAGTTCTAAACCAATTACATGTACCGGTATATTTTTTGTTATTTTTACAGCCTTCAAAAGCCATGAAGGACAGTTTGGCGCCAATACTTTGCAGTCTCTGTCAAATGTGCAAAGCCAATCGGATGATCAGAAAGTTTTGTCGTTTAAAGGTAAAGTAAAAAACAACATGCATACCGTAATCATGCAAAAAATTCTTCTGTAAAAGGTACATCATATTTAAAGTATTGATGCTGTCATTTTAGATGTACTTGTAAGAACTATTGTACAATGCTCTTCTTTACTAAAAGCATAAAATTCATTTGTTTTTAACAACTGAGTGTTTTGGTGCATACAATTATTGCTTTTTTGGATGTGTGTATACCATAACTAAAGAATGAGTTTCAATTGTGGGATTCAGGTATTACCCCCTTTGAAGGAAGATGTGAGAAGATTGCCTGAAGAGGGGAAAACACTGAGAAATAAGTAAGCAAAGTAATACTTGTAGTACACGAATAACCTATGATGAGGAGATTAGTGATAATCTTCATGTGTTGCATATCAATAGTCACACTTGTATTATTAGTAACAGGTACCTGCCTGTTTTTGTGTTACATCTGTAACACAAATTCATCACCTCATCAGGTCAAAAATTTGAATCTCCAAAGTAATCTTTCCTATTAAATTGTGGCCTGCTTGTGCCCTCACAACCAATCTCAACTACCTTAAAAACTTTTTTTTCAATTTTACATTAAATCAGCTTTTTTACATCAGGAATGTACGGCTATATGTATGAGAGATAGGTTTCATGTTCATTTTTTCTTTTAGATTGTGTAAGCTTCTAACATCTGCCTCAGAAGTAAAGGACATGGTTGCAGAATTTTTATTTATTTTATGTAAAGAGAGTGGTAAGTTGCTATGTGTGTTTCTCTTCTGAAGTAAGTTAATAATTTATGCCATTACAGGACATGTAACTCAAACCTTGCAGTAAACTACTCCTGAAATTGTTATGGATTATTTGAAGTCAGTAGTTCCCTATCAAAAATGTAAAGGATTCCACGAATCTATATTTGAATGAATGTTCCTGTCTTATACCGGTAATTGATAAAAAAGATACTTCATGATTTCAGTGGCTAGAATGGTTAAGTACACAGGATATGGCAATGCTGCTGGTTTGCTGGCAAACCGGGGGATGTTGATGGGGGGACGACGATGTGAAGGGGACTACAGCAGTGGGTCAGAGGAGTCGGACACCGAGGAGTACGCCAAACTAAGAGATCAGTAAGTGTCTTATGAAATAGAATAAGCCAATTTAAAGGATCAGTTAGTGTCCTATCAAGCTATGAAATAAGAGTATGCTAAATTAAGGGATCGGTAAGTGTCCTATCATGCTATGAAATAGAGTATGCCAAGTTTAGGGATTAGTAAGTGTTTTAAAGAGAATGCCAGAATGAGGGATCAGTTTGTGCATTATATAAGAGCATAAAAGAGTATGCCAAATTAAGGGATCAATAAGTGTTTCAAGTGTACCCCAAAATAAGGGATTAGTGTCTCTAAGAGTACATTAAATTAATGGATCAGTAAATGTTCTAAAGAGTATGTCAATTTAAGTGATCAATAAGTGTCCAAAAGATATACCAAATTAATAAAGTGATTTGTAAATTTCCTAAAGAGTATGACAAATCAAGGGATTAATAAGTATACCAAGTTAAGGACCAGTCAGTAAGTATCCTAGATAGAGGGATTGGTGTGAATGTGTGTGTGTGTTTATGTAAAGAAGTATGCCAAATTAAGGATAAGTAGTGGACTGTGATTAATGGTGTACATCAGATTAAGGGTTCAGTGTCATAAAGATCATGTAATATTAAAAGAGAACCAAAGCCAGTCTCATTGAACATGTTTTGAGAAGGAAGCTGCAAGCAAATGATCTGTTCTTGGGTCAAACAAAATAGCAGATGTCTTCAGGACCCAGCCAATATCCTATTATCCTTATACATGTACAAATTTTGCATAAAAGCAGCATTATTGATTCATGTAGACAAGCTATGTGAAGTTTATGAGTTTCCCCTTTGCTCTGTGCATAAAATAATCTTATAAAATTAATTTTATTTGAGATGTGTAGCAGTGTACATGTATATAAAAAAAATGCAAAAATTAATGAAATATACATATATGACTTTACCCATTGCAACAGAAACTAATATTTTCTTTCTTAGAATAAATCCAATCACTGGGAGGTGGGAGGAAGCCAAAATGAATCTTACAGATGAAATGTCAGACGATCAAAAAGAATATGAGGCCATGCGCCTTGTGAATGATTTGGACAAATTACAAAGGTATGAATTTTCTAATAGCGAAAGTTAAATGTTACTGGGATAGTTTATTTCTACCCTGTTCAAAGAGCGTGTATTGCTTTGGACATGTTGGAAGATCAGAAGTTATACCATATGATGACCCATATGACTTTCATGTCTATGAATTCAAAGGTCAAAGATCTCTTTACTATATTCAGGTCAAATATTCTTGGAGTAGGGGTTGGAAAACTATAAACATTTTTCCTGTTATATTTTAAAATTGGATATTGCAGGAGCTTTTACACCTTGTACATGTTACAGATTATTTCTTTTGACCAAAACCCTGTACAATGTAAATCTGAATACTTTGGTTTTTACATATTCTTCTTTCATAACACATAAATGTCAATTTGTAGAGCATTTGTCTTGGTCTTTCATTATTACATCTTTTTCTGTTGATTAGACAAGGAATCATTCAACCGTGTCATGTGGGGGAGGACGGAAAACCTCAACCTGTGGAACACATCTTACAACTGACAGAAAACATCAAACTGAAAGATGAGAATAAAGACTGATCCATTAGGTGTGGATCCAGAATTTCTCAAGTTCAGTACTGTTTATCATCCACTGGTGGATCCGATCATGTTGTTACAAGTTCTAAGAAGTTTTGTCCGTGTAGGGATCACACTCTTACTCAATCTATTTATTCATATTTATTTTGATATACCGTATTTGTGTTATCAACTTATACAAATACATGTACCTAATGTGTATACAAACTAGTGCTGTATTCATGTACATAAACACAGTTATGTATTCCAAAATCAGGTTTTAACAGCTTGTAGTTATAAATGTGTTTGTTGAATTTATGTTGTTTCATTCTTAAATATTGAAGTCTTACGATTATAATAAAAGATTGTTGATTATTTTGTCTCAAAAGAATGCCTATGAAAATTTGATAGTTTTTCTTTTTGAATGAAATTCTTTATCGTAATGGTCTTGTTTTAATCATATGCATGCATTCTCTTATAATTGGGACTAAATTTGCTGTATATTTTTGTATTCTAAATGCTTGCAAGTTTCTGAAGAGCTTTGTGTTCATGTGTACATAATAAACAACATTTCTATTGATGCATAGTTGATAAAATTGGGACAAACATTTGGAGGTGACCACAAGTACTTTAAGTACTAATGTTATACATTATGTTATAATTCTTGATAACCTTTGAGGGATAAAAGGAGAAAAAGTAACTGTTTTACTTCTTGTATTTGAAAAATACATGTACTGTAAATAATAACTGGTCTTTAAAATTATATTTCAATTTTTTGGGTCTGGAAATAAATGGTTCTTGTATGTACAGATAGTTGATGTTTTCCTGTGATCTTGTCATTATTCCTCATAATGATTTTTAAAAAATGCAAATCAAATTTGGAATTAATCTTAGTTTTGACAAATGGCAGGTACATGTACATGTAGCGATATACACGACATATAAAAGGCAACATAAAAAAACCCCAACAAATCATCAACTTAACCAAAGATACAGCGTCAGTTTCTTCGTCTAATTGTTATATTATTTGTGTTTGGTTGATTAGGGTTTTTGTTACACTCATGATATACATGTAACCAGAGGATTATGAAATATTGATCTGAATTTGAATCTAGATCTTGAATGTACATGAACCTTGCATCTAAACTTTTAAATGTATTTTGTTATACAGAATGTAGAGGAATGTTTTATTTATTTTTTTATATGCTCTTTCTTCATCATACATTTTGAAACATTTAAGAATTATTTTTAGATTGTGCTAACAGGAAGGCCATTCAATTATGAATTCTGCTGCAATATTGCTTAATATTCTTTTTTGTATAAATCCTGAATTTTAAAAATTAGATAGATGTAAGGACATGGCTTTGCATTACCGGTAATTTATAAAAAAAAAAAAAAAAAATGAAAAAATGGCACATCTTAAAATATTTATTGGAAGGTACATGTACCAGCAAGGCTCAACTTGATTAAGGAAAGAAAATAACATGGAACCCGATGAAATGTACATGTATCTAATGTGCGAGGGTATATTATTTAATGTGTACCCTGACTGTGCATTTGCATTGTTTATGTGGATCAGACATATTCATCTCGTGAAATTCAGCTACAGTAATTGTCTTTATTTGTTGTTTCTGTGCTACAGATCCATATATAGACATAGTTCCCTCATTAAAGTGCAATACATGTATTTTGTTAAGAAGTTTCCAAAGAAATGTACTAGTTTAAGAGTTACATGAGTGTGTATATGGTGGAATTCATTTTTTAAAATAAATAAATGGAGAGAAACACTATGAAACTGCAATTTGTTTATTTATAGATTAAAAAAAATAAATGATTGATTAAATAGGCTACCTATTCAGCAAGAAATATTAATATACATGTATGTACATGCCAGTGTTTGGCAAACATAAGATTTCTCACGGTCTGTGAGGGTGTACAAGTGTATATGGCTACTATCCAATAAGTTTTATGTTTCTATCCCAAAGGTTTCATGTTTTCCTGTAAGAAATTTGTTTTCATTCTTGTCAACTTCTCCTGGTAAAAATAGGGGACATATAGTTGAAAGTCTGGAACTTTTTTCCTTACATCCCCTTCAATTGTTCTTGAATGAAAGGTATGTGTATATATATATATATCAATAAAATGGCCAAGAAGTTATGAAAATATGAACCTTTGACTATATGAATAAGACAGAGCATGGTAATCTTGTAAAAAAAACAAGAGGCCCATGGGCCACATCGCTCACCTGAGCAACAAAAGACATAATAAAATCAGCTTTTTAGAGTCATATACAAAATATCTAAACAATGTCACATTTATATAGATCCTGTATATAAAAAAATAATTCCCCTGCATATTCTTATGTTTATCATTGAGCCCCTTTGTAACAGGATGATTTTACAGTCATATCACAAATTGAGCACTGCAGTTCTCGAGAAGATGATCAGACTTAAACAACTGTTTATATTGAGCCCCTTTTGAGGTCCAAGAATTGTCCAGGGGCCAGAGTCTAAACAATTTTAAAGAATCAACAATATGTTAAAATGCTTGCATATAAGTAAAACCACATATAAAAACCATTTGAGTTTGTGAACAATTTAAATGTTTTCCTTTGTAAAATTGGACCACCCTCCCACACACACACACCCATGTAGCCCAACCCTGCTCCTGAAGAATATGATTTTGACAAATTTTAATCTAGACTTTTTCAAGACTGAACTGACTAAAGTTAGACCTTTTCTAGACAATTTGTGTTTTAGTTGATTTTTTCCTATATATTTGTACGTAAAAATTTGACACCCCTCCCCTGGGGATCATGATTTGAACAAATTTGAATCTACACTACATATAGCTACCTGAGGATGCTTCCACACAAGTTGCAGCTTTTTAGGCTGATCAGTTTCAGAGAAGAAGATTTTTAAAGATTTACTCTATATATTCCTATGTAAAAATTCGACCCCCCATTGTGGCCCCTACCTACCCCCGGGGATCATGATCTGAACAAACTTGAATCTATACTACCTGAGGATGCTTCCACACACGTTTCAGCTGTTCTGGCCAAATGGTTTTTGAGAAAATTTTTGAAAAATACCCACAAATTTTCAATGATTTTTTAAATTAATTATCTCCCCTTGAAAGAGGGCGTGGCCCTTCATTTTAATAAACTTGAATCCCCTTTACCTAAGAATGCTTTGTGCCAAGTTTGGTTGAAATCAGGCCAGTGGTTCTGGAGAAGAAGTCGAAAATGTAAAAAGTTTTTAGACAGACAGACAGAGAGACAGACAGATGGACGCCGGACAAAAAGTGATCAGAAAAACTCACTTGAGCTTTCAGCTCAGGTGAGCTTAAAAGGTCAATTCACACTTGCCTCTTTATTTAAAGCTGAACACTGCTTGTAAATAGGCACCGTCATACAGGTATATAAACCCTTCGATTTTGTTACACCCGATTGCACACCTGGAACTGGTGGCCAACGTATAGTATTCCTTTTGTGGTCTTTGGATTTTATGCATTTATTTCTTATTTTATGTGCATATTCTGTTTGTAAATAATGCATCGACCTGTTCATTAGATATTTTTATCGCGACCTAGTAACACGGCGAGACAAGATATACATCCAAACAGGTGAGACCTCTACGGCGAAATACTTTAAACTGCTAACAGGTCTGCAGCTTATATAGGGGTTGTAGGGATAGCGGTGATGAAAGAGAAATATGGCGGACAGTGCCTATTTAGGAGCAGTGTTCAGCTTTAAAATTAAAATTATAAGAATTTCATACAGGTACAGTCAAATAAAATAAATTAAAATAAATAGATTTTAATAATGCACCTCAACAAAAATACATCGTGTATAAAACATGCATATCAACTACAACATTATCTGTACATGTTGGACAGCAAAATCATCTTTTGCATCATCAAATAACCTGATCAGCTGATCAGTAGCCAGAAGACTGCATAGTCTGGCAATTTCCTTTTTTTTCCACTTAATTCAATTCATATAAGCCATGCTTATCAAACTGGACGGCATTATAGATGCATGAATACAATAATGTAACACAAATGTACATTTGAATGAAAAATATCACAGTTACCTTATCACTTCATAAAATCCAAACGTGTTATTCAAAGAACTTGAGAATTAATATGGAATTTGTATTTTCTATGCATAAATCAACGAATAAAAGATATGTGACTGATGCTGTATTCTACTCTACCGGTAGGTTCTTTCACTTCAGTCAAAATTTCATTATTTATTTTCTCTATGCTGAATCAGAAATTTTCCAAACAGTTCACCACTGTACGTTCTCAAATAGTTCAAACATACAGGTACATGTAATGAATCAACAATTGATCTGTCTATCTAATATTTTTGCTGTACAATCATTTCCATGTAGCTGGTGATGGGCGACTGCCATCCCTTTTCCCTCTGAATGTTCCTGGACCCAGTTTTCTTGGATCCCCTCCCATTACATCCTGCTGTGCCAATTCTTCATCATATCTACAGCATGAAACAAAATACACCATTAAAGTTATGCACATGTATTATATGTCGTATTGTTGCTTTTTCTCTCGTTACTTGATTAAGGAACTCAAGGAACTTTGAAAATTTAAGTACATATACACTTACCTGTAATCATACAGTGAAAACATTACCAGTTTTTAACTTTGATTTATTTGTTTCTAAATTATAGTCTCTGTTCATTTTCTATAAACTAAAAATTTGCCACTCCTTAATGGGTTTTGAATCCCGGTATATAAAAAGGAGTTTCTTATAAAGACAAGTTGTTTTAATAGCTATTTATCTTAATCTTTTAAAAGCATTCCAGCAGGTGTATCTCCTTATCAGAGCAAATATATAAAGATTTATCTTTTTGATGAGTGGATTGAAGTGATCCCATTGTTAAGAATAATATAAACATTTATGAAATGTACGATAAATGTAATTCTTTAAATTAGGAGATCAACTCTCGTTAATAATTCACTTCTTTAACCAAATATCTTTAAAATAGGAGAAATCTCTCCAAATCAAAGAGATTGAAAAGAAATGTAAATATCTTATTTAACTTGGAGAGATGGTGTTGGTGTCGGAGGTTTCTCTTTCATCAGACATGTTTCTTTAAAATTTCAGATAGCTTTTTTCATAAATCCTAGAAGATTGTGAGTTTCATTTAAACTCATATTTTTCATTTAAATATAGCTAGTAACTGCCTAAATTTTTATCCTAATTTTCTCCAACAATTGACTTTCAAAAGTAATAAATAACTTACAGAACATCAAAATTTCCCAAGTGTTCCTTTGCTGGTATCTTGTTCCACCTTACACTGGAATAAAATATATGCACAGTATATTAATATCATTGTCTTTAGTACTTACAGGTACAAACTTGATTAAAATACTATTTACACAAGTACTAATTTTTATGTTCATTTAAATATACAGTTTATTCGTGTTTATAATTAGGTGACTGTATTCATATATCAACATACTCTGGTACTTGACCGGGTGGAATGACAATGTTGATGACATCATTGATGAGTTTGTACTTCATAATTCTGTCGCTGGAGGTGGTGCTAGTCAAGGAGGGGGAAGCATTCACCTGTCCGTCAGAGAATATTGCATTATCCCCGATTTAAGATGAGCAAAATTAACAGTATATGCTTCACATTTTATAAAATAGATTCCTAACTGAAACAAAAACACTTCATAGTATTGTCATTGTGGACACCATACTAGATCATCTAGATGTATTACAGTGATACATGCACTAGCTTGAACACTTCCTACTCCAATCCAGAATAATAATAATAAAGTGTAAATCAGCTGTTTACAATGTCAATCAAACAATTAGAAAAAGGATCAATAGAATACCAGACTCTTCAGTGATCATATTTTAATATCCTGAAAACTTACATGTATTTGAATTTATGTATAAAAAGTTAAACAGACCACAAATAGAAGTACAAATTTTCATAAATAATTGATCAATATCCCGTCCACATGGGGAGTATCCTCTATACCTACCTCAATCAGCCATGGCTTCAAATTATCATCTATGATGATGTCATATCTGTAATGGAATTATACTACCGGTATATAACATCTGTTGCAACATGATATTATGTTTTTGTCTGTATAGTAACATATCACAAAATTATATCATCTATCATATGTCATATCTGTAATGCTACTGATCATTGATATAAAGATATCATAACTTTTATTATTTTAAAATACATTAAATATGATTAAGATATCATATATTAATGCAACTACCGGTAGATATCATTGACCATCAGAAAGGACCTCAGCCACCTTGATTTTTGTAAAGGACACACACAGTTTAAGATGAATATGACTTGTAAAGGAATGTGTTATGAAAGTGACCTTTAGTTTGAAGTCCCTGAAAACCCCTTTATTTACAGGCATTTATGGTCCTCTGATACTTTATGGCTGAAGTATGAATTAGAGAGGACCAATACTAGGTGAGAGAAAAAAATGCTCTGGACAAAGTTGTTGATCTGCTATGACCTTTGGCCTTGACCTAGAAACTTTTCCAAATGGTGTAAAAAAAACCTTAATAAAGAGATTTTCTGCTAACTTGACCTTTGATCTAGAAATTGGCTTAAGTTTACCCATGAACAGTCAAGGGGGGAAATTAAAGCCACATCAGGCCAGAGGGAAAAAACATTATTCTGGACAGTTGCTTTGAATAAACAGATGGACACTGATCACTATCAAAAGGGCTCCCTCGGAGCAGATTTGTAATAAATCACATATTGAAAATTATTCTTACCCATAGCACTCAAAGCAATGTCTGTCATTGGAAATGCCTCCCTACAATAAAAATAATTAAAGTATTGTAAAATCCTCATGAAATAGTAAATTCTCAACTATCAAAATTGTGTGTCAAAATAAACATGAGACCTGTGTTTACTGTAAATTAATATTGTGAAAATATAAAAAGCTTCTGAAACCTTTCATGCACTGTACTGGTATTGTTATTATAATAGAAGTGTTTACTCACAGCTACAGCTTTTAAAGAGTGGACAATCTGCCATTGCATTTCATCAAAGAGTCTGTCTGTGACCTAGATAAGAAAATGGTTTTTCCACCTGTTACTACAGTAAAACTATATGTATATCTATAAATAAACTACATCAAACTAAGTCTCTAAGAAAATACTTTTATTCACCACACTGAGTGGCTGTTCTACAGTGTGTAGGGACATTAAATTGTCTGTACCTCTTTTCCTCTTGTTCCTTCCAAAAACAATCTTAGGTTTTGCACAGTCCATTTTCCTCCATGAACATTATTGTAATCATCCTGTAATAGACAAATTGCAATCTTTCCATTTCCTATCCAAATAATATCAATACATAATAGATTTTCATGCATGGCAGCTTGAATATGCGCAACATGTTTTTCATGAACATGATGAATTAGAACCATTTTAACAGGAGCTTGGACTTTGGATAGTTGAGTCAAACAGCAATGTGAAGTAGGCCTGTCTATTTCATTGCTGGCCACTCAGCCATGGCTCTTTGATATCAACAAGATTTGTCTGGATTTTGAGCTAAGACTACATAATCTGTGTAAATTTGACTTGAAACTATAGCGTCATTTTTCACCTGTTTTGATGCAAGAAAAAGATATTTGCATCCTACCGAAAGCCCATGGTCTTGTTAAAATGGTTCTATCTTAACCTATATAGAACAGAGTAATATGCATCTACCAGTATTAAGGGGGGATAATTAACCATGTATTGAAACTGAGTGTGGTTGTTTTGTTAAGAACGAACTGTATCACTAAACTTCAACAGATTTCAAAAAGTGATTAGTAAATTGTGATTCTTTAAAAATTGTATTACCCCTTGTTTCTGGATGGAAACATTGGTGAGATGAACAAACATATTGTCCAGTTCATTGATGCTGGCATTGTACTTTACTGTACAGAATCTGGCAAATCCTAATCGAAATCTAAAACAAAAGTAATATACATGTATAGGTAGTTAAATGTAATGGTCATCTCTAGTGTCCAAGTTAAATATATATTGTATATTAATATATGTAGAACTGTCAAGATCAAGGTATATTCCCTAATCAAAGTTATCATGCATCTCTTAAATGCAAACTAATACAAAATTTAAAAGACAAAAGACTCACAGATAACATTTGAGGGGTCGGAATGAGGTCACAAGGACATAAAGACGAAGGTCAAACTTTTTTCCACCAATCAGAAGTGGGTTGTCGATGTACTTTGAGATGACATAAGTGTCCTTAGAGGTTGGAGGTGTGAAGCTAAAATTACAAATGTTTTTCAAATCCTTTATAAAAGTACAGTAAGATAATATCAGCTTTGCATTGACAGTTTATTTCATTTATAAATCTTACTTGCTGGTTTTGCTGTCTCTCGACCATTTCTTTAACTGGGATAATTTGTTTACCAGGAATATACCAACTCCCCTTGCTATTGATTAGAAATGAAAGATAAAGTGAGCAAAGTTACATACTCATTGCTCCCACACTGCTTGACAATGCTACAATTGTGATGAATGGCAATGTGTGCATTAAAATATAAGGGCATAACTCCCAGGAAAAGTTCCTTTGAAATTGCATTTACTTACATTCACAACAAAGTTTCATGAAATTCTGTTTAAGAGGAGTACATGCACTGACAAGAACAGGACTGACAAACTAACTGACCAATGGACTGACTGACAGGTCCAAAACATTATAATCTCTGCAACTCATTGCATATTAGGTATAATATGCAAAATTAAATGTACAAACAAGCTTGGCTGCACAAGGAAATTGAATTAGGAAGATTTCTGCAGAGCAGCTGACATTGTATGCAAAGAGGAATTACTGTTTAAGTGTGATTTTTGTACATGTTGGAATGTCTATTTGTATAGTTATAATTGTCACTCTCTTCGTTATTGTTCCTTAATATCTCCTCAACCCTGTCTGACTTGATTGATAACAACAAGTGCACTTTTATCAAATGATTTCATTACAAACATTACAAAGAGATCACAAAAAAAACTTTCAACCTTTTCCACATGGTTTCATGATCCATGTGGTGTTTGGATTCTTCCTAAATTCCTCTACAAATAAATTGTAGTCTGCCGGTAACATAAATGTTTGGGGGATGAAGTCTGAAAATTTATAAGTTCAAAAATAGAAACACATGAAATGTGAAAGTCTATCAGTATAGACTTGGAGACGTAAGTATTCAAAGTACAAATAAGTCATTAAATATGATTGTAACAAATATGATATTAATTAATGTACCATTAATGTAAGTACATTGATAGGCATAATATATATATTGGGAAAACAGTTACCTGAATTGAATAATTTCATAGTATGTAACATTACAGTGCATAGAGTTTTAAAACAGCAACAGTACAAATTAATAGCAACTTAAATTTATAAGAATATATACATGCAAAAAAAGTTTCAATCATTTTACCGAGATGAATATAGCGGCCATTTTCGTCCTTCTCTGCCAGAGGATTGCCCTCTTTGTCTAAGTCCTTCCTGTATCTCTTGATATTCTTCACCATTAAATCTTTTCTGGTCAGTTCAACATGATTTGGAAAATGGCTGATCACTCTGAAACAGCAGTTTGAAATCTTATCACAGTCTGGTAAATTATTATTGAAAAACATCTTAATTGGCTTATTTGACAATAAACTACTTTGCACACTAAAAAAATACCATTTTTCTTTTCTCAATTTGATATTGATTAGTTGAATTTATGTACCTGATTCTATCTTTTTTTTTTATATTCACTGAATTTAGTTTTGACTTGAATTAATGTATTACAGGCAATATGAAAGGCATATCAAAATATGATTAGAGCTAGATCATGCATGTTTAAAATTAATTAATGTCTCCACATGCAACATGTTTTCAATAAATGCCAAATATCATCCCTTGTAACTGTTCCATCGTGTGTAAACATTTTCAGTTTCTTCACAGAAGCTACCTGATTTTTACCAATGAAATTAAATTGACAATTTACAAATCACTTGTGATAAATGCAAATATGTCATCTTCAAAAATCAAATGTGAATTACACATCTATCCAAATTCTTTCAGCAGAATTATGACTCAAGAACTTCCATTATTTTGAATTTTTACTCTACTTGGAGGACTTATATACAAGAATTGTGTTTGATCTGTGTTACTGTGTGGAACTGCATGAGTTTTGGAATTTAAATTACAGAATACTCCCAAGCTTTCATATTTGGTGTCTCCAGGAAGATCTGGAGAATAACTTAATTGGCTCATAAAAGTTAGCAACTAAAATTTCATGAGATGGCAAATACAACAGAAATGAGGGCATTACTGAGGAAATACAAATTAATGAAGATGAATTGGCCATGTCTAAAGAAAACCAACAAACAACATCACAAGAGTGGCACTTAGATGAACTTCACAAAGGTAAAATGGAGAAAATGCAGACCAAACACAGCATAGAGGATAACTGTTGCACAAGAACTCAAAGACACCAAACTTACATGAGGAGAAGCGAAGAATAAAGGTCAGGATAGAGGAGCATTAAAAAAATCCCTATATTCCTTGCACTAGGAGCATCTCGATGCAACAGGAATTAGGTAGGGAGGAAAAGGAGTTATTCCCCTTTAGTACTCATCCATAATTTTAAAATTGATAATATTTGGATCCTTTAAAGAGCTGTATTGTATTCAGGCTGCTGTAAAAGCCCATGGGCCTATTGTATTACATATGACCATACATAATGAAACTTTGATTTTGACCTTCAGGTTTAAGTCCATTGTAACACTACAGATGGACAAACACAGGACTTCAGTTAGTGCTTGTCAAGAGAGCAGGAAATGGTTGAAACAGTTTGGCCATGTATGTATTGCTGGTGACACACAAGATAGTTTGTGACATCCTTGACAAAACCAGTTTTAAAAATGTGTCACGAGCAATGAATTACTCTCACAATAAGAAACACCATTTAAGCATTGAATGCTTATTTTTGGATGTCGTCGGTCCTGTAACACACCAAGCGGTGCAGACAAATTGAATACCGAGCATTAGGACCGACGACATCCAAAAATAAGCATTCAATACTTATATCTATATTCATACTGATGTCTATTTTTATGAAATATATGTGTATTGTCGCTGTAAAGCCATTATATATTACGCTCTCAGTCAGGGATATGAAACATACATGGAACAGCCATATTAACATATTATTTAGTTCGCTTCCGCAACTAAAAATATAATGCCAGAAACTTTGTAGAGAAAAATCTTTTTTATGAAGGAGTAGATATAATTTAATGATTATTTTTCAAAAGGACATATAAAATTGGTTATGTAAGATTGAACGTTTTATTTAATCTTGCAAAATTAAATATACTCATAACACGTGACGACGTTTATATTTGTGCACATGGCGCATGAATTATCAAAGTGTATTCATAGAAAATTGAACGTCGCAGATTTCCAATGCAAACATAAAGGGAAATATACACTGAATGTAAATATTTATCAATACAAACTTAAGTACTCTCAAAAATCTGAATTTGTAATTAACAAATATATAACATGTACATTAAAAAAAATCAAGTATGTCTATTTTACAAATTTGAAGTGAGTGGGTACTTTAGCCTGCAATGAAATTTATAAATGTTCGATAAAAGCCAATATAGCCAGGCCTGCATGAAAAGATTTTTTTTGTGATATAAGGAAAACAATTCAGATCGATACAAATCTAAGATCTATTCAAGTAGGGTTAAATCTAAAATCAGATCATAAGTGATCAATATATAGCATCAAAATTATTAATTTAGATTTTTGCGGGAAAATAGAGAACAATTTCCTTGTATCTATATGCGTCTTTACAGAGTGTGTGCATGTTGACTTGTTTCTAAAGTAGAATAAATCGGAATTTCCTGGAAGCTTCCTGTTACATGTAATACATTGAATAATTCAAGGACCAGCCATTAATATACCTCATACATGTAGCCATATAAACATGTGCAAAACTCAAAAATATGTATGAAGTAAATAATTTAAAAGAAAAAACTAAAATATTTGAAATACAGAAAATTTGGAAGAAGAGTTATGCTTGTTAGTGCCAGGTAAAGATAATGGATAATGGTCTGGAGGATGATGTATTTCTGGATCCTGACGAAATTGATGGCTTGGAGTCATGTGTTCATATAAATACATGTAAGTTGTAAGTATAAATACAGTTCTGAAACAGAACAGTACTGGAACACTGCTTTATTTTCATACCATGGTTATTCAATGAAACTTACTTAGCATTTTTTGAACATCATGTTCAAGAAATGTTAAAAAGTTCATATATAATATGAATTGAGTTTCAATCAAGTTAATCATGTGATCAAATCCTGTTAAACCCAAAGGGTTTCTTAGATGATTTGATAACTAACCACCCATGAACTATTTTACATTGTTGTTTATTACTTGTATAATTTCATTACATTTGAGAAAGTCATCTCATTAAGATTTATGAGCATAACAGTGTTTTTCTGTTTGTAATAATGCAATAGTCAAACAATGAGCTTTTGAGATGATTTATCATTGTGAATCCAAACAATAGAACTTGTTGACCCAATAAAAAGTTCACATAGAAATGAACAGTTTTTTTTCCTCCATATGTTCATGAATATCTTGTAATAAGGATTGTACAAGTTTCAGAGTTTTAAACAATTATATTTTTGAATGTCGCGAGTAACAGCTACAACATAGCAAAATATATATTGGTAATTATCCAGAAGACATAAATGGCATTAGCAAAAGAAAATAATTAAATTTCAGTGTAGGCCAATGTCAGTTCTTTTTAAGTAATCTTCAGTTTGATGTAGATTGAAGGCAGGGTATATTCAAATACAATTACACAGATAACCTCTCTCTCTTTCTCTCTCTCCCCCTCTATCTATCTCTTTCTCTCTCTTTCTTTCTCTCTCTCTCACAATTAAGCTACATATCTGTAACAAAACAAGAGGCCCAGAGGCCACATTCTTTTAAGGGCCATCTCAAAATACAGGTATATGTGCATGTACTATAAGAATATATAGGAAATTGTTGTTTCAGCACTTCGAAGCAGATTTTTAAAAATATTACAATAGCGATTTTCCTCAAATTGTAATATGTTATTAGTAATATCATTCATTTTATACCTTATATGAAAAAATTACTAAATTCCATCATGTGTTTTTTAGTGGGGGTCATCTCTAAATATCAAAATGCACCAAATTATGCTCTATTTTGGAGTATTACAAATGTAGATTGGTATAATAGATTCATTCAAAAATTAAGAAAAAGAACCCTGAGGATAGCATTATTCTGTGTGTAAAATTTCAAAGGTGTACAACATTTCCTTTTTCTTGAATGTTATTTGATAACGTACTCCTAAAAAGCATCATTTTATCATAATGTCATATAAGCACTATACAAATGGCAACGCTCACCTACGGAACAACGGGAAAATCATTTTAAAAACAAATAAATACACTGTATTTTACTGGAATGTGCATAAACGACGTGCAACGAAAACTAAAGTTGACCTCTTTAAAAAAAGAAAATGAAAACTTACTGGTCATCAGTGAGGCGAAAACCACAGTCTATGCTGAACACATTCCTTATACTTTGTACATTTGCCCTTCAATAAAAGAATTGCTTTATTTCAATAAAAATTTAGACAACTTTATATGCATGTTACAGTGGTAACAACATTATTGTTGACAAGCCAATCGTGTTAAATTATAAGCTCATGTATCGTGGGTGATCGTTCGTGTAATGACTCATTTAATCCTTTGATCGGTCAAGTTAGTTTAACATGATTTTGTAAGCAGTCTATTTCAAGCATCCGTCGTATCTTGACACATAATTATAATCATACTAGCGTCAAGCAAGAGAGACACGTTGAATAAAAGCGGTCAAGCTTACCTATTCCCCGATTAAAATTAAACGATCATTCCCTTAGTTTTCTTTCAAATGAAATCAATATATGATATGCATTCCTCTCCGTTACATTGTATAAATATTCATTACAATTTGAATTTATTTAGACCCTTTAAAATTTAGAATAAATGGAATTTAATCAATTATGTACGGTATATTATGGAAATATGGAATGTGTAAATCAAAATTCTTTGGAACAAGGTAACAAATTTACCTGTACCTTGCACAAATAAATCTTATGTAGGGAATTGGATTACATAAACATCTACTCGTATGAAAATAAATTCATGTAGATAATGCATTATCTTCATTTCTTTACATCTAAATATTCATTGTGGAGACAAAACAATTTAATTGGTGTGTGGATCCTATCCTATTGTTTATCTCATAAGTACATGCCGCTTTTCAATAAAATACAAGCATTGTAATAAAAATTAAAGCAATATGTTTTCTTAATTCTAATTTTAATTATTTTTGATTTTGCGTGTTAAATGGTGTAGAATCGTTCGTTTGTGTTTTTTATCGGTATCGTTCGGGTCTCATGAAAATTCAGTAAGTTAGTGATCATCCGTGTATCCTGCGTAAACGTTTGTGTATCGTGCGTGATCGTTCATGTATCAGAATCGTGCGTGTCGTCTGTCAACAATAACGTTTTACTACTGTAATACATTTGGTCGTCTGTTTACATGTACGCATGGTTATACAAACATCATGATGAAGAAATTAGGTTGAAAAATAATATGTAGATATCCATGCATATAAACTACATAATTTTTAGTTTTAATTAAGGAATCTTTATCAACATAAATAGATAAATCTAGAAATCACACATTTAAACAGCGAGACATGAAATTTACCAATAGAAATTCCAATCATCATCTGGACCGACGGGCACCCATCCCCGAGTTTCGAAGTTGTTTAGGAGGACCGATTTGTCCATGTCACTGGCATACTTAAGCCTTGCCATGTTTAGGTTTTATCAATGATTCAACATGTGAAGCCAATGCCTTCAGGTCTTTGTTTTTACATTTCTTCAATGAAACATATCTACAGTATTTGAAATCAAACTATCCTGATTAAATCACATATTTTATTCTATCATATATATAAAATTTGATATCATTAAATTTGTACACACCTGTACTGTGAATCTGTGATAATATTTAACAGAGCAGATACGTCCTTCCCAACCAGCAACAACAAAGTCAGAGAAAATGCGGGATACAGGAAGTATTGTACTTTTAAAAAATCTAAACAAACATCAAATATCCGGATAGATCTTGGCTGTAGATAGCATTGTATTAGGAAAAAATATTTCTAATTTTGTTTTTTATAGTATAGGGATGAATATTTCTTTAGACATCGGTTTAAATGGGGCGTCTTTGATTTATCATGGATGATTAGTGCATAATTGTTTTGCTATATGTCTATTTATGTCTCTGATCTATATAAGAAATTAAAACAATAAAATGCCTCTTTGGTGGTTCTTATGCAGGTATTAAATGGCTAAAATCAAACTACATAATCCGCTTCAGCCCCCGATAGCTCAGTTCATTGGTGGCATAGCTAGCTAGGGTCTGCACGTTTGATGCTCTCTGGTCTGTCATTACATGTAGTTCTCTAATCCTGTTGCATTTTGCCATTACATTTGGTTCACCAAAGATCAATTTAACATCTCAAATTCTTTCTCCTGGAATGAATTAACTTTTGAGTTCCAGGGGTTGCTCACAGCACCAAATGTAACGGAATTGGAAAAATATAATGATGGACCAGGCAAGGCACCTGAATCTCAAGTCATCTTCTTACTCAACTCATGCAACTGAGCAATATGACGCTGACATTCAAACCGGACTGTTTGTCACAGATCGCTACCTTTCAGCTAATTTGATATGCATGTAGGCACTACGTGTAACAATATATTGGATTTTTTTATTTTGGATGGCTGAAAATATTGCCATTCCTTAAAATTTGTCCTCAAACGAGCTTAAAATTTACATTTTATCATCTTGTTTGTTAACATAACAACCAGTCATCATAGCAACAATGTTATTTACCACAGTGTATATTATCATAAAAATATCACAAAGTTTTGATTATATTACATAACACTGATTTTTACATCCCTTCTCATTCAGCTAGTTGGTCCATTAATATTTACTACATACTTGTGTCAATTCATGCTATTTTTTCATTTATGCAAGAACTAGTACCAGTATGCCCTTTATTTGCCATTCAGGCTTTTATATATTTTCACTTCTTAAAAGCTTTAAACCTTTAAGTCTCTCCAGGATAAAATAAAAGATTTTTTAATTTAGAATTTATTTGAAGTAACTGTTTTTTTTATTACATATCAATACATGTATTTCATCAAATTCATTTGAAATATAGAAATACATGTACAAGCAAAAAGTAAGCAATGACATACTCAATGATTTGCACAAAATGTTTCACTCAGAAAAATGTGTATACTCTTAAACATCATTTTGCTTTTTCCTGAAATGTCTCTCTTCCTTAGGATCAAACCCTCTTTCCTCGGCCCCAAACACTGCCCAATCAGGAGTGGGTGCCATGTAATCATCTGATGAAAATTTTTCTTTTCCACCACTCTCTTTGAATCGCTTCATCAAAGAATGGAATTTTGGATAATCAATCCAGGTCCACCATTTTCCATCCACAGAGAACTTTTTATTTGCAACAAGAACGCAGTTTGAATGTTCATGTTCAGCAGCAATCTCATAGTCCCCATCCAACCTATCAACTAGCTCCTGAACAAAGTTGACAACCTCTGTATGCCAGGGTACATTCTTCATCGTCAGATTAGATGCCTTGGACTCTCCACAGTAAGTGACACCTTTTACTTCAATGAAATCAGGAGTTCCCCTTGAAACAAGGCTAGCATAGTTATCTAGTTCTTCAGTATTCCATGCTTTTACTAAAGTCAGTCTATAAACTGTTCTTTGACATTTCGCTGACAAAGCATCAAGACTTTCCAAAAACCTATCCCAGAAATCTCGAAACAAAGGGCGATCAATCTTTTTTAGACTATCTTTAGTACTGGCATCTACACTGACATACAACTGAGTCACGGGAGATAGGTCTCTAATTGCATCTGGAAACTGGGCATTTGTAACCATGAATGTTGAAATCCCTTTGTCATGCAGGAGATCTATGAATTTGTTAATTTTTGGATACATTATTGGTTCTCCAACTAATGACAAGGCACAATGCTGAGGTGTTAATCCCTCTAAAAACCTCTCTGGCTGAACCCCAGGTACACCTTTGAACTGCTTGATAAGTGCCACATGATTTTGTAATGCACCATTAAACACAAATTCAGCATCATCCATTTTCCATCGCCATTCTGTGCCCACTGGGTTGGTGTGGTGTCTCCAGCAGAAAACACATTTGTTGGCACATGCAAGACTTGGTGTTGTTTCCATACATCTATGACTTTCAATACCATAAAATGTGTGTTTGTAGCATCCTCCCCTACCACGTAGCATTGATTTTGTCCACCTGCAAAGTTTGACACCAGAGTGTGTTCCTATCAATTTGTAGCCTTGTTTTTCCAGTGATTTCTTAATGAGTGGGGTTATCATCTCTGCAGGTTCATCTTTTGACGGATTTACTTTAGTTGTTGTTTTCCCTGATCCCATGACTCTTCCTAGATCCTCAACATCCACAATATCATTATTAGTGGGGTCATCTTGTAATTCATCATCGCTTTCAATTCCTGTAGTTTCTGAAGCTGCATCATCTTCTTTACAGTTGCATTGACCTTCATTTTTGCAATTCTTTTCCATGTTTTTAGAAGCAAAATTAGAATTTACATCTTTTAACTTTTTCCAGAATTCTCTTTTCCATGCAACGTAATCATTTTCCAGTGACTTGTGCCTGCTTTGAGACACATTCTCATCTCCAAGTCCAACACTTAAAATACGATGTCCAGAAAGTTTATGCAAACAATTATCTACACATTTTGCTACTGTATTAAAATTTTCACTATACAAAGAATTTCCAAGTCCAAACACAGCATAATGTAAGTTTGACAATAAACTCTTTTGTACGCGAAAATCAGATGCACTTTCCTCCAACCACTTCACAAACCATTCAGCACCTTCAGGGGGTGTTCCCTCTGTGTACGTAGATATGAAAACCACAAGGCATGTTGTGTTTTCACCTTCACTATCCAGTTGTTCATCTGGGTCATAATTTTTCAAGTCAATTACTTCACATTTGTACCCTTTGTAATTACCATCCTTTGATAAATTTTCTGCAAAATGCTTCGACTTTCCCGTTTGAGTTCCATAAAGTATCTTGATTTTGTTCCTCTGAACAGGTGATTTTTCTTTCTCCTCTTTTGTCTTTGTACATTTTTCATTGGATTTCAAGGTAGACTTTGCCTTTTGGTCAACATTTGATTTCTGGGTTTGTTTTCCATTTGTAATTCGGTCGTATAAATACACAGATATTATACAAATTACACCCAGTAGAACAGTATAAAACACTTCCAACCGTGAAGAAAAAAAGTCTTCAAACATTTTCTCGATCACAACTGTCAAAAGTAAATCATAAACTTATTCATTTATATTTATTTCATCATACCATGTGGTAAAAACAAAACCGGAAATTCGTGGTTCAATGATGCAGTCGTACTTAAAATGGTTCTTGTTTTATCATACAGCCCCTTTTTTAATCTTTTAAGAAATATTATGAGTTATGTATGGAAATTTATTAGCTATTTGTTATAATAAAACTGTATAAAAGTGATTTATGTGATTCAATAGAAAGCTTAATTCAAACACGAATTGTTTTACGGACGTTAGTTCATTATTTAATAAAACATGGCCGACAAAACAGACACATCGTCGTTGAAAAAGAGAAGTATTGGAAAAGAAGGTACTATTTCACTTTAAGTTTTCAATTGTGTTGAAATGATTGATTATATGATCATTTTTCTAACTGGAATCAATTGTTTTGGTATTATTAGAAGTCATACTTATCTTGAATAGTTGTTAATTACATTTGGCAGAGTAAGGCCATACCCTATTGGTTATGTGATTGTTGCGTACTTGATTGTGGGTATTTCTACCTGAATCATATTGATTACATTCCGATACTTTTCCTATTTGATTGTTATGCTATAATATTTATACTGGTACAATATTTAAAATGCATTGATAGTAATTGTCATTGATAGGTTTTTTAAATGTAAAAATGAAACATTCTCTTTCTTGTATGTGGTCAGGTGGTTGATCCAATTGTATGTGTGTGCTTAATTTTCATTCAAGTTTATGATTTTTTATGAATTTTGAATTGACCAATTGATTTTTTACAAACAGCTGTTAATAAAAATAACAATTAGATTCAAAATGTCACTTGAAAATCATATCAGGTCAATGAATGCTTTAATTCTTGTAATCTGTTGGACCAGGTAAGCAGGCAATATTTTCACAGGCATATAAATCATGCTGTCAAAACCAAGAAAGATAAGAAGATTAGAGGCAGAAACTTCTAGACTTAACAGTCATGTGTCAGATTGCACATGCAGGTTGTTCTATTTTTAATGAAAGTACATGTACATATACAATGTCATTTACCTGTTAAAGAGGTACAAATCAAATTAAATAAGGGAAAAATTCAAGATTTCTTCATTGACACATCATCTCTTTATGCCAAGAAAATTTTACAGGGGAAATTTACACCGGAAAGAAAACAGATTTCTTTAAAATGAAAATTTATAACTGGAAAATCTGACATCTTTTTCTATTTGTAAGTCTCTCAGAATGCCTCTCACAATTTATCAATGTAATCATCTAGGTAACTTTCATGTCACTTGTAATGCTAAATCTCAATGGAATTTTTATTTATACCTGCGTCCTTTAACCTGACAAGATAGAGGGGGCATTTCAAAGGAAAAATCTTTAGTTCTAGTGAAAAAAAAATCATTTTAACCCTAAGGTATTTATGAAAATACAAAAATTAAGGAAATAAAATAAAAATAACATAAAAATTTTTATATTGGGTAAGAAAATAACATAAACAATCATTATAGAAGTACATTTGTAGTTGGCATAAAACACATGTAGATAAGGTAAGAGTAATGGCACAGATGAATTTAACCTTACTGAACAATTTCAACAGAGTAAATAATTAAAGATTAGACTTTTTGAATTTACAGACTTATGAGAATCTTATATTATTTCACCCAACAATTTTTTCATAAATAATGTTTGTTTCTAATATGTACGTTTTTCGAAATATATGTTTATAATTCAAGACAAGGATAACGCCTCTTAGCTCTAAACGATGTCACAATTCAGAATGTAAGACAGAGATGTTTTTCTATATGAGACATATATAGATAAACACCTGTTGTGCACCAACTTGGGACTACTTTTAGATTACAATATGATGGCATGCACAGGTTTTTATCTATACTCAGTGCATGAGAACAACAAAATTTGAGATACATTAATAGATTATTTGAATATGTATCATTTTATATTAAAAGATACATTTCAGACTTATTACTTTTTCAAACTTGTCAAAAATACAATGGTCTAGTAATACATGATTTATTTAAGAGTTTTTCAAAATAAATATTAGCAGATACATGTAGTTAATTAATATGATCAGTTATATTACTGGTAACATTTTTTTCAACAGTGAAACGTGTTATAAAAAGATAAAAACAGTCTTTAATATCTTAGACGTACAAGCTCTAATTAGTTGCAGTTTTCCTATTATTCTGCTCTCATTACTTATTTAGTTGACCATTTAAACATATGATTTTAATTAAATTACATGATGCCTTATTTTTTATTTAGATGATGGAGGAACCAAGTACACTGAGATAAGACCTAAGTCTGTTGATCAGACCAATAGCAGTACTAAGCCCCTCATCATTCTGGGGTTGATATTTGTGTCTTCTATTGTTTGTCTTGGACTTATATACCTCAGTTTTCCAAACCTGGAAGAGTAAGTCAAACAGTCAAGTTCATTTGTTAGAACCATTTTAACAAAAGCTTGGACTTTCGGTAATTGTGTCACAGCAATGTGACGTAGGCCTCTCTATTTCATTGCTGGCCACGCAGCCACTGCTCTTTGAAAAATCAACAAGATTTGTCAGGCTTTTGAACTAAGACTTCATAATCTATGCATATTTCACTCAAAACCAGCTATTTTTTACCTGTATTGATGCAAGAAATAGATAGTGTTGTCCTACTAAAGTCCAAGGTCTTGTTAAAATGGTTCTAATACTTGTACATGTATCATAAGAAAAAAATCAATGACATATTATACATAAGTGTGGTATGTTATGGTTATCACAGTTTTTAAAAATATGAAGTGCTCATCAATATAAGATGTTAAAAATATTTATGTAACTATCCATTTTTTTTTTCTTTTTAGAGAGGAAAAACAACACATAAAATTACCAAGAAATATTGAAGATGCAAAAAGTTTGGGGAAAGTCTTGTCTCATTACAAGGACAATTACTACAACCAAGTTCTAGGAGGATATTTCATCACATATATATTGTATCCTTACTAGCTAGTCAGAATTGCACCATAGTCATTGCATTTTTTTCTCTCTATTTTTTGCGGGGGAGTTGAATAATATCTGTTACTTATGAAATATAGATATGTCTATTGAATATTGTAGATTTGGTATACATGCACCAATATTAAATTATGTTTTACTTTTGTAAACAATTCATGAGATTAAAATTTTCCAAAATTCTAGTCATCTGCAAAATTTTTTTTTTCTTTTTGTAAGTGTAATTTATTGATATTTTTATTGTTTGTTTATTACTGTATATTTGTAAATAAATGCCAGTGGGGAAAATAGTCCTTGACAATGCAACAGTTTACAGTCTTTTGCCATTCCTGGGTCAATATTCCTCAGTATCTTGTCTGGATTTCTATTTCCATTCCATTTAGCCCTGTTTCTAGTTTGCTTGGTAAGTAAAAATGTTTCAATATAAAAGAAAGATAAATCTTAGAATCAGGACTTGCACGTACTTGTATTGAACGGTACCTTGGAGGTATACCCATACATGTACTGGTACATGTCAAATTTTGAACAACTATTTTGAAAACATGTACCGGTACACATGTTTAGATATTGATCATGAAATACAATCTATCATTTGCATGCATGGATTTGTAAGAGTATAAGAGGCAAATTTTGCTTTTTATTGATATTATTTGAAGAATAAAAATCTTGGCAGTAAGTGTATGTGATGTATACTAAGGTTCAGAAAAATCTATGATACATTTGTATCTACTTTGATGATATAGATTTTAAACTTTAAATTGATTTTTGTCTTTATTTCAGTGCTCGGGAATTGGTGCATCTTTTTGTTACCTGATGTCTTATCTTGTTGGTCGTCGACTTGTTGCAAAATATATACCAGACAGAGTAGCAGAGTGGCAGTCTCATGTAAGGGACAGTTTCACTGTGTTATACAAGTGTCATGAATTACATAAAATTTACAATTTAGATTTCTTTAAGGAAAAAGAACTTTAAACAAATACTTACTGACATCAAGAAACTCTTGTCAAGTACTAGTGATCAAAATATATGTGTACCTGTATAATGTTCAAATATACTGGCTGTTTTCTTTGCATTTTCATTTATCAAGTAATTGTAAAGTGTGTCATTCCATAACATATGTATGTCTCTATATTGGATACATATACTGGTAATTCTCATAAAGTTGATTTCCATGCATCAGAATTTAGAAATCTCTGCTTGATTTTGATTTAAATAACAATTATTTTTTTGTTAAATGTTTTTTTTTAGCATAAACAACAAATGTTATAAATATTGGCCCGCATATCCTCAAAAGACTTTTTACCATTTTCAATAAGTAATACTTTCAGTTGCCATAGCTCAATAGACCATGAGATTTGTTTTTCATTGGAATGAAAAATGGATTTGAATTTTCCTTGCCAATTTTCTAATAGGAAAATAGAATACAATGTATTAATTAGTGTATCCCTGAGTTGATATGAAAACAAATACACCATATCTTTGTAGGTGAATAAACACAGGGAGCATCTATTGAACTACATTATCTTCTTGAGAATCACTCCTTTCTTGCCAAACTGGTTCATCAACATTGCCTCACCAGTGATCAATGTACCAATTATTCCATTCTTTATTGGGACTTTTGTGGGTAAGTTACATTGTACAAACATCAAAATCAAATAAAAAGTACTAGCATTTATTTCACTAAAGATAGATAGAGGTATAGAACATTGCATGCCTACTAGACACTGGAAGATTTACCGGTAGGATAAATACCAGTACTGATATCATACTTACATATCTGTTTCAGAATATGCAATTAACATCTTTGATTCAGCCTGTTTTCACATTTCTCAATATTGGTACATTTCAGTGAAGTTTTTATTTGGTGGTCATTGATTACCGTATAGCTGGTTTTTTTGGCGGGAATATAATTTTGGCCTATTTTGGCGATTTTTGAAAATTCACCAAAATTAAAATCACCAAATTTAAGTACTTTTTTCTTTATAGATTTTAATGACAAATCTGAAGTTTTTGGAGATTTTTTTATATATATATATTTATAAGTGAGCATGATAAAAAGGGACAATTGTTACATGCATACATTGTTACAGATACAAATGAACATTTACTCAAAATCAATAAAAAAACTAATGTAAATAAATAAAAGCTTAACATTACTATAAATTAGAAGTTAATTGTTTAAACACCATATCCCTTTTCCCTGTTCAGGTGTGTAATTAGCCCCAGTGACAGGGGTGCTAGCTTGTGTTGTTTTAGGAGACGTGTGATCCATTATCGACTCAGGTGCAGATAATTGTCTGATTAACGGTTACTTTTAGGATTTTTGCTCAAGGACATTAATTTCTCAGTTATAAAAAATAAACTGAAAGTAGATGTTTAATAAAGAGTTAAGGATTCACCAAAATTATATCTGCCAAAATTAATGGTATACCTTGTAGGCCCAAATCTGCCAAATTTTGTCCCGCCAAAAAATTCGGCTATACGGTATCTCATGATCACAATGCATCTTAATTCATAACTTCATTAAACAATTTTTGTAACTGCTTTTAATATTCACCGAAAGACTTTGATTTCAAGCACGAACACTAATGTTTTAATTCCACTCACAATAAATTCGTAAAGAAAAATATTAGTTAATCTATTCAAATCAAAATAAATCCTGACTTTACCATAATTTGAAGTAATGAACTGGCAAATTCTGTTCTTAGGATTTTCTGTAGGAATGGTTGAAGATGGAGCTGTACTTCTATTTTCTTTGATTGACAGGTGTTGCTCCGCCGTCCTTTGTAGCCATTCAGGCAGGAACCACACTACATCAATTAACATCATCGGGTGATGCCATTTCCTGGACCTCCATCAGTGTCCTGGGACTATTCGCACTTCTCTCATTGGTGCCTGTTCTTATGAAGAAAAAACTGCAGGAGAAGTTTGATTGATGAAAGCTTAGATTTAGATCTCTTGTGAACAAACTATCTCATTCTTTAATATTTATCTTTTACCGGTATTTCAGTTGATGCAGATTAGAAACATGCTCATTTTTATTTTTATTTATTATATGATCATTGTATTATTATGAAACTACAATTAAAAGTACTAGAATCATATTTAAGTATGTTTATTTAGCTGAAGTTATCCTACATTTATTCTTAACATAAAGAAAATTTTTTAATTCCATCTGTGTGTAATCCAGTTTGATTGGTTCCCCTTATATCAATAAATGTATCAGTATTTAATGCAACTGTCCATAAATTCAACAATCGATTTTGATGGAGAGGGCGTTGATCTAATACATAATATACACAATACAGAAACATAAGAATCAGTTTTAAGGATACTTTCTTGAATGATATCATGTGCATGTTTTTTTAATTTAAAATTGGAGCACCGGTACTTCAGTAAAAAAATCAACGTTTTTTTATAATATAAACAAAATGGTTACCAGTAATCTTACTTTTGCTCTAATAGATGTATTGGTTTTAGCCAGACAATTAAAATCAGATTTGTTAAAGAAAAAAAAAATGCAATTAAATAATATATTTTTGTTATTATCCAAAAAAAATGCATGCTGAAAAAGCAGTTATTTGCAAATTAGTTAAAAATAATGTATATAAACCTAATGATCTCTTGCATAGCTTTTTTCTTGTTTATTTTGCTGAATTTCAGGTCATATAATGTGTTCATTAGAATGTTCTTATCAAATAATTCATATAATTATTTATGTATATATGAGGGTACCACTAGCTTGGTTGTATCGCTGGGTTATGGAAAGATTAAGAGGATTTTGATTATGGTATTATATCATGAACAATTGTTTGTTCTTTTTATAGTGGGGATAATATTGAGGTTGCATCTCTAGTCATTATTGACTTTGATATAAAAAGAAATCAATTACCTGTATATGATTTTGTTTTTTTTTTCTCCTTACTTTTACAATCTTTTTAGAAAATTAGAAGTTTTAATAAATATTCAAAAGTACTGTGCAAACTTGTGTAGTTACACCAAGTTGTTTTTAAAATAAAATGAATACAAATATGATCATATATGTACATGTATTCTATTAACAAGTTCTGCTATTCAGATTGAATAATGAAAAAATGGGGTCTTTACTTGTAAAAGAAAGCTTTATAAGCACTCTTTTGATTACCAGAAGACCTATAAGATTGATATTTATATTACATGCACACTTTTATATGTATTGCAAGTAAATATGTAATTAGGAAGTGTAATAGTGTTGTTATGCATTTGCATTCCTGTATATTCGAGAAGTATAACTTATATTTTGTGATATCTTAATTTCACATGAATACAATTATGAAATTAATCACCAGACAGATTATTAAAAATTCACTGATCAGGAGTTTAACTTTTATTTTATATCAAAGTTAATTAGAGATACTTTTATTATGAAAAACCCAACTGGTAGTTACCGCTTACTTTTTACCCTGTTCATGGCATTATAAACTGCAAGTGTTCTGCTAATGTACAACATAGAATATGTCAGCAGAGCAATTGCCATCATGCCTAGAACACTTCATTTTTTGGCTAGCTATTCACCGACCTTTTTGCTTCTCGGACATTTTTTTATGAAAAATTATTTGAAATCATTTTATCTTGATGTGTGGTTAAATGTTGATTATATTTGTGACGCAAGATCGTTAAGTATCAACTCTTCAATGTAAACTTTGTCAAACTTATTCAGAAATAAATAATGAAGATAATAATCTTTAAGTAGAATGTTTCAGGTTAAAACCTTGTTTTAAACGAAATGCAGGACAGTTATGTAATAAAATTCAGACTTGCTGACTGGATATTGCTATTGCCCCCTTTTAATATATTAATTTTCAATGGAACAAATATTGCTGAATATAAAAATAAATAAAATCATATAATGACAAATTTATACGTTATTACTTCTTAATGCATGCATCAGTTGAGACCAAAGTTCTCATCAAAATTCCAACTGTAAATAAATCGTTTGCAAGCAAGTGCACCCATTTTATGTATACGGCCTTCATTAGCCTGAGTGCAACTATTCATTCACAACACCAATGCGGTTGGATCCCATGATTCTGGATCTGATCTGGTCTGCAAGGTACGCTAGTGCAACGAAGACAATGGCAGCCCCAAGACCGGACACAAGAGAAAAGGTGACGGAGGCAATAGACGATGCTATGTATGGATCGTGCATCATCTTGATTAACGTCGGTCTGTTCTCCCTTAAAGCAGTTCTAACACAACCAGTGTCTTTGCTTGTTTTACAGAGATATACGTGCCATGCCGCCGGATGTGGATAAAAGCGTTGGAGGCTAAATCTACAATACAAGTAGCCGGAAAATGTTGTCATGTTCGAATATTTTCTACGCAATTCCTTCATAGTTGTTTGATTATCGGAATTATTGTAAGAAATCGTGGCGCTTGAGAATTGTTCTTCCTCTATATCAATTGTTTGGTTTGCAATGTTTGCAGCTTGAAAGATGGAATCATTTGAAGAAAAACGAGGATGTTCCGGAGAACAGATATTCATAATTTCTATAGAAAACAAAGTTTTATGCAAGTACATATCTACTGGAATGACGGTTTTTGTTCTAAATGTAGATTGAGAAAGTTGCACGATTAAAAGTTTTTGAAACACTAAAACAGGCTTTGAAAAATGCAGAAGACATGGATAGGTTTGGTTGTCTGGTAGAGAGAGCAAGACTGGAAAACTCTGATAAACGACTATATGTACTTCGTTGGCTGGAGTTATCACACTCAATGTTGTATTGTTGTCACCTATAAAAAGAAAGAAAAGGTTAAAAGTTCACTTGCATGTAAACAATATCGGTTTAGCAATCAGTCTAGAGTTTCTTACCCCAAATGTTGATGAGGCCCAAGTCATCAATGAGAAATCTATGGCCCCACTTATCACTCGGCAACTGAACCGAAACAAATTCTCCGTCTTTGTCCATTGCTCCCATAGCAACAAACAAAGCTTTGCTAGCATTGATAATGATTCCAGAAAGATCAAATCTGCAACGTACAAACACAGATTCCCCTTCATTCAGTTCAAACTGGAAGAAATCGCCCTGATGAAACCATGTCTTGTGGAAAGAAGAAGAGAACCTTTTTACACGTGCAGAATCCAAGTAAACTGTGGTAGAATCCATTGGAGCAGATATCACAAACCACGACTCATAGGAATGCTCAGCTTCGTCCCAAAACGTCGTCAAAGTGTAGGTTTTTCCAAGATTTTGAAGAGGAGGAACTATAAAGCTGCTTTTCTGCATTTCAACGTAAAGAATCACGGAGAGAGACGTTTCTACTGTTGTACCTAACAAATTCAAAACGAAGATACTATCTTTTATCATGTCTTGACGTCGAATTTCCTAAATATAAAGTTTAGACTATGGCAGCATTCAGAACTATTATTCTTATAATTATTTAGAAAGGATGATTGTTTACATTATTTGTTTAAAATATGTTCACATATGCTAGAGCAGCGATTTTCAATTCCAATGATTACGTAAATGTATAGCACCTGAATATGAACCGGTAGTGTTCCATGTGCATTTCTGGCTCCTTACTGACAAACGTGATGCTTCCTGGCCGTTAAGGAGGAACTCTTCCATCAAGGAACCGGTAGTGACTACAACAACTATGTCGACAGCCATTGGTTTTAGGGGTACCACCAAAACTGACACGGGCTTCTCGTTGCAAAACGGAACGGAAAAGTAGAAATTGCTTCCTGCGAAAATAATTTCTGATAAATACTAGTAGTTGGTAAATATAAATTTTAATTTGCATTTCCTGCATGTGCCTTGTAGTTTGGACAACATTCAATCGTAAATTATCCTACAACTTCTTTGAACTTTTTTTTTTAATTATATAATATTATAATATATAAAAGCGTCAGCCATACGGCGACATGGAAAGGCCAGATGAAAGATAAATAAATCTTATTTGTTCGAATGAATTACGATTTGTTCGGACGAATTAGCTATTTGTTCGGACTAATAAGTTATTTGTTTGCACGAAATAGGATTTGTTCGGACGAATAAGTTATTTGTTGGGTCGAATTAGCTTTTTGTTCGGACAAATAAGTTATTTGTTCGAACGAATTAGCAATTTGTTCGGAGAAATGATTTTTAGCTATTTGTTCGGACAAATAAATTATTTGATCTGATTCATACTATATAGAAACTGACAGGACTGAAATCTTCACGATCCAGTTCTGACCAGTTTATCGATCGGTCGAAACCTTCAGCTTCATAAGAAAAATCACGGACTGCACGAAATAATCAGGATGATGTCAGACTCAAATTCCCTTATAAAACGACTTGGCTATTTCTTTTATTAAGGTACTGATGTACATTTACAACAATTAAGTTACCCCCTACCTACTTTTATGATTAATTCAGTAATTGGTTAAAAGAAAGAGGTAAATATAAACAATAAAACGCTTACTTTGGTGATTGATGCGGTTTATGAAGGTAGCGACCATTGCAAAAAAAAAAATTCACATATTTATCAAATACAAATTTACAGGTAACCCCCGCATAAGTGGATTACATATATGTATTTTTCTGCAATGTTTCTTCCTTCATATCCCACATGAATCACCAAAGAAAGCATTTGTTTTTTTAAAAATAAATAAAGCATTGCAAAATGGCGGTAACATAAAATGGTTTACAAATCAACGGTGTGTTTTGTTTGCTTTCATGGGTTTTTTTCTCAAAACTTACCAATAACAATCCCAACAGTTACTATGAAAAGCAAGAAAACAGAAAATCCCAAATCTATAAGAAAAAAAAATATGTATATAAAGAATCTTTTGAAATGGCATATTAATTTTTATCTAACAAGTTGTGTTGATTCCATTATTCGCGAGAGGATAAAAAAAAAAAACCCAACGACTTTGATAAAAGTTTTATCCTTTTTCAATAGTCATGCATTTTTGACAAATTCTTACTCTGAATGTTTCTGATCTGTTTGGTTTTAAATTATGAACTAAAACACATTAAGGAATCGGAAATGGTCATTTAATACTAAATGACGATAAACTTTATCAACATGTTACAAAAATAATATCAAAAACATAATGTTTTTAGAGTTGTAACTCACATCTTAAGGTAACAGCCATCTTCCCCAGAGTTCTACAACAAATTTTCGAGCAGCCATGCATACTTTGCCTGCAGGCAATAATCTTTTTACTACAAAAATGCAAAGTCAATTAGATTAATTACTTATCGCACAAAAAACTGCGCCCAATTTTAGCAATTAATCAGGAAAGTCAAGAAGTAACCTCAACCCCTTCTAAAAAATATGTGTGATGTTGCAAAGATGGAAAAGAAAAATGAAAGAGCGAAACATTTCAATTTAATGTCAAGAGTTTGTCTTTATGATAAAATGTTATGAAGGAATAGACTTTTAATCAAGGTCATTACAATTTGCAAATAGGATTGTTTTATGATGAATAATCTGTTCTACATGTATGTACACGTTTAGGCCAACTTAATCTGCTTAAGAATGAATTTCCTTTACTCACCAAGTTAGCATTCAATCTGAGTTAATTAATTAAGATCGTTCGTTCGATAAATTGAGCGAAAGTAAGGAATTGCAGATCTTTTGTACGATAAATCGAAAGAAAACAAGGACTATTCCGCGGGTCTGTAAGGTTTTCTGCTGTATCCCTAAATATGCTTTGTATTTGGGAAGACCAATACACTAGATAATATATAATTGATTTGAGAATGTGAGAGATCAATTGAAATGGCGTTAGATTAAATCCACATTGCAAATTAATCAAAGTTTTGTCGAAGTCTCAAAACGGCCATGAAAGGGACGAACAAATCAGAGAAATTTTGTGGAAAGCTAGGATAGTGTCTTTACCACATCCAAACACGTTCGACGAGAGAAAATTAACATTAGAAATAAATATAATTGCTGTAATGCTTTAGTATAATTGTACATGTAATTAAAAGAGTCTGCCCTCATTGATCGAGAAAAAACTAGTACTATCCGGGAAATAGAAAATTTGATTAAGCTTACTTCTTTCGTTCTGAGACCGCTGTTGTCAATAGTGTTAAAAGTTCATCAGGAAATATCTGTTACAATAAAAACAGAGAATTCTCAGTGGTATTGACTCTAGGTCTTCCGTCAAATAGACTTTCCAAATAAAAAAAAAATCATTAAAAAGACGTGAGAATTGATGAATCCCTCAATAGGGATTTTTAATCGCCTGGATATTGTGAAGTCGTTGGTTAAGATTTTGGACAATTGTTGCAGAAGTATATTGCCATTTTCCTTCCGTTAATTTTTTTCACTGTATATAATTTTGATATTTTTTCATCAAAGTCTGACCTTTTTGTAAATACTATTAATATTGGTTGTTTTTTTTTTTATTTCGAAATCGATTTAATATTTTTTAATTTTGATACATATATATCGTATTCACATCCACTGTGTGTGCTAAGATGACAAAAAACTCTTTAAAATATTTTACTAATTTTTTACTCTTAAACACCTTCATCAACTATGTGTAGGTCGAGAGTCGTCAATTTTACATGTAAACAAAAGTTTGCACCAAAAGTTGCTTGCAACTTTTTAGTACCTAAGAACTGTAGCTCTTGTACGGTATGTCAGCGAGGCTAGTACTGAGGCAGGTGCACGATGTAAAAAATCTTCTTTGAAATGCATCAATTGAAGCACTGAGTGATTTCATCAATCTAATAAATTTTAATTTCTACGACAAGCAAAACTCGTTACCCAGTTTGTTCTTCTTTGTTGGTACTGACACACAGTGCACGGGTTCTTTCGGTCATCTTTTCTTTGTGAGTCGTAGATAATTTTTCCCACACAAAATGTATTTTTCATTGGAAAACCAGATGTGCCTTTGGGTGTGTCGAAACGTTAATCATTTAGATGCAATGAAACAATGTTTTAATAAAATTTTGAAATCAAGGCATCTGCGAATTTAATCAAGGTGGATGCATGTGTATGTTGTCTCTGAAAGGAAGGGCAAAAAGTCCATATACTGTTCAGGAAATTTTATGCGTCTTCATTTAACGGCGTTCTACAGTGTGGAGCCCAATTTGTAATGATTTACTTTTACTTTAATGAGATAATCAGAAGGTAATAACTAATTAGTTAACCATTTGAATCATCACGCACCAGAACATTAAAATGGTTTTTTAAATTGGTGTTTTATGCGGATTCGTATGTATAGGGAGTAACCAATGTAGACAAGCTACAGTGTATATGACCACAATTGAAATTGTAAGAACTAGACGAGAGAATGCTATGTGGATGTAATTTATGGCAATTATTAACCTTAGATTAGATTTAAAAGCGAACAACTCAAAGATGTTTATATTCTAATCAAATAATTTATCAAATTAATGCGCAATTGTTTCAGCTTTTCTTGGAGACTGACTTTTGGTAATCTAAAACTATGCTTACACAATTTAAGCTCAAAAGACGAATTTTGCATCATGAAATAACTATTTAGTTTGTTATTGCAGTGAAATGTTTCTAATAATCAAGAAAAGATCAAAATAACGAATCTATTATAGATATTTTGTTTATAATCAGAGTTACTTTGCTATGGCAATATTCCCAAAAAGAAGAAGGTGTGAATTATTAAAATACATCAGAAAGCTATCAAATCCAGAAAAGAAACGAATTAACTTCTTTTTTAAATCAAACTATGGATGACAAGATATACATATACTGAGACATCTCTTATCTATCAAATGCATTGTTTCTTCATTCCATTGTTTCAACTATTCAATTTAGTAAGCCATAACCAATGACACCTCCACTCACTATTATCACGACGTTAAGGTTGAATATAGTGGCTAATGAGTTGGGCAGAGGTTCAAGCCTTATGATTAAGGCTGCCCTTAATACTCAAATCAAACTTGATTGTACATACGCTGCTCTAGGGACACGAGATATCGACGAGATGCGATACTGAAAATGTTGTTTTGAAGTATATGGAGATATCGATTATTCAAAATTATTATTTGATCTACCTATCTAATGTATATATTTTTATTGGCAATTTCTTGATCTTACAAGCTAATCAGTCGCTATTCAAAACGATAAAGCAATTTTGTGTGTGGAGATGGAGTTGATGAGACGTCTTACTGCAGAGCTTAATGCCATATTTAATTATATATCGTCCTTCGTGTTCTTTGCTTCCGAGAAATTATTTCTCACCCTTACAGATTGGTTTAATAATGTCGATTGACATTATTTCTCACCCTTACAGATCGGTGTAATAATAGCCTATACTGATTCTAGATTCACAGGTTTATAAAATATTCTGCTGCATTCCAATACATTTACTTTTAATGCGGGTCGACAAATTCCCCAGAAAAGAGGTTGGGGTTCAATAAGACCATGCAAGAACGCTTATTTCGAATGGAATTGGTTGAGAATATTCACTGAAAACCATATTTTAGCGATTACATGTGTTGGATATTTTGCAAATCGTTCAAACCATAGTGGTCCGTGACGAAAAACATCCCCATTTCCTTATGCTCAAAAATAGCTGCAGGTCTGTAGCACCCGGTCTAAAGAAATTCGGATGGACGACCTGGGAGCTATAGTTCCATACGTGTTAAAAAGTTACAATTTACGGCGCACAAAAGTTACGCTAGTTTTGGACTGATTAATCTTATTTCCGAACACTGAACACATTCTGTACAAATATTTGATTCAAAAAATTCCTCAGACATTTTACTTCAAATATCGTCACTTTAGTTACCTCTGATATTCTTTTAAACACAAGCACCGTAAAATGAACTGGTGAATTTTTTTTACATGTAAAAATAACGACTCTTGATCTGCACGTGAATTTAACATACTTCATTTTCCAAGGTCGGTTAGCGTGTTTAAGAGATAGTCTGAGACAAGTCAAGCGACGATATCAGTAGTAAATCACCTGAATAATTTAAAATTATTAATTTTTTCCACAGAATTTGTGTCGAAATAAGTTTAATCAGTCCTAAACTAGCGCAACCTTTTAACACGTATGGAACTGTAGCTCCCCGGTCGTCTATCCGATTTTTTTTTCAGACCGAAAACTACAACCTTCAGCCAGCTCAAAATCAAATTAACATTATATTTTTTCTAGTCATATTTTTTTTAGTCATGTTTCTAGAATGTGACTATTAAAGTATTGTTTGACATTGCTGATCTTTCTTTCATTATAGTAGCATTTTTGGTGTTCCTTACAAATTCATGACATTTTAAAAGGCTTTTATTAAATCGCCGTACAATGTCCCTACACGTAATAATTGCAATTTTTAAGAATATCAAATTGTTTGTTTGTGCATTTATGAGAACTTGCGACTTTTTAATACTGAAGAATATACCGGAACCGCAGATAACGGAAATGGTTTTTTTTTTAAATTGGTAAATCAATGTTTTGGTGTTCTGTTCGATTTTCGAACATCTGACATATACAACTGAAATGTGTTCGCGTAATGCAATAATAGGCCGGAAAATGACGTGAAAATCCCCCTGATGTATTTATACCGTGTAAAGTGTCCCCTTAACATACGTATTGTCATTTTGAAGCAGTCCATTTATGAAATGCAGCTTAATGTTTCAGTCATAGGATGCCATTGACAAGATGTATTTGCACACCACTCTTCTTCCGGTTATAGTTGTAATACTTATTTCAAACGCATGCAGGGACCTGATCCGGAAAAAGAGCGTTTATTTCACAGGATATCTTGCTTCCTCATCCGAGGTACAAAAGCCATTCGGGGTCGTTAAAATATGATCAGCTTCATCAAATTCTGATTAACAAAATTAATAGATTTTTAACAAAATTGATAAGATTTTTCTCACTGCTGTTGAATTTTGACGCATTATTTGCTGTACCCAAAGTTGGTTTACAGTTATTAAATATATTTCAAAGTGTCCAGCAATACTCTTTGACATCGACGAAGAAAAGATGTACGGTAATGATACAAAAAAAAAGAAAGCCTGCCCTCCGAAAAACTGTTATAAAATATATGAAGCACAGGCGTCAGACGTGCTTATGGCCATTAATCTCTTATATTCAGAAATATTCCTATGTAATGCACTATTGAAGTGTCGTCAGATATAGCTATAAAGTGGCTTAAGGCATTGAACAGGCCTAATTATTTCTTGCCAATAAAGTGCCAATGAAAGTAAGGGGTATAATTTAGTTTATAGATATAGGTAAATAAATGTTCTGATGAGATGCATGAATGTAATATCCACAGCAACGTATTAATTTGCGATGTTAACCCACAATTAGGATTGCCCTAGCAGTACAGTCATCCGATAAATCTTTTTTGGTATTCATAATAAGTATAAGCGATTTGTGACTATATTGGATATAGCATCACATCATCAAAACATGCCTTAAACAAGGTCAGGTATTTCAGAAATGAACATGTTACTTTTGAATAGAATAATAAATACTAGTATTCATATACAGAATCACAAAAGGGGAATTCTTGGTTGGCCTTATACTGGGTTGAAGGTAGTGAACATATCAGGGGAAAATACTTAGCCCGCAACAACATTATTTTTTGAAGGTATTTGAAGACACAAGAAAAAATATATTTATGACGTATTAAACACATTTTTTTACTATATAGGTTTATTTTGCCCACTGGTAATGTAATGTTCGTAAGCGGCCAAATTACAACTTCAAAATATTGTCATTCATCAAACTTTTGAATGGGCATGGTCATGATTTTGGTCAAATTTGATTTTTCTATTTTTATTGTTTATAATGCTTTAGAAAAGCGTTTCTAATGCTCAACCAAAAGTTGAGTGCCAGTCGTAGAGTTATAAGCGTGATACAGAGCTCACAAATTTTTGTCATGTAAACAAGGTTCGTGCCCTGTTTTGTTTACATTGGTTCAATATACTGTTCTTTTTAAGCTAATTTCTCTTTGCCCTAATTCGTTTTAAGCATAAATAAATAGTTTCTATCGTTTATTAAATCCTTTTGGGTCTAAAACTGGAATTTTTACTTTAACATTCAAAACTTACACATAAACATGATGTAAGGTTTGTTTACATGACAAAAAACTGTGAGCTCTGTATCTCGCTTATAACTCGAAGACTGACTCTCAAATTTTGGTTGACTATTAGAAATGCCTCACTGAAGCATTGTAAACATTAAAAACGGAATAATATATTTTTTTTTTTACCAAAATCGTGACCACGCCCCATTAAGAAGAAAACATTCAGTGGGTGCATTTGTGAAAAAATATTTTAACGATATAATCACTCTATTTCGTTTTTTAGAACATATATTCTTTGCAGTTTAGAAACAGTTCAGCATTTTGGGGATATTGTTTCGGAATTGTTCAGTTAAAATCAATCCAACCTCGTAATGATATACATATTTCTGTATCAAAACCACTCTTTTTCCAAGTCCCAATACGAATTTTTTCTCTCACGTCACAACGCGATGCCATCGCGGGAGCTTGTAATTTTGTGGCATTAGTAAAGCAACTGAGCTGTGAAAGATATTTAATTTGTCTTGCCTTTAAGAAACTTTAGTCATTTTTATACTCTTGAGTGTGAATCTTTTCCTGTTCTTCAAAACGATTATTTTTTTTTTGGATTTTCAGTACATGTGTTTTCGGTCTCAGTAGGGATGCAGGGCAGAGATGCTTGTAAAACATGTCAACGTTTTTCAGATTTAATAAATCTTAGGCCTAAAGTATTTTCTTATAAAATTTACGGTTAAAATCTTGTGTGAAGGTTGCTTTCAAATAATGTTTTGATTTTAAGTAAGTCTGTGTTTTGCTTGTGTAACAAGGAAAAAAGATATTTATTTTTAATGTTAATGTTAATGTCGAAAAATCCTAAAGCATATAGTTATTACTCGAAATCCTTTATTGGTTAATATACCAATTTACAAATTCCTGTGAGGTATTAAGAATCAATTTATGTGCGTTATGCATTTCTGTTTGGTATAAATTTCACATCTGTTAAAGCTTTATTTGTACTAATTCTGTTTGAAAATTGACCGCTAATCTCCTACCTCCCACTTAGACCTAACTCAGAAAAGCTTTAATTGGTGGCGTTTAAAAATAAAGAACAAACCCTTTCCTCATAGAGTTGACCTCCAGTCAATGTATATATCAAACCATTATGGGTAACCACTTTATCCCGCCGATCCTTTTTCTTTTTTAATAGACAAATGAAGTGCTTTTTTATGGGGAAAATTACACAAAATTGGACTTATTTGTCACCATATTTTTTTCTGCGACAAATAAACGCACTGGACTCGTCTTAACGTACATATATATATATATACATACATTCATATGCTGATTCATTTTGAGATGCTAAAACTGTAAGATATGTAGGCTAAAAGATTAATTGACAAACCAGTTACCAAGTGATTTCAGCCTCGTCTGGGAGCTATTTAAGATGTGACTACGATGCACTGTAAACTATCATAGAAATATATGAGTTTATCAATAAGATAACGATGCTGTATATTTTTAATGAACTTTTCTCGATGTATGAAATGCATAAAAATGCATTGAAAACCTAAAATCGATAGCTTCAAGCATAGTATAGTTTTCCTCATAAAGAAACGTAGCTAATATGTAAAATATTATTTTAGGCGAATGTGCTATATTGTTAAAGCAAGAAAGCACAATAAATTTGGAAGACTTCTGACAACTATGAATATAAAAGTTTTGTTATTGACTTGTACCATACATGTTTTGTTAAAGTGAATCACTCTGAAAGAACCTTTTTAATGTGAACGCAAACCATTTATTGTCTATTCAATGAATAAGATCATGCTTTGGCTACACCTCAAGGTTTCTTTTTTCTTTATTTGTTTTCATATTTGTCTCATGCAAAAGGATGGATCAGGAACGTGAACCTGTTAGCTTACATATATTAGAGCATAGTTTTATTAATTCTTTTTGAACACTAGAGATGATTAAAATTATTGTTTTGCAAAACAATTTTGATAATTTATATCAATGATTGCGAGTATAAGGGGTAAGATTTAAATGTATAACGGATTTAATTCTTTTAAGGGATATAATAGTTAGACAATCGTCGATTCCGCTGAAAAAAAGCGAATTTTTCATATGTTTCGAAAAATTTCCGTCCCTGGTCGCTTTTATGAATTGAATTCCATATCTCTATATTCAACGGATGTTTTTATCGATCTTGCTTCCTCAACAAATCGTCCAATGATAATTTAGTATGATCTTTGAAGTCACCAGATATTGCGTGTCCAAGGGAATTCTGCTACTGAAAATAATCGACCATTCCATCATATAAAAACTTGACACCTCTCTTTGAAGCTCCCATTCCAGGAGAAACTCTTGTAACTACTTTCTCATTTCAGCGGTTTTACAGGTAAGTTCAATTTAAATTTTGATTTTTTTTTATTTAAATGGGTACACTATTTTGATGATGTTTACTTGTTTATGTCTATGTTGGAAACAATTCTGTATATCACTTACTCTGTACGTTTCTATTATTATTGTCAGATATTTGAATTAAATCGATATGATAAAATTCCATTTCATAATTTTGAAATGTGAGTGGTTTTTTTTTTTTTGGGGGGGGGAGGGGTTCTGTGATGGTTTTAAGATTTAATCTTTTACTAGTAATTCTATTTTTTCGTTTATTTTATCTATTTATTCAATTAATTAATTTATTTATTTGAGTTTGCAATGTTATTTTACCATAATACATGAATTACTGTTGAATTCACTTTGAATGTTTGGGATTCTTTCATTACCTTAATTACAGCAAAGATTTAGGCCATGAAGATTTTGTTTGCTTTAGCTGTTTTCATGCTGGTCATCCTCTTAACAGAAGGAAAATTGGATGCAAGTACTATTTTATATGATTTGCTCTACTCACATGTTAAGTTAGCAACTGATTTTTTCCCCTCACTTTTCTAAAGAAAGATTCTTGCATGATATTCCTATTCAGTGAAAATAACCGCTGTACACCGAATTGAAATTTAAATGTGTGTCATGTATCAAAATGTATATATAGGCCTAGTATCCTAATTTTTTCAACCGGACATGTCAATTCTAAAACACCCCAAATTAATACCTATTGTTTAGGAAACTTGGAAGAGTAATTGCAACTGTGCTTAAAATTGTCTACCTACCATTCGTTCTTAATAATTTTATATTTTAAAAAAAAACCGATTTCTTACCAATAATTTGTTATCTCATGCTTTGAAAATATGACAATATCGCGTCTTGGGTTAACTGTCATAACAATGTTACAAAAGCATACAATATAAAGTGTAACCTATTTACAATTCTATCTCTTTAATTTCCAGAAGGCAACACAACCTGTAAAAAGTAAGCTTAGTATTTCATACAGTGTATTCATGGTTCTAAGTCCACAAAATCTTGATTATCATTTTATGTGACTGGCCGACTTTTCAACTTTTACGTCTCAGGTTTCAGGAGCACTTCATCAAAAGGAAGCCTATCTCCATTTCTTAGAAAAATCCGTAGGTATATCAGAACATTTTGAAGATCCTAAATTCATCAGATAAGAATAATGAACAATGCAATTAAGATACGTGTGCTCTATTTGGTAGGCAGTATACATGGCTTGGAGCAGGAGCTGTTAACGACAAGCCATGACAAACAAGAAGAAGAGGTAGACGAAGTGGGAACCAAATTAATGGATGACTTCATGCTATTTCTATCACTGAAAGGTAAGCACACTTCCGAGAAAATACAATTTTACCACATATCTGAATACTAAAATTTTTGTTGCTTTTGAATACATTAGTTCACCAAATGTTGCACCTCTGTCTTCATAATTCTCTCTTTTGTAGAAACTGGGTTGCTTGATATGTGCCTGTCGTCAATGAAATAAGGACAACGAATTCAGAGAAAGATTATTACATGTAGATCTAGTTTTGTAAACAAATAAAACTTCATTATACCAGTGGGTTGTCTTTGAAGTCCTTTATTGCCGTTCATAAGGTAAAGACGATTCCACATTTCAACCTTTTGTTAATGTGTCAACGACCCAAGAGTCGCGGTTTTAAAAACGTTCAATTCAAAGTGCGTACCTTGAAATGAATGACAGTAATCATTGTATAATTTATAAGAGTACATGTAATACCTTTGACCGATACCAGTATCGTCGAAATAAAAAATAAATATCACGACAGGACACCAAAAAACAAACCAGTTGTTGTAGTTTTGAGATGGTGACAAATTTATTTAACATGAAGTGGTTTAGGTTTACATTAAGAGCACAGTTAACATGTACAGTATTATTACGCAACAATTCGCAGAGTAAGCTGTCCAGATTGCATACAGTATAGATATATATTCTCATTAGATAAGAATTAATTCTGTCTTGATATTGTGTACTTCGTTGACGTCAGATGAAAATCAATGAGATAAGATTTATACTCCCTGATATCACCATTTAACAATAGCATCGTAATCTTCTTCTGTAGTGAATTAATCTATTAGTATCGATGTTATTCTGAGTTTATAAGCAATGTAGTAGGAAGTTACACGGTAAGAAATTAAGTCACTCTCCATTTTCTTTTTTGCGACAGGTTCGCTTTTTTGTTCTTATTTCACACCCCAGAGGCTATCTGAATCACAGGCACCTGACGTTACAAATTTTTCTCATAATAAAAATAAATACCCTATTTATTTTTATTATGAGAAAAAATTATAACGTCAGGTACCTGTGTTCTGAATAGAAAAAGCTTGATGTACCATTAACTAGGTACATCTAGTGTAACAACCAATCTCATCTTAATTAACATCAATGAAAGAGAATACATGGAGTGGGAGATGTGATATTTTACATCAACCTAAATGAAGATTAAACAATTCTTCTACCTGTTTCTTAGAGAAGTCAAGCCTCGGTTTTTTCATCTCATTAATTAGCTGGATGTCAGTTTCCATACTTACACCACACAGGCATCTGACGTTATAAATTTTGAAATTTGAAAATTATTTAGATACGTTAACAAAAAAAATGCAATCATATTTTGTAGACTTCGAACTTGTAATCAACACCTACCCATTGAAAGTGGACGTTGGTGTAATACAGCTAGAAATGAAAGAATATGTAAAAAATGCACAGAACACGAACTTGGGAAAGAATTTCATTATATTCTTAATTGTCCGTCATTACAACAAGAAAGAAATCAATAATTTTCAGCAAGTTATACCAAAATAAAGAATACTATTAGTCTTAAACATGTCATGTCTAATAGTAAACACTGTTTTTTAATGAAAATTATGTTCATTTATTAGGAAAATAAATAAAATATGCTCCTCCCCAGTAGTTTCTGTACTTCACATTTATTAAAACATGAGGCTACCTTTCTTTATACTTGTATTTTCACGTATGCCGTTGTTATTTAATTAGAAAATCTTAAATGTTTATGTATTTTATAGTCTCTTTATACCATTGTAAAGTGATTTTGAGATTGAAATAAATTAATCTGAATCTGAAATCTCCCGATCGGTCATTCAACATATTGTATATACATTTGTATATATCTGCGCATGACCGCGGAGAAAGTAATCGAGAGAAACAGCGCGGGGGGGGGGGGGGGGGGGGGAGGGCAGCAAATTTGTTTATAGATATTCCTTCATAACTTTGTTAACGAACAAATAAATATTATCAATAAATATATAGACCACCATTTTACTTCAAACCTGATCAGAGAATAAACAAAACAGAACGTCAGTATTACCCCTTTCGGGGGGGGGGGGGGGGGGGGGGGGGAGGAGGGGGCCTCGACTCAAAACATTTGTTATGTATCTGTCTTTTTCTTTCTTTTCTCTTAGAATGCGTTAGCCAGCTCCCAGCCTGCCGACAACGCTTTCGCGTCTTCTTGCTTACATATCGAATAGGCTTGCCACATCACATGATAATAATGAATATTTCAAACTGAGCATTTACAGACCGGGTCGGTATGTAGAAAAAAAATAATTGGAAATTATATTGAATACTTTTAAATGCGTTTTAATTATATTGTACAATGTGCAGATGTAGCTTGATGAAATAATACAAACATTTCTTTCTTTAAAACATTCATTAAACACGGCATATATAGCTTTAGTATACGCAGTATTGGCATTTCTGGTGCAGTGGGTCTTTAGGTAAGGTTTTACGGTCATTTGCTGTATTAATATGACGGACGCATTAAGCAAAATTGATTTAAAAGTAAAAACAAAGTACATGTTTTAAATTTTTAATGATCAAAACATTAAAGAAAACATTTCAAAAGATCAACGCATATAGAACGAACCAATTCATGATAAAGTGGGAAGAAAATACTTCGACGTTTAGCGGCACTTCTTATTATCAGAATACTTGTAAAAATATTTATGTAAATATGCATAATGCATGGACATTTCTCATGTATTAGTAATTAAGTAGAAAATCACGAACTGTTCAAAGACAAAGTTTAAAGTTAAATAAAGGCGTTTAACAAATCAACGGGTTTGGACACAGCACAATGATGTTACATAATTCAATTGATTGGAAAATAAATCCCACAATTATATGATTTTAATAACCAATTTCGGACAACAAAATTTCCCATAATTTAGAACTCGTTAATTACGGTTTGTGGTCCTTCACCACTCTTGGGAGCCCGTCCCAGTGATTGGTCTCATTTCGTCGCATTCTTCTTCTTTCCGACGTCTCCGCTTGACCCACAAATAGGTCCCCACAATCAGGATCACAAGTCCTATCGCCACCCCCACCCCGAGTCCAATAACCAGCGGTTTGATCGGTGTATTATCAGGGTGGGACTGTTGACTAGCCACTATTACATTCGGTATATCCGTGTCATTCTGTGGCGGTGTTGTTGCCAGTACTATGTCTTCATTTATGGTGTTATTGAAATCCATTGATTCTGTTGTTGATTGAACTGGCGTAGTTGTATTCACTGACATTGTCGTCCTTGAGAATGATGTTGACGCGGCTGTGCGGTTGGATGGCGTAGTTGTCGCTCTGTATGTAGAGAAGTGTGATATTTTTGAAGAGACGGGTTGTGTTGTACTAGTTATCCTCAAAGTTGTAGAATCCGTTGATCTCGTGACGGTGGTTGATTGTTTGCTGGGTATTGAGGATGTTTTAACAGAGACTGCTGTGGTAGTCTTTATCCCGGTTGTGGTAGGTGGCGATGTTGTAGTTGATCCTGGTGGTTTCTGTGTAGAGCTTGGTGGAGAGGTCGTGGTTCTCTTTGGTTCAGACGTAGGTGTGGTGGTTCTTTGCGTTGTTATGATTGTTCCTTTATTGGTGGTAGCGGTGAGTTTCTTTGTGGCTGTTGTTTTTACACTCGGTTTTCTGGTGGTCAATGTGGTGTCTTCTTCTGTGGCTTTTTCATCTCTACTCCGTTCTGCAGTGGTCAATGTAGTGAGTTTTTCTGTGGTTTTGGTTCTTTCACTCGATTTTACGGTTGTCGATGTGGTCGATTGTTCTGTAGTTTTTGCTTTTGTACTCGGTTGTTCTGTAATTTTTGTCTCTTGTTTTGGTCCTGAAGTGGTAAAGGTGGTTAGTTCTACTGATGTTTGGGTTATTCTAGTCGGTCCAGTATTGATATGCGTGATGGGTTCAGTGGTATTTGTACCTGTATCTGATCCTGTAGTAGTAATGTTAATATATTGTTCAGTGATCATCCTTAATTCTGTTGTGGCCAGTGATTTTGTTGTTAAATTCTTAACTCCCATATTTGGCTTCAGAACTGTAGTTGAGTCAATTTTTACTGGATGACTTGTACTAAATTTTGATTTCCTTTTTGTAGAGATGGAAGTCAGATGTGTCGGAATTTGGGTTTTAGAATGTAGGTCCGTGAACTCAGAAAATGTTGTTGTGTCTGCAAAATGACCCGTTCTATTAGAGGGAGTTTCTGATATTGCCGTAGACATCGCTTGGGTTGGCCTGTTGTTGTCTGTTGTTGGATTGGCTGTGCTATCCGTCTCAGTCGTTGGCGCTGATTGGTTGCTACTGGATTCAGTTTCCGTGCTAACATCTGTTGTTGCTAATGGAACTGTTGTTGCTTCCGTGGAAATATCATCTACAGAAATACAAACATAAAATATGGAGTTTTAAAACACTTTACGACAAGTGGTCGATAGTAAGAATACTCAATTTTTAAAATTTAGTGAAAACGATATAAACAATTAACAAAATTCTCCTGATTCAATTATTATTTTTATTATAAAGATATCATTTTAACACTCTTTATTTTGGTAGTCATAAACATTCATGAGTTCACGAGTACTACTTCATGACTCATCAAATGGCCAATTATAGAATACAAGTGTGGTCCAAAATAAAGTGAATATTACTATTAATTTGGCAAGAACGTACCATTTGTATAGTTTGTGAGCGCACATTTTTATGAAAATTAAGGTTGTGAATTATTAAATACAACAGAGAAATATTTAACTAAAGTTAACTATCTTTTTTTAAATCAAATACCAATTTAGCCCGGATGATCTAGTCGTGCAATCGCATTCTAACACTCACAAACACACTTGGCCGCTTCGTCACTCCAATTTGACCCATCACAGTAAATTTTATCCTTTCCCACTAGAGTTAAGCCTGGTTTGCAAGACATTTCCAGATATCCACGGTTCAAACGTTCGGTAACCAGAAGATCTTTGCTAAATTTTTGTTTCGGACATTTTCTTCCAGGCGCTGAAAAGAAACGATCTCACCAATAGAATATAATGTATGTTTATGTTTTGTTACTTTTCAACATTTTCAAAATTAACGGTATGAATCCCTTTATACGCTTACCTACACATACAGGAACTGGGAAATTCCAAACATTTTTAATACATAATGCTATTTTCGCTCCAGCAAGCCTAAAACGTTTCTTGCAACGAAATCTCGCGACCTGGCCTTTGCTTCTAATTCTTACTTTCCCATTCTTCAGTTTTGGCGTTTCACATTTATATTTTTGCCCTGAAATTAAATTGTAACACTTGCTAAAGAAAACTTTTTTTATAAATGCATGTAAAATGAAGATGAAATCGTTTACTAAACACAACGCGACTCTTGAGATGCACATTGGTTTTCTGTCTATGTACATTGTGCGTTACTTATTATATAACAATTTTTTTCAGACTGCTGTCTATCAAAATATTTTTGGCTGTATCTTCTTCTACGTAAAAAAATAATAATTAAAGAAAATTAACAAGTAACCACATCTTACCTTCAGAAAACTCGGCCGACAGATAAACGGTCAGAATAATTAGAAAATAAGGGATTTTCATGCTAGTATTTATACGTTGTAACTTCTTGGGAGGGAAAGAAATCAAAGTACGGCAAAACTAAGTACATAAGAGGAAGTAACTCATTAGTCTCCCTATTGCATGGGGGAGCAGTGTGTATGAGGTCGGCGTCTTGACATTGCTTCGTTTTGTCGCTAATTAGGCCCCCCACTCTCGGGTTGCAGCAGAAATGAGATGATCTGAAATACAAACATTGTTAGTGGTTGTGACAGGACTGATCTGCCTTCAACTCATTCTCACGGGATCCTGTTTAAGGGAGAAGCAGTGCAATTAAGAGTATTACTAAAACATACTTATGGTTATTAAACAGCCGGCGACTTTAATTAAAACAATGGAATTGGGTAATATATTAATATATTTGCAACTTCCATCTTTATTTCTGAAACTGTTGTTTTTAAATGCATTCATATATTATTTCAAATACAGTCTAAAAAGTCGAAATACTCTCTCCTTTAAAAAATTAAACCAGTGTCATTCCAGTTGGAAAATGGCCAAGATAAACGTTGATACTAATATGTTGTCATGTCATATTTGCGATTAAGATTTGTTATGGAGGAATTCTTTAACTCGCTTGTTGTGGTTTGACAATGTCCGGTCCAAAAAGGTTTGGGACCATTGCACTGAAAATAGAAGCAGGGAAGCCTTCAGAAAATGATGATAACTTTATTGAAGCAGGTCTCCGATCAGAATGAACACAATTTTAGTCACCAGGCACAATACAAATTAAGGTAACTATCTGCATTACGCATTACAAATGTGAATGCCCTAGCCTACCTAACGCTGGTGACTATCAGAGTGATTAAACAATATAAAAACACTCACTCTGTATAAAAAATCTAAACAATGACATTTTTCTATATATATTTTATTTGATAAAATAAAATATATCGGAAAGGACAATATGATAAGATAGATAAGCAAAGATAATATAATATAAGATTAGATAAGATAGATAATTACAAATACTTATCATTCATTTCCATTCATAATTTTGAAGTTTGTGGGAGTCTCCCAAAACCTTTGATGTTTAAAACTAGCATCTGGATCAATTACTCTAGAGAGAGGAAAATAAAGATTCTGGGGGTTTTTTTCTTCAGTTGATAAACCATCAGTCACAACCAAAAAAAAAGCAAGAACAGAAAAAATCACTTATTGATAAATAAAAACATTAAAAGTAAAGTGTGCGTAAAATACTAGTATAAAAAAAAAACTCAAAAAATTTGAAGTGTATGGATGTTGAATTGTATTTTAAATTGGTGAAACTTATTTTGCTTAAATCTATAATATGGAGAAGAATTGTCATGGTTCTGTGTAATGTTCTACTACTCCTTTTTTCTGTTTCTGCTAAATAGGGCTTACAATCAAGGATATCAATAAACCCCTACAACAATTTAATTTATTAAGAAATATACAAGTACAATAATGATATTATTAATATTAATGTTATTTAGTTAAAACACTGTAAAATTTAAATAATGTGCGGGTAAAACAAATGCTTTACAACCCAAAATAACAGTGAAATTCGTAATGTATTTACCATAAAATGCGCACTTATTTTTAAAAGAATTTGATATTAAATGGTTATATGAAGTTAAATGGCTTTATCACTTGAAAACGATCTTTGATTTACAAAATTTATGCACATCCTGCGGAATTAAATTTTGTTGCGACTTTACATTTGCATACGAAACAAATAGCCCAGGTCTACATGAGTGCGATCAGGAATCTGTGCAGACTAGTGTTGCATAACCATTCCGTTATTAAAACAGGAAAAGAAAAAAAATGAATGATTAACATTCTGATGTGATTGTGATAATTAACGAACAATAATCATGAAAGTAATATAATTGTTGTAATGATATAAGCAATATTCATTGGAAATCGAAAAATGGCCTATATTTTCGTGAAAAAGACAGATGATGCAGCCAACCTAGGAATATGAATAGTTCTTATTTACATTTTTGAGGGAAAAGTGATTTGTAATATTATCTTGATATTATTTAATTTTGACTTCTTCCACGTATTTCATATGCATCGATATTCTTAACATTTGTTGTAATGATTTATCTGCTGATCATGAATGAAACTATATTTTTTCAGAGAAAAGTACCTGACTATGGTAATATATTTTGAATAGATAGTAAGCAATAAATTAAAAATATTTATTAATGTGGCACAATTCGTCTTTCGTTGTTATGTCTAGGACAACCCGAATTTCTTATAGATACATTTATATGGCTGTTGAAATTAAAAACCGCTAAACATGTAAAGCTTGTTATAACTTATCTTATCAAAGTTATCATTCATATAATTTTCTTTAAAAAAACGACAAATATTATATCCTAGTGAGCAAAAGTTTGGTCACAGAAATATTTTACCTTGCAAAAATACCCACACGAAGAGTATTCGCTCATATAGAAAATAAAGAGTATAATTTCATTAAGTATCTGTATTCTCTTTTTATCTTCATAAAAATATTGTATGCAACAACTAAACGTTAATTAATTGATAAGCCTAGTGGTCTCATTGCTCTATAACTCGCAGTAACCGGCTATATATCGAGTTGAATTGGAGGTCATATCTCTTGACCGACTTTCGTATTCTTCCACTATCTGAGTTATTGTTCTCAGCAAGTCGTACACATTAACAACGATGGATAGCTAATATTGTTCCATTGTGGGGAAAACGACAGAACGTTACTAGTGGTATTTTCTTGACCTAGTACATTTGGTTTATAATTTGGTTTTTTTTTTAGAAATGCACTTACTAGTATTTGACAACACCGATCTTGACTTTGGCATCAGATGTGTATAGTTTGCCCTCATGTTGCATTGTCTGTTGTCGCTTTCTTCTATGCCTATTAGATATCCTTTTCATGTATACTAGTATATGTTTTACTGCACCAATGAGGTATAAGTACAACTCATTTAGCTGCAGGTCTGTAGCTCCTGGTCAGAAAAAAAATTCGGATGGACGACCTAGGAGCTACAGTGCCACCCATTGAAAAAAACTGTGTATTAATTGCGCACAAAAACTTGCGTTAGTTTTGGACTGATTAACCTTATTTATAAGCAAATTCTGTGGAAAAAATTAGTACGATTCAATTTTTCATCCAATTTACTACTGATATCGTCTCTTTACTGTTTGCAGCTACAACTCTTTGTACAAGAAGTTTTGTTTTTTGTTGATTCAGTTGTGTCCGATTATTCGCCATTGACCATATAATCCTGGTGAATATGTGCATATTTTTTAAGAGTAAAAATTGGCTAAAGTTTAAAAGCTTTCCAATGTACATGTATTTTATTTTTCAAAGCTCTCTTAATTATAGGAATGTTATATAGCAAATCAAGGCATGGAATAGATTTGAGTGATTGTGCTGAATTTCATTGAAAGTCTCAGTCCAAATACCTGGTCATGTTGAATGTTCAGTAAAGATGAGATCACACATTGTCATTGAATTCCACATAATTGTCTAGGAAGTGACAATACATGATATCAAACAGTAGAAAACATTGCAAAACAAACACATTTTATTAATTTGTTACTAAGCTAGGTTTAAACAAGAAATTCATCTTAAATAATACTAATACTTGGAGGATATCTATCTATTTACAACAATTACAGAATATATAAGATGTATTTAGGGAGTACACTCTGAGGAAAACGTGCATGCAGGGTTATTTGTCGAAAGAAAATTAATTATAGAGATGAATATTGAAAGGACTGAAGTAAGCACAAAGTCTAGGAAATAAAACAAAAGCATACACAGAAATATCAAAACTTTGTACTTTTAAGGAAAAGTAACGTAGTATTCAAAACATAACAGTATCTAGCTCAACATAAAACGTCATCTCCAAGACACAAAAACTAAAACACATCGGAAACAAAAAATGTATACGCCATTACAAAATCTACCTGCGCCGCTTGCATATGATTCTACCAGTTATAAACATACATTTGCATTTGGAAAACTTGTTAAGGATCTTCAGGTTCACTGGAAGAACTTTGCAATTCGGAAGAATTCCGAGGAGGCTGTGGCAAACTTATCTCGGTCGACTCTCCAGAAATATCGTTCGTCATATCTTCATTCAAGTTGTCCTCTGGAGGCGGTGGTAAAGGAAGGTCAGAGTCATCTTCATTCTTCAAGGTCTCCTGCTGTGATTCATTTGGCTCGACGATTGCATTTGTTTCTTTCTCAGTTTTATCCCTGCCTTCTTCTCTCTGATCTTCGTTTGCTGGTTTACTTGACTTTTCTTCTTGCACCGTAGCATCTTCTTTTTCTAGACTTTTTCTGTCTGTATTTATCGTTTTAGAAGCGACTTGACTTGAGTTGACTAGATCATCATGCGAAGATTTATCATCTTTCTTTTCACTATCATCATGCGAAGATTTATCATCTTTCTTTTCACTATCATTCATCTCGGCAGAGCCGCTTGGCTTGACATTATTTTCTTTCAAACTTTCATCCTCCAGTTTTTTATTCTCATCTGTTTTGTCGTGCATAAGATTCTCGGTTTCTTTCATAAAAGAGGAAAGGATATCTAGCGACGCATTGAAATCGTCGTTTACTGGGTTTTCTCCGGCGTCACCCTCCTTTGTTATTTTTTCCTCGGTTGTCTTTTCCTTTTCGGATTTTTCCTGACTTTTATCATCGCTCATTTTATTTTCATTTTGGACCCCCTCTGTCTTTTCTTGTCCTGATTTTTTTGAATCGGAAACCTCTACCGTCGCAGTTAGTTTGCTCTCCTCTTTGACTTGAGACACTGCGCTGTCTGCTTTTTCTTCAGAGGTTTGTTTGTTCTCCGGTGTCGTTTGTTCAGCGCTCTGTTTCTGTTCTTGATCTTTTGTTTCTTCTTTCTCCGACTTCTTTGTTTCACCCTTTACAGCTTCACTTGACTTGTCGTCTGCCGGTTGATCAGATTCTTTATTCGCCCCCTCATTAGCAATTTGATCATCTTTGCTCTCCGATTCTTTAACATCGGAACCTTCCTTCTCCTGAACTGGTTCGTCTTTTTTCTCCGTTTCTTCATTTTTAGCTTTCTCATTCTCTTCTTCTTTCTTTTCTTCTATCCCTTCTCCCTTTTCTTCATCTGAAAATATATTTTCACAAATTTTAAACAAACTATCTTCTCATTAAAAATATATTTAAGGTATAAGTATTTAAATACTTTCCTTATTTGTACATGAACCTACTGAAGGAAAATAGGTTCATTTCTGTATGAATTTTTCAACGGGTCGAAAGGTCATATTTATGATAACAACGATGATCGCACGAACTTCTAGCTTGAATGAAGCATTATTACACACAATGAATCATCTTTGTGTAAATCTACATGTGTATAAAGAAATGATTTTCTTTATGTGAAAGAAAAAAACTAACGCGCTTCATGAAATATTCTAGTATGAAGTATTGTAAATCACAACCTCATGTATTTGCAGAAATGAAATTTATTTCTCAATTTAAATAATTTTTATGAATAGTGCTCCAGAATAATAACAGTTTTTGCCTTGTGTCAAATAGTCAAATGTCCATGAATATACTCAATAATACATGTATATCATTATGAACTTATCTTTCTAAAAAAAAAAATGGAATGACAGATACACACCCTTTCTTAGTGTCATCTTTTTCCTGGTCACCAACAGGAGGGCCACGCTCAGTGTCCCTACTATAACTAACAGCAAACCGATGGGTAGTCCGAAGAAGAACATTAGCGTTGTAAATTTCTGACTCTCTGAGAGAAGAGAAGTGGTCTTATTACAAGCCATTGCTGTTGTACTTGTGCTAGGGTTTGAATTAGTTTCGGGTTGGCTTATTGTTATTTTTGGTATTTGGGTTTTTTGTGAAGTTGTTTGTGCAGGGTTAGTTGGGTTCGGCGTTGATTTGGTAGTAGAACTGGTAATTGATGATGGCGTTAATGTTTTCGCTGGTGATGGTTCTTCAGTTTCTTTTGGTGTGTCATCTAATTCTGCATCGTCTGTATTATTACTTTTATTAGTAACATTCCCTGCAGAAGTATTGTTCTCTGTAGAAGGCGAGCTTGAAGATGATGGCGTCGTTTGACACAAGGATTGCAGAATAAACAGCGCAAAAAGAGGCACGAGTAAAGCTGTGATTTAAAAACAGAAATATTGAGTTATAAACGTCATAATTTAATGACTGGGTGGGTGCTAAATATATTACCCATCAGGTACATCTAAGCAATGTTGCTATTCAAAAATCTGGTGGTCGAAATGGTTTAAATTTACTGTTAAAGTTTTATTGTATCACAAAAATGTCCTGTACCTGTGATCTGACTTAAAACCATAGACAGTTAGCTACTAGTGTTTTTAGTCTAACGTAAGATTAAATAGTTATCGTAGAATACTAGTATTCGACCGTCGTTCGAAAAATGCAACCAATTATCCAAATCATGAAAATATAAACTTTTGAATACTTTAAAAGTAAGCAATGACCACCCAGTCCTAAAAAAACATTTATTAATTTTTATTACCATTTTGATCTGTATTGATCTGTATATTTTCACTTCTTTTTAACAAAGACTGACAGTGTATTTACATTTTAGTCATTTCTAAAATAGTGACAACATTACAGGAGACTTACTTTCTAGAGAAGTCATGTCTTAAATTTATCCAAAATGTCGAAGAACACAGTGGTTGAATTCAGCTTTATCCAGAAGGATAGCTTTATTCAGAAAGATCTATGTCTCTGTCTTTCTGTGACTAAACCAGGGGAGGAGAGACACTAGATTTCTTGTTTTTAACTTCCGGGTATCTTTTGGAGGAATGGATTTTATAATAATAGTACTAGGACTAAGGGTGCTTCAGAATTACAGTTTGCAGAGTGTTAGTAATTTGATTCAGCCTACAGTTACACGTAGTACACGAGTATTATGATTTCATTGTCATTGTGTATACCAAATTTATTGTAATATTTTCATTCACTTAGTAAGACCATTTCAATAATTTTCTAACTTTTGTTAAAGAAACATTAATTTATATATTTACATGGACAGAACGACGTCGCATTTAAACTTCTCCGATAAAAATAAAAAAAATAATTTCGTTTAATTATGACGAATCTACGTTTTAGGATATCCTAAACAGAAAACTGTGATGTATATTGATGGTCAGAGCCTTCATAAATCATAAGAACTCAAAGGCTTAAATCAGTTTGCTCCATATACTAGTATATTATAATCATATGTAACCACCAAGATATACTGAAATAAAAAATTTGGACAACATTTTGATACGCTCAGGTTATATATATACAAATCCATGGGAAACTAAAGGTTACTAGAAGTAAAGAAAGCCTGAAAAAAAACCATGATCCAGAGTAGATGTCTTGTCATCAGCAAGTTTTAAAACACGAAGATGGTTGGAGGTTGGAGAAACGTTATCCGTTATAAATATTTTACTTTGGTTTATCCAATTAAATTAATTTCTTAGTTTAAACCCGATAAAAAAAGAATGAATAGGATTGCATTACAAAAACAATTTTTGTCAGTTGCTCCAAGTTACGCATTTTTGTCCAAATATTACGTTACCCCATATAGCATTATATACATCATGATGAACGTTAGTAAATTTCAAACGAATCGTTTCTGGGTTTTATTTAACCAAGAGTGGTATATATATACATGTATAATACGATTTATAATTATCCACTTGAGAACTGCTATATCGTGGACAGTGAATGTGTTTTTATAAATTTATTTCTTTAATTTATGCATTACTTCTCAAACTAAGAGGGATGGCAATTGGTAATATAGTTGCCAATTTCTCAACAAATTTCCATGAAAATGATATTAAATAATGTATAAAATTATCTTGCTTAACTCACTGGCATGCAAGTTCATATAATTTCAAAGCAAAACGCACCAAAAAGAACTTTTACTCTAGATTTTATTTCACTTAAAATCTAGTCCTATCTTTTTTGTACATCCCAGCACCGGGCTATAACAATAACAAGATGGACACAAGAAAGGATATTTCATTTTTATTATTACAAATTTACTCTCTTTGAATTAAGCTTTGCATATACATGTATACCTTTTAATCGACTGAAAATTACATTTACGACACACAGCTAAATTCAAGATGAGCGAACCGCATTAAGTGGTGAGGGGACAACTTAAGGGTATGAACAAATTACGGGGCTATATGGTTTGTGAACATGATATATTTTATTCTAAAATCAATAATGAATTTATCTAAAACAAAAACAAAACCAGTATGGAATTCAACCAGTATAACCATGTAATTTTTTTCAAAGCGTTAGCAAAACTAATAGTGCAGTGCCTAAATTCAAATTCTAGTGTTCTTATGTACTTTCACGTCATTTAATTCAGTCGTAATTCCCACTCGGAAGTAAGCCTAATAAGGATTTTATGGGATATGTTAAATTACATTAGATTTACTTTTTATGTATGTATGTTATATAACCAAATTTTGTATGTTAAATAATAAATTGAAGAAAAACATGTGATGAAAAAGACGTTATGGCCGCCATGTCGCCGTCTACACGTTGCTGTTTGCCGTCTACAAAAATATAGATGGTAGATAGATGCTTGATGCGTTTCAATATCCAGTGACGCTGCGTCATTCTAGTCTGAGGCAAAACAGTATATGTTCATGGTTAAAGAGACATTTCATACCTACTAGTATATAAAATGAAATGAAACGATAAATGTTAGTCTGTAACTTTGATTTCTGAACAGTCATCACAACACTTTGGGCTGATGCTAGTGTTGACATATTTAGCCCGGTAGTGTGTCTCCACGAACAGCTTCAACTCTTGGTATTTGTCATTGTACATCTTATGTTGTCTCCAGCACACACAGCCCATTATGATCAATATCCCGGTAAAGAGGCACACTACCACTATTCCTATAGCCAGGTTCACGATAGCGTTTGTCGTGAAAACCATACCATGCGTGTTATGTGAATTATGCAAAGGAATATAATGTATAGTTGTGGAAAAAGTTATTTGTGACGCTATGTTTTTAGTTTTGAGTTCCGGTTCACCCCGGAAGTCGGTTGTCTTTGGTTGCAATGGCGGGGTAGAGGGATCATTTTGTTTGTTGGGTGAAGTGACCGACTCAGAATAAATGTATTTGGATACCCGTGAAATGCTGAGATTTCCATTTGACGAATTTGGGCTTACGCTGGCATTAAGTGGATGAATGCTCATAACCGTAGTCATCAGAGAGTCGTCTTCTTTTTCGAAGTTGCTAGACGGGGAAACTTCCGCGTTATTTTTTGAAGTGGAAGTAGAGTCATTCACATGAGTACCCGTTACATTCGACCCCGTTGCAGCAGTCGCTGAAGTGGCGGGCTTTCCATTGAGTGGAAGTCTGTTAGTAGTCACACTGCTTTGTGATGGAATTATTTCTGTTGTAGTTGCCACGCCCTCTAATGTCAAGGAAGAGTAAGATAAGGAAGACGTTGATATCCCCTCGCTTTGTGTTGTTTGTTTTTCCAACTGTTCAGCTGGATCACGAATATCTACGAAAATAAAAGACATGTACTAGTTTTATTTTATTATTTGTAAATCTAGAGTGGCAAAATTTTTAAACCGACCTTTAATAAAATACAAGACCTAAAGCTACAAGGGTCACACTGCTTAACGGAGTAACAATTCTAATTTAGCTTTTGCATCTCCTTCTAAAATTCGAATGTAAAAATCTGAGCTCTTTTGTGGCCATATCCCGGAGAATTGCATCATAATTTCAACAATGCAATGTTTCTGCATTGTGATATTACACTTTATAAGCATTGTGGTTCTTTAGGATAATTCTTTGTATATATTTGCTTTCTTTGTTAAGCATCTTTCCTTTTTGTTTCAGTATAGAACTTAGAGCCCCTTTGGATTTTTGTTCTAACAGGATTATTGCTTTGTCATAACTTCAATTCTAGCATTGTAATTCAAAAAAAGAAAATTTTAATGTGGTTTTTTTTTTCATATATATTCCTAATTATGCTTAACTTTGTACATCTCTTTTAGCCCTGTTAATAATTCCGGGCTCATGGTTTAAACTGACTTTGATTTTGCTATATCAGAATGATTGCACAGTAATATAAAAAAAAGTTTAATAAAAGAATATGTTAAGCCTAGTTTAAATGAAAATTGTTACAACAAATAGTTCAAGAGAAAAAGATGAAAATGTGGAAAGCTAACATCAACAACAACTACAATGCAAAAGACGACGGAAAAGTTTGATCCACCCCACCCCAAAGAATTTCAATGGCTTACTGGGTGTGGTGGAGATACACTGCAGTATTCGCCAGTCGTCCACTGCTATATCACTGGCATAGCTGTTCTTCCTCTCAGCCTCAAGCACTATCTATGGAATTGAAATAAATACACAAATTTATGTAGCTGTTAGGACAAAGGTTATTATAGAAAATATAAAAAATACTGGTATAAGGTATCATCTTTTCCTCTGTCTTTACTGACAACAATTAAATAAAATATAAGGTAAATGAAGTGACAAACATTAAATGTAAGCTATCGAATGAAATATTCCACCTTGCCCATTTGATAAACCGGGAAATTCGGTATATAGTAATTGTATATGTTTAAAATTATAATTATCATTTGCACATTCTACAATTCTTCAAAGTGAGTGCACTGCACTTAGCTATTATAGTGCAGAAGTGCCATTCTCTTTTTTTCCAGTTTTGTTTTCTAAAGAGCAAACATACATCTGCAAAGTACAATACTTCTTATTACTCAGTTCTTCAATCCGCGTGAAGAGACCCTTTTCATCTTTTGTCAGAATTTTACTCATGGACTGCCTGCTCAAATCCTTGTTATTATCTCATTTGATAAAAGAGGAGGAAGTTTTAAAGTAACGATTAATATAATAACAGTACTGTAGCATTGCTTGCAAATAATGCATGACAAAGTCCAAAATTTAAAATCACTGTTGTAGTTGTTTGGTGCTGGGTTAATGTTTGATTTTTGTTGTTGCTTTTTTATAAAGAATATCAAAATTGGACACAAATTGTGGATGTAGGAGAGAGAGAGAGAGAGAGAGAGAGAGAGAGAGAGAGAGAGAGAGAGAGAGAGAGAGAGAGAAATATCATGACTGTTATACCTGAAATGGGTCTTCACATGTCGGAATCCGAAAATATCCCACGTTCCAGTTCTCTCCCTGATTCCCAGACATGGTGAACATTGTAGATTCTAAGCTTCCCGTCCGAAGCAAAATTCGAAGTGTTCCTACGGCTATTTTTAAAATCATACGTAACGAATTTGGAATTATTCCTTTCATTTTATTTATGCAAATAGAATTCTTTTGAGAGTTATATAAAAAATAGGATTATTCATTTTATTGATAAAGACTTTTATCTTAAGAAAATCTGGCATCAACAAAATGACAATGGGTTTTTTTTTCTTCTTCATTTTAATGATAAAATCCCTTTGAAAAGAGAGATAACTTTCACAGAAATAAGTTAAAGCAAACCAGTCCTGTATTGTATGCATTACAGATGATCTAAACTGTCTCTGAAAATCGATATCATAAAAACCCAATTGTAATTGAGAGGGTAGATGAAAGCTGTTCCTTGAAGATCTCTCTTTTTTTATCGAATAAAGTAGTAAAAAACACAAGACACAACATATTTACCATTCATTTCATTTGGACCATTCATGTGGTACCAAAATTGAAAGCACCGATCACTAACGTCACTGGGAAACCATGGTGACATCAGCCGAGCTACGTCACCTGGATATCTTGGAGTGGAAGCTTCTATATAAATATAGTGACCTGGAAAAAATAAATGTAGCAAAGATCCATGACTACCTCAACCTTTTTTCCTTCTCAAAAGTTTCGATGATAGAATAGTTATTCGTTGACACCGTTTTTTATTTAGCATATTCTATATATTGAAGAAGTGAATCCTAAGTTTATTTTCTCTGTAGATCAAGTGCGCGAAGCAAATTTTTCTCGTCGATTATTTCTGATGATGACTTCACTTTGGTAATTTTAATATTGTTTTTTTAAGAATAAAATCAAAACAATAAGTATTATGTTGAACTTATAACAACACTAAATTGGACGTAATATACATGTAGTCGATAAGGCTGTGTTCGAACATTTTATCGATCAAATGATCCGAAATTATTCGAATATTTGAACGCACGGTTTTCTCATCAATATAATAGATATTGACTGCTGTACCAGTTGTGTGGTTGGGCCCCAGGGTGTGGTCACTGTTTGGCCCTGTCCTCCCTGTCGTAGTTTCCCCACTGTGACGTGTCCAGTCAAAATCATCCATAGTGTCCTGGATCCAGCCACAAAGCGAGCTAGATTCAAAATCACAACTGTGCACTTGGTAAGGCTCTGAATGTATAAAAAGCAATAACCGTAGAGTTAATGAGCACTGGATAAATAATCTTCATAGAGGATTTTTATCAATTTCACAAGTAATTAAAAGTACTTTAAAAATTACGTGCCTAAGCACTCTGGAACCTCTGCGCTCCATGTCTGACCGTCACATGTTAGAGTGGCCTCCCCTTGGCTGACTGTTCCTGGCTGACACGTGATCTCTACGACAGAACCATTCTGGGAACTCTTCACTTCACCATTTGTTATGTTGTCAATCAGCGCACACCCAGGAGCTACAATAGTTGTCCAGTTGAAGTATCACATTCTGAAGATTCGATTGGTTATTTGTCCTACTGTATTATAATTAACTCTTAATTATTTAATTGTATACCAACACACTACAAAATTTAATCGATTTTTATGTGCTGTCTAAAACTAAAAGTATATCTAAGCAATTAAGAAACTTTATGTGTTTTATTATTATGTAATTATTATATTTTAATAATCGACATAAATGTCAGTCTACCCATTAGAAATTAAAAATTAAGAAAATAAAAGTCCCTCCAACTAAATTAAAGAACTTTTCTTTAATTAAATGCAAATTCTAGTTTTATTTTTCAAACTAATTCAACAAATCGTGAATTTCAGTATTTTAACGTACATATCAGTGCTAGTATTATGTACATTAATCGACACCGTCTAAAAATATACGTTCACCAACTTTATATGAGTACAAGGCTGTTGTAATTGCACATAATGAATCCATGAATTGGATTAAGGTCGCCGTAGTCTGCTTACCCACACAGCGTGGAGGGGGTTCGGTCCAGAGATCGTTCACACAGTTAATGTAAGACTCCCCGAATAAGATGAAATCGTCATCACAGACGTACTGTATCGCTCGTCCCTTCATCCGAAGACTTGCTCTTCCATTTGGAATCTCTAACAAATCACAATCACCTAGAGAGACAAATGATTGTTATTTTTTTTTTTTTTTGTCTTAGCGAGATAATCATTTTGTGTTTAGTCCATTTACGTTAACATTCATGCAAGAAAACTTGCTACGATAAAGTTTTCTTCCTGACTTACCAAAGACAAACAATGGACAAATCCCTGTGATAATGAGAGTCACAGAAAACCACAATAACATTGCTTGTTTGGAACTCGCTAAAATGACATTTGGATGGGGACCCAAACACCAAACCTCAATTATGGGTGATTATGTACGAGGAGACTGGCGACACAAAATGTGACAATGGAATTTGACAAAGTGGCCTGATTCATCCGGAGAGATCTACAGCAGCTGAACCCCGGGGAATTAGTGGAAAGTGAGGTTTTCCGGTTTCTCACGATGACTTGGTTTGTTGGAATGCCCGTTAAACACTTGGTGGTTGACAAAATTAGAAACTCCGTGCTGCGTGGATTACAAGTAAAAAGGTGACCGAGTGATGAGAGTTAGCAAAGGATGGTCCATGGATGCTTGGTTAGTACTTCACTTTCATTTAATCTCAAGATTATCTCAGTTACTCAACATGGTAAAGTAAAGGGTTAACTTAACTCATGGGTTTTTTTCACAGGTTTCTAGTTATTTTGGTGTGGTTCGCATTCTACAGTCCACTTTCTGGTAATCATTCAAATTAAACCGACATAAAAAAAAATTGAGTTTCCGTGATTCTGCATGACAAAAAACCAATGGTGTGCTTTCACTTTCATGTGTACATGTTGTACATTAAATTGCATTATATTGCGTGACCTTCGTGTTACCATAGAGACCAAATCAAACTGCAGCACTCCTCTGGAAATCAGAGACAAATGGTACTTCCGGGATGAACCTGGCTCCATGCTGCGAGTGAGGAAGAAAAGTATGGTGTTCAAACAAAAAGGACAGAAGACCATCCGATACAAATGTCTGGAGGCCAAAGGACAAACATTCATGCTTAGGTAATCGCTTATTCTCTTTAGAGAGGAGGACAGGCAAAGCCTTCATCCGCATGCCCACTTCTCAAAAGAGAAAAAGATTAGGTTAACTTTCGATTGCACCTTGATTAATGGCAGAATTACGATTCTTTTAAATTACCTTAGAATAATTGATTTTCGAAAGTTTTTAAACTGTGTTCCTTTCCAATATATCCTTTCAGGACACGTGTAAATGGTGTTGGGCTACAGGGAATAGTGTGTATTGGTTTTGTATCGGTTAATGAACCCGGTGCCGACTACAGCTTGTGGAGACTCTCTCGTAAGACATTAAATTGTCACTCAGAACAAAATAACATACATGCTATTCAGAAAAACACATGTTGATAAATCTGTTTTTGATTGGTTCAGAAAGAGCGTCTGGTCACCCACTAATGGCACCGTTGTTAATTTCGAGTTCGGTGACGTTAAGTATCAATACCATGTGTAACGGGGCCCAGACTAAGACACAGTACTTCATACACAGGGCAAGTAAGTACCTATTATTGTCTTCCCTGATTGCCCTCATCCACTCCAAAACTTTGCAATGATGTAATGTAGATCTGACAATGACGTTCGGTACTGTTTGTTTTTGCTTTACAGTATTTCTTTTTCATAAGAGAGATACATGTAAAGTCATATTTTTAATGAATATGTGATGATTTGATATCTCACTTTGGTAATGCGTCATTATAATGTGCTGTTTATCTAAATTTCTAAACAATTTATGTCGCAAAGTTGGTGGTATTAAATTTACAAGGTGATGCTGCTGCAAGATTTGCTGGTATACTATCCATATCATTTGCTAAGAGTATTAACCTGAATCAAAACTGGTTCCCTTTTCATTTACCATACATGACAATGTCCAATATCTTTTGCAGAAAAGACTTGTCGATTTCCGTCAACGCTTCGCGCCATGTGGCAGACGACTATCCAAGGAGCTTGGCGTCTGTCATTTGCAAAATACGACATGCATTTTATCACAATGAACAGGACTACACTGCATTTCAATTGCGATACACGAGACAAGGACAATTTCATATTAAGGTTAGAACCATTGCATATCGTATTTCACTTGCTGTTAATTCAATTAAGGTACCTCACCACATCCAGACATACTTTTTAAGACACTACGTCACAATAGGACAATTTAAATGTTTTGTGAAATTGTTTTTAATCAATTGAATTGGTAGAATATCATCATAGTTCAATGGCATTTAAATTATCGGGCTTGTGAAACGCAGGTCATGAGTTCGAATCCACCTGGTTCTTTTGTTCGTATTAAGTTTTAATCAATCATAAATTTTATCCAGATTGCATATTTTTTCGCCTATTTGACTTACTTACTTCTTATGTATCATGCTATCTTCTTTCATAATTAAGTAATTTTCTGATGATTTGAAAAAACTATTTCAATGTGTAGTGAGCCACTTTTATCGCTGTTTGTATTATAAATTACTTTTTTTATTACCAGGGCTAGCAACATAGAGACTGGAATAGATGGAGTGCTATGCCTTCATATCATACCACTTCAAGGAGATCCTCACTATAAATACCAGATTTCCAGAACTAACTGTAAGTTGTCTGTTGCGCATTTCCAGCTAAATGTATTGATTGTACGAACTCTTTAAGTATGGAATTTTTCATTTTTCTTTATTAATCAATCACTGTTGTGAAATAATTTTTTCATTTATTTTTTGGTATTGAGAGAGAGAGAGAGAGAGAGAGAGAGAGAGAGAGAGAGAGAGAGAATTACGTGAACATTATAACTATTATCAGATTTCTTAGTTTTGCAGTTTTTATAATATACATTGTACTGATTTGTAGCGGGAAATGACGCTTCAGTTTTTCAAATGGTGACACATGTACCTCACGGAGCAAAATTCCGCATGTACAAGGACTGTAACTTGATCGATAGTCCAGCTAGACCCCAATTTCTGTATCCTTGACAGCTCTTTTCTTTATCAATGGAATTGGAATTGACTCATACATGACTATTAAAGATAAATTATGCTTATGTTTATTACAGAAGTTTTCTATTACGAGTGCTGCCCAAAAATTAAATAAAAAAGTTGAATTTTGCAACCATCTTCTGTCGAGGACCGTTTCCCCCTGAACCCCCTACCATAGGTTTGTTCATCAAGCGCACTTGGCGCCGATTTTGTCTCATTGGATTGCCAGTGTAGCACCACCTTGTACCTAATATGCGATAAGCTCTAAATTTCAGAAAGAGTATCCACGTACCTTTATGTCTCAATTATATATAATCATATATAAATTGACCAGAGAGCTATTATCCAATAAAACTGAAGTGAAATATATTAACATTTAATATGCAACTTGAAACCCCTTGCTTTTGCCAGTACTGGTCAACGCATTGATACAAGATCATGAAAATCCTAAGCCAGCACCGATCATTTTGAAAGTAATTTACCACAATAAAAGACATTCGTTTTTTTTTTTAGCCAGGTCGGAATGCTATTAGCAGAAGGTGTGATAAATAGACAACACAGATGTGGCTGTTATTTAAAACATTTAATGTTATACTGTCTGATGTTAAAATCCAGGCTGAGGTACTCGCTGCCCCTCAACAGATTTCCTCAGGGTTTGCCTGTATACAACGGCAGTCAATGCCCAATACATAGTAAATGATCAACTAAAACAAGGGAGCACTTTATGAATGCTGACTGGAGAAGAAACCTCCCACATTTACCCCTGGTCTTGACAATAGCAACAAGTCGAGAAAACTTACAAGAGTTGAATTATGTCAGTGAAAATAAATTAAACACACATTCAATGGTTACAGTTTGCACAATAAGAAATGTCAGAAAATGCTAAATCAAATATCTTCATCGTTCAACTGGTTACAGAGTTTATAACATAAATTGTTGTAATCACAAGAAGATTCTTCATGTACATCCGTTATATTATAACATCCAGTATTAACACATTATCTGTCGCCAAAATTTAACATTTTAATTTGGTTACATATAAAGTTCCGTTATCATTTGTGAGGAGAAAAAATGTCTACCTGGTAAACAGATGAAAAAAATCTATGGAACAAGTAAAAATTCAGCATCAAAGGATGATTTAAAATAGAATAGAAAATATTCAAATTCTTCTCTGTTCAACTTTAATATCTGTTGTTCAAAAGTGATTATTGATATTTATCACATGTTTATCTCAATATACGGTGGATATCACTCATGGGATAAATTTTTGATATTCCACTGTGTGTTCTTACGCCACGTGACGTCATAATTAAACATAACGAAGGTTTAGCCGGTTGATTGACGTATAATGAAAAACTAAAAAATAATACTGTTGAATAGTGTTGAGTTGTAAAAGTGAAGCATTTAATGTTGTTTTATTCATTTTTCATGAATTCACAAAGAAATTGTTCGAAAATGAAATGTTTGTTTGTTAAACTTCAAGGAACTTTTTTCCATGCGTAAAGTTGTTGACGTCTCGTAGTTAATGTGTTGTGCGGCTCACAATTATAATTTGTACAGAAAAAAATTGAGATTAACAAAAAACGTTGTGAACATGTGATAAAAAGAATCTCTCATGATTTGTGATGGTATATGATTTTTATCCAACTCGTTGTGTGTTTTCTATCCCCTCGCCAAGGCTCGGGGATAGAAAACACACAACTCGTTGGATAAAAATCATATACCATCGCAAATCATGAGAGATCCTATATATAAATAAAACAGTTTTACAATGTTCCGTTTTTAACAACAGCATGTGAAATGTTTTCCAATACAACAACCAATGACTTCTGTTGCAATACAGCTTGAGTGACCAGAGGTAAACATGGAATAAAATGCTTGTTCACACTACCCTGACTAAAATAGGGGTTACAATAAGTTAAAAGCACTTCTACTGCTTGACCACTGTACTAGGATATAACTTTGTTTCTTCGGTCTCTCTCCAACGAATGTCTCAAACAGGTGTGTAGATTAAACATGAGTCTCAGAGGGGAGATAAATCTGTTGGTATCCAGAAGGAAAGGTTTACTGTAGACCTGGATAAAAAACAAAACATGATAAATTTACATTAAAAAGATGTTCATGTTTAAGTTTCTGATAATCTATTCAATCAATAATAAGTATTTATTGTTCAATGGTGCTGTGTTTTTTTTCTTTGATGTTTCTTTACTATAAATGACTGATATATCCCATACAATTTTATTTCAAACAGTTATGCCTTCTTATAAATTTTTAAATTGGCAAGAGTGTGGTTATTATTTAGCTTGTAGAAAAACATTTTGATGTACATGTACTTCTCATTCATTATTTACATTTTGGGGGAATGGGGATTTATTTAGCTGTAGTAAAAAAATATTGGGTGAAAAGGGATCAATTTCGAGTTGATGAATGATGTAAAGTAGGTATAGACATATATCACAAATGCAATAACCTACATATACCACTGTATGTGTATGTGAAAAAAAAACATTGCACCATTGTACAAGTACTTCCACGGCCAAAATTCTAGAGCAAGTAAGTCAGATCATATTAGTGTTACCTTCCGAGATTTTGTGTGGTTCTGGATGCTGTGCTGTGGAGTGAACTGTAGACTGGAATCCAGGGGGAGGGTTCTGTGTAGTAGGCCAACCAGCAGAATCTGAGAACCAAACAGCGATTCATATTACTACATGTATCTTTTAACACACAACACTATAATAAATATAAATCAGTGACATTTTTGTCACACAAAAATCAAGCACTGCGAAGTGAAGCATCCCCTTGAGACAGGAGATATTTTTTGAATGTGCTAATCAAGCTTACTCATTTCTGTATCATGTCAACTTTTGCATATAATCTAAGTCGTATATACTTGATAGTATCCAACATCCCAAAAAATTATTCTCAGATAGTTTTGTAAATGAATAGGGTTGGATTTATTACAACTTTTAAGAGGCATGAAGAGTTTAATGACTAAGAATTTAGTTCACACTATACATAAACATACAAACAAATTGCAAGAAGGGATTAAACAAACCAATAGAAAATCTTAGTAAAAGGAAAAAGCTTTCTCTCCTCAGCACATTTAGGGGATGTATAAGCATCATTCTGAAAACACCAACAGTAACTTACATGAATTTCTGGGTGGAAAATGCTGCATAAATGGTGAGCTTTCCACTTCTGTTAGTTGATGAATTGACTTTAACCAGTGAGGAGCATTTTCTGATATTCCATTATTTGCTGCAATGAAAATCATCATCAATGAAAATATCTAAAAAAACAAAAAAAAAACGATTAAGAACGCTCGGCTTGACTTGTCATTTGTTCATTAATGCTGCTATGTCAGAGAAATGGCATAAGACTTTCTTATTCATAATTAAAAAGTTCAAATAGTTGATATTCTGAACAAACAATCCAAAAACTGTTATGCAATATTTATCTTCATTACATTTGGCTACATATTTTAAAGTTTTTCAGCCATGGTCTTATATTTAACGTTACTTCCCCTTTTTTGAAAGCTCTTTTTTCTCAAAGTCAATACTACTGGCAGATTCTAATTTTCCATCTCATTAACTATACTGATAAAATTGGTTGTAACATATCTTTCTTACATTTGCCTTAGATTTTCATAATGCATGTAAATGATAAACTCGTCCCTTTATTTTATTTTCCATTCGAGTAAAAAACTTGGATACTGTGTCAATTTCTCATTTTCATTACCTGTACAGCTTAAAGATATTGTTATTTCTCATTATACCTTACGAACAAATTTTAACATTGTATTATTAATACATGTACAGAATTGTTTATCAAAATAATAAATGAACCAGTTTCCATGAAAACATACACAGTTTTAATTTACGTGTTAAATGTATTCTCATAATATAGTTATGCAATCAGACAAACAACAGACCTAATGTGGTTATCATAACTCGCTGAATAATTAACAAATTATTCTTAGAGAAATGAAAGAGAAAAATCCACAGAGTCTGTGGATATTTTTGATAATCCATAAAATAATATTTTATGGATAACTTAATATAAAAATTTAGTTTGTAGGTCAGATAAAATTAAATTAAAAAAATTCAAGCACCTTTGAGACTTATTACTTAGTCTCAGATGCAATTTCCTTCACATAAATATTGCACATGACAACACTGTTTAATTCAATATAAGGACAGTTCACTAACATTTAGACAATGTGAAAGTATGTCAATTACTATAGACATCATGGTGAACCAGTAAAGTACACTGGTCAATCAAACTGCCTGTAATCAAGCCCACAATATAAAGAGCAGAAACGAAGTAACATCCCCTGCAAAAGCACAAAGAGGCTCTCTTCAATATTAGGCCTATGTATTATTGCAAGGATTTCTCATATACAAGTCATTGTCCTAGCTGTTTAATGAAGCAAAAATACCAGATTTCGTCAATGTGACCAATACTTTAAATTCCATTGGGTTTATCACATCCAAATTTCATCCCAAAATGTGAAAAAAGGAAATGTTTCTAGTTAATTCTAACCTTAGATATTAACTATTGAGCATACTATTACTCTCTATTTTTAATAGTAGTTTATTAACTTTTTTATATGAAAAAAAAATCATGGCTTTATTGTCAGAAAAGTTGCATATGTGATAGAAAAATATTCTTAACAGAAATAAATTTAAAATAAAAGTACATCTACTTTTGAAATATGTAAATGAAATAAATTTAAATGCATACTATACATATTCTTTGTATCTCTTTTTATTTTCTATAAAAGGAATTGAAAATTTGCATTTTTTCCCCTTGAAGTCCAAACAATATGATGGATCCATAATCCAACTTTCCAGTATTAAACACAACTGTCTCAATACCTGTCATATACCCCTAATAATGATATTTTTGTTGTTTATGCTGCCTTCAAGTTGCTCTTTACATTAATCATAAAAAATAAATATCATAATGATCATTTACGTAGTAAAATGTATCTAAGTCACAATTTGACAAAACATTCTACTATTTTAATGATTATTATCTTATTGGTTTATTTCTGAGTGTTGTCAATGTAGCAAAATAAACAGGGCAGATAATTAATCTACACATTTACTATGAATAATCAAGAAAGTGAAAAAAAAAACCCATTGAGAAATGATATGAAATCTTTAAGTATTGGATTATCTTTTAAGGGAGAAGGTTATACTACCTCATAAAGGTTGTTATGATTAAACTTGAAATTCTTTTAAGTGCAAAACTTAATTGCATTTTTAAAAATTGTTTTGGTGCAGATTCATCATAATTTGCTACATTGCAACTGTATATTGGTCATATTCTGACTGGTGAGGGCTTGCTAGATTATTTTAAGTCACAATATAATCTTAGTTCTCTTCTCACTTTATCTAACAAAATGCAAAATAAAAAAAAAATAAAAAAAAATTGGTGAGCTTAAACAGAATATATGTTGTGAAAGCAAAATGTATTGCAGATGATGGCGATGTGTATTGTAGACAATAAGCAAGATGAATCAATGACTCTCTGATGATGACAGTACGCACCAAGAGATCCTGAGGAAAGAATTGCTGGGTCATTTGTCATCCAACTTTGTGACGGTGCAGAAACCCCCCACTCTGTAAATCGGACAACATTAGTACTTAAAAACTTGTCACATTGGTAAAGCTGGGTCACCAGTCAAATTGACAGTTCTGATGCGGGCAGGTTTTAGAGAAAAAAGATGTATTGTGTCTACTTAACTGTGACTATTACTGACTATATATATATATATATACACACAGAATCAGAAAATACACCAACATCCAAAACATACAACATGGTGCTGAAAAAGGGGCTGTGGTATCGACAGTGGTTTTGTACAAAGCAGTCTACTGAATCACACAGTTCTCTTCTACATGTATAACCTACTCCATCAAACCTACAGCACATCTAGGCCCCTGTGAGAAGGCAGACTTACTTTTCTGTGGCTGGTGATTTGATTTGGTTGCTGGATTTGTGGGAGGAGCACCAAAGCTGATGTTAATATTTGGTAGTAATGCCCGTAGTCCATCCTGCCAGTCTTTTGTACTAAATACATCATTCTGAAAAATCATAATTTTCAGCAATTGTGTAATTTACTACATGTATTTAAATATTGACATTTTTACATTATTTTTATTTCTTTTAGTTATGCAAATCCAGCTTGTGCCCCAACAGTATATCAATTGAGTCAATGATGAAATGTATTAAATATATATATTAAACATATATATGTTAAACAAGAGAAAAGCTGTCAATGTGACAGTAAACCGGGTATTCTTTTGTGTGAACAGTACCCATAATCCATTTGTCAACCCTGAATTGATGAACACTACCTATCCAGAGAAATGGGGTATTCTATATGCAATATTTTTGCCAAAAAATGACTAAGTTCAACAGCTGGTATTTTTTCCTAAATAATCAGATCTCAAAATCCTAGCAATATGCACACCTCTGATATATGAACAATTGATCTGCAAAAGAACAACTTCTTATCTTGAAAACTGTAGGAGGAGTTATCCGTACAATAAGGGTATCCTATATTTTGCAAAAAAATGACCAAGTTCAAAAGCTGGTAATTTTTCATAAATAATCTGAAATCAAATTACAAGCAATATGCACACCTCTGATATATGTACAACAGATCTGCAAAAGAACAACTGCCTACTTTGAAAACTGTAGGAGGAGTTATCCATACAATAGGGGTATCCTATATGCAATATTTTGCAAAAAAAATGACTAAGTTCAACAGCTGGTATTTTTTTCATAAATTACCAGAAATCAAAATCCTAGCAATATGCACACCTCTAATACATGTATAACAGATCTGCAAAAGAACAACTTCCTATCTTGAAAACTGTAGGAGAAGTTATCTGTACAATAGATGTACCCTTTATGTAATATTTAGCCAAAAAATGACTAAGTTCAACAGCTGGTATTTTTTTTACTAATCATCAGAAATCCAAATCCTAGCAATATGCACACCTCTAATATATGTATAACAGATCTGCAAAAGAACAACTTCCTATCTTGAAAACTGTAGGAGAAGTTATCTGTACAATAGATGTACCCTTTATGTAATATTTAGCCAAAAAATGACTAAGTTCAACAGCTGGTATTTTTTTTACTAATCATCAGAAATCCAAATCCTAGCAATATGCACACCTCTAATATATGTATAACAGATCTGCAAAAGAACAACTTCCTATCTTGAAAACTGTAGGAGGAGTTATCTGTACAATAGATGTACCCTTTATGTAATATTTAGCCAAAAAATGACTAAGTTCAACAGCTGGTATTTTTTTTACTAATCATCAGAAATCCAAATCCTAGCAATATGCACACCTCTGATATATGTACAATTTATCTGCAAAAGAACAACTTATTATCTTGAGAACTGTAGGAGGAGTTATCCGTACAATAAGGGTACCCTTTTGGCAGCTGCCCGCCCGCCATTTTCACCATTTCAATAACCTGATTTTTTCCTTTGGAAAGCACGTTTAAAAATTGATTCGTAGTGTTATCACAGACAAAGACACTGGAAAATGTAAATTTTTAATGGTGTGTTATTAATTATATATTGGGATGGGCAACTTCTCTTCATTTATTGTATTAATTGCTAATGTTTAATAGAGATGGTGAATAAAATTTTCTAATGTTTAGTCCATATATCACCATTTATAAAGGCTTCCTATTTCACAAAATTTGGGATTGATGTTTCTTCTTTTATTGTATGAAAAGCTATCAAATGAGCATGATAAACAGAGATGATGATTGAATTCAGTCAATGTTTTGAATCACACATAAATACCTGATTTTGAACTTTATGACTGTCTTGTGTTTCTGTGTTAAAAGAATTGTACACAGGAGGAGGTTGTAGAAAATTCATCATACGACTTCCGACCAGATCTGAAAGCACCATTATCATACATCCTTTCATAACAATACTCTTTGCAAATCAAATCAAATACATGTAAAATAATTGAGAAAGGCAAATGAACCATTCAAGTCAGGGTATAATCAACACCTAAATTCTACTAAAATGGAATCAATGCCAATTCTACAGATGAAAATTTCTCCGTTGAATTAAGATGAATTTGAACATTCTCGCAAAATATTTATCAGAATAAACAACTTCGGAAATGAATCAAATGGATCCCATTAGCAATTCATAACACTGATAAAATGTCCAAGATTAACTCTATGCCTTTGTATTATATGCTTAACATGTGGCACCAATTTGGCACAACTCTATTAACTTAACCCACCTTGTCTTAAGAATGCTGGGTGCTGTGCATGTTGCTGTTGTTGCTGTATATGGCTTAGTGAAAAACCTTTAAAAATTTAAGGGAAATTTGAGAGCTGTGATGTGCCTATATTCATGTTCAGTACATGTATGCTCTTTTCTGGTGTACAAGACTGAATGCTCATTTAAAGCATAGCTATCACATATTGGAAACATTATGATCCCACAGAAGAACTCAAATACACATACAGTAGTGAACGTAGGAAAATATAAATAAAGAAAATACAACATTACAAAAGATTACTAGCTATTCACATTGTTATAGTAAACATGCAAAAAAAATAAAGAAGGATAAGGCCTGAGGCTTACCTGGGGGTAGATTTTGTGGGTTTGGCTGAGAAAAAATTGTTCTTTGGGGCTGTGATGATTGTGAAGAATTCTCCTTCTCTAACAAATCTGCTAGACCTTTGGAAGATTCATCCCACGGATCAAATCCTTCAAAGCAAATCAACACTCATATTAATAAAGTAACAGAGAGAGAGAGAGAGAGAGAGAGAGAGAGAGAGAGAGAGAGAGAGAGAGAGAGAATATGTATATTTTCTATCACAAACCTAGGTCATCATCTTGGCTATCTCTTGATTTGGAACTGAACCCGAAAGCCGCCTGCCAATCTTCACAACTAGACACTGGGATAGAGTCAGCTATTTCAGTAGTGGGAACATCGGGAACTTCTGCAATTACAACATTATGAGTGAAAAACTTTTACATCACGCTTTTTTTTCCTAATTTCTTTGTCCTATTTTTTTCAATAAAATCTATAGAGCCACTGAAAGCAACATCTGGAAGCAAACAATCCAATATACCTGTGTGAGTAGGCACAGGGATTTTCTGATTTCTGGTAAAACCATTACCACTAAAGAGTGAAAGACTAGTAGCTGGATTCTCAAATGGTTTTAGACCCACCCCTAAAGGTAATCTAGGGGGTGGTTTGAAAGGGGGTACTGCTGTAGACACAGGAGGTTCTGTTGGCTTTTGTAAAGAACTAAAAATGAAAAATATTGAAAATTTACTGACATTGAAAATTTTTATTAACAGATAGCATTTGATACATAAATATGCATTGAAAATGAAAGCCTGCACATAAATACCAGGTAGTTTATTCTAGATCCTGCTTACCTGTTTTCTGGGGGGTCTGTTAAAAGTCTGTGATTTGGTTTACTAGTGTCTGGTTTGGGATTGGGTCGACCGTTCTCTGTTTTTCCTTGCTGTAGACAGGGCCAGGCTTCTTTGTTGGATGTGTTGGGGGGCGTGGAGTTGGTCGGAGGGGTGATGCTCTGGGGCGAGTCTGTCTGAGTGGGTGTGGGAGGGGTTTCTGAAGGGGTAGTTACTGTTATTGGCGAAGAAGTTTTCTTCCTGGAAAAAAATGAAAATTACCTAAAAAATAGTTTCAAATTTAGTATGGTTTGGTGTTAGTTCTCACATGACATGTTGTTCAGACACGTGGATTTCATTCTCTGAAGATTAACTACACATCAGATTTTATTTGAAGTTGTTTTTTTTCCTATAACGCCTTTATTCATAGCTTTTTATCTAAAACTACATATTTTTTTTTATCTAAAGCTAAACATTAATATTTGAAATCCATATTCTTATCACAGTCAGCTGTAAAATTATGATTTAAAGGTAGTGTGACTATTGTATTACATGTACTTACTGTATTGGAATAGATTTACTGCAGTTCATTTGGCTGTTTGCTATGTTCTGTGAATTCATGTACTGCTCCAACAATTTTTGTTCATATTCTTGATGTTTGCTACAAAAGATTTATAAACAGTATTAAATCAATGAAATCAATAATGAGTTTTCTAACACATCTGTTGCAAAATAATTGAAGTTCGTAATGTATTTCATCCAATTTACCCCATTTGCATCTCTTCTTTGGTAAAACTTGCTGCTTCCTCACCTAATTCATGCAAGTACATACAATCCTAAAGAAACAAAACAAATAGATAAAATTAGACAAGAGAAGTTTTCAAAACATCAATTACACGTACATAAATCTTAGTAAATATACAAGTTTTATATCTCTTTGTGAACTACATGTAGCCCCATCATCTTGCTAACCTGCTTTTGGCACTGGGCTCCCCTCAAAAAGTGGCTACAGTATTTTGTTGTTCCTAGTGATGCTTTTAAAGTTCTTCCATCTACATGAACATTGTTCACAGCTAAAATTGCCTTCAGAGCATCATCACAGCGATTGTAGGTAACGTAAGCACTCGCACTTGGACCCTAATCAAATCAAAACAAACCAAATAATTGGTTATCAAATATTGAAGAAATTATTCAGTAAATAGATATTTGGAAATTATGCACAAGTAGTTTATAAATAATTATTAAATTCACATAGCATCTTTTTTATTCTGTATGCAAACACTGGATATCTGAATCTATTTTAAGGGACTGAATCAAACATACATGTACCTGTGATCCTGCATATGAAGTACTCTGATTTATCACAACTTTATGAATTTTTCCAAACTTCCCAAAGTACTCCTGCTTTTTTAATGTCTCTGGATCTGCTAGCTTTTTAGATAAACCAACAACAAATACCAAATTCTTCTGTACCACCCTAGAAATAGATCAACAAGTCCCAGTTAATACCAGAAATCAACTCCATGTACATGTAGATCCAATAAAAAAAAATTAATGTCTAGAAAGTCTAGAGAATTCTATCTGATTTTACCCTCCACAGCATACTGAAATAATTTCAAAAATTGATTTGATAATAAATGACAAGGTTTTGCTTGTACAGAGGCAGAATTCTTAACAACTACCTGACATTGGCTAGGTGCTTCCTATTCTCTGCAGCTTTCTGCTTTCTCTGCAGATCTTTCTGCTTCCTTTCTTTTCTTATTCTTTGTAACCTGTTAAATCACCAAGAATTCATCATAACCTAAGCTGATTTGTTGCCATTCATCCGATGAAGTAAATAACTGTGGTTTTATTGTGTTTATGGGCATCAATTTTCATGGATTTAGAATTACTGACTGTTTTGAGGATATAACATTTTGTAAATAATGGTTCAATGAAAATTGTTGTCTTACTTTAATAAACATTTGATTTTGAGGATAAACACCATAAAAAATCTATTTAGATTAGTTATGGACAAAAATTTATGACACACATTAGATTAGATATATGTAGGATGATGGCAGTTTATTTTTTATTTTACACGTGAAAATGAGCAAAAGAAAAAATTACACATACTCATCCTCTGTTAGGGGTTTGAATTCTGCAGGGTCTTCTGGGTATTGCTAAAAAAAAAATGCAAAAGATTGATAAAATATATTTGTAAATGTTAAACTTGAGTTAGGTTTGGCTAGTAAATTTAAAAGAATTATTAATGTAATTTTATTTTTTTTGTGGAAAAGTGCAGAATATGGATGTGTCTAAAAATTAAAAAATAATAATATATTAATCAAAACTTTACTTTCAGAGAAGAAAACTTTACTTTCACAGAAAACTACGTTTTCCAATGATAATATTTCCTAGATCTCACTGATTGAAATGAAAAAGTAACGTTGTGTTAACTGTAAATTAATTCCCAAGATAATAAACACACTAAGATGACATAAGTTTGTTGAAAAGAAGAGTAGTTAACATTATTTAAAAATATGATGTAAATAATATTTCAAATTCAAACAAACCTTTCTGCAAGCAGGACAAAGCCCATTTTCATCTGTTCGAATTCTATGCCAACAAAATCTACAAATCTGTCAAACATACAATTCTTTAAAATTTTTCGTTCGTGTGTATTTTCTAATGAATTGGTGTTTACATAGTAAGAATGACCGACTAAACAGAATATAACCATAAAAAAACTATACCTGATATCCACATGTGCAGGGAAAGAAATTAATATCATCAATTTCTAATGGTTCCATACACAACGGACACTTGAAATAAAAGAAAGCATATCAAAATACAAATTTACAATTTATTCATACTTTACTGTATACTGAGCACAGCAAGGCCTTCTTACAGGCATATTACAAATTCAACCTTTTGATTACTAAGTGAATAATCATACTTCATTTTATAAATATATGTATCTTTTTGCAGATTACAAAAATATCCTAATCACATCTGAATAGCTTGAACCTTTCACACACAAAAATAAAACTGTTATTTCCAAAGTAATGTGTTGTAACAATGTAAACTGAGCATGCAACTTTAACCGTGTTGGCGACAAACAAATAAATATGTTGATCAACCACTTTAAATTTAATTTAGATCTGTTTACTGACAATATCTAACAGCATTATTTATTGTGTTTTATCTGTAAGCCAACTTTTATTCACGACGACTTTATTTTGCGATTTACTTCCGATAAACTTGTTCACGATGACTAATGTTCGCGACCATACCTAATTCAGACCCATTTTGCTATAACAACCATACGACAACAGCTGGTTCGTGGTGAGAAATATTCGCAACGACGACGCCCTCACGAAAATTTCTCGCACGCGAATAAAAGTTGGTTTACACTACATATTTTAAATAAAAGCTCCATATTAATTTTGACACAACTAAAATGAACTTGTAATAAATATTGTGAACATAATAAAAGAAATTTATTTAGAATGAAGATTAGAAAAAAAGATTCCAATTCCTATGAATATTTTAGATATGGACATCAAAATATGAATAAGATTGCATTTACCTCGACTGGTTCTTCTGAAGACATTGCTGCTTAAGAATTGGTATTGTAGTTCTATAAAAATAAAAAAAAAACTAATATGAATTAATGAAACATTGTATGATATAATTAATAAGATTTCTTTGACTATTTGTCTGAATATCACACAAATCAGATTTCAAACATTTTATATGATTAACACCTGTTAAAGAGCATATTGCTACACCTTTCAATAAAGAACCTGCGTGTCTAATAACAGGTAAATTCATCAGTACATTGAACACATTTCCTGTTATCATAGTTCATAAGTGATAAAATTTGGGATTGTTAATTGTTTTCTATTTTAACTGTATTGATAACTATAATTAATGCTTACATTCTCTTTATCTATGAATTTGTTTACAAAGGTTTTTATCACATTCTGATTGTTACTAAAACAATTAAGTTGATGAAACCGAAATTAATCCTATTTTGAGTCCTTCCAGCTGTTAATGTATCTTCCAATTATTTGTGTTCAGATGCTATCTAAAATTTCATACAGTACGAGACGAGGAAAAAAAGGACATTGCATTTGGCACTTCTCCAAATTCCATTCATTCTGTTACTGTTAAGTTTATGTGTATACATGTCATAAGTGGGTAGATGATAATAAAACGAATTATCCCAATTATTATGGTAACTAAAACTGGTCGATAACAGACATATTTCATTGAAGAAAATGTCCGACGAAAAGTTACATCGGGCGTTTCTGCCTTGAACCATTCTCATATTTTGAAAGGTTCTATGAACACATGAAAGGACAGATAAATCAATAGTATGTTTACAACACATAGACAACCTCCAATGTATGATAAATACTTACATAACAAATAAAATTACAACTTGGGATCCCCCTTGAAAATACTCGATGACACAAATTAATCACTGCGCAATCGAATTCACGCACAAGAGACCCGGATGTTCGTGGAGACGAAATCGAGGTTATGAAACTGTTTGTTGTCCATTTTTATAAACTACTAAACCCAAATCGTTTACACAATTCCGGAATGATTATATTTTAATTTCGTAAAGTTTTATGTCAACAGCTGATCAGTATAACTTGAATCGAGCTAAGAAAGCAATTTGTATCTTTTTATGCTGGAATATGTTTTTTTTGTGTAAAAGTCATTGTAAATAAGAAATAAGAAATAGGAGATGACACATCTTTATTTGTACAAATGGATCGCCAGAAGACGGTATCCTAAGAGAATTAGATTTTTTTGCTGATATATCAGGTCTAAATATAAACTTTTTTAAGACCAAGATGGTTTGGATAGGGATTAAAATTTTTTCGAAAGAAACTTTTCATCACTCTAGATGGAAACTTGACTGGAACAATACAAACTTTGACTTGCTAGGGATAAAATTTTCGGTAAACTTAGATGAGATGATTAAATTACTTAAATTACAGTGCAAAACTAGAGGATACAAAAAAAATTACGATTTGGAAACTACGTAAATTAACAATACTAGGAAGGTTAACAGTCATAAAATCACTTATCATTCCAAAAATGAATCATTTAATACTTACATTACCAAATCCAATTGAAGACTTCTTAGAAAACTTTGAGAGAATTATACCTTTATCTTTGGGGAAGCAAAATACACAAAATAAATAAACAAACTATTACACAAGACTATAGATCTGGCGGTCTTAAAATGGTAGACTACTCCGACTTTATTCTGGCTTTGAAGTCAAGCTAGATAAGGAGACTAACTCATTCAAAATCTATATGGGTTAAATTGTTAGAGACTAAATATAACAGTGAACAATTTATGGCTTAGAGGAACAGATTTCATATCCAGACTTAGTAATATAATGCATAATTGTTTTTGGAAAGAAGTATTTTGTAGCTGGCAGAAGACAATAGACATTTCAGCCCTTAAAAATGAAAACATTCACAGTGAACATATATATGGTATAATCCACAAATTAGAATTGATAGTAACTCAGCTTTCCTAAAAAGTTATTTCAATGCAGGCTTTATATTTATAATTGATCTCTTTGATTCAGAAGGCAATTTCATAAGTCTTGAATCCCTTAATAATTTACATGTAAACACAAACTTTTTAGAATATGCTGGACTTAAAAAAAGCTGTGTTAGATAGAATTGGTCCTTATGATATTAAAGAAGCAAGAATTAAAATACAAGCACACATACCAAATACAACTGCAATTTTCAAGAAAGCAAACAAAGGCTGCAAAGATATGTATAATATTTTGATAAGTAAAAAGAAAGAAACATGCAATCAAAGCAGTTTATAAATGGCACGAAGAAGGTTATAGATTTAGTTACTCATATTCGGACAAAATTTTTGAGCTCCCGTTTAAAACTGCAAAGGAATCTAAATATCACTGGTTACAATTTCAAATATTACATAGAATAATTGCAACAAACTACTTTTTAACAAAATTAAAACTAAAGGACACTCAGTTTTGTAAATTTTGTAAGGTAGAAACTGAAACCATTGAGCATCTTTTTTTTTATGAATGTACGTCCTAATGTTAAAGAAATATGGTGTGCAGTTGAAGAAATGTTTCTATCAAGGTTTAATTTTCCAATAGCTTTTGATAAGATAGGTGTATTATTTGGTAAATTTAACAACAATAATGTTCACAAAGTTCATAACTTATTGACACTTGTTTAATTTTGCCTGTAAGTATAAAATGGGACCCAAATTGGATATGAGTGCATTGTTTACCTTAATAACTGAAAGATTACTTATTGAAAAATATTTACTTTTAAAGAATTGTAATTTTACTCAGTATGAAAAACACTGGGAAAAAATATGTGATCTACTCTAACTGATGATTTTTTTAAATGAAAAACTGACTATGATGAATACATGTATGTCAATTGAGTGACAACTCTACTCGTTTAAGTGTTCCACAACAATGTTCATGTACATAATGCTATCAATCTTTCTTTCTTTACCCTCTCCAGTATAACTTTCACTAATTGTGTGTTTATATATATATATATATATATATATATATATATATATATATATATATATATATATATATATATATATATATATATATATATATATATATATATATAAAATAGACATTATCATATGAGAAAACCTATTTGACGCATAAAGATATATATTTATATATTATGTTATTATACCAATGATATGTTTATATGCATATTGTGAATGGAAAATATTTAGAGTCTTCAGTTTATAATTAAGAAAAATCTCACCATGCACCCCTTGAATATTTTTAAAAGCAAAAGAAGATGGGGGAATAAGATGGCGCAAATGCCCGTTTGGTTTAGTCATAAAATACAATTTCAAATTTATTTTTTCCAATTAAATATTTATGACTATATATTATATTGCTATGATACAATTTTTCAAAAGGACAATTTCTAACAATATACGGTTTTGGATTAATCAAACGATAAGGAAAAAAAATAACTACTAAAGTCTTGGTAGTATCGAAACCACAACCTAAAAAGCTTAGATCTATAAGGTTACCTAATGTCTGGTGCTCTTACCATTGAGCAATGTGTAAGTGCTATATCCGACTTTTGCCACAAATATCCGGACGTATTATTTTTCTAAAACGTTCAATTGTTGGGATACAAAATAATATTTTTTAAGTATAGTGGGTCATCTCTCCACGTTTTTGTTCATCAAAATCAGTTTGATTTCCGTTAGACCTTATTTAAACTATGACAAAAATATGGAGCTCAGACCCACTCTATAAAAGAAAATGCATTTAAGTTCTTAAAATTGTCACTAATTGGAGATTTTGATACGCATACGCCTGTTTAAATCAAGATATTCCAAGTATTTAACATATTTAAGGGTTACAAATCGATGTTATAATAAATATACATTAATTGAATGGTTTTTTGAAAAATTATCAGAATTGTTGATATCTTAATTTTACACTATCTTATCTGTCCACATATAGGCATTTTACACGCCTTATTCACCCATCTTCATGACACAATAGGATAATACATCCGTAAGAAGAATTGTTTGTATTCAGGCCCAGTTAACCAATATTAATTGATATATGTTTATATTTACATTCAGTGTATATTTCCCCTTATGTTTGCATTGAAAATCTGCGACGTTCAATTTTCTATGAATACACTTTGATAATTCATGCTCCATGTGCACAAATATAAACTTCTTCACGTGTACTGACTACCATCAAGGAAGAGTCAACTTGTTGCTAATGCACATCTTTATTCAGTCATTGTATAACTAGAATGATGATTTACGACATGATGACGTGACTTGATGTAATGACACGTGATGTTACTATAGATGTGATTAACTGGAAAAACAAAGAAAACATACATAAGTTTTGATGCTATGAATAAACAAACAAAACACACTCAGCATTTGACAAATATCACTCTAGTAAATATATATGCCCCTGCTCTTGTAAACAATACTTTCACTTATATATATGCTCTAGTAAATTAGCAAATATAACGAAACTCGTACTACTAGCAAATTACACAATTCAAAATGAATATATATGTACGCCTATGGTAGAGTGCACAAAACATCGCATCCAAACAATGAAACCTTAAATTCCGATATATCATACAATAGAAACATGCTACGATGATACTTATTGCTTTAAATTTATATAACATTCTAGATATATCCCTTGTGCCAACATTCTAACATGTTACTAAAAATACATCTTCACAGTTGAACACTTTTGTTTACTCATTTATACCTATCGTTTATACATAACTTTCTGCACAAAACAATACACAAGCAGATTTCATGTTAACTTACCAACTTAGAAGTTTTCTCTCGTAGAAACAAACATAGTAAACATGGTAAATGTAAATGGTGTTCAGCACAGGGACTAGGAAAAAATCTAAACTGCTCGTTCCCCGCGAAAAATCCTAATAACAAAACCAAATCCGGAAATCCGGAATATTCTAAAATTCAAACTCAATCCGGAAAAATGTATATAATGTAAAATTGGCTATAACAATCCAGCCCCCTAATTGTGGAACATTATGTGACACAATTATACAAATCATAATACTTGATATATAATCAAATTTTACATATTGAAAAAGTACCCGTGTCAATAAAATGTCATAGGTTGCCTTAGATAAGCAATAAATATGAAAAAGCACAATGAAAGATTGATAACACATCACACAGAAGGTTCGTCCATTTCCAAAATAAGACACAGTTTATCTATTGGACGCATCAAAGTATTCGTTGCTGTCTTTACTTTAACTTGTCGCACCAGTCCAAAACGATCGGGAATAGTCTCTAAAACCACACCCATTGGCCAGGAATTACGAGGAGAGTTCGAATCCACCACTAAAACCACATCACCGATTTTCAGGTTCCTCTTCACTTCGTGCCACTTTTGACGCTCTTGCAGTAATGGTAGGTATTCTTTCACCCATCGGTTCCAGAAGAGGTTGGCCATATATTGAACCTGCCTCCAACGACGTCTGCAGTAGTTGTCAGATTTCGTAAACACACCTGGCGGTAAATTTGGCTGTTGTCTCATTAACAAGAGATGATTTGGTGTCAAAGCCTCTAGGTCGTTGTGATGATCGGAATTCTTGGTTATTGGTCTGTCATTGAGAATGGCCTCGATTTCACACATAAGTGTATTGAGTCCTTCATCATCTAGGATCTGTTCTCGAAGAACACTGTTCATCACTTTTCTTATGGTCCTGATGATTCTCTCCCAGACACCTCCATGATGGGATCCTGCTGGGGGGTTGAACTGCCAATTTATGTTTTTCTGTAGCATTGCTTCATGAATCTGTGACACATTCCAGTCGTTTATCGAGTTTCTAAGTTCACGATCAGCCCCAACAAAGTTTGTCCCATTGTCCGAGCGAATTTTCTTCACCTGACCTCTACGTGCAATGAAACGACGTAAAGCGTTGATGTAGGAATCTGTAGTCAAAGAAGACGCAACTTCTAAATGCACAGCACGACTGGCAAGACAAGTAAAGATAACACCATAACGTTTGACGTGACTTCTCTTCAATTTCACTTCAAAAGGACCAAAATAGTCCACGCCAACTCTAGTGAATGGTGGTTCATCAGGTATTAAACGATCCTCTGGTAATTGAGCCATTTTCTGTTCTCCAACTCTAGCTCTTTGGCGGCGACATACTATACACTTTGAAATCAACTTCCTGATAGAAGAAGGCACATGTATTAACCAGTATTTTTGTCTTAACATAGAAAGCATATGATTTCTACCACTATGTTTCAGTTCACAATGGATCTGTCTCAATATCAGATTTGACACGTGGTGATCCTTAGGTAAGATGATTGGATGCTTTGTTTCTAACGGCATACTTGCTCTGTGCAATCGACCACCAACACGAATGAGTCCATCATCAAGAATAGGGTCTAATTTTCTGACATTGCTACTAAGTTTCACAGGATGTCCTTTCTTCAGCTCTTCGATTTCTGATGCAAATGATTTTCTTTGAATGAATTTCAAAATAGCAACTTCAGCTTCCTGCAAGTCCTCAGCTGATAAACATGTCTCAGCTGCTTGATTTTCTAATTGTGTTTTGCGTTGAGTTCTGAGAAACAGTTTTTTCTTTATTTTGAGAATCCATGCCACACTTTTCTTTAACTTGTACCATGAGGAATGATAGTTCAAGAATCTTTCAACACTATCAACATGATTATCACAGGATTCACGTGTATGAATAACTGCCCTCACTGTGACCTTTTTGACCTCTGGATCGTCAACAGGTATCTCATCAGAAAGTTCCATTGGTTTTTCAGCCCAACTATCATTTTTTGCTAACAAGACTTCAGGTGCTGTTATCCAATGTTTTCCTTGAAGAATGTCATTAGCGGACATGCCTCTTGATGCAAGATCAGCAGGGTTTTGTTTGGTATTGATGTATCGCCATTCATCAGGTAAGGAGCCTTCGTGAATCACTGCAAGTCTATTTGCGACGAAGGTATGAAATCTAGATGAAGTATTTCTTATATATCGAATAACTGCCATGCTGTCTGTCCAAAACACAGTTTCATCTATAGGTACATCTAACTCGGACTTCAACATCTTATCTGTGCGAACTGCTACTGTAGCCGCTGTCAATTCTAGTCGAGGAATTGTCGTCTGTTTTAATGGAGCGACTCGTGACTTGCCAATAACGAATGAGCAATGAACTGCACCATCAAAGTTCTCCTGTCTTAAATAGGATACAGTTCCATATCCACGTTCACTGGCATCTGCGAAGTGATATAGCTGTACGGACTTTATTTCTCCGAATTCAACAGGTTTATAACATCTTGACACTTTAAAGTCAGAAAGTCTCTCTAGATCTTGTAGCCATTCGTTCCATTGTTGTGCGAGATGTCCTGGTATCTTCTCATCCCATCCTAGCTGAAGTTTACAAAGTTCTTGTAGTAAACACTTTGCTTTTAGAGTGAACGGGGCCAAAAATCCCAGTGGGTCAAACATACTGCTCACCATGGATAAGATACCTCTTCTCGTTAAGGGTTGATCTTTAATGTCCATCTTGAAACAAAAAACATCATTTTCAACACACCACTGAACTCCCAGGGCTCTATCGATGGGAAGGGTATCATTTTCCAAATCCAAGTCTTTGACTTCCTTTGCTCTCCTTGAGACTGGAATATAGGTCATAACTTCTTGGCTATTACTAATCCATTTAGTAATATGAAATCCTCCTCTCATAAGAAGATCTTGCAAATCATACAACAGAGAAGATGCTTCAGTTACGGTTTTCACTGATTTCAAACAGTCATCCACATAAAAGTTTTTAAGGACAGTGTTGATGACTTCAGTGTTGTAAAGTCCTTTGTAATCGTGCGCTGTTTTCCTCAAAGCATAATTTGCACAACTTGGCGATGATGTCGCACCAAATAAATGTACTACCATTTGGTACTCAATTATGCGTTTTCTAGGATTTCCATCCTCCCACCATAGGAATCTAAGGAAACTTGCATCCTCCTGTGGTACTTTCACTTGATAAAACATGCTATCGATGTCTCCCATGATCACTATCTCATCTTGTCTGAATCTTAAGAGTGTACCAATCAGAGTATTTGTGAGATTCGGTCCTTGTAACAGTTGTTCGTTCAATGAAGTTCCCTGATATCGAGCTGCACAATCGAACACAACTCTCAACTTCTTCTTCTTAGGATGGTATACTCCATGATGAGGTAGGTACCACACTTGTCCGTCATCTTGAATAACTTTCTCATCTGGAACTTTGACAGCATATCCTTCTTCAAGAATCTTGTTCATGAATACACAGTATTCTTTGTGAAAGTTTTCATCACGACTAAATCGTTTCTGAAGTGAAGACAGTCTTTGTTCAACTTGTTTCCTGTTGTTAGGTAAACACACGTTTTCTGTCTTAAACGGAAGGCTTATTACGTAATGTCCGTCTTCAAAATGAATAGAATTTGACACACATTCTAGGAATCTTCTGTCTTCCTTTGAGGGTTCACACTTGTCATCAATAGTTCTTTCATTAAAGTCATGATTAAACTGATTGCGAATCTGTTCCTCCGAGTTGTTCATTAGTTTTGCATCTACACGATTAACGGACACATATGTATCATTCGAAGTCACATGAATTTCGAGTGGTCCATTTATCACCCAGCCTAGCAAAGTTTTTACAGCGAACGGTCCATTATCAACACTGGGTATAACATCCCAAGGCTCCATTGCCCTAGGCACATTGACTCCAATCAGAATTCCAACATCACTGTCAATCCTGGGAAGTTCAATATCACTGAGATGTGGATAGTTCTCAATATCCTCTGGAGAAATCACATCTGTCCTCGATGCAGGTAAAGTAGGTTGTGTGTAGACCGGAGGAAGTTCCAACACATTCACACCATTGATGTCGGATATTTCTAACCCGGAAATCACATGAGAAGTCTGAGTATGCTGTTGGCCCATTGTCGTAAGGTTGAGGTTCATCTTCCTTCCCTCCAGTTTTAACAATCTTGCAATGTCCTCCAAACAGAATGTTGCATTGCTTCCTGAGTCAAGGAAAGCATATGTTTCCAGGTATTTGTCACTGAACTTTGACTTGACTCTGACCGGCACAATAGGTAGCGCTTGTTTTCCAACCCCCATATGAACTGTAGATGACATAGCGAACAAAGGGTTTTCACCGTCAGTATGTTCTCTTGAAGTTGAAGCTCCATTTGTTCCTTCATTCTGTCGAGGATCAACGTGAAGAATGGATGGATGATACTTCTTACAATGAGCACATGTCATTCTTTGTCGACAATTAGTTTTCACATGTCCATATCTCAAGCATGCAAAACACAGTCCATTTGTTTTCAAGAATGCATATCTGTCTTTAAGAGGTAGAATAGTAATGCTCAAACACATGTCCAATGAATGGGCTCCATTACAGAATGTACAATGTTTGAAAACTGGTTTCATCTGTGTAGCACTGTTATCATAGAAAGATCTTGTGTTGGTTTTCACAGCAAAGTTTTTATGTGCTTCTGATTTCTTCTGGTCTTGAAAACGTTTGTTGGCTGAACTGCTCATAATTTCTCTTCCGTATATAGGATCTGTTGCTTTTTTGGCTTCTTTGCGAACAAAGTCAGCAAGATGGTGAAACTTCACAGCTTGTTTCTTCTCTTTCAGTTCATATACACAGCTTCGCCATTTGTCGTGAAGGTAAAATGGTAATTTCTTCACTAACAGTTTCAAATTTTCTGAATATTCCAGTACACGACCAGTATCAATGTTTTCAACAGCATATTGACACTCACGCAAAAATATAGCAAACTGATCTAAAGTTTTTGCATTGTCCGGTTTTACTGGAGGCCAATCGAGAGCTTTCTTTACATATGCTTGCGCTATAATGTCAGGGTCTCCATAACGATCCTTCAACTCTTCCAGTGCTGCTTTGTAGCCACGTTCAGCATCCAGATATGAATAACCAGAAACGATTCTTTGTGCTTCACCAACAGTAAACTGTAATAGATAGTTCAACCGTTCTTCGTATGATTCCGTATTAGAACAAATTCTGGCATTGAATTGTCTGAGAAATCTTGTGTAATTCATAGGGTTTCCATCAAACTTCTGTAGATCAGCTTTTGGTTTGTTCAATTCACGAGCGACAGTCTGTATTTCACTGCTTGGTTCATATATGGGTGTTGACAATTCTGGTCTAACTAAACGTTGCACAGATCGATGAGGAATGCGCGGAGTAGAATTGTCACATGTGAACTCATTCTCACGATCAAGATCAAAAGTTACAATTCTGTCTATATTTTCATTGATGAGGGAGTTTTCTAGTTCTTGGTCACGGAGTTCACTTTTCTCTAATTCTTCCAATAATTTGGATCATGCATCACTTATCTGAAGTTCAGTTTTAATCTTCAATTCTTCTTCTTTCATTTTCAGCTCCAGTTTAGCCGCTTCTAATTTTCGTTGTTCATCTAAAGCTGATGCTTTGGCCAACAGTTCTGCTTTTCGTTGACTTTCTTTTAATTTCTCGAGTGAAATTTGACTTGAAGTTTTCGATGCACTCGACAGTCTCGATTTCACATCAGATGGTATTTTCTTTGGAGTAGGTTGCATTGAATGTTTCGCGAACCACTGTTCTACAGAATCTTTCACTTTATGAAATCGGGAATTCCTGCCCTGAAATTCTTTGTCATCACTTTCTCCACTTCCGGTCGAAAGTTTCAATAAGCCCTGAAGACTTTCATGTGTAAATAAAAGTTCATCGTAAACTTTCAGCCAATTCTTGTACAGTTCTTTGACTTCATTCACATCTGTTGATGTTGTCAATAATTCTTCGATATCCTCACTCAAAGACACCAGTTTATTTTCACATCCCCGACGATACTTAGACTTACGATCGAGATGATATTCTAAACCTTTCTCAGTATGAGTTCTAGGTCTTGTCTCTCCTGTAGCACCATCCTCCATGACGAAGTACAGCTTCTTTAGGGACAAGATCTTCTAAGTTGTTAATGTTGTACTGACTACCATCAAGGAAGAGTCAACTTGTTGCTAATGCACATCTTTATTCAGTCATTGTATAACTAGAATGATGATTTACGACATGATGACGTGACTTGATGTAATGACACGTGATGTTACTATAGATGTGATTAACTGGAAAAACAAAGAAAACATACATAAGTTTTGATGCTATGAATAAACAAACAAAACACACTCAGCATTTGACAAATATCACTCTAGTAAATATATATGCCCCTGCTCTTGTAAACAATACTTTCACTTATATATATGCTCTAGTAAATTAGCAAATATAACGAAACTCGTACTACTAGCAAATTACACAATTCAAAATGAATATATATGTACGCCTATGGTAGAGTGCACAAAACATCGCATCCAAACAATGAAACCTTAAATTCCGATATATCATACAATAGAAACATGCTACGATGATACTTATTGCTTTAAATTTATATAACATTCTAGATATATCCCTTGTGCCAACATTCTAACATGTTACTAAAAATACATCTTCACAGTTGAACACTTTTGTTTACTCATTTATACCTATCGTTTATACATAACTTTCTGCACAAAACAATACACAAGCAGATTTCATGTTAACTTACCAACTTAGAAGTTTTCTCTCGTAGAAACAAACATAGTAAACATGGTAAATGTAAATGGTGTTCAGCACAGGGACTAGGAAAAAATCTAAACTGCTCGTTCCCCGCGAAAAATCCTAATAACAAAACCAAATCCGGAAATCCGGAATATTCTAAAATTCAAACTCAATCCGGAAAAATGTATATAATGTAAAATTGGCTATAACATCACGTGTTTTGAGTATATTTATTTTTGTAAGATTAAATGAAACGTTCAATCTTACTTAACCGATTTGATATGTTCTTTTGAAAAACAATCATTAAATTATATCTACTCCTTCATAAAAAAGATTTTTTTCTACAAAGTCTCTGGCACTATATTTTTAGTCGTGGAAGCGAACTAAATAACGTGTTAATATGGCTGTTCCATGTATGTGTCATATCTCTGACTGAGAGCATATATAATGGCTTTACAGCGACAATTACACATATACATGTATTTCATAAAAATAGACATCAGTATGAATTTAAATATAAGCATTGAATGCTTATTTTTGGATGTCGTCGGTCCTGTAGCACACCAAGCGGTGCAGACAAATTATCATACCGCGCTAATGCGCGGTATTCAATTTGTCTGCACCGCTTGGTGTGTTACAGGACCGACGACATCGACATAGACAGGAATTTAGCTCAAATGTCAAAATGCTTTCAAATACTTGAACAAATTTTTTATTTTTATTTCAGAAGCGAAAGTTGCGCGCGGCCACATAGCTTATAATTCTTTCAGTGTTAGACAAAGCTCGTACTAATTAATATATAAAATATTTGTGAAAATTTCACCATGAATTTTAAACAAAATATTTCGTGACAGACAAGACAAACTGTTTCGTTGCCTTCATAACACACACACACACACACACACACACACACACACACACACACACACACACATATATATATATATATATATATATATATATATATATATATATATATATATATATATATATATATATACATATACATATTTATATGTAAACAAAAATGATCTTCAAACTTTCTTACCTGAACAAAGACTTCTGATCTTTATATCTCACTTGTAAAGTGACCAATGACATTCAATTTTTTTGAAGCATTAGAAAAGCCCATCTCAACCATTCTAGAAAAATTATATTAAAATAATAGCTCTAATCCACAGGCACCTGGCGTTATATTTTTTTTTCTCATAATAAAAATGTATTATATTGTTTATTTGCCAAAATTCATATGAATTATAAGCAATGGAAAATAACATATGTACATAATTATAAACATATTACACTGCACTCTCTCTAAGTACAAGCACACGTCACTATTAACGTTATACAATATTCTAATAAATTATTCGTACATAGGAGGAGAGACCCTATAAATCAATGAATCGAATGGTAATGTAAATGATAATAATGATAATACATTAATACTAATATATTAATTGGATGTAGTCAGACATTCGCGTTTTTTACCTGTCTCACGCAGATACATTGCGAGATGGCTAACTAATTAGTTATAGTGCATTTAATTTTTTCTCATAATAAAAATAAATACCCTATATAACTAATTAGTTATATGGTATTTATTTTTATTATGAGAAAAATTATAACGTCAGGTGCCAGAAAAATTTATAACGTCAACAGAGAAACTAAATTTATAACGTCAGGTGCCTGTGCTCTAATCGTGTCTATGTCCCTTTGATAGAAAACAGGCTAAATATATGGTGCAAAATCTCGTGAGTCTTTTTAAAAGTTCAAGGAATGCATATAAGAGGGTGTTGCAGTTCCTATGTTATTTTCCCCTAAAGAGGGTGTTGTAGTTCCTATGCTATTTTCCCCTAAAGTTGTTGCGGATTAAATGGAAATATCAAAGTTACAGAATTCGATGTAAATCTTTTTTGTATCAGAATAAAGTTATTCAAACGTTTGTCAATGTAGTAGTTTGCATGCGTGCTTATTTTTTTTCAACATTACTTTCTGTTTGAATTCCCTGTCATAAACTTGAATTTTAAAATTTTTCTTCTGAACAAATGATTTCAAAACAATGTTCGCTTCAATGTAGAAAGTCCCCCCCCCCCCCCCCCCCCCTTTTATGAAATTGAACCATTTTAACAAGACCTTGGACTTTCGGTAGGATGTAACTATCTTTTTCTTGCGTCAAAACAAGTAACAAGTTAAAAATGACGCTGGGAAATATGAAAGTGAAATATACACCGATTGCACAGTCTTAGCTCAAAAGCCAGACAAATCTTGTTGATTTCAACGAGCAGTGGGTGAGTGGCCAACAATGAAATAGACAGGCCTACGTCACAATGCTGTTTGACACAACAACCCAAAGTCCAAGCTCCTGTTAAAATGTTTCTAAACGTGTATGCCGTTTTCAAAGATACGTGTACAGGTTGCTAAAAACAATAATATCATGAAAAAAGTATGAATCGGTGTTGACGCAAAAGGTAGATACAAATATGCATGGATAAATTTGTTCCACCATTTTTATCTAGACTAGGCGTTTATCTAGATACTATAGAAACATACGGTGGTTATAATTACAACTCTGACGATTTTGAAGAGCCAGAATCCGATTTATTCATATAGCTCCAAAGAATGATATTTTAACACGTTGGACTGTAGAAATCAAATTGATATATGTTAACATCAAAATATAGAATATATGGTCATCTTTCTAACTGTATCTATGAAAATCAAATGGTGGTTGCCATGTTCGATAGAAATGCGCGTAAAATGTTTGCGTATTTTCCCTACGTACGGAATATCTTCAAGCGTTTGGTCCTTCCCACGTTAGGGAATAATCCCGCTTTTCTGCAGCACCCTCTTTATTATTGATTGAAATGGTATAAGATTTTAATATGATTTGTTAATACCTGTATGTTAACCAGAGACGTATATGAATACGTCCCTGGTGTAAACAACAGGTTTTTAATCATTGTACCATAGCTTGGCGTATTTTCTATTGTTAAAAGTGTGGGTTATCTGTACATACCCCACACTTTTTTTTAAAACTCCGTCCACTATCTCAGGTAAAAACAACGTCAACAAAGTTGTGTTTTAACACGTCCATGATACTGTTCACAGTAAAAGATTCCTCCAGATCAAAATTGCTAATAACTCAACACAGATAACTGATTCAAACTAAGTTCGTCGAATAGATCTCATCTGAAGCTTGAGACAAAACTATATATCGGCAATGGCTCTGTCAGAATGACTCTATTTTAATATTCTCCTCCATGTGTGCGAACAAGTAACGCGCGTAAGATGAAATAAGGGTATCCTGTAAAAAGGTTTTATAGAAAGTCAATCACGTGATAGGAACGTGTTTAAATAGTAAACTTGTTTTGTGGACAGAGTGAATAGCGGCGGCCAATCGGATTTGACATTTATCATTCACGGTTTTGCGACAACCATTTCTCAATTTTTTTTAATTTATTTTTTTTTTGCTTATTGATTGATTTTTTAAAGTATATATATATGTGTATGTTTATTCAGCCATTTTTAAAATCATACATGTATATTATTGATAAAGAGTATCAAATAGTATTTCAAAAAGAGTAATTATATCATCATCAATTTAATCTAATTTCAACAGGAGCATTGCACAACTTAGGTTCGTAAACTCAAAATTGTTTTGATAAGTTTAATTATTTGAAGCAAGTATCGATACTAGAAGTCGGAAAATGAATTTATTCCTAAGCTATGAATTTTTAAACAATTACAGATAATTAATGTTCGCCGCCGATAGAAAATCATTTTAGAAATTCACGGAGTACAATGTACATACAGTATATAAGACCAACACATTGGCGCCGTATTGATTAGAGGCAAGTGCACGCTCGAAAACTGTAATAATTGTAAACTATGGTACAAGTAACTTACCCCATATAATATTGTTGATTATGTGCAGATACCCGATGGGCGTGGTCATAATGACACGAGGGAGCGTAGTCATTATGACCACGCCCATCGGGTATCTGCACATAACCAACAATATTATATGGGGTAACGTACGGGAAAAAATACTCAGCATATATATGTGTGTGTGTGTGTGTGTGTGTGTGTGTGTGTGTGTGTGTGTTAAAAATTTGAAGAAAAAAAAATGGAGGAAAAAAGACAAAGGATATCTATGCACTCCATTTTAGAGGTTTTTCCAAAATGAATGCATCTCTCATATCGACCTTGAAACCTTCGTATCTACACTGAACTTCACAGACCTGTAGCAGTAGATGTAATAAAGCGTGGGGGAGGGGGTAAAGCAACTGCTGAAATTTTTCAAACACTCAATCCAAAAAGACGTTTTAGATGATTTACATGATTGACCATTGTTTTGCTCATTCCCCCCCCCCCCCCCCCCCCCCCCACGTTCCGTTCTACAGACCTATCTAAATTTATCTCAAAGAATCTGATCTGAAGGTTTACACGCTAGCAGAGGTATTAAATTACTATAGCACGGAGATGTGCAACCAGCCCCTTGTTTATTCTAGTGTTGTCAGGTTAAGGGGAACTAGGGCTGGTTAAAATCAGCCCGAAAGATATTTACTTTCCTGACAATTCTAAATATATGAAAGAGTTCGTCAGAGTTCACCCCTGTGCCAGTGGAATGGTTCTTCCCAAACTGTTCTAATATATGAATGAAAATAATACATGTAATTCATCAATATAACTAACATAAAGTAAAATTAGCCCTTAATTAACCACACAGATGTATATATAAATAAAATTTTAAAAATCAAGTGATCCAACCAAAATACTTCTATTTTTGTCACACATTAATTAATAATTATTTGATAATTACTTGTGCGAAGGGTTTTAGGTCGTTTATTTTTTTCTTCAAACTTAATTCATCATGGGGACATTAGAAGGGAATACAATTGATGATCATAAAGTGTGTGTGTGTGTGTGTGTGTGTGTGTGTGTGTGTGTGTGTGTGTGTGTGTGAGAGAGAGAGAGAGAGAGAGAGAGAGAGAGAGAGAGAGAGAGAGAGAGAGAGATGTAATTAGAATCTAAATCATTTCAAAATTAGAGCCCTAACATGCATCAAAAACAACACGAATGATTGATACACTTAAGATACGTATAGCTATATAAATATAGACATCTAGAACACTGAAAAAAAAATTGATTGCTTTATATGTATGATTAATTTGCATGATGGTTTTTGGCCCCCCCCCCCCCCCCCCCCCTCTCCTTCCTCTAGTTTATTTGTCACTAAGAAAAGCAGTGTGAGTAAGTAATTAAAAAAATGCTACACATTTCTAGAATTAAATAAACAACACTAATGCCAACATGAAATCATAATGATTTCGTTTGCATTTAGACATGTCTACATTGTATACATGTTTGAGCTCGATATATCCACTTATTAACTTAAATCAATTGTTGGTCAAAGTTGAACCGTGTTAATTGCTCAGATGGGCAATATTTGTTGTTCACAAGACTCATCATTTTTTTAATCTTACATTCCAGTCAGCATTAATTTTTTTCATACAGACTTCTCATATACTAAGTGTTTAAATCAACAATATACAGTTCACAGTTTGACTCATCTTTACTAAATATTTAAGTATATGTATTAGCAATAACGAGCTCTAAATCATACAAGTGAATTACTAGAATTAACTTCCTGAAAGAGAACGACTTTTGAACTAAAAATTATCAATTATCAAAACAACTGAACCCACCCCCACCCCCGAAATTTCTTAATAACATACTCATCCAAACCCCGAAAACCTGGATCCGCCCATGATGTGTTTGTGATTCATAATGAAAACAGATTTGGACGAAACTATTTCAAACTCGGTATTCAAGGATTCACTACGACGACCTCCTTTTTGATAAGTGTGTCGGTCGCTGCATGTTCAGTAAACATGTCTGGGGCAAAAATGAAGTGTTTGGATGTAGTCAGGACCAATCTGCTGGTCATTTTGACCATGGTGGGGGTTGCTTTTGGATTTGCTGTCGGGTTTCTATCAAGGGAATTCAATCCGTCAGCTAGTGCTTTGATGTGGATAGGTAAATGCATGAATATACCATACTTTGCTTTTTACTGCATATTATTTCCCGGTAAATATAACCTCTGTATTTATAAACATTCATACATTCATGGAGTGCACTGTATTTGAAATCGACACGCAATTAAACTTTTTATTTACAGTATATACATGCACCTCTGCGTAATTTATTTTTGCTGAATTTCCAACAATTTAAAAAAAAAAAAAACAATCTCTCGGGATTGTTCTCAGGTTTTGGTGTATTCAATTGTTCTTGAAACAAATTTTTGATATGCTTGGTTTTTAAGGAATGGCTGGAGAGCTGTACCTCAGAATGCTGAAGTCGATGATAGTACCTCTCATTGTGTCCTCAGTCATAACGGGTAAGTGAGTGGTCGTAAGTATCCACGGAGAATATCTGTAATATATATATATATAATCACAATTTGATCAGACTGCAAACGTTTTCGCCATCCCTGGCTCTTTAGGCAATTAAATTATGTCCAAAAAATATTCGATCGTACTGCAAACGTTTTCGCCATTCCTGGCTCTTCAGGCAATTATGTACAAAAAAATTATGTATAGGTACATTAAACCATTCACGTCGTCATATTTTCAGCATTCATCAAAAACTTATTAATATGTATTTATTACTTATAAAAAAAGAAACGATTTCAATCTGCAAATTCTTGGAGCAATGACCCACTTACACACGTTTAAGAAATATTACAAATACATTTGGGCAAGTACTAGTAACCAGGCCACTTTTTTTATCAATTTACTTTTGCTTGAATAGAGAGAACCCTTCGTCCATTATTATCACCATTATGTTTTATCATGATTATTATTTGTATATTAACATAAACTCTGTTAATTTTTTACACACATTGTCTGAAGTATATAGTTGTACTCATAATATTTAACATGATGTTGTATTTCATGATATTTACTGTCCCTAGTATTTTTGTGAGAGATGACTCTGCAAACTGCATATAAAAAGAGGATCCAAAAAGGGGGGGTTACATTAATCGTTTATTTTCCGTTATTTTTTTTTTTAGATATTTGGAATGGAACATGTGTACAAGACTTTAAAGGAATTTCTGTCAAAAAACTACCCCGGGGGGGGGGGGGGGGGGGGGGGGGAGGGGCTGGGTCCTGTGATCAAGTAGATAGAATGTCCTATCGTTAAAATGATAGATGTCCTACGGACCCGGTTACTGTGACCTGAGCGCAGCCTGGTCACGGTAAGATTATTCTTTCTAGTGATCAAGCACCTGTGAATTGACCCCTGCGGATGCTTGACCACTGGATCACAAATTTTACTTCGTAAACAAAACCGATTGAAGTCAAATTAAACAAAAGCATGTTTTATTTTAGCATAGATAATAAACTCCTTTCATAAACACACTTATTTTTTGCAAGACAAAACTTTATCACAACAGAAACACCAATTAAACAAGTCACATTATAAGATCACGTCAAATGATCAAACTAACAATCGCAATCAGTCAAACGAGAATTCACTTGCTTGTCTGATGTCTGTCCTGGTCAAATCTGCAATCATAACACAGTCAACCTTTCGTTCATTGCATCAAACATCAACTCCATCTGTTTCTATGTCCGTTACAATCCGTGAACAAAGTCTAGACTGAAGCGAATCCACAATCCGAGACATCACCAAACATAGCTATTGGAGAGAAAATCCAAAACTCTTCCAATAGCTCGAAATGTATAAAACTTCATAGTCGAATCTACACACCATTTAATGCAGATCAGTTTATGTAACTTACGCGTGTCACAATATTACAGGAACAGCTTCTATGGATCCAAAATCGAATGGAAAAGTGAGCGCCGTTTGCTTTTTATACATCATGATCACCAACACGGTACCTACTATAATTGGGAGCATTCTGGTGGTAGCCATTAAACCAGGTACACTGCAATTCATGTCACAACTTCGATTTCACAATAGCTGATTAATGTTTTCAATCAGTATTTTCAAGTACCGTTGTTTTCTGTTTCAGGCCAAGGCGTGGCAAATTCAAAGAGTCAGTTCAATTTAACTACCAATCTGGAGACTCAGGATATTTTTGCTGATTTGTTGAGGTATGCATCTCACACGTATCTTTGTTTCCAGTTTTAAAGTTAAATACCGTGGTACATACCGATGAGACTATAATTATATGTTAATGTTTAAAACAAGAAATGCCTGAGTTTTTTCTTTACAAGTACTTCAAATAAACAACCGTCAGAAAACTTATACTATATACAGGGAAGATTCGCCCCGTTTTATGTTCGCTCCTTTCGCCCTTATTGGCAGCGAGCGAATTAAAGACTGGACGAATTCCTACGCCTTATATTATCTCTCTTAAAACACAGCTAAACTGGTCTGGGCGAACCCAAGACGGGGCAAATTCGAAACTTTTTGAGCGTATAGAAGGGCAAGAATTACAAGGTGCGAAAATAATCATATGTATACAGGTACATAGTACGTTTATAGCAAGCACTTTTTGAAAAAAATCAAACATTGTCATTACCTTATATCTTAAAGTAGTCCGAGTATTGCAATACGTCATAATACGGTTTTACAATATTGGTTCGACTTTTACATAGCGTTTTAGATACCCGGTATTGATTTTGCTCTACATCGCTGGTATGCTTATATCTTCTTTGTTTTGATGCCACCCCCCCCCCCCCTTCCGAATTTTTCTTTTTCTTTTACTAAAACCGATTTAAATTTAGAGACAGAAGCTATTTCAAATTTAATCAATCGCCAATTAATTAATGTTTAAATGATATCTAACATTGTTGACAGATCTAAGCAGAAACCTGTAGCAAAATGTGATTTTTACGGATTTTTTCGTCAGGGTCTACTTGGTTTAGAGCTTATAAGTAATCCGTCAACATTTATTTTACCAAATCTTTTTTCTAAGATGTCATTCTATAGAATAAACACCATGAATTTAAGTTTGAGTCCATAAAATAGTAAAAAAAAAATTACACAACACGATACATGCATCGTATGTTTTGTATTCTATTTTGATACATCAGGTCCATAAAGCGTACTTACTTACAACAATTTGCGCAAAATTATTGATGAGATATGGCTTAATGTTTATTCTCTATTTTGTATGTTCAGTTCTAATTTCCCCAAAATTGGTAATTATTTTTTGGGGAAAAACGGACGTCTGGCAAATTCATCATTGTCAATAATTTTTGCAAGGGGGTACACCCGTCTGAGAGGTGATAACAAACAAACTTGCATGTAAACATACATATCTTCTTGTGTATATGTATTGCTAGAATGTATATCTATCATTTAAAGCTAAGCTTTTAATGATCGAGCCCATATAGTGCCGAGTATAGGGCTACCTTAAAAAATGTATCATGAAGTTATGAGAAATAGCGAATGACATTTATAACGAAATGAAATCGCCCGTTTTCTTAACAACTGTTTTTACTGTACTTTAGTAGAAATGACTTAATTCCATCGACAGAGACATTCTTAAATCGAAATTATTGATAACAACGTATCCAAATTCGTAAAAAAAAAATTAGAATATTAATATTCATTCTATTTCTTTTTTTTTTTTTTTTGCTTCTACAGAAACCTAGTACCTGAAAATTTAGTGTCGGCAACATTTGAGCAAGTAAGCTAATTTATAAAACATATCTATCACCTCTATTTGAATATTGTTCTTGCGATGAATTAGCCTATACATGTAGTTTCTCCGTCTTTTCTAGGCACAAACCAAGTACGATTATGAGAAAATTGCGAGAAATATTTCTGGCAATATTACGGAGATTACTGTCAAATCTAAATCAGTAGGATCCGCTCCCAGCTCCAACATACTGGGTGAGACCTTTTATACTGAAGAAACCCTGATTTTTTTTATGTTTATTTAAGGGGGGGGGGTTAACACTTCTGTTCATCGAAGACATAAAAAAATTGCTTTTAACCTTTTATGATAATTTTAATACGGTATGTAGGTCATGGAATTCAATGAAATTCAGCTTCCTAGCCCCGATCAATTTTTCACAGAGAGGAAGGAAACCCCTTGGCTAGCAATCGAAAATGGGTCTAACAGTAGTCTCTCATCGGCTGTCTCAAACTAATCAAACATAGTACTTCATCTCGAATGTAATTTACTCCAACGTAATATTTAAAATCATATTAGTTTTCAATGTCAGTAACCCCCCCCCCCCCCCCCCGGAAACAAATGTCTGTGCTTAGATGTTACGTTTTATTGATTGCATGGGAAAATGTACACCGTAATCTGTGTCAGTGATACGATATTTACCTATATACACAGGTATAGTCTGCTAATTTCCAGGTCTTGTGATTGTGAGTGCTGTCTTCGGTATCGCCACCAGCTACATGAGAGATGTTGGTCAGCCATTCAAACACTTCTTTAGCTCTGCTACAGAGATTATTCTCAGAATCCTTCGTTGGTTAATCTGGTAGGTATATCTACCATGCAATTTTTTAAAAGGGATGGGTGGTCGGGACCATTCTTAGACAAAGAGCTCTGTTTAAAAATACGGGGAAATATTCAAGTTTTAAGATATTTGGGTTTTCTCCTTTACTAGTAAATAGTTTTTAACCAAATATATCATATTCAGAATCTAAAGGCATATTTGATCAGTAATTTGTTGACAACCCAGCTTCTTAAAAGCGCCATTTAGAGTTTTAATAAAATATATTCGTTGGATTTCTTATAATAACAACTTTTTTTTATTTTGTCACTAAAAAATTCTAAAAGATGAAATTTTGTAAGCCCTTTGTGTACACGTACAGGTCAACGCCCGTCGGGGTGCTGAGTTTGATTGCCAAGACCATCGCCGGATCTCAGAATCTGGAGGATGACTTGCGGAAGTTGGGCGTTGTACTTCGGGACCGTGATGACGGGGCTACTGCTGTGTGGATTCCTGATCCAGCCAATCACATACTTTCTCGTTAGTCGCAAAAATCCATTTGTTTTTTGGTTTTCCATCCTGCAACCCACCATGATCGTTTTCGCGACGTCAAGCACGTACGTTATATTATATAACTTATGAATAGTTATTGATTTAAAGCATTAATTAGAACAAAAAAGGTCAAATAATAGTATTTTGCATGTGTTTGTCAGTGTGTATACATAGTTTCTCTCGAATTTCAAACAAACTAGGATTCCCTGGGTAGGTTACCAATACCCCTTAACATGATAACTATTGTTTAGTATTTACATCCACCCATACATTATGAGAGTATGCCGGAACTTTAAAAAAAACGACCCTCTAACCACACTCATGATTCTTTAAACCTAGTGCTATCGCCATCCCCGAGTCCTTTGAGTGTCTGGAGGAGAAAAACGGCCTGGACCGGAGGGTGACGCGGTTTGTGGTGCCCCTGTCGGCCGCCCTGGGTCGCTGCGGTAGTTCTATGTACATCACCGTGTCCTGTCTATTTGTTGCACAACTCGTTAACGTGGAAATCGATTTTGCCAAGGTTGTCATCGTATGGTAAGTATACACTGGACATGTACGTAATCTTCTTACCCCTACAGCAAATCGTCTTCCTCTGCTAACGATTACTCTAGTATATATGACTTGGTATTTGTACTTGAACTAGGCACGTATCATCAAAGAATAGGGGCCAGACTCGTACTGCAAATTGGTTTTTGCATTAATTTTCTATGGATACATATAAGAAAAAAAGGGCAAAAAAAAAAAATGAAAAGGCCAGCCTCTCCTTGTTGCTACGTCCCTTTGAACTATATAATATACTCGAATAATGTAGGCAGTATCACTGCTCTTTGCCAGCATCCTGACGTCATTCTCGACGCTAGCTGTGCCCTCAGTCACTGGAGCTAGCCTGATCACTGTCATCATTCTGCTGACCGCTCTCAACATCCCGGCGGAGGCCGCCTCACTACTCTTTGCTCTGGAATGGTTCCTGTAAATATCTTTGAGTCAAAATGTTTAAGATTTGTGTGATTTTCATACCTTTATCAAAGTCTTACTCAGAAATGTATTACTTATATATACAGTCGACCTCGAATGTTAACGATACCGGATATTACAAAGCACTGCTTGTAGCGATATATTGTAAAGATTCGGCTTTAACCCATTTGTTTAAATTACGATTAATACAACAAACTCATTACAATCGATGCTTGTTCAACAGAGCGCTCGTCAAAATTTGTTTTGGGAATAGGCCTCTAAAGCTGTTTTAACAAAACTGTCATGTTGTAAATTTTGAATTTACCGGGTGGCAGTAAATACAAAATTTACAACATGCCAACTGTTGTCATGTTGTAAATTTTGTATTTACTGCCACCCGGTAAATTCAAAATTTACAGCATGACAAAACCGTGAAGTTCCGATATGAATATTATCTATATCTCATAAACCAAATCAGGTTGAAATAACCAATGAAATAGATTGATGTTTGACACAAATCATGCAAAGTCCATTGCCTTATTAAAATGGCTCTGTATTCCAATACTCTTACAACTTGGTTGTCGTATATTTCACAGAGACAGATTCCGATCCGTGGTTAATTACTACATACAAACTTTGGGCGTTGTGGTCACATATGAAAAGTGCAAATCTACACTACCCTCTCTAGAGGAGAATGCTGACGGCGAGGAGGGTATCCCCAGCATTGAACAAGAGGCAGAAGTGAACTGTACTGTAGTCGGAATTAATAGTGAGGAAAAGGCCGAACCAGAGCAATCGCATTTATAGAGACTTCCTGTGAATCTGCTATAGCTGGATCAGTGCATGACCGCATTCTGTACACGTGTAATCCCACCGTAGTTTAAGTGTACATGTATATAAAAGATGTATGAATGTCGCATATCAAAGTCATTTAATAAAATCTAAAACACAATGTATCCTTTCATGTTTACATTATGTAGATTTTTATCGAGAAGTGTAACGTGATATTGTAGAAACTCGCTTCTATGACTACATATCCCGATTCTTACATTTTATAGCATAGATTCACTGTATGTTATTCAATTCTTCATTTTTTAAAAACGATTTTATGCATTCCATAATTTATTGTTACGCATATATAATATACATACAAGCGTGTCTTTATTTTTGGCAAAGAATTATATCTCTTCATACATTTTTTCCAACAATGGTTGTTTCGAACCTGCATCATTGACTGCACGTGCGTCATTTGTTTGGTTTGCTATAGTATACCGATCCTCTAAGAGGCGTAATACTAGCGGAATTGGGATGGAGAACGACCCGACCTGGGGAGGAAATGGTAGGCCTGTTCCGGCTCAGACCGGGTGACTTGGTGTCCCGTTTGGTCGTGTCGATGACTAGAGGTTTGTTGTAGTAGCCAATCTTTACCACGCCATTTTGGGGGGACTGTCGGGATCTGACCTGCGTCTGCTGGTAGAGGAATAATTCAGGAATTAGTCAATCTAGGTTGCCAGAAAAATAGAATTTATGTACTAATCTACAATTCCGTTACTGGTGTTTTTATTTTATGAAACCTATGCGTGTTTATTCGTATTCATAAAATTTTATATACGTGTAACTAGGTAGTATGGATATATATAAACGGAACGCCAAATCGTCATGATGTCAATTCTTAATGCTAGGTTTCTCATGCGTAATTATTAATACATTGTGAAGATAGAGAATGCTTAGGTCAGAGTTAGGTGTCCTGTCTAATTTAATACACATTGCTTTGAAGTTTCTTCTGTTGCAGGTGCTGCTTCATAATAATGTACGGGGAAAACACAGCATATATAATTATAAAAGACATTATAAGGAGGTTGTGGCGAAAATACAAAAAATCCAATTTATTTCAGTGACAAGTTTCAATAACAGGCACCTGACGTTAAAAATATTTCTTTTTATACTAGTAAGATAATTTCCTCTAGTATTTAAATAGCAGAAACTGAGGCTGTTGTAATTATAGTACAGGATATTATCTAACTATAAAAAGAAATATTTTTAACGTAATGTGCCTGTTGATTTAATGACTATAGTAGAGTAATCCTTGCTCTTCGTAAAAAATTGAAAAAATTAAATGAAGCCGTAGTGATAGAATTCTACCTCGATCTGCGTTGGAGTCTTGATACTGTTGATGGTAAGTCCATTGGAACTAGACATGGTGACAGCGTGTCCCTCCTGCTGGGGGTGGGGGCAGTCCTTGTCTTGGGGGACATCAAGCCATCTGTAGGCCGGTTGTCTCCCCGGATTGGCGTGCCCCCGCACCTCACAGTTACACGAGCTGGATGAGGTCGGCTTGGAGGGGAGATTCAGATTGCGATACGTGTATTCATTTCTAATTTAAAAGATAAACAAAAAAATAGAGTCTTTGAAAAAAAAAAACCCGAGCTGTTCTTGTTGTAAAGAGAAGAAAGAGAGAAAAACATGTTGGAGTATCCTAACATTTTAGAAGTGTCCTCCTATAATATGTAATCTATGTCAGGCGAATCCTGCCTCTTTTTTATACTACATGCCCATTAGCACAAGTAATACTCGTAAAATGTATCATTATAGAAAAAATATGTTAAGTTCCGCCAGTGTCAAAGAAGACGAAAAACTAAACAACATGTAACAACGAAGGGGGGGGGGGCAGTCCAATATTTATTTATTTATTTTTTTTTGCGAACTGGCTTTTTCACAGTTTCTGACAGTGTAAAAAAATATCAAGTTAATAAAAAAATCAACTTATTTTAAAATAGAAAGTAATTCCTCCCTTCCCCTTCATTTCTTGGGTAAGTAAAATAGGTAATTTTATAGTTCTTTTTCTTTTTGGCTGCTTGTCAAGATACCGGTATTGGGTACGTTTGCCCTCCCAGGCCTCCCACCCCCCCCCCCTTTTTTTTTTTTTTTTTAAAAAAAGCTATGCTAAAACAAAAACTAAAAAACCTAATGAAACTCTAAAGTGCCATACCTGTATTGTTCAATGTAATTGCTGGTGTACTCGAAGTGCTTGAACTTGTACGCTATAGGCCTTGGATTGGTGGTGAGGTACCCCGGGGTACAGTAGTTTCCACTGATGGAGCTAGATGAGGAGGAGTGGGCGTCGTCCCGTCTACACAGACTATCCACCGAGTCCTGGCGACAGAACTGGCTCCCCAGGGGCCCCGGGGAGCTGACGGAGATCTTAGACACCTTGAGTTTTTCTCGCCTGGTGGGATTGATACTGGCCGAGAGACTCCTACCCCGCTGAAGATCCCGCATACTGTCCAGTCTGTGTTTTCTGAAGCTGAAAGATTGTGCGGAGTGTGCTCTGATACAAACCTCCCATCCATTCAGCCCCTGCCATATTAGAATAGAAAGAAAATCCGATCAATCATACCACATGTAACAATAAATAATAGAATAAAGAAAATAAAATTACATGCTCAATAACTAAATGCCATCATCTTTGGACGGATTCCATCATGCATGTATTTCTTTTTTACTTAGCTCTTGGAGACCGCTGAAAGAAATTTTATCAAAATTCAGGAAAAGTATGAGCCTATATTAGTGTTCTACTGTGCCTTTTTAATTACAGGGTTCAAATGTTTTGCGTGCCTGTGTGTGTGTGTGTGGGGGGGGGGGGGGGGGGGGGGGGGGGGGGGGGGGTCAAGCCAATCGCAAATGGTTTTATATGTGGTTTCGGTATTATGTACTAGCATTAGCCATGAGTCTTCTACAAAGCTCTTGTGTAGTAACTTGAACCCTCTGTCCAAAATTAAGATACATGTATTTGTTTACAATTTTACAGTCTAGATTTTTCAATATGTTATTTTATTTTTTTCATGGTGCAAATAATCATATATGAAGAAAAACAGTGTGCAGATTTAATCGATCGTCAAATCGAAAATACTGATTATAGATAATCTATAAAGAAAGAATATGTAAATCAATTATATATAAAAATATTTTAGAAATATCCACGTTCCCCGCGCCTAACCTAAATACTTAACAATATTAATGTAGGCATTATAGGCATAGTTATCCGGCTGTCTTTCCCCCGACACGCTATATCTGTTTATTATAAAACAATGATCATCGTAGAGAAAAGGGTGGGAGCATGTCATTAAAGTTTACATTTCTTTTCTGATGACAGACATTTGAAAGAGGGTTGATTTTTTTTTACCCCTTTTTTATAATCCAAGTGGATATCTTCTTTCAAGTACTAAGTTCATATGAGAATCAATGAATGACAGTCATTAAAAGTATAATATTGTGATTTACAATATGACATTTTGTACTTCTAAAAACGCACCCATTAAATATTGTTATCAAAATTGACAATGGTTTGACACTAACCCGTCGGTCGTTGGAGATGTAATTACTCTGTAGAACTTTTAACGCAGAATCTGAATAAGTTCCTGCGATATTGGACATGCTCGTTGAAGGGTATTTCATTTCGTTCACGTCGTAACATGGTTTTCTCCTTTCTGTGGAGTCATTAGTATGAATCTGAAAATCATTCTCCTGGTTCCTTAAATTGTCTATTGCGTTGATTTCGAATAATGTCTTATGCGTGCACGACAGATAGTCTGGGTTGATCTTGTAAACGACTTGACGGAATTCTTCGCTGAATTTGATACTTTGATTAGAAGTTTTAACAGATGACATCCTATCCAGGGCTGGAGATAGACAGTGATTCTGTAGTATCTATAAAAAGTAAAATCCCACGTAATAGAATGATGCAAAAATCACTGAAAATTTATGAACGGTTTTAATTATAAGTGATTACGTTACTTTTCAATATTGTTATTTTGTTTTATTGAGATTTCATCAATTAAAAAGCATTACACGTGCACGTGATTACAGTAATAAGAATTCCATATATTCAAATGAAAAATAGGCCTAAACACTGCACTTGTAAACACAGGAGGTCTATGTATAGTATAGACACATGGGGGGACTCTAGAGGGGTCAAATCCCATGGAAAATTATAATTGACATAGTAAAATTACAGAAAATAGGCCTTGGACCTGCACACCGCCCCGGCGATTAAATTATCCCTCGGATCCCCACCCTATAAGAAAATTTCTGGATCCACACACGTTACAGGTCTATACGCCATTCATTTCAGAGCATATTTTAGCATATGTACCCACACAAATTTTTTTGGCGATGTTTATCTAATTTATCACACAGTATCCAGACAACGATGATCACTACATGAATTGTAAACGACTGAAAACCCTGCAGACATCGACATTCGAAAGGACCCGCGCTGAAGAGATTTATTTTTGATATGTCGTAAAATGAATACTTCTTGCATACTCATAGATACAATATATTGATTCATATATTCAACCGAGTAACCATAAATAATTACTTCAGTGAAACTTTGACATTTGGTTTATCCTCCCTTAATATCTAAATTCTTTTTTACATTGACACAAGACCAACTTCCGTTTATGTGTATTTGACCTCATGAATAATTCATAAGGGCTGGAAGGAGGCTAAGGCTGTACAGGAAGGGTTGCACCATGTCGGATAGAGAGAGTGGGGACGAACAGCAGGGTCAGGGTATTTATTTCCACCATTGCTCCTCAATTTAATGCATGTATCAATTATGTTTTAATTCCCATTACCATATTTCTCTCATGATCTTTGAGAAAATGCATACACGGCCGTTTTCATGTGAAGGTGCATTTCCCTGTCATCTTTCATTCTATAATAGAAAAGAGGTGCCATATTTGGTGTATATTTCCATTTTTAGCGCATTTCATTTTAACTTCTTGCAGTCTTAATTTTATATTGCTCAGTTCATAATTTGCTGAATCAGAAAGTCCGTCACTTGTACGGGAAAAAATCCAACATGGCGTATCTTTCAAATTTGTTATGACATTATAAAACGGACACAAGTGGGTTCTGAGACGTATTATGCTTTTTCATATTACATTAAACGTTGGCTATGATTTTTTTTAAATTGCAAAATGTTTTAAACAATATAGTCAAGTTGGTGACAGCTAATGGTAACCTCAATGACAGAAGGAAGTGAACGTCTGCTGGTAATTTTCAAACCTTTATCAAGGATCAGCTGTCAGTCAGCATAAACACCCACGCAATGTAGAGCTACGAGATGCAAAATTAATAAGTTAATTCTGGTGTTGATGATAATTAAGATAAAATTGTTCAATGCATAATTTCATGCTATATTGTAATTTTTAAGTGCAAACCAGAAAATACTCCACTCTTTCCAAGTACATATGTGCACAGATGACATTTAAATTTTGTGCAATTCATTCAATGGTTTTTATGTCATTTATATTATGTTTATTAGACTTATATTTATTATACTATAACTAGTACTGATAAAGAGTCACATATCTTTTTTAAGGTGTGATTAAACATGTTCTTTACATCGATTTATTGGGGGGGGGGGGGGGGGGGGGTAAGAGGAAATTATATTGCATTATGGAATGTACCGTAACAATGGAATGTAAATATATTTCATTTTTAACAAAGGATATGTGCTGAAAATTCAGAGATTTTGTTCACTTAGTTGGGAGAAAGAAAATGCAAATGAAATCCATCAACTTATTTGATATATTGTTTTACATACTTGAATTAATCACAAATTATGTTGGACACTGTAAATTGCAGTTCATTCCATTTAACGTGAAATAGAAGATCACTCTTAGTCTTACAACACAAAAATATCCTGATAGTGAGTGTAGTGAGGGTTCTTCAAATTTCACATATAACCAATATGTATCCACAAACACAGCTGTCTAAACATAAATCAACAGGAAAATTAAAACTATATATTGTTATAAACTATGCTTGGCTGAGTATGGGTTAGTACAGTGTATAAGTATCATGTATAGTTATGTTTACCTTTGGGTGTTTTTTATTGTAGGATCTGGTGAACAGGAGCTGGCAACAAGGACTCTTCAGATACAGTCCAAGAGATTTTATCTTGATGTCAAACAGAACAGACGAGGACGCTTCATCAAAATAGCTGAGGTTTGTGGTTGAAAAATAAACTGTAAAAGTGCATTACATTGGATTTTATTTTGTTGTTTTATGTTGTGTTGTTTTTTTTTTCACAATAAATTCCCTTTACAGGTTGGAGCTGGAGGGAAGAAGAGCCGCCTACTACTTGCTATGTCTACTGCAGCAGAATTCAGAGACTATTTGACAGAATTCAGTGAACATTACGCATCCCTTGGTAACTAAGAAATATTAGCAGAGTTATAATTTGCTGTATGAAATGATAAGAATCATCAATATATAAATATGACTTTATCTAGGGGGGATTTAGATTTCAATGAAGAAATGTCTTTTAAACTGTTGACCATTCAAAGTATATACTTGCCGATTGAAAATAGCTTTAACAATGAATTGCTTTGAAAATGTGACAACATGAGTGTGAAACAATTTTTGTTTACAAATTTTAAGTAATCATGTTTACTATTTTGAGCAGGCCCTCCAAACCCAGATAACTTGCCCGAGGATGGAAAATTAAAGAGCGAGCAGATGGTAAAAGAAAACCGACGTTACTATCTAGACCTTAAAGAAAACCAGAGGGGGCGGTTTCTGAGGGTAAGTACGGTACGTATCACCCTCATTTCTCATTTTCATGCTTCACTTATTTATAATTTTTTCTTTTAATGAAAGAATTTGATATAAAACTAATATTTTATTATTGTGATACATGGAAAGATTGCTTAACATTAACAACACAAGGAAATCAGAATATATATAACCAAAATTAAGGTATTTAATGATATTTGCTCTTTTCTTCTTTTTATTTTCTGGCTTAGACCTAGGAGGATTACTGAAAAGTTAAAAGATAATTTATTAGTATTTTGCTTGAACTAGAAATGCAAATATCCAGCATAGTTCTCATCTACTGCTAATCACAGAATTATTGTTCTACTGGAAAGTTTTGTTTGACTGACGACCATTGAGTTCCAGTTCCATACATTGAAAAAAACACTTTTGAACACATTTGGGTGCAAGTTTATTTTCCCTTGATTTTTAATACATCACATGAAAATATTTGGTGCTTAAAATTTATTCAGACATTTTACTCTTGAGTATCCCTCTACTTGGATAAGCAATTCTCAAAATTGCACAAATCCCGGAATGTGAAGCCTGTTAGATTTATGCAAATGTTTGACAATTACCACATTTTATCTGTAAACAAAAGTACTCTGCTTCACTTTTTGAGGCTGCTGAGTTTGTTGAAAAGAATTTTTGAGGCAAATAAGAAACATCTGTAGTGAAAAATTTAGGGGTATCAGCTATTTCCATGGAATGTGTTACGAATTGAAATAAGTCTCAAAATTTCCCTATTTTTCTTTGCTCAACAAATAAATTTATTTTATATGAATGAAGGTCTGTTGCCTAAGCTTGCCTCATATTTTGCCATAGAGCTTCAGTTCTGCAGCCAATCTATTGCTTAAAGTTTCTGCTTTTTCATACACATATGTTCATGGTCATTTTCATGAGGTGAAAACAGGAGTTTAGATAAAAACTTGTCTATCAATACAGATCCAATATGGATGTTGATATTCATTATACTTGTGCAACTTGAATTCAATATATAAATCCAAGATGTGTACTCCTAAACATGAACTGTACCTCTGTCTCTGAAAAAAAAAAAAAGATGACAAAATTTTGCCCTATTTAGTAGGAAATGATAACAAAGTAATTACCTGGTACATATACTCCTACAAATGTATTTGTATTCTTTGTTTTACTGGTTTCTAATTCAGAATTTTGACTTTCAAATAGAACTTCACATTTTGAATGGAATAGATTCTTTGAAAGCAATTTTAAATGACATTTCATTTTATAGAGGGTTAGCTTTAAAAATAATTATTTCATATGGAAATTTTGTTCCATGTTTACATACTGGTATTTATTGTAAGAAATGTCTTGACATAAACTGGTATTTATTGTAAGAAATGTCTTGACATAAACTGGTATTTATTGTAAGAAATGTCTTGACATAAACCAGTCTGATTAAAATCAAACGTTCCACTAGCTCCTTTATTTTGATGGCCGCGTGGACAATCAAAATAAAAGGAGCATGTGAGGGTTTGATTTTAATCAGACTGGACATAAACTATAGAAAAGTACATACAATGAATGCAGATACATGAATTAGATTTCTATAGATCTTGTCAATACAATTTACACATGGAAGATATTATACACAACAAGGTACAACTAAATGGAAGAATGAGATAAAGACAGTGTGTTTTCTTGCTGTAGGTTGCCCAGACCAGACCCAGGGGAGGGCCGCGCTCTCAGATTGCCATTCCTGCTCAGGGAATGATTGAGTTTCGAGACGCTCTCACAGATCTCCTGGATGAGTTTGGGACAGATGACCATGGTGAGTCAAATGCAGGCACATGTAACAAGATGTACTGTTGAAGAAAGTTGTACCCTTGATATATATGGGGGTCAAAACCATAACTTTGAAATGAACCTACAATTATAAATGCAAGCCAGATACACTGAGCCTCACCTTACCTATCCTCTTCATGTCAATTTCTTTAGTGCTGTGGTGAAATTTACTTTGGTAACTAGCCCCATGGAATAATGGGGATAAAACCCTTTCCTTATGACTGATATGATTGTTTGTTTATGAAAGGCAATATAAATACCCGATAGTTTAATATTTTAGATAATTGAAGTTTCTGTACATAAATCTTTTTAATTTTCTTCAGAGGGACAGAATGAATTACCAGAGAGCAAATACTTAAGAGTTGAAAACAAAGTATTTTATTTTGATGTTGGATCAAACAGACGTGGTGTGTACCTCAGAATTTCTGAAGTAAGTATTTTGATTCAAATTATTTAACCACTGGCAGTTTGAACAATTGTGTAAATTTTCGACAGGTTCATGGTTTTATAGCCCTTGATAATTTTTAGGCTATACTGACGAAATTGCATTTTGTTTCTGTATGAGGACTTTCACAAGCTTTTGATTTAATTTTTGAAAAGGAAAGATATAAGTACTGGTAGATATTAATTAATTTGCCTGGTGTTTATTTTTCTCATGTCTTTACACAGCTTTGGCATATTTTTGGTATTATGCTCACTTTCCCAAAACATTATCCCAATGATAAACTAGATTATGGTACCTTTCTTATACCAGGTCCGAGCTAATTACAGGACTGCAGTTACCATTCCAGAGAGGTCATGGGGCAGGTTTCGGGACATGCTATGTGAATTCTGTGACAGTTCATCAGCCAGTAAACCCAGTGCAGGGGCCGGAGGAGGGGGCGAAGAAAGTCAGTAGGCCACTAGGATCGGGAGAGGAAATGTGCTTTAAGCAGATCAGAGGACATGTTCCATGAAAGTTACAAATCGTGAAAGTGACCAGTTTATTTATTTGTAAGGTGAACTATCACCAGAACTTTGTCTGACTGTGCATCGTGACTGAGGAGACCGATCAGAAAAATAAGCAGCTTCTAGATAAAGTTGGATACAGCGTCCATAGATGAGGATTGATAAAAGGCAAGGCCAACCTAGTCTTTCACAAACTCTAACATATTGATATAAAGTTACTTCAACATGTGATTTTTGTATTATTTACATCATGATTGGTCCTAAGGACATATGACTAATTCAATCCATTGATCATGCAAGTTGTAAATTAATCTAAACGACAGACAAAGGAAAAGAAATGGACAAAATATTCATTAAAGCACATTTCCTTTGTCACAATTACCTCCCTTGAGAGGCTGAGCGTTAAGGTACGCATAGCAGATTTTTTTCTCATCGTAAAGAACAATGTTGGGTGTTTTTGACAACTAGTGTTATAGTTGTGATTTGCGTAGTGTGGTGTATGGATATTTATGATAAAAGTTTAAGTATGTTCTTTGTTCTGCACAATTTGTGCACGTTATGTTGTATGGTTAATAAAATTGTGGTCATACAAACACACCCTCTGAAAATAATTAACATACTGATATGTAGAAGAAATTTGAATTATGTATTGGTGCACCAAAGATTGTATTGTTTTAGTTGATATTGTTTGCTCCTTGTTAGAGAAGGTTTATGTATATTTATCTTATTTCTGTCAGATTGTTGAAATCATATTTTTCCTGTTATTAGCTGAGCAGCACACTGGTCAGCTTTTAAATTATAATGTTAAGATTTTATCAATTTGAGATCACCCAGGGGAGTTGTAAAAATTGTTATCAACAAGTGTTGTGTTCTTGCACTTGAAAAATCTTTTCACAATCAGACTGGTCAAAATATGCAATCCAGTCTAATGATCCACTTTCCTGTGTAAAGTGTTAACTTGCATAGACATGGCAATAAGATGGGATAGCATCTTCTGTACGTTGTTTTCACACTTTTTCACATGGCCACAACCATAAATCATGATCTATGGTGTCGGTGGTTTTCTTTCATATTATTAACTTGTATGAAATGGAACAAACAGAAGAACAGACTGGCTGTAAATTGATTTTTCAGTAAAGACTGCAAATAGAACTACTCAGGTACAGCACTGAGAGTGGAAAGAGAAAGTGATTTTTGTGGCCTTTTCAAATGTTAAATGTTGATACAAAATCATTCAGTGTTACAATTTTGAATTTTTGGATTACTACATGTGCATGATGTATTCCATTTTATTACAGTACCTGTTTCAGTTTTTAAAGGGGGTTGTGGAATATATAGATGCTTAGTAGCAGAGCAGTAAAGTATGTTATATGAAAGGAACAAGGCATGCTTGTCTTTTCAGATTTCTGTCGGATAAAAATTTTATTCTTACAATATAATCCATATTTAAAGAAATGAAAGGAACGAATTTTAATCAGTTGTATGAAAAAAATATAATCCAGTATTTAGACAGTAAAGATTGATCGATTTTGATTTCTGGTATGACAGAAATCTGAAAAGAATTAAGACAAACATGTCACATGGTGTTATGACATAGAAGTCGTTGAGGATCAGAAACATCTGGAAGCTTAGGAATGCTGTACTGGATGATGTATTACAGCAAGATGACTCTTCTCAGGTCTTTAGATAGATTTGTGATGAAGTTTTACCCAGAATAATTTCTCCAGCCTTCTGTTATCACATCAACACACACTACTGTAAATAACAGAGTTGTCTATAGTGCTATTTATTATTCTTGTGATTATTTTATTCTGGGTAAAATGCCGTGGCATTTTGATTGTTATTTGTACTGAAATACAAGTACAAACTTCACTCTTTACTAGATCTACAGTGGTAAATGGAAATACAAAATTCTAGATTAAAAGCCTTTTTCCCATAGACTTTTATGAAAATTTGAAGCAACAGCTTGGTACCGGTAATTGAAAATTGGGGTGTTTTTTTTTCAACCACAAGCTTGATTTATATATGAAAAGAAATTACTGTTAATTCATGCCCCCAACAGATTAATTTGAAAGATGTCATCCATTGATGTTTACTCTGTTGATATTTTTTTACTTGAACATCTGTACATCTATTAGAAATATTTATGTATTAAAATAGTACAATGTAACATCTTTGGTGTCTTGATTTAAAGACTTTGAGTGGTTTAAAACATCTGTCTCAAGAAAAATGAGTATTTCACTGGATATGGTAGAATGACACCTTTGGATGACATCAAAGCAAATTGTAAGCAAATACAAAGATATGGATGAAATTTGTACCATCTTCATTATCATCTTGTTGTAAAAGTATTAAACATTCAGCATGTTTTAGACAAGGTTTGTTTTCATTGTTCATAAGGCTAATTGATACAAGGTAAATGGTTGTGCCAGACATGTCGCACTGCACTGATGAGCTTCATTTTGCCAAACTGTCTATTGTTTGCATGTGCAAGTTCAGCAACAAAAATCTTTAATACATGCATGTGCATCTGTAAACCACTGTAGCTGTCAACAATGATCGAAGATGCACAAGTCAGACGATAGGTTGAGGCAGACGTGTAGATATCCATTTGGTCTCTAACTAGTTTTGTTTAACCAGATGCTCTGCTGTCTATAAATATTTGAAAAGCAGAAAACTGAATTTCTGCTATGACTTTAACATTTGACCAAAGAATGTGTTTGAGGTCACTGCACACCCTTCACCCACAAGTACTCTCTAAATGAGGTATAAGCTTGCTCGGCCAGGGGCCAAGGGGAGTGAATACCAGCATATGGTATAGACAAACTGTATAGGTGTATTATGACCTTGACAAGTTTTTTTATACCCCAGCCATAAAATGGCCGAGGCATATAGTGTAACCGCATTCCGTCCTTCTCTCATCGTTCACTTTCCGATCATCTCGACAACCATTGCACACATTCAACTCAAATTTGATATATGGATGTGTTTATGAAAATACAGGTCGAGTTTGAATTTGGTTCCGGTCCGATGATTTTTGACAGAGTCATGCCTCTTGAACTTAGAAAAAAATGGGGAAATTCACTTTCCGATCATTATCTCAACAAATGTTGCACATATTCAAATCAAATTTGATATATAGATGTGTCTTATGAATACACAGGTTGAGATCAAATATGGTTTTGGTCCGATGATTTTTGACAGAGTCATGCCTCTTGAACTTAGAAAAAAAGGGAAATTCACTTTCCGATCATTTTCTCAACAACCGTTGCATACATTCAACTCAAATTTAATACATGTATATAGATGTGTAAAAGGAATATACAGGTTAAGTTCGAATTTGGTTTCAGTACGATGATTTTTGACAGAGTTGTGCCTCTTGAACTTTGAAAAAAATTAGAAATTCTCAGTTTCCGCTCTATAACTTTTGAAGGGATGCATATATAAAGCTGATATTTCATATAAGGTTATTTACAAGAAAATACAGATCAAGTTCGAAATTAGTTCTGTTCCGATGATTTTTTACAGAGTTATGCCTCTTGAACTTAAGAAAAAATGTTCTTAGTTTCTGCTCTCTAACTTTTGAAGTGATGCATATGTAAAGTTGATATTTCATTTAAGGTTAATTTATTAAAAAATACAGGTGGAGTTTGAACTTGATTCCAGTTTGATGATTCTTGAACTTAAAAAAAAAAAATGAGTAATTTTCAGGGATTTATAACTTATCTGCAGTCAAAAAAATTTTTATACTAAATTTGGCATTTGAAATTTTATTCACCTGCAGGGGCATTCATGGCATTATGATACATCTAGTTTTTAACAAGTTTATTATACTCTTTACCCAAAGGCACTCTGTAGGTGAAGTGTGAGCCAGATTGGTTCAAGTGGAAAGAAAATATGCCCCAGACACAGACTGATGACTAGAAAGGTTCTAATTGAATCTTTGGTCCAATCATGGTTAAAATCACCTCTCAGTTCTTTGATTCCAAAGCATCAAACAATTTTGACAAAAATTGTGTATTCCTTCCAAAACAGTTATTACATGTAGTTACCGGTCACTTCTATTGATGTTTAATCAAATTGCTTTACATATCATTTTAGCTCACCCAAGAAGCTTTTCTGATGAAAATTTGTCTTTTGAAAGAATGTTACTCGTGATCAGGTGAGATATGTAGCCTCTAAGCTTCTTGTTTCATCAGCGTCTTGTCCTATTGTCGTCAAGACAACAGATTATAAAATTCCGCTCAGATTGGTTTGGAGCAAATACCATTTTTACGTCCATTTGTATTGTTCATAATGTAAGTATTATAGATACATTTCATTTATCCTACCTCTGATTAATAGATTAATATGATTAAAAATTATAATTGCCTATAGGCCAACTTGAGTCCCATCTAAACCTTGTACCGTATATAAATTGGAAACATTAAATCCATGCACAACTATTTCGACAAAAATGTTTTTTGTGCATTAGGTCCGAGTTCATTTAAATTTGTCAAGACATCATAATAAAAGCATCAGTATGGTAAAGTCAAGTACATTAAATTGCATTCAAAAGGGTTTTTATCAAGTTAAAAAACATTTGAAATTGGTTTTGAGCCCGAGGGCAATTATTTCAAAAATACCTTTTACATATCTTCATTGTAAAGGAATAATTCTCAGGTGACTTGAAAACATGAAAAAACCATTCAATTAATGTGTTTCATGCACATAAGCCTATATTTTCTTTCTTTTCTTCAAATTTATGAAAGCTGGTATAATATCGACCAATTATTTACATTTTTGGCACTTTTCCTAGAGTTTGGAAAATTTGTGGATAGCTTCCTTGTAAAAATTGCAAGTGATCAAAAATCTACATAAGCTTTTCATGTCATAGAGTTCTAAATATTGTTTAACATCCAAGTTATTTGTCTGCACATTTACACTGCAAGTGAATTGCAAATGCAGAACAAGTCAGCAATGTCACAACCAAAACAAGACATGGGAAAAAAAAAATGAATCTTGTTTTTATTTTTTTTTTATTCAGTTTAACATATACTTAACAACTTTACCAACCTCAGTGCAATGTTGACTATTTTCATTCCAAACTGTGGTGCAATGTCAGGAATGAATCAACTGAGGTGCAATGTTGGTGATCGAGTCCCATTTCTGGATAGCAACAAGTAGTGAGACTTAATTTTGTCACAAAAGTACTATGTACCGTACTTGTAATGAAACCATGATGCTGAATAAAAACTGTCACCATCCAAAAACAGAACTCTTATTGTGCAAAATCTGACAAAGGTGCAATGTCAGCAACTAGAGTCAATGAAAATGAACAGAAAATGGTCCTAAATGACATGAATTTATGATTGAAGATTATGCAACAGACCAGCAACAGTTCTACTTTTTTGCATAGGAAATCTTCATCGCATTGCTTGGAGTGATTTTGAATCCTTGCAGTGCGTCCTTTGCAGCACCTGACTGAACTTCATTCTCAAACTCAACAAAAGCGATGTCATGACGACCTGGCACAAGACGAACTTCCTTAAATCCGGGGAATCTATAAAGAAATTGTAATAAATCAGTTACTACTTTCAAGTGATTCATTATGTAATACATGTAATAATATATATATTCGTCATGATGAGACATGTTACTGACAAAGCAACAATGCATAAAAGTGACCCATGTACTTTTAGATCAATTATTACAATTATGTACACATATTTACTTTTCCTCATACCAGAATTAACTTTATTAATTTTGAGAAGACATATAAATTTTGATTTGCTTAAAAAAGAAGAAGACATTTTTGATCAAATAATGTATGTTTGTACATTTAAGATTTATTGTTAGTGATTTGAAGGCAAAGAATCTTTTTATTCAAATAGGAACCAAGAATTTTTTTTTTGAAATTTTAGTCTGAAGACGAATGGATCATCATTAAATACTTACTGATTAAACAACATGGACAACATCATTTCATTAGTCTCCTCGGGTAAGTTGGTAAGGAAGAGGATTTGATTGGGGGGTTGTTCTGGGATAGCAGTGGGAGCAGCGGGCTGAGCGGGAGGGGCAGCAGCCATGGCTGAAACAAACAAGTCACAATGTCGATCATTTTTTAAGCTAAAGAAAAATTAGTTCTTTTTATTTTTAAATCTATCATAAATACATGCACAGTAGTAAATAAGACACAGTGCACATTAGTCATTAGAATTCTATTTGAAAAGAATTGTCTTAAGAAATCAAGGGTGTACATGTGATACGTCTAGTTCATACATTTGTTTATTGTATTTGAAAGATCTATATTATATATTCCTTTTGAAAGCTTACCTGGCTGAGCTGGGGGTGCAATTCCAGCGGTTGTAGCAGCTGCTTGTCTGAAAAATAATCCAAATTGCATTTAATTGACTAATTTAGCATTTAAAAAAATACATATGGTTAAGATATCACAATGATTGCATTTTTCAATACTTTTGACATAATGAAAAACAGGAGAAAAGCTGTCAATGTGACAGCAAACCGGGTTTTCTTTTGTGTGAACAGTATCCATATTCCATTTGTCAACCCTGAATTGATGAACACTACCTCTCCAGAGAAATGGCTATACCCTATATGCAATATTTTGCCAAAACATGACTAAGTTCAACAGCTGGTACTTTTGTCATAAATTATCAGAAATCAAAATCCTAGCAATATGCACACTTCTGATATATGTACAATTGATCTGCAAAAGAACAACTTCCTATCTTTAAAACTGTAGGAGAAGTTATCCGTACAATAGGGGTACCCTATATGCAATATTTTGCCAAAAACTGACTAAGTTCAACAGCTGGTATTTTTTTCATAAATTATCAGAAATCAAAATCCTAGCAATATGCACACTTCTGATATATGTACAATTGATCTGCAAAAGAACAATTTCCTATCTTTAAAACTGTAGGAGGAGTTATCCGTACAACAGGGGTACCCTTTTGGCAGCGGCCCGCCATTTTCACCATTTCAATAACCAGATTTTTCCTTTGGAAAACCCAGTTAAAAAGTGAGCAAGCTCACATACCCCGTGCTCCCCTGCTACACATAATGATTGGCAGGGTAAGCATTAAATACACAAAATAAAGAAAGGGGAATAACTCAAACAAAATCATTACGTCAAAATTCAAGATCAAAAGGGTTGATATTACCAAAAAATAATGAAATCGAAATTTTCCTATCTACACATTGTGTTCTAAATACCTACAACGTTTTATGAAATTCTGCTGAGGTTTAAGAGGAGTTGAGCTTACAAAAATCAGGACTGACTGACTGACGGGTCAGAAACATTATAACCCTCACAACTTGTTGCATAGGGTATTAAAAAATAGTTTACCAACTCATACCTACCTATAAATCAATAATGATGTCAAAAAGTACACAATTGCAGATCTCATGCCATTATTCAATTATAAAAAAAATCTTGAGTGTATAATATTAGGATGAAATATAGAAAACCATCACCTTCAAGGTCACAATACTCGTGAAATATTTCTCCTACATTTCCCTAAACTAAGCAAGAGCAAACAAATCCATTTAAGCCTTACCTATTGGCCTTCTTTTTCTTCTTGCTCTCTGGTTCATGTTCCTTAGGTCTTTTTGGTCTTTCCACAAATGTTCCTTTCATTTTGGCAATTATGTCTGAATCTTTCTTTGAGTACTGTATTCTCTATAATGCAACAATGAAGAATTTTAAAATGACAAAACAAGTAAAGGATTGAAGAAATTATGACCACAAATTTTAATAGGAATTGATTAGAACTACTTCAGACACGTTTTTCCTAGGTACTGGTAATCTGAATGTATTATGATGCAATGAGTTCAGATTGTTACTTTCTACTTTTGAGCCATAAATACCTGATGTACAATGTACAGTAGGTCTCTAATGACTAAAAGATATCTTTGTCAAGGCTTGTCAAACACATTCATTAAAAGAAGTATGTCACTGTGTAAAAACCAACATTCACAAATATGTCATTGTATACTTAAAGGTGTGGCATATACCAGTATTAATTTGGGTACAATTTATCTGATAATATTAAACTGTTGTAAGCTAGTAAAACATTACCATCACACTATACAAACATAATGAAATATGATACCATTGGTTTTTCATAGAATGGGAAACCCTGCATTGATCGTAGTGCACTATTTGCACTGTTTATGTCCTTGAATATTACAAAAGCTTGTCCCCTCATCTTCAAAGTTTTCATGGCTACAATATCCAGGATCTGACCGAACTGAGAGAAGATTGCGTACAGCGACTTCTTAAGTTCTACAAAAAGTAAAAATATCATGTGTAAGGATCAATTGTTTTTAGCAAAACTATTCATGCAGAACAATACAATAATTCTTGTCTTAAGGAGGCTAAGTGGTCAACAAAATTAGCCATCAGACTTTAGGTATGATTTCTTATACTATCCAAATATATAAAAAATATATATAATATTTAAAATTTTAATATTTTCCTAAATTTTTATATAGAACTCTTCTTTAGGAGACCAATATAGTCTAAAGATGGCCACGACCATCCAGCCCTCTTAACATCCATATCTTATTTTTTAAATGGAACTTTTCATAAATTTTCACTTACCATCTTTCTTTACTTTCTCATTTAAATTGTTAATGTATATTGTCTGGTTAGGTCTGGCATCCATGATCACTGGAAAAAAACAACCACAATAAATCTAAAATTAAAATAAATCCTCACAAATGCAAAAATAATAGCAAGTAATTTTGGGGCATTTGGAATGTAGCTTTCCATGAAAAATCAGGTTGACAGGGCTAAAGTTTTGTACTTGAACCGAAAACTGGCAATGTACATACCTAAAAACATTTCAAAGCTACTATGTGGGTGAATCTCCCCCTTAACAACTTAACTAAGGGGGAGATTTTGCATAAACAACATTTCCTCACATGAAAAGTTATAAAAATGAAGGCAAATACATAAAAAAAATTTTAAAATATTAACTTAATATTTTACAATTTTAATGCACTTGCAATCATTTTAAATTTAAAACTTGTGTTACTGTGTTCAGAAAACCAAATACAGGGAGCAAATGGTGTCACTTGTTATCGATACTAGTATTAAGTCATATTTTTTAATTTAATTGAACATATTTTGATTAAAACAAATAGTAATGTTGTTCAATATTGAAACCCCCCCCCCCCCCCCCCCCTTCTAGCTCTAGACCCACAATTTTATAGTCTATCCCTAGTTATTGCTTCTGTCATTTTTGAGTACTCCGGACACCTCAATTTTTTTTTAATGTTTTCATATGGGGTACTTTGCAATGCACAATCCCAGTATACTCTTTATTTTATTAAACGGGGGGGTCACAAGAGAAATCTTGGGATTTTTTCATACAATCAAATGAAAATTGATTGAACTCTCAGGTATTTATGAGTATTAAATAATTAAAGAAAATGCATTGCATTGCAAAATACCTTTAGACAGAGAATGGAGAAGAAGTTATTTTGTAAGGCCTAAAAAAAAATATTTTGTGTTTAAGGTGACCCGTCCTAACCTAAAAAAATGCCCTGACCCTACCATTTTTAGATGTCTTTTTTTCATCTGACTATGATTTTCATATTATTTCCATTAAAAACCTGATTTTAAATATGCCTGCATGCAGAAAAAAAATATGATAAAATAAAAAAAATTCCTAACTACCTCAGTGTTACCCTAAATACACAATTTTTTTTTAGGTCTAAATAGCTGAAATTAATCAAATTATATTAATTATTGATTTGATAGGATTTTGAAATTCTGCCAATACCCTGGAAAGAATACATTTAACAACACTATCAGATGCCTAGTAAATAATCATTTATGAATTTAACACTGTTATAAAAGAATTACTTTGTTACTTTTTTTTTAAAAAATCTATTGACTACATGTTGTACTAGCTGCAGGCTGTAGCTCCCGGTCTGAAAAAATTCGGATGGATGACCTGGGAGCTACAGTGCCTCCCATACTAAAAACCTGCGATTTACGGCGCACAAAAAACGGCACTAGTTTTGGACTGATTAACCTTATTTCCACACAAATTGTGTGAAAACAATTAGTAGTAAAAAATTTTTCAGGAAATTTACTACTGATATTGTCACTTTACTTGTCTCTCATATTCTTTTAAACACCATCACCAGCCCCGTAAAGTGAAGTGGTGCAGTTTGTTCATATGGGAAAATGGCGACTCTCGATCTCAACGTAAATTAATATACTTCATTTTTCGAGGTCGGTTAGCATGTGAAAGAGAAAGTCTGCCGTAAATCACAGGTTTTTAGTATGGGAGGCACTGTAGCTCCCAGGTCGTCCATCTGAATTTTTTCAGACCGGGAGCTACAGACCTGCAGCTAATGATGTACATGTAGCCACATGCCTCTCAATTTTTATCAATGAACCAGACGTTAGATGTGTAGTAAAGGTGATATACCCTCTATATCTGAAAATACATTTCTAATGTATTTTAAAAAGAGGGTATATACATCACCTTTAACGCAAATTTAGCGGATTACAATACAAATGAATATCACTATAAATGAATATTGGCCTAAGCTACACACAACCGGTGTAACGCGAGCCAATGTGTTTCTGTGATTTGCGGGTACATTTTAGTGACGAAAACTGTCTAACAAGAGTTCATAAGCCAAATAATCGTAAATCGGATATAAATATTTTTCAATACGATCTCAGACAGACAAAACTCCTTCCTTACCGAAAATCGTTGTTCCCACGCTGTTACAATTTTACCGCTAGATGGCGCTGTTCGTCATTAAGTCGTACCGATCTGCATTCGGAATTCCTCCGTTTAAAAAATACTAAATCGCTCCAATGAATTCAATTCATATAACTATTTCAGTAGTATATATATATATATATATATATATATATATATATATATATATATATATATATATATACACTCAATCTAATTATGCTATAATGGGCTGAAGTGTAAATTATTGATTCCTCCTCGGACTCCTGCCACTTTATATATAGTACATTGTAATTATATATATATAGTAATTAATTAACTCTCAGATGCATCCTGTAGTGAATTAATTCATACATTATTATTTTCATTCTCAGTATCATCACACTCAATGCTTCTCTTTAAAAAGCATCTCTCGATCCTTCAGCATTGAGTTCAGCACATAATAATGGGTCAAAGAAAAAAAAATTAATAAGTACTTGTAGTGAGTTACTGGAAGAAGATCCTGTTCTCACTGCATCAAACAGTCAAACATGTTAGAACTTTATTTAAATTGAATCAAAGAGGCCACATGACTGCTTTTTCAGGATTGATGTTCATTCATCTTGTACAAATGTGGACCAAAGTGTAACATTTCTTGAATTGACTTGTTTATACCGAACACTGACCTGAATTGTTGTTTAAATCATGATGAAAAAGCAATAAAATGGGTTTTATGAGCTGTTTTGTTTGCAAATTGCGATCACATTTTGTCGATCGTCCTTAGTTTTCACATTTTCAACATCTTCTCCAGAACCATTGGGTCAATCAAACAATCAAAATCAAACCCCAGCAGGAAGAGTGGGGCCACAATGGGTGGTTGAATTTTTACATAGGATTGTACATGTATATAGAATAAATCTTTTAAAATCTCTTCTCAGAAACCAATCAGCCAGGAAAGCTGAAACTTATGTGGAAGCATCTTCAGGAAATGTAGATTCAAAGTTGTGAAAACCATGACCCCCGGGGTAGGGTGGGGCCACAATGGGGGTCAATTATTTTTTTTTACATAGGAATATATAGAGTAAATCTTTAAAAATCTTCTCAGAAACCAATCAGCCAAGAAAGCTGAAACTTGTGTAGAAGCATTCTCACGAAGTGTAGATTCAAAGTTGTGAAAATCATGACCCCCATGGGTAGGGTGGGGTCACAATGTGGGAAGGGGCAATTTTTACATAGGAAAAAAATTAAATCAATATTTTAAAATGTGAGCATCTTGGCATATTATTGATTCTCAATTGCTTAGAACCTGGACAATTTTTGGGCTCACCAGGGGCTTAAAGCTTGATGTAGGTTTATAGAAATTGCTTAAGTTCTTCTTGAGAACTGTAATACTCGTTATGTGATATGACTTTGAAATCATCCTGTTCAGAAGTAGCTCAATGTTCAACATAAAAATATCTGAAGAAAAATTTAAAAATCTTGTTATTTTTTATTCTACTACATTGTCCAGATATCTTTTATATGACTCCTTAAATCTGATTTCATTATGGCTATTGTTGCTCAGGTGAGCGATGTGGCCCATAGGCCTCTTGTTTTGCTTTTTTTTTAGGGGGGGGGAGGGCTAGCCCTCTCCAGTAAACATCTGATATAAAACAAGAGGCCCATGGGACACATCGCTCACCTGAGCAACAATAGGCATGATAAAATCAGCTTAATGGAGTCATAATACAAAATATCTGGACAATGTGGTATATTACATGTAGATCCTGTACAAATAGAAATCCATTTTCCATCTGGATATTCTTATGTTTATAATCAAGTCCCTTTTCTAACAGGATGATTTTATAGTCATATCACATGTTGAGCATTGCAGTTTTGTAAAAGATCCTAAACAATTGTTTTTATATGGAATATAAACCTACATCAAACTCTGAACCCCTTGTGAGGCCCAAGAATTGTCCAGGGGCCAGAGTCTAATCAATTTTAAACAAACAGCAATATGTCAAAATGATTGCATATAAGTAAAACCATATATGATAACATTTCAGTTTTTTAAAAATTAAAATGTTTTCCTTTGTACAACTGGATCCCCAATGTGGCCCCACCCTCCTCCTCACGATTTTGATTTTAACGAATTTGAATCTACACTATCTGAAGTTGCTTTTACTAAAGTTACAGCTTTTCTAGGCAACTGTTTTTTTTAGAAAAAGATTTTTAAAGATTTTTCTCTATATATTCCTATGTAAAAATTTGTCCCCTCTCTCCCGTTGTGACCCCATCCTACCCCCGAAGATCATGATACGTGAACAAACTTGAATCTACCTAAATGAGGATGCTTTCACACAAGCTTCAGCTTATTTGGCCAATTGGTTTCTAAGAATATTTTAAAAGACTTTTATCTATACATTCCTATGTACAAATTCAATCCCCCATTGTGGCCCAACCCTAACCCTGGGGGTCGTGATTTTCACAACTTTGAATCTACACTACATGAGGATGCCCCCACACAAGTTTCAGCTTTCCTGTCTGATTGGTTTCTGAGCAGAAGACTTTTAAAGATTTACTCTATATATTCCTGTGTAAAAATTTGACCCCCCCCCCCCCCCCCCCCCCCCCATTGTGGCCCTATCCTACCCCCGAGTGTCATGATTTTCACAACTTTGAGTCTACACTAACTGAGGATGCTTTCTTATTAGTTTCAGCTTTCCTGGCTGATTGGTTTCTGAAAAGAAGATTTTAAAAGATTTATTCTTATTATACAAGTCTCCTTTAAAATTTGTGAAAAATTGAATAACACAATGTCCAATATCATTTTTTGAAAACATTGATTTATTAGTACATAAAACAACTACAAATGTACAATAAAATGACTGCAGAGGCTGTGAAGTATCTAAATGAAAAGTGACAAAGAACTAAAACGTAAATGATATCTATCATCGTAGGACAAATAATGGCATAAAAATAAACAAATCATTGAATTCCTAGTTAATAACCATACAGCTTTTAAAAATGGTCAGATATAAATTCTCAAAAAGTGTTTATGACACTATCAGTTAAAAGAATTGGAAAAATAAAAAAAAAAATAATTACCTAATTTTATAGGAGAATTTACATGGTATTACATGTATCTTTAGCATCAAAGAAATGCTAGCATTATCTGATAAAATACAAGGGGTATCAATCATGTCACGATAAGCATATCAATCCAAAAAACTCGGGGGGGGGGGGGGGGGGGGGGGGGGGAATACATGCATGTGCACTGCCAAAGGACAATGATTGATTGATAACAAAGTAAAACAAATATCTACCACAGTACATGTATAAATAGATACAAATTTTCCAACAAATCACACACAAAATTGTAAAGATAGAATGTGGAGTAGATGACAGTGAGTAAATCAGTGAATTGGGTCCCTGGGGAAGCAAAACAAGTATGCACACATACAATTCTAAGGCTCATGAACCGTTTTGTTCACCTGAACTATAACCAACAGCTCATGACATTTCAAAGCAGATTACTTCTGCATTAACATATTTTCATCTAAATAAAAGAATATACAAAAATCTAATTTAATCATTTTGTGTATCACATAAGTTGTAAAACCTTTGTGTGCTTTCTCCAAAGGCGGGAACGGGAAGATTTTAAAATCACAATTACTGGTAAGTACATCAAATATATTTTGCAATTTTGCTGTGGTTTAAGCCAGTCAGATTTTAATTGACAACATCACAACACAGTAAAACTTCAGGCACATGATAGATTTTATTCGCTTAAGAAAATGTTTTACAAATGAGAATTTATCTAACAAATATTTAATGATGTGTGAGCATTTTAATATAAACAGATAAAGATGATGATTGACATTCCCAAACAACCCACATAAATAGGCTTTCAACATAGATTGTCCAACAACTTTTACAATAGAAAACAACACAACTAAAGTACAACAGAATAGTAAGTGGTAAAAATACATGTATCTTCAGACTGATTGCTGCTAACATAATGATGTCAATCTAGTTCTGAAAGGCAGCTTATAGACATGTACATTTGCTGTCTTAATCAAGTAATGTGAACTGTTTCCATGATATGAAATTAAGCATAATTATTTAAGTAGAGCTAGTTGTAGCCTTATATAATGTAACACTGATGCAAAACATAAAATCTGTACCTCTTTGTTTCTCCAGTAGTACATGTACATGTATATACAGATAATGCCAAGTACACATGTTAGCATTTAAGCAACATACTTTGTACAACACCACTGACACATAAGGATCTGATTCAAAAACTCTTTTTATAGGTATTATATATCTTCTTACTATACCAGTAATTCAAATTGTGGTAATACTATGCAATAGAAAAACTACCCTTTTATTGATGTTTATATGTCAATTCAAGTGCATGTTTCCCAAACAATTTTAATTTTAGTTCAAATTTAGTATTCAAAATTTTCATTTACATCTAAAATATATCAATCTATTTACATCTAAAAAAGTTGAGTCTTTAAAGTTACAAGATAGGGTGGTTTAAATTTTCAGCTACCAATTTGTTCAATCCTTGGAATCACTATTCAAGTGTTGTCTCTAGTTGCTCTTTCCAAAAATGGAAAGAATGATAAGGAAAAGATAAACGATGTCTATGTAGATCTGGAGGGCACCGTAAATGTACTCCTCTGGGTCCAATTCATGCTTCTTACCCCCAATAACCATCTGTGTGTCATAGATGAGGAACTACGAATAAATGATAAAAATATAATCAACAGCAACAAAATTTCAATTTTCACAAAATACTTCAAAGGCATTGATATCAGCAATAAAATTAATGTTTTTGAATTACATATCAAGGCCCTTATAAAAACAATTTTAAGCCTTGTTTATTGCTTTAAGCCTTAATTGATTATTGGTACAAAACAAAGAATTCCATGCTCTGCATCTCACATATAACAAGACCTCTGATGATAAACAAATTGTTGTCAAGCATTAGAAACACTCAAGTTAAGCATTTTAGACATTCAAAATTGCAAAATTAAATTTGAAAATTTTGATCTCAAATCATGACCATGCCCCAATAAAAATATTGTTAGGTTCTTACATCCCTCTGGCAAGGTCTAGTTAAATGTGGACATGCTGCTTCTTTAAGATGTTTGATTTAATATATTTCAGTAAATGCATATCTTGACCAGTGCATTTTATCATGAAATAATCTTTCATAATCAAAGTGAAAAACCTTTAACTTTGATAAAAAGTTTTGTATTCAACAAAGGAAGCTGAGTTTTACAAACACTCAATACAGTACACAGATTTAAACAGAAGTGATCGAGAGTAAAGTATACAAACAAAAGTTTGATAAGTCTACAACATTACATGTATGTATCATAATATTCCTCTACTTTTATAAGTTTATAGAGAAGACAAAAGATAACTATGCACAGAGTACTTGCTATTATGATAACAAATCAAAAGATTTTAGGAATATGATTCATTTCCCAAATCCTGTTTTAAACATTTATACCATTAACAAAAATGCTGATTCCTGAAAGTAAGTTAAGAAAATAGACGAAGACATCAAAGTTAAAACAAGCAGAATAGCAAGTTCCCTTTTTGTTTCCCTTTAAAATTCTGAAATAAATGATTGATTCTTAGATGAGTATATGTATTAGTACAATGTCCCAGAACTTGATGTCTTTTAAATTGTGACTTTGACAAGTTCTATCTTCAGGAGTGTCATTTAAAATGACAGATAGTAACGAAATGTTTTGTACAAAGCCACAAAATATTACCAGTTCAAAGAACAATAGCAATTACTGGACATTTTCCTTAGCAAAAAACTTAAAGACAGACTGAAAAGAGTTGATATCCGTCCATACTTATTGACAAATTAAGGACTGAATTCCATGCATTCTGTTTATTAAGGCTTTTATCGGCCATGCATAATAGATCTATACAGTCTTTATAAAGGGGTTCTACTGGCTAAACAACAATGAAACAGCATCTGTAGGGAGGAAATTACCGGTAACAGGTTTTTGGTAGAAAATGGTAGAAAAAAAGAAAACCAAGAAAAATAATCCACACAAATAAAAATAGGAGAATGAAACAACTGAAATTGTTCAAGTATTTGAAACCACAAAAACTACAACATCAAAGTGAACTCAAGGCCTCTACTGGTTTTTTGCTTCTTCTCTGTCAACCACTTTTTGTGGAATCAGATCATCCTGTCACGTATACATGTACACTGATGCAGCAAATTTTATTCCAATAATTGTTTTAAATAAGAGCAAGTAATTATTAAATTGATATTTTAAATGTTTCTTTATTTATACATATACAACATTATCTCTCAGTAGGAGGTAAAACTAACTTTTGAATTTGCGGTCTAATCAACACATACAATGTACATGTCTATATACATGGTGTATCATTTACTCTATAAGTGGTAATTTACGCGTGGGGGAAATTTACACTAGTTACGCGGTAAGCTGAAAACCGCGTAAAATACCCCCACGCGTATGATAAATAAATCCAATGTTTAGAGTGGAAAATCATGTTTCCTCATATTTATTACCCACGTGTATTGTTTGACAATATAAAACGCGTACTTAACCACTACACACTTACCAACACACTTAACCAGTGTAAATAACCACAGTATAGCTTTTGATATGTGGAATCATTTTGCATACAATTTGGTTTGTACTAGCTACCTCTTCATCATTACAATTTATATCAGTTCTTGAGATTTCTTATTCTCTCCTTACATGTTTATTAAATGATATGCTTTCAATTTGGTGCATAATTCTACATGCATAGTTATTCTCTGTCTTATAATATGAACTGTTTTTTTCTTCAGACAAATTGATTGAACCATCATCAGGAGAGGATGAATCTTTGTTTTAGAACATATTTCCAATTCTTATGCTAAATGGTTTATATACTTAAACAGTAAGATTTTTCAATCCAAAATGTTGTTTAATTTCAAAACAGGTTTTAAATATGGTTAATTCTGCTTTTAGTTTTCTAATTTCAGATTTACTGGTATACAAATGGAATGTAGAACATCATTCATGGATGTTTGACACCTACATACATGTATTTAGAGAAGAAACATATTCCGTCAGCCTTGAATATAGAGTGATCTACGCAGTGAGCACAAATCTAAATAAATAACCTAGTTCTTCTTCCCGAAAATGGAGAGAACAATGAGAAAGAGGTTGACCACATCAAGGTAGAGCTGAACAGCTCCGTAAATGTACTCCTCCGGGCTCAGCTTGTGCTTCTTATTACCCACAATCATCTGGGTGTCAAACACTAGAAGCTAGAACAATACAAATGTACAAGGAACCCAGTCATGAGATAACAGTAGGTCAATTCCCAAACAATCTTGTCTGAACTCATTTCAAATGCCTCTGATAATTATGGGTAAAACAGAGAAAAGTAAAACAAATACATGCATATATATATTTATACCAGTATTATCTGTACTGATATATATTATAGTAGATACTTCTATGATTTGCACTTTCAGTTCAAATCAATTTCTTTATCACCAATGAATGCATCATCGATGATACTTAGTCCTAGTATCCCAAAACCTCATTAAACATTTTGGGTTAATTAATGCAAGATTCTTGCTATGATTCTATTCATTTACTGCCAAAATATCTGTAAAAATGAGATCACCTAAAAACATTCAAATATTAGAGACATGCATTACACAAGTAGCTGTATTATGTTTAGAACTAGCAGATTGCAGAATCAGTAGAGAACTTATCAGTGATAAGACTATATATAGCTATGTTACTTTTGGATCAGACCACAGACTTACCAGTGAGAACACCAGGGCAGCAAGTCCTCCCCAGACACAGTCAAGGATCTGAAAAAAAAAAACCACATAAAAAGAATGTCAGTGCCCATTACAGCTAATCTAAACCACCACATGTATAACTGTTTCCGTTATTAATGCTCTATTCAATTATAAAATCATTTCAATAATTAATGCTGGTGCAAATTTCAGAGCACAACTAGTAGCTTATATGCCAGTTTACGTGTATATGAAGTTGGGAGTTCACATATAACTCAATCAGTAGAAGTATTAAGAAAGATGACGAATAATTGACTTACATAGTTGTATCCAACGGTGAAGTAGACAATCATGACAGACCAGCCGAAAAAGAAAAGTACCATCACCAGGGCAAACAGGAGGCCAGAGCACATGGTGAAGTCAATCTACAACAGAGGACAGAGTAAAGTATTCTGATCTATAAAACAAGTCACTCAATACTACATAGAATTTTCATGTACCATAATTATCCTTGCTATGATTTTTTGAGTTCAGCAGAAATTAATGTAAATTATAGGGTATTATTCATAATGTTCTCAAAAAGATGGCCCAGGAGCTGCATAGCTCACCTGGTCAACAGAACCTTTTACAACAGTTCAATCATTCAAATCAATATTTAATTTAAAATCAATAATTTCACCAATATAACACAGAACACTACCTTTGTCTGGATGGCGAACAAGGAGATGGACAGACACACTGCCGCGGTGATTCCTGCTGCCACAAGCACAGAGTTGGTGGAGTAGAAGCTGCTCAAAAGAATCCATTAAAAGTTACTACAAAATCACACCATTGATATCCTATTCCTACTGCATATGCAAGTAAATTAGTAAAGTAATTCATTGTTTACTTGAGCGTCATATGCCAAGTATTTAATGTATAAAACAACACATTTACACCAACGTGTAAAATATTGGCATTATGCCTCAAACACAAGAGACACTATAAGAAGGGACAAGTTGTGTCCCCTTTCATTTAATATTTCAAAAAAAAACAAAAAAAAACATTGGATATCTGCTTGCTTCCTTCTTTTATAGAGATATCTAAAGTTTGAGAAAGGAAAAAATCTATGCAAATGAAAAACTTTATCCCTTTTAAAATACATGTACATACATGTACATGTATGTATGAAGAAAAAAATAACACAAAATAAATATCTTTAATCTACACTAGGTGAATTCTTAAAAGACAACTTGCCTACTGATTGTTCCCACCATCCATGACAATGCAAGAGTCTGAAAAATATATTATATTATGTTAATGATAGAAATTTCTTGTAACCTTTTATTTCACAATAATGAGAGAGGATGAAACTTGCTCTAAGAACTTACAAAGATTCCTAAGCATATGAAGTTCCCTGGGGTTTTTCGTCTCACAGACGGAATACAGACTAGGACGAAGTATGTAACAAGGAAAATCCCGCTGTAAAAACAAACAGGAATGTTCATTACTTTATTCCTTTAATTTACTGGTTCTCTAAACTTTGACCTGTAAAATCGTGGAAGGTAAAAGAGAGGAAGTAAAGACCAACTTACTATCCCAAGTAGTAGAACCAAGTTCCAGTAGTCTGCATCCATTCTTTAAGAGGTCTCCTGAAAGAAGGGACCAGTCAAAATATGAGCATTCTCTACACACAGAAATTGTACTTATCATCAAATACATGTAGCTGATATGAATGTCCAAATCCAGCTCATTTCCTGTGAACAGTGTAATTTATAACTATCAGTCTATTCAATGTATGAAATTCAGAATAACCATGGAACGAACATTTTTGTTGGTCCAAACTTATACATAGGACCCAATACCGGTATTTTTGGAGAGTACATCGTACTTCTATATAATAATGATTATATTATTAATATATCAGTACTCAGCCCATAGAACAATGCTAATTTCAAACATTTGGTCTATCTGATACTTATATTGATAGTGTTTACTTACACATAGGAAAACATGAAAGCAAATCCAAAAGTCACCAACAACTGTACCATCAGTACCAGGTACACCTATGGAAAAAAGATACATGTAATAATTCACAAATCTTCGGAATCCCCTTTATAGAAATAAAAGCTTAGAAATCAATTTTATTTTGGTAAGTTGTAATTTCATGTACATACAATCAACAGAAGGACCAAAGACCTTAAGTTTTAGAAAACCATTAACTTGTGTGTCTCTAAATACCCTTTACCTTTCTGATGAAGCCACGCCTGACAGCTTTATCACTGAAGCTACCACCAACAAATGTTGGCTCTGGGTCCACATGTTCTGGCTCAGGACTTCCATAGCCTAAAATCAGAAATGATCAACTTCAGTTCATTAAAGAACAAAATCAAATGTTAAATAGAGAAATTAAGCATGACAAAGAGAAAACTCAGAATTACCGTAATTAGTTGGCTGATTATACCCTGCTCCATATTGAGAGGGGAAGCCACCTGTTTGGGGTGGATATCCTGCCTGTGGTGGATATCCAGCCTGTGGTGCATATCCAGCCTGTGGAGGATATCCAGTCTGTGGTGGATATCCTCCCTGATTTTTTGATTCATCTGTTGGGTAGCCTGAAAGATAGTTTAATTTTTAGTAAATATTGGTAAGAAACTTTTGTTTTTGTTCTTTTGTAATAAAAAGATTACTGCAGTAAGTGAATCATAATAGACATACTAGTTCAGTGTGAAAGAACAAACTGGAAAAAAAAATCAATTTTTATGACAAAACTTATTACTTTCTACACCCCAACAGATATGATTAAAAGTATAGGGTATGTAGTTGTACTTTATTTCCCAGTATTTTCTGGGAAATACCAGTATTTCCCAACGTCCTGGGAAATATGAGTTTTTCCAGCTATTTTGCCAACCTTTCCCCTGTTTTTCAGTAATACCTGGTAGGTATATACTCATCTGGTATATATTATCTTTTGTAAATTGCATTAAAGTGATGCTAAAGACTATCAGGACAAAGTATAATTAAATAATATACAGGTATATTTTTCAGTTCAATAATTATATAAATACAAAGGTAATTTTTTTGATTTCACCTCAATTTAGTTTAAATAAATTATTCTAAAAGTGTCATCTGTTTCAAATATCTTTTCAAAATATTAATTTTTCATACATTTAAAATAATCTGGTTTATTGATTATTACCTGCAGCCTGATTGTAGGAAGGTGGAGGCATTGCTGGAGCCGACATAATTCAAACCTGTTCAGAATGAAAACAAGTTTACTTAATATTTGAATATAAATATATTGTTGATGTACAGTCACTTTGGGTTAACCAATCAATCACTCCTAGTTTTGTGTTTCTTAAAAGTTAAATAATTGTTTGCATTAATTGGAACAACATATTAAGAAATGAATAATACAAATTTATTCATTTATAATGAAATGCATGCATTTCTACTAGGCCCTTGTTTTTTTTTGTTTTTTTTTGTTTTGTTTTTTTCGGGGGGGGGGGGGGGGGGGGGGGGGTGGAATTTTAAATTACTGATTAGATACATGTATATCCAAAAGTGACCTTTAATACACTAAAGTCAGGCACGGCATCATTGGAATTAGCCCCTGTCATATTCGCTATATCAAAGACTTTTGTGATGAAGATCTATTTGCAGATATAATCTCTTTTAGTTAAAGACCCAATTTTAACCCACCTCCCCTAAAATCTACCTGGATAAAGATGAATATCACACTACTTGTCAATCAAACACGTGACAATGGCTTTTGCTCTGATTGACTGCGCCAGGCGCGTCAGTTGGACATCTGAGACTGGGTGTGTTGATAGCATTATTAAATATTAAATATTTAATGCATACTAAACAACTTTTTATACACTTATCATTTACACATATTACAATCAAGGTGTAGGTGTGATTTGGAATACCCCAAATGACTGTACATTAGAACACATACATGTATTGCGCAATGCAATTTTATAAGAGATATTGACATTAAAGATGTTCAGTAACATCAAAAGAAATTCACAGCAGGAACAATAAAAAAAATAGAAGTATGATGGAAAAAAGTGTAATATATAAGCAAACAGACATTTAATTGTCAATAGTGACATTACCTTTAAAAAATTGTTTCAGGTATAGAACAAATAATATAATGAACATTTTTCAAATTTTCGAGAATTTTAAAATAACACTTAACATCTTATCTCAACTTGTAAGATTAAAATACTATTAATACTAATTATCAACGTAATTTTAATAAAGAGGCCAAGGGTCAGAGACGGGTCAACACTGTTAAAGGGTCAGTCAACCTCCTACTCGCCGATAAATCTTTTATCTTCACCATTGCGTATATTAATGCCATCACAAATTAAAACTGCGAAAATATGCAGTAAATAAATGTATACTCACGTTTATACACTGCTCCCGATTTTAAAATATTTGAACTAAATTCCAACAAGGAACTTTATCTTTCCTTTTCGCCTTTGGGATTTCCCAACCTAGATGTGACAGTGACGTCATGAATTATTTATTCGTGATTCCGATCCCGATCAAATTAAGCTGAGGAAACACACCCTATTAAAAAAAATCACCGTGATATCTCATAATTGTGAATAAACACAATATAAAATTTCTCGTATAAGAGGGACATGGTCACTTTTGTTAAAATATTTAAATTAATTTTACTAATGTTCATTTTTTTACTTGTTATTTCTAATGCATGGGCAATCAAAATTTGAATGCCTGTTGTCCAGTATTAATCGATATTAAAAACTCACAAACCTTCGCAATTACAACATCATGATTTCTTTGAAAGAAAATGCAAAATATCAAACAAACTTAGATGTGAGATTTGCTTAGTTGGGTACTTCGCCGTTGGATTTTTTTAATATACAAAATCAGAGACATATAAATAACTCTGACAAAATAAAAACACAAATGCAAATACCCGGTGGCTTTTTATTTCATCGATTAACCTAAAAAACTCACTCATCCTTACATGGTACCTTCATGTTTAAATAAACCGGAATTTCTAACTACATACGCGATCCTTACATAATTTTTAACTTACAAAGAATGTGTTCTTACGAAACCTTTGCTGCCATTCTTTTTCTTGAAATTTGGCAAAAATATAATTTTCTATTCACAATGCGTGTTTAACGTATAATCCTCCTTCCGTTTTCAAGCCTGTACTCTGGTCTCTTGTTACAACTGTAAACTTTTTAATTACTGACTGAACATTTTATAGCCTTAAATGTACATGTATAAATGTAATACAGTGATAAATTATATGCAAGATTACTTATTCAAGTTTTTGTTAAAACATGGTTTAAATTAATACGTAGAATGTCCTGGCCTCGAATTAGCTGCTCTGACTATATCTACAGGTTCTCAAATTCACGTATGAAAACACTATCAACGTCTTCATATAGCATACATGTATATGATCAGTTAATTGACCATACGTTCATTTTAATCATTTCAAGATGTAATACCCGCGAAATGCACAACGTTACACAAGTTTATAAGTAAAGAAAATTATTATTGGACGGCAACAGCAAAAGATGTCGTCACAAGAATGTCTCATACAGTAACATATTCTTTTGATAATTGAATATCAGATTTGGTCTTTGACAGAACACATTAGAGCAATCATAAAATAGTCCCAGTTGAGAATATCGTGCTTAAGCTGTAACTCTGCAGTTGATATTTAACCCCATATAGTGTTCTTCGAGTTGCTGGGTGACAAAGGAATCAGGCAATAATACATCCCTGCTATACATGTTTTAGTGTTGCTGTTAATTGATCCAAATATGACAGACTACTTGTAACGGAATCGATTTTGGTCGTCATATCTGTATTCGACTCCGGAGAAGAGTTACGTGTCACACTGTAAATTCTGAATTCTCTGAATTCCCAGCATAAACATGTAAATATGACAACTCAACTGACGGGTCAGCTCTTTTGGCTACTCAGACAACACCCGTTTCTTCCCTTTTCATGGAGACATCAACGTCATTATCATTATTCCTCTCCTACACAATATACTTAATTAACTATTGCATAATGCATATTTTAAACAAAACGTCAGCTTCTGAGATGCCTATAAAACCCAGATCCTTTCTCCGAAGCATATTTAACAAAACCAAAATATGTGTCTATAAATTCTTGGGCGTTTAATTTTATTTTAAGGGATTGAAGAGATAGAGACATACAGATATTTCACGCTAGATCGATCATTGGTCAAAACATTGACTGGGTTGTTTCCCTATGTCTTTATATCTTTAAATATCACATATTGCAACTACATAAGAACATGGCGGCGCAGGTTGTTTATAGAAGGGTCTCCCTTCACAAAGCAGGAGAAGAAAACGATATCCTCTATCTCGAGAATGCTTCGCTGGAAGAAAACTTTGACTCCGAAGTAAATCTCAAGGATAAGGATGGGAATACTGTGTTACACTGTCTTCTGAATTCTAATACATTTACAGACTTGGAGGAAGTAAAGAGGGGAATTCAGATCCTTATTAACGGCGGGGCAGACGTCAACATACAAAACAACAATGGAGAAACTCCTCTTCATTCTGTGATTAAAAACTACTTAGAGTCTATTCCTGAGATTATTAAATACCTACTAACTCATGGAAAGGACTACCAAATGACTATTCGGGACAATGACGGGTACTCGTTGTTTCATATGTTCATGTCAGACTTCAGTGACCATGTCAAAGAAAAAGAGAATTACCGGGAAATACTGCGAGAAAAAGAGAACTTCATTCAGAGTTTACTTCGCGGGGAAATATTGAGTTTCAACGCCCCTGCACTGTTAAACCAAAAAGAAAACAATGGTTACTCAGCATTTTATACGTATATTGGAAACTCGTCCTGCTTTGCTGATACAGTCCAACTAATGGTTGACTGTGGTAGCGATGTAAACACTTCGTCCAAAATAGGAACAACGCCCCTCATGGAGTCGGTATTAAGGAGGCGTTCCGAAATTGCTGAGATTCTATTAAAGGCAGGAGCGAACCCGAATCAAATGGACATATTTGGCCAAACCTGTATTTTTCGAGTCTTCACTAACAGTTGTTTTGAATTGCTGAATCAGTATGGCGCGAATTTCTGCATAAAAGACAAATTTGGAAGAAGTCCAATCACAAACATCGCCCTATATACCCCTGAAGATCTTCCCTCGTCAAGCATTGTCATCTCTCAGAATTTTTCCGAGCATTCTCCGGTTTTTGAAAATTTTCTCTCTGTTGGAGTAGACTGCAACTCGGTAGACGTACATGGTTCCTCTGTACTTCACTATGCCGCGTGGTACGGGGAAATAGCAATGATCGAGGCACTCATTCAACATGGGGCAAATCTGAATGCCCAAGATAACAATGGTTTTACACCACTAGATCTAGCATTGCATGTGGGTAACGATCACATCTACAGTCTCCTTGGTAAACCAGATTCAGAGATCAGCAAACCTGGTTATGAAATAAAGTATTGCAGACTTATCATAAATCAAGAGGAGACGGGCAATATGGAATTCGTCCTGAAAGACAGTGTAGGGATAAATGATGATCCAGACATTCTTTTGACGTCGCTTGTCAGTTCTCCAAGGCTTGGGATGACATCACTGAGACCCGAGTCGAGGCAGATCACATCAGAAGTCACAGCTCTAATGCAAAAGATAGCGGCAGTTGTTGGCAGGCTCAATCCACTTTTCTCCTGTACAGTTTACCCGACTGGAAGCTCGGCCGAAGGCACAAAAATTGGCGATCCCGACGAATTTGATTACGTATTTTGCTTGGATAACTTTTCAAAGCTCTGCATAACATGCCAGGATGACGAAATTTTGAATAGCGGATTTGTACGTTTAGAGGCAATCTCCAATTCCTGTGAAGTTTTGCAAAAGTTAGAAGCATTCCTTGATGGGACAACTCTCTCAGCACATCTAATTCGAGGTGGTTTTCAAGACCTTATAACTGCAGCTCTTAACGAACCTGAGGTGTGGACGTTTGATCATTTGTATTTTGACGGTCTTCTCGGGTACCCAACCGACAAACCAATTTTAAAGCTTGAACTTCATTGGTTTGGTAGAATCATGAAGCATATGTTTATAGGTGTGGATATTGTTCCGGCTGTATTTATGCCTGATTGGAGACCAAAGGAATCCATCGATGACGTACCGGTATGTCCTGGTGGTGAACAGTTTCTTTTGATTTTCCACTCACCAGAATACAGTCGATGGAATGACAATGATAACGAGCATTTGGTGAGGATATCCAGTTCCTTGATGGAGAAACAGTACTTGAAAAGTTTTCCGCAGATATGTATTGAGAGCTACGCGGCAGCAAAAGTTATAAAGAGCATTAACTTTTCCCCCAAAGTACAGTTTAATGAAGATAATTTTGAAAAGTTTGAATCTCCAGAGTTTAGAATTTTAGACGAGTCAATGCCACTGAAACCAGATGAAAGACATGTTAAAAGGGGTACTAGTATGAAGACCCGTGCAAATGAAGAAGTAAAAACTGAGACGGAGAAAGATTGCGACGAATGTTTAGTACCTGTTGTACAAAGCAACGTATCTGACGAACAATCTGGAGGCTTAGAAACTAAAAAACAGCAAAGGGAGAGCAGTGGTGTTTCGCCATGGATAATGGAAATAGACGACAGTTACAATGTTCGTAAGATATTTACCCCAAAGGACAAGTCCATAGGGAAGAATAAAATATACTTTGATGCACAAATGGGAATGAAATGTAAAACTTCAGTTTTTGAAAGTGAAAAACACAAACTGATTTATTTTAAACCTTATGATATTGAGCCAGATTCCACTGAAATAGACGAGACTAATGAATCAGAAAAGAAAGATATTTTTGAGGAGACAGAAAACCTAAATGACGAAGCAGACTTAGCATGCATTGAAGAAAACGGTGCATCAGAAGAAACCTGCTACATTGACGATATAGGAGAGGATGGTTGTTTATCTACGGATGGGGATAATAATGAAGAAAACGAGAAAGATAGTGTAACTGTTGATGAAGATAACGAAAAAGTTTTTTCAAGTGATAACGATGAAGAGAACGATTGTTCGATTGATGAGGAAAGGGATGAGGAGGATTGTTCGATTGAAGACGATGAAGAAGACGATGTTGAAGAAGATGATGAAGAAGACGATGACGAAGAAGATGATATTGAATGGGAAGGTGGTGATGTCGTATCTGCCTCAGACGAAATTTCAAGCTATATGTTAAAAACCTGTTTATTTTATGTTTTACAAGAAGACAAATCGAATACATTTACTTTGCTAGAATTGACTATTAAGATATATGAAAAGCTACAGGCGTTCGCCAATGAATATCGTTTACCTTATTATTTCCTGCCCTATCTGGACGTATTTACTTTTGTAAATTCTCACATAAGGGTAATTCCAGACAATGAGCTAGAAGTGGCAAGAAAACAAAGTTGTGACAGAATTCGTGTCTTATGTAATGTCATTTTGGGAATATTGAAACAAAAGAAAACGTGATTCTAAAACTAGATTAGAGGTAATGGAGTAAATATACTGGATTACAAATACATCTGTAAGATGAGTTTTCCTGATACAGAAAATATAAAGTTAATTAAAATATAATTATGTATTGTAAAGTGTATGTTTCTAATTATGGTTGTCAAATAAGCTACAGTAACTGGAATTAATAAACTAATACCCATGTTTAAGAAAAAAGACACATCTTTCGATTTTGATTAACGAATAATGTGGCTGTATAAAACAATACAGTAATCTATTTGATGATACTTAACTAGGATTTTTCGTACAACAGCTGATACATCGAATACCCAGACCACCCATGGTACAATCGAAACCTTCACATCTCCTGGTACCAAGACCACAAAATGAGAACTAAAGTTTCAAATAAATATAGCATTTGAATATATTAAAAAAAAACTTTAAAGAAATTTTAGCAATGGTTTGGTGTGTAAGCCTTTGAAATATTATACCAAGGGGTAGGGTAACCATTTAAGTAGATGTAAATAAGAAATAATAAGTTTCACGTATTTCATCGTTTAATTTCAGGTTTGGTCTTTTCTGAATACCCTTTGCACATATAAAGTTAGAAGAGTTCTTAATAGTTGGTACGTTGTGCAGTTAATTTTTTATCATCAGCAACCTCCATTATAACCGACTTCAGTTGAAGTAAGATTTCGATATTCTTCCTCTGCATATTATATGGCTACTTTCGGCCTAAAAGGTATATACAGGTCGTGACGAAAAGTTGCGTCAATTTAAAGCCATCTGAATTAAAATATTCACGGTTGGGTCTTGGATGAATTAAATGAATATTGATTTTATTCTCAGTAACGATTAATTACTTATTTTTTGTACAAAAAAAGTTGTCATTTCATTCAAATCAAACTTCATTTGTTGTGTCTGTTCTGTTGTTGTCAGTAAAGTATCCAAAACTGATACAGTTGCAGTTTTTTATGGTGATCTCGCGGATCGGAATGCTTCGCAGTGAGCGCGATGAATCAATATGGTGAAATTGTTAAAAGTCGCCCAGAGGTTCTAATTGAGCAAAATTACAATATTGTCGTCCTGGACAAAAATTGGTGTGCTGTATAGAACCATTTTAACAGGAGCTTGGACTTTGGGTAGATGTGTCAAACAGCATTGTGACGTAGGCCTGTCTATTTCATTGTTGGTCACTCAGCCTTGTCTGGCTTTTGAGCTAAGACTACGCAATCTATGTATTTAACTTGTTTTGACGCAAGTTAAATACACAGATTGCGTATTTAACTTGTTTTGACGCAAGAGTCCAAGCTCTTGTTAAAATGAGCATTAACTCTCGAGCAATCATAAAGGTTCAAGTTATACGCGGAATTATGAAAATGGCCAGTCTTTAACGCAAAAGTTTTAAGCAAAATATAGAATTCTGAAAAATACAGCTCTTCTTGCTTAAAAACATATTGTCAAAGCATTACTTGTATTTAAAAAATCCTGCAAAAGTATTGAAATATACTCGACCATGGGTTGACCTGAATAGTGCTAAATATTTAAAAATACATACGGAATTTTCCGGCTTTATTGTATGTTCAAATTCAAACCATCACGCATGTTACGTACAGTTAGACATTAACAGGATTTTTTTCGCAGAAAATAGGTATTAAAATACTGGGGACATGGTTAAAATGTCACAGTATATTAATTTGCAAAACAAGGTTAAATTTGGTTTTGTCTTTCGTTAAAAATGATTATTGGCAAGTATTTAATGAGGATAGACACACATATAGACTACATTTGTGACATATCATAAATTCATCGAAACAGTTTATAAGTACCAATTAAACTCGTTGGATAAAAATTTAATTAATTTGTGCCCGTGATATTTATAAGTGTTTTAATGGGATGGGCTTGCTTGATAAGTATTTCAATTTATAATTCAATTCAATTTACCGAGTTAATTAGAGAGAGAGAGAGAGAGAGAGAGAGAGAGAGAGAGAGAGAGAGAGAGAGAGAGAGAGAGAGAGAGAGAGAGAGAGAGAGCATATCGGGTTCGTTATTCTGTGTTCGATCCCGATATTTATACAAGATGTCAACAAATATGTTGTTGAGCAAGTTCGTTAGTAGAAATTTTGTGAAATTAGGGAGACAAAGTAATAGGCTCTGTTCAATTCATATCGAGAGGAATATATCTAGTGATAATTCAAACGGAATATTTACAGAGGAACATCAGCAATTGCGAGATACATTGAAAAAGGCACGGAATCTGTTACATAAACATCGGTGCACTTTGATCTGTTGTTCACAGTACTTATACACTTAAAATAATATTATTGATTGTCATCTGCAATAATATGGATAACAGCACACAACAATAAATCACAGGAAATCAACTGAAGCATTAAATAGATTTTCATTAAGATAAAGTTTTAATTAGATAAAGAAGATTGTCTAGAAATTAAATAAAAATTTTAAATTTTCTTTAAGCAAGTTTAAAAATAACAAAATATGCAGTAATTGACTTGTTTGCTATTATGCACACTTAATTTTCCATTAGTTTAATCCTGTTAATTTTAACCTTTTTGTTTATGCATATTAGATAATCGACAAAGATATCAATCCATACGTTGACCAATGGGAAAAAGAGGGCCAGTTTCCTGCCAAGAAAGTGTTCAAAACTTTGGGAAATGCGGGTCTTCTCGGTGTCACCAAACCCACAGGTAAGCATCAAATGTACTTTTATATTAGGGAAAAAAATTAATGAGAAAATCATTGTACCTTTTCACTAATTAATTTCCTACTTAAAGAATCACTATTCAACTGAATAATTAAGAGATTGCTGGATCAACAATTTATGTTCTGAGCATATTTTTTCAGAATATGGAGGCTTGGGCCTGGACTACACCTACAGTGTAGCTATAGCAGAAGAATTAGGCAACATTAACTGTGGTGGTGTTCCTATGGCTATTGGTGTTCAGACTGACATGTCAACTCCAGCATTGGCCAAGTATTCACTTTTCTTTGTCTGTAGCGACTTTAATTAAAAGTGGCCTTCTTTTTGTATTACTTTCAGTCAAGCACCTGTCTTTGATATACTATTTATATACATTATTAAAAATAAGTCTTCTGATAGCTGTAAATGAAGGTTTTTGTAGTCCATGTCAATCAGTTTTACCTGTTTATTTCCAAGGCCTAGCAATTGCATTTAAAGACATTTAATGCTCTGAGGTAGGAGCATCTTTGTTTTGGGTCTTTCTGTCAATAAATATAACCTTGACCTTATTATTTTTTTAAATATTAAAATGGTCACATGCCAAAAGGTCATTGTCAGAAGGTCAAATTTGTTTCATTATAAACTTTATTATCATTTGGATCATATTGTTTCATTAATACATGCATAATGATCAATGAATGAAGGTTTTACATTATAAACCACTTGCAATTTTCATTAAATCCAATATCTCATCATTTTAGATTTGGCAGTGACAAACTAAAGAGAGAGTTTCTAGCTCCCTCAATATCTGGTGATTTTGTGTCCTGTATTGGGGTCAGTGAGGTTGGGGGAGGATCAGATGTGGCTAGTAAGTCAATTTACCTATATAATATTTTTAATACATCAAGAGTCATTGAATTTCTTTTGTATGAATTTTCAGTCACTCTCTTTTAAAAGTATTTTTGTTTCCATACCATATTACTTGGTAGGTGTGAAAACTAAAGCTGTTAAAAAGGGTGGAGATTACATTATCAATGGTGGAAAAATGTGGATCACTAATGGAGCCCAGGCAGATTGGATGTGTCTCCTGGCAAACACTAGTGAAGGTCCGGCACACAGGAACAAGTCCCTCATTTGTCTCCCCATGAACTTACCAGGTATGATGTCATGTGTCTCCATGTGAACTCAACAAGTATGAACAATATTAATATGTCTCCTCATGAACAAGTCAGATATTTGAAGTGAGACACTGTCAGATACATTTATTATATGCATGTTTAAGCTATTTTCTGCTAACCATCAAATTGATAAGAATTTTAATTTTTCAGCTTCATGTACATGTTCAATTTATATTGCAGGAATCACAGTTGCAAAAAAGATTGACAAGATGGGCATGAGGTGTTCTGACACTGCCCAGATTTACTTTGAAGATGTACGGGTTCCTCAGGATCATGTGATTGGGGAGGAAGGGCTTGGGTTCACCTACCAGATGCTGCAGTTCCAGGAAGAGCGACTATATGGAGCAGCTGCCAGTAAGTCATTGGCATCATAAATCAGTTACATCTACCTTTGTAATGATTCCATAACACAATGCATTAAATCAAAAAACACCTGGAAAATATCATTTTGGTAAAATGAAAAACTCATATAAAATCTTGATGCCTTCTTTGAGATGAATTATTAGGAAATGAAAAAAAAACTAATTGATAAGGGGTGATTTCGAAATGCACATATCAAAATAGTTTGATAATAATGTTGACCTGGATTTTTTTTAAATCAGAAAATTTTCAGTGTTTATTTTCAAAATAATGATGTGTCTTGTTTTGTGAACCTTCATAATGATTTCCTTCTATAGCTGTGGAGCCCCTGGATAATTTAATCACGTCCACTGCTGACTACTGCAGACAGAGAAAGGTTTTTGGCTCACCTCTTCTGAACAACCAGACCATACACTTCAGGCTAGCAGAGCTGTCCACTGAGGTGGAGTGTCTCAGGTCTCTGATCTACCGCAGTGTGGGTATGTATTGCATAGGAGTACCGGTGTCATATAATATTTCGATCCCCGTGATATATTGAACCTGGGTTCATAATATTGCATAATATATTGAACCCGGGTTCAATATTTTCGCGGTATCAAAATATAATATGACACCGGTATGGAAATATTTACTGGTATGATAAAGTTCTATGTTAAGTGAGCGATATTTTCTTTTACAGGTACTTCATAAAGATAATGTTAAGTGTTTATTTTTTATGGGGGTGGGAGTTTGCTTGATTTACTTGTCAATAAATAGAAAAATGCAATGCATGTCAAATTGAGATATGCATTTAGGGTTTTTTTTCACAATGAAAAGTGTTTTGGCAAAATTTCTTTTACATTCGGTGTTTTAAAATAAAATACAATTGAAGTAAGCTTACCATTAGTATTATTGTTTGACTATTATCCAAATGAAAATTATGTCTGCTATAGTTAAACAAAAGAATATTTTTAAGGGTTTAAAAGACATTAACTGTTGAATCATTAATATTGATAAATATTTCATAACCTCAATGTTATTCTTATGTGGTACTATTACAGAAGAAATTTACATCTGATAACTTGTATGGTCATTGTTGACAACCTCTCTTTTGTAGGTGATTACGTGAGTGGACAGGACGTGACTCGACTGGCATCCATGTGTAAGCTGAAGGCAGGGCGCCTGGCTCGGGAGGTCACAGATTCCTGCCTACAGTTCTGGGGAGGGATGGGCTTCACTAACGAGGTCCTCGTAAGCAGGTTCTACAGGTATGCACAATAATCACTTGTTATGCATATTTATGTGCTGATGGTACAGCAATAATTCAAAGACAAAATTAAGTTTTGAATTTGAGATTAGGAATTCACAGATACCTGCTATATACAATTAATCAACTGCTTTGTATATTTCTGGGCAAATGATTTATCAATTGCTCAAAGACCATATAAAAATTATATTTAGATTATAGATTTTGATTTCACTGTTGGTAATTTGTTAGTTCTGTTTTAATGGACAAAAAAAAGTAACAGCTCATAAGTTATTGGTAATATTTCTACAGTTGTCCGAGTTTTGATATTAATCTTCTCAGAAAGCTTTCATAGAACAAAGATAACAAAGATAACATGTGACTTGATTTGCCCGAACTTCACCTTTTAACAAACCTTGGAGAGAATAGAGTGTATGCATACCAAAACTTTGAAATGTTTAAAGCAGTCACTTGATGTGAAGCATGCCTGATTGAAAACCTAGTTTTCTTGTTGTTCATTGCAGAGATTTCCGCCTGTTATCTATTGGAGGTGGAGCTGATGAAGTCATGTTGTCAATTATATGTAAATATATGAACACCTTACCAAAACCACCAAAGCAAAAGTGAAGCCTGTTGGCAAGTGAAAGCTTATTTGTGATTGACTATGTTTATTTACTACATTTTCCATAATGAAGATATTTCAGCCGATTTGCACATATGTACATGATGTTGTATGCATCATGATGGCGAGTCCTGAGCGATTTTGAGATAAGAATTATGATATCCGATTACATAGATTTTATGCAATCAAAATCATTCCATTATCACCAACGAAAGAGATTGTTACATTGTTTCTGTGATGACGCATGACCTCATTATTTTCGTTTTCTAATTAACACAGAGAGAAATTGACAGCATTAAATGATTTATTCTTTTTTATCTTATGAAATAAAAACAAACAAATTTTGTGTTAAATTATTCATTGCCCAACGTCTAGCTATTTTGCAATTGCTTTCTTATATGTATATGAGTTCACATGGCCGTATGGCATACATTAGTATCATGTCTTCCCGCGTTATGGTCATGTGACAACAGAGTACTTCCTGTATGTCTGGAGTTAATGTCCTCGCTTCTCTGGTTGTAGCATGGGAAACATTTGACCATCAAAATAATTCGTCGGCACTGTGGAGTAAATAAGAAGTAAATAAAAGGATTGATTGTAAAGTTCAAGTGAAGTAAAATAAATGCTATTCTGTATATAACGATATAAGCAGTCGATAGTTCTATCCTCCCTGCCAGTTTGATCGTATCGTGTACATTTATAGGAAGTGTCGTCACGAGATACGTCACGATGACGATCGACACGACCTTTGACATTCTGTCACGTGTTGATTGTCTGTTATTCATGACCGACTCCCTCAACGCCTTTAGTTTTAGAAAATGGCAAATTAAAATAATGATAATCGGCAAAAAAGTGGCGATAATGGTGACACTAAAATTGACTAGCCGACCAAGTAGAGGGTCGTTACTTATTCTCACAGCATAGATATAGACAGACGACGGGATTGTACAAACGATCCAAACTGCCAGAGACGCAATGAAAACAGTTCTGTTGGTCTGTTTGGCCAGACTTGTCAGAGGATGCGCGATCATATAGTACTGCTGGACCGACAGGAAGGTCACATGGGATGCTGAGGAAAAAGCACAAGTCAGAACAATGACACTCAAGACGTTAGCCGCTGTTTCACTCCCTTTGTTATCCGGAAAGAACCAGTGTAAATGAACAAGAAAGATGTTGACGATCAAATAAAGAAAATCTGCCAGCGCAAGGGCCGCGAACCCCATGAAGACCGGTTTGTGTAGGCGCCTTGTCCGGAAGATGATGGCAAGAACAGCTCCATTGGCAATGATTCCAACTATTGACACACAGGTAACAACAATAAGGATGCTGGGACATGTGGGTGAATTAAAACAAGCATCTCCATTCTCGCCATATCGAGATGAATTATTCGACATGTTGTGTTGTCCAGTTTCGTTCGCAACTATGTCCCACCTATATCTAATCTTCATTAATGGCCTAACCGTGCGACACTGATTAATTTGTGAAGCAGATTGTTTCACTGTATCAGTTACTGCCTGAGGGAAGATGGATGTTATTATTACCATAACTTTCATTTGTTTCACCTGCTGATAACAGTGATAAACAAACATTGAACACTTTATGGATACACAGGGGTTTAAGTCGACTTTATTATACTCAATTAATTCTTTCTAATCTTCCAAATGCTGATAGCTTTGCAGAAAATGATTTAAACAACATAAAATTGCTTTGCGGCATAAAATAAACTTAATATGTTCAGTAGTTCACTCAAATGATGACTAGTTTCTTCAATGTAAACTCTTTCGTCCATTTGAACCTACGTGCTCGTATTGGAGTATTGGTTTTGTGAGAGTACCGTTTCCATCTGTATCGTACATGTATGTCGGGGCCGACCTTTTTAGAAGTTGGAATAGATTCTAAACCACCGGTTAATGCTTGTAACCGAAGACAATTTTTTTAAAAACCATCCCAACATCACAAAACATCTAACTCATTTTGGGACCCTTATTGAAGGAAGGGTCTACAGAAATTTTTATTAGAAATTCATATGAAATATTTTATAAAACAGTAATTATTTGATCACATAGATATTGTGTACTTGAGAGTTAAAAAATTGAGCTTATTTTGCAATCGAAATCTCTTGAACATGTATATAATTAATTTAAAACGCCCTTCTTTCCCTTCCCCCAAACAGAAATTCCTTATATAAAACGGGTGTTGAAAAAGAGTTTGCAATTTTGAATAGAGTCTGTATTGATTTCAGTTTTTTTTTTGTACGCCTCCTAGATGGTAAAGCTATATATATGATTCAGTTTTGATGTTTTTGGGGGTTTTTTATGTTTATTTTTTATTTCTTAAGAACTTTGAGCTTACATTGTGGTTATCTATTACATGAATTGTGTCTTGCAATTTACCTTGAAGCAATTTATTTTTGGAATTGTTGAATTAACAAATGCACAGACCACAACAAATGCACAGACTTCGCATTTGAGGAATGGTTAATAGGATGGTGCCACTTTTACCACAGATAATATTAAACTCCTTTTTAAAGACTTTCCGACAAGCGGAAAGACAGCTACTGGAAATGCCCGAGATTTGCATCAGGTGTCATGAGACTGAATTCATCCAGCTGTTGGACATGACATCCAGTCATTGAAATCGGGACATGGCATACAGAATTGAAGACATGTTTGCTCTAGAAGTCTTTCATTGAATAACTTCTTAATTGGATCTACATGTTGTGAAAACACAGTCTCGATCAATATTCTTAATTCTTAATTATAGAAAAGCGAAAAGGTTGTACAAAAAATTTGGTGGAGATATTTTTAAAAATGACTTGTATGAAAAAGAAAAATTGTATAAAAAAGGTTGAAAAATGCGAATGTAACGCATAGAGTAGAAATGAAAAAAAAACTTTCTAGTTTAAGAACAAACAACCCTAAAGAATACTGGAACATTTTGAATACAAATATAGATAAGAAAAGATGTAATGCAGATTTATATGACCTTTTTACATTTTACAATGAATGTTGTAACAAGAATTATTATGAAGAAGAAGAATCAAATAACAATGTATTTTCTCTTGATGAACTCGATATGTTAGCTGATGTTGATCTTAATAATGGTATTAATCAACCAATAACACATGAAGAAATATTTAAAGGTTAAAGAACTGTTTGACAAAGCTACAAAAGCAATGTACGGTGTTATTGGGAAGTGCAGAATCCATAATTTAGCATTTGACTGTAAAATAGACATGTTCGATAAAATTATCAAACCAATATTATTATATGGATGCGAAGTTTGGGGTTTTCATAACTCTAATCTTCTTGAGAAATTACATTTAAAATTTTGTAAACATATATTGAACTTGAGAACCTCAACACCAAACTTTATGGTATATGGGGAACTTGGAAGATACCCCTTAACAATTAATGTCAAAGTAAGAATGATTTCCTTCTGGGGTAAATTACTTAATTACCAGAACTCAAAATTGTCAGCAAAATTTTTTAATGTATTAAAGAATTTTAATAACCCATGGTGCGAAGCTATTAAGAAAATCTTAAATCAATGTGGATTGACATATATATGGTATGAAAACACAATAAACATACCCTGGTTAAAATCTAAAGTATATAATATTTTATTAGACCAATTTAAGCAATCATGGTATAGTGAGGTACAAAATTCTCCAAAAGGTTTAAATTATAGGATTTTTAAAAAATCACTGGATTTTGAAAAATATTTATTGATTTTGCCAACAAAACTATGTAAGAAATATTGTTATTTTAGAATGGGTAATGCTAAATTACCTATTGAGACAGGTAGATGGTTAAATATTCCTAGAGAAAACAGAATTTGTAAATTATGTGCTTGCAATGAAATTGGGGATGAATTTCACTATCTTTTCAAATGTACTGATGTATATATATCCAATTCAAGGGTTATATGTTTACCAACATTTTTCATAAAAAATCCAAATGTTGTAAAATTTGAAACATTGTTCAATGTCACAAACATAAACCAACTTACCAATATTTGTAAACTATTAGATACTATATTTGAGAGAGTTAGCTCTCGTGATTAACTTGAACCAATTATCTGTTATCCCTTCATCACGCATGTACCAATAATTTTCGTTTATTATATTGTAGTTTGTACATACTGTACATAAGTATTTTCTCTACACTGTAAATTCAGTTATGAGAATAAAGTTCATTGTCATTGTCATTGTTCATTGTCATTGTCATAATTCTTCATTCACTCAAGACCAGTTCACTGGTATATGAGGTTCATGTTTAACATAAATATATACAAATGAACACAAAAACAGGCAAAGATCATAAGTACATGTTTATGTGATCAAGATTAAAAAAGTTAAAGAGGTTTTTTTAAAAAGAAGAACGGACTTTGAATCTTAATCAATTTCAACAATGCTTTTAGTTTTTTCTACATAATAAGTACAGTATTCATCAGCTCATTTAACTTTATAACATTGGGATTTTCATAGGATATCTAGGAAAAAAACATTTTTCTATCGTTTGCGAAATATGTACATTGTGAAATATAATGAAATTCACCTCCAATGCTGTTACAATCACAAGTTGTAATTTTTCTTAAATTTTTATCAATATTATTCCATCTACATGTACCTGTTTCTATTGGAAATCGACGGTAAATACAGATTCGAAATTTTGTAAACGTGATTTGTAGATCTCTGGATGACATCAACAAATACTTTCTAAATTGAAGTTTGTTTTTGGGATTCTATAATTAATGAAAAAATGACAATAACAAACAGTCAACCATCTCAAAAATCCATAAAATGAAATACAAATTCAAAGCAGAGCAACACGGACCTCCAAAAATATAGAGGTAGGATCAGGTGCCTAGTAGGAGTGAGCATCCTCTGCCGACCGGTTGCGCCCGCCGTGCGCTCCTTGTCACAACCGGGCATGTCACAATCGAGGCAAATGTCAAAATCGGGAAAATGTCACAATAGGGAGAAAACGAAACGCCGATGACCCGGCCTGCCTGCGACGGTCAAAATACAAACCTTGAGCAAACACGGACTTCCATTACATTGGAGGTAGGATCAGGTGCCCAGGAAGAGTGAGCATCCTCTGCTGACCGGTCACACCCGCCGTGTGCTCTTTGTCGTAATCGGGAAAAAACGGAAAAGTCCGTAGACAATTTGCTGACAAGGTCGTTGTATCGACCATAGAACTCACGAAAAGATGACTTCAAACGAGCCTGTTGATAGTCCTGTTTTATCAACTTGTTTGTCAGTAGCTTGCCTCGCCTTAGAAACTGTTCATACGAAGAGCATGCCCTTGCGTATCGAATTAACTGAGAGACAAAAACACCATATGCAGGTGATGAAGGTTTATTGCTACATAAGTAAGGAAAGTTGACTATAGAAAAATTGAAGTCATCGCGTTTATCATAAAGTTTTGTTGTTAGGTTACCATCAATGTCCATTTCCAGTAAAATATCCAAATATGAAACAGATGACGCAGACTCTGTGGTATCTTTTATTTCAAGTTCACTGGGGATCTTGTTAAGCTATTAACTATAGTTCTCCACTTTTGTACAAATTGATTTTGTAATATTTCTTTAACTATTGACTTAAGCAAGTTATATAAATACATAAAGTTTTATTTTCCGATATATATAACACAACCCACATTAGTTGAATATATCGTGTACACATTTTATCCACGGATGTATAAAAGATCCATTTTTGTAACATCTGTTGAAATAACAATAAATTACATTTGTAAGTTTACAATCACAGGCTGTCAAAATTTTCGCCCCAGTACATTGTCATTTTAATCTTACATGTAACAAAAAGTGACTATGGATACCTTCCAGTTTCTCCATAGACCATAAAATTAGTACTGGAGTACTGGATTTAAGATGAAGAATAAATTAAACAAAAATTAAAATGACAAGTTCTTCAATACATTTAATTGTAACAGGCGACACGGTTACTCCTTTTCAGTGACAGTGAATACATTTTGATGGGACATTTACGTACAAACATAAAAACAGAAACAAGTGCTCTAGTATTTGCCTTGACAACTGTTTTGAAAAAGCAGAGGGATTGAAAATAGTTGAGAAAATGTTAAATCTTATTTACGATTATTGCTAAAGTAACATTTAATTAATCTTTGTATACATTTATAAGGTCTAACTAAACAGTGTTTTCATGTTTAACAACTTTCTGGGTTTTTACTAGCTTTCACCGTACATGTGTGTAAAAGTCAGTAAACACATGTAAGGTTCAACAAAAACATGCACAAGTTCTGTTTTTTATTGTATTTGTTAACGGAAGGTTTTGATTTTCCTGACATGATGTTTGTACATTGCTTGCTATGCTCTCAAGTTAAACAAAAAGCTTGCTAACTGTACAAGTTTTTGTCGATCGCGACCTTTTCAACTTTTCACAGTTCAGCTTTCATGAAATATATATATTTTTTCTCTTAAAATATTCCAGAACTACAAAACTGCTGTAACTTTTTTGCCCAAGTTTCTTTCGATGTCACAAGAAACATGGAGGTGATTTAGTGCTAACCAAACGTTGTCAGCCTTCGTGTGTTAATATCTAACGATGCAAGCTAACTTAGTTACCTTTATATGTTTACAATTTATAACATTTTATATCTACAGGCGAACTTGGTTTCTAATACCGGTACTATTACTTTTAACAGAAACTAAATTGTAAAACAAATGGCAGACACTTTGATACTAAAATTGACTTATTTGGAAATCAAAATATTTATTTAGAATGAGTCTCATTGCATGTGAATTTGATGATCATTCAATGTATGTATTCTGATTAAAATCTTAAAACTATGTCCTTTCAATGTTGTGTAAGAGGTATGCAGCTTAATTAACAAATCACTGAAATTATCATGAAAATTGCACAAGCTTCTTCCATAGTAATAAAGGACTTTTAATCTATAAAATGGGTGTTTATTAATCCTTTCGAATAAAATATCATACAATGTATGCGTTAAAATCAAACCATATTTTTATGCCCATTATACGAACATTGAATAAGTTCAAATCAAACATTTCAATCTACTTAGGCATGTTCATGCTCTAATAGTTACTGGCTAAACACGCAAATAAATGTTAGAATTACACCTTCATATTTGGTTGTTTAACCTTAATTATGACAGACAAAAAAAAATTAATTACTTCCAGTTCCAAAACAGTATTTTAAAAAAATTATGAATGTATGTAAATAATAAATTAGTAATTTTTTTTATAAACATTTATTCGATATACAATTCTACAGAACAAAAAATGATTAAAATGTACTTGTATGATATTCTTTGTAAAATGGTAATAACTGTACATGAAGATTATATCATTTTATACAAGGTTATATTATGCAAATGTATGTTAATTAACTGCATGCCAGGGAACAGAACCTATGTAGCATTTTCTAAATATGTATGTTTTCTCCTTGTTTCTGAAATGAACCGTAAAACCAGATTTAATATACATGTTGTTCTCTCTTGGTGACATTTGTTAGGTGTGTTTCAGAATAAAACAATTTACTATAAGGTAAGATTAATGGTACTCTTGTTTACTTTTAAACTCAGAAAATAAATGCTGACTCGGAAAATAAGCTTTTCAAAAAATAAAATGGTAGAGAGTTAATTGATGACTAAATTTTCTATGTTAGACTGCCCATAAAGAATTTTGACACCAACACCCCCCCCCCCCTCCCCTCTTTGTGTACAATAACCAATCTAACAAACTTATTCTGAAAAGAATCAGTTGATCTATGCTGATAAAACATGCATCTCCAAGGTTTATTTTTTATTCAAAGATTCTCTCCATTTCTTAACACATTCTGAAATAAGGAAGTAGTTTCGTTTATCCTGACTCCAAACGATTGATTGGCAGTGAATATAATTAATATCAAACACTTTCAGCAGCTGTACATGTGTTGATTAATTATTAAGCAATATGGATGGATAATTGCATACTAAGCAGACAGGAAAAGAGGGAATTTCTGTACTCAATAAAATAACAATCCCAGTACCATGCAAATATATTGTCTCTGTAATGATACATATTCCAAAGCAAATATAAAGCAATTCGTTTGAATGATATTATCTCAACTAAAAGAAAGAGAAATGAAAACTAATTATAAATTATGATTTTAACGATAACTTGATTCTTTGACAAATTCATTCCTTTTATTTCAATTAGACAATTTTTCTTTTTAAAAAGTGGTTATAACAATTATCAAGTTTTGGGCTTTTTGAGGCTAAATACGCAATTCAAAGTTCACGAAATCATGTTAATAAAGGTCAAGTAAAATAACGTCACTACTATTAACCAATCCTGTATACTTGTCTGTATGTTAATTGACATGTCAACTCTTAAATGATTCATAGACAAAATTCAGTCAAGCATGAAATGTTTTTTTAAATTTTAATTTGCAGTATTTGTAAGCAAATCAAAAGTTTGAATGACTTCAGATTCTGTATAAATATAAGGTTTGGTTTCCATTAGCAGCAATACCTACTTAAGATGAACACTATTACAGTAGCTTGTGTTATTCTCTGTCTCTCGTCTGGTCTGGAAGCCAGGACCTATAGAAGTAAGTTTATCGCCATTCATAATTTACTTCTTATTCAATTTTGTCAAAGATTTATCAATAGATAGCTACATTCTTTAAAGTAGTGGAATGTTATTTAAGGATTCCTCTAATCACTATCTGTCAGATGTTTTTGATGTTGTATAAAATAAAGATCTTTCGATTATCTGTATGTTTGATTTAAAATTTTGAAAGGAAAGCATTTTATCATTTCAATGGGGTTTTAGGAGGGGGTGTTACATAATTATATTTCTAAAATAGTACCATTTATATAAACAAACAAATATGTACCAGTATATGATTGGCAAGCATTTATCAGTTTCAATTCCCCCTTTTCAGTATAAATAAATAGTGTATTTGTGAAATTTCATCGCTAGATACAAAATATTTCCTCACATACCAAGTAACCAGCTTGACTTTACTAGTATTTGTTAATTCTTTTTAGATCCACATCGCCCGCGCGGTGGTCCAGTCACACCAATTATTGAACCTTTCCCTGTGGATCCCATCAACCCTGGACCATTTCCCCCCATTCGCCCATCCACAATCTCCTGTCAATTTGGTCGTCAGATAAATCAACAGGGACTGTGTACCAATTTCCTAGGCAATCAACAGTGCCCAGCGGGCTTCTTCTGTAACTTTGGGCCCGCTGACGAGCCCGGACCTTGTTGTTTAAGTGAGTAGTTGTATTTCTGTTATTCTCAAAGTTTTGGTGTTTTTTTTTATTTTTGTATTTTGTATGACTGTGTTTTTAGCTGTTGTTGTTTTGCTTTTTATACATGTATCATTCCGTTGTGGCTAATGAAATATAATATATAGTTGTGCTGGTACTTTTCAATCAATTTTGATATACTTAATATTGTCAGCGAATATCATTCCTAATGAACACGTTTATAAATGAAATTCTGACTTGTACAATACTTGCTTTTCGGATTTTATAATTTCTCACAAGTTGATGTTCTGTAAAAAATCATAAGAATCCAATGTTTTACTATCTCTTTTCAGTACTTAAAAAAAATCATAGAAACATATTTTATTTTAAATCTAATTTATTTCAAGACTTATGTAGCAAAACATAACTTAAAAACACTTTTTATAGAGAATATTGCTGAATGGGATTATAATTACACCGCCGGTGTTACATACCTTTATCTTCCCGTTATTTTTGAAATACAGGAAACAATCCATGTCGTTCTGGAAATCCCTTCCAACTTGGCGGCGACGCTGTGAGTTGTGACCGACAGAGTTGTCCCAGTGGATTTAGATGTTCCAGTGGAACGAACTTCGCAGTTTGTTGTCCAGGTATGTCTCAATGAATTGAATGGCCGTTTTAGTGTATGCTGATATAAAAACCCACAAATTTTCATTAAGACTTTATAAAATTTCATCTACCAAAAAGTAAATATCATTATCAAATTATTATGTTTATTATTATTTTATTATCATAAACATCTTGTCCATCGCAGATAACTACCCCGGACCCAACCCTGGACACGGTCTGAGACCCTGCCCCAATGAATTCTGTGCCGCTGTAGTCATCGAACCACGATGCAGAAAGGAAGTCATTAGGTACAACAATGGAGTAAGATGTCTGGGATGTCCCCAAAATATTTGCAACAATAATAATGGATACCCTAGGCCTGGAAGTGGATATGTGGGATAATTGTATTGATAGTTATATTATATACATGTACTCGTATATCTGATAAGGTTTTTGAATGGTTAATAAAGATATTGTTAATTTGTTATGTCTTTCTACATAAGAATACCAATATCAATCCACTTGAATGAAGAAAGCAAGGTTACATGTAAACGAATCGAAATGAATATGATTATTTCATTCTCTTTATAAACTTTTTTTTTCAATGATGAATTCTGATTCTGAAAAATCTGAAGGCGGGAATTGCCGTTTACCACTCGAATTTGAGTCAATGTTGAAATTCTGTGAAACAAGTGAAAAGTCCCCGCCGAGTCATATTAGAAAATAAAAATAACAAAGTAAAATAAAAAATAATAATTAAAAAATTTAAAAAATATATATATATACCAGACCTTGGTTTAGTGGAATCCTAAAAAATTATGAAATGTCCAATATCTAATGTATATTACAGTAGGATTTGTTAGATGTAAAAATTGTTTGACATCCTATCGTTTTTGTTTTACGGAAACTTTGGCAAAGTTTTAATACTTGCCGTTTTGAAAATTCAAATTGTAAAATATTTGTTCATAAAATGCATTCTATTTATAAATGTTTAGAAAGTATTAAATATAAAAATCAAGCGTGACTTTATTATCAGCAGCTGACGCTTTTCACCAATTGTGCTACGCTGCTAACAAGTATTGCGAAAGAAAAATTATAGAAGATTTATCGTTTATTTCCGAAGAAAGTTTGTCATAATATGGGGGTGTCCCATATACATTGCATATCCCATGAAAGACATATGACAAAAAAATCGCATGTGAATTACTTTTTGGGTTTTTTTTAGTGTCATTTATTAATTGCATTTCAGTAGAAGCTATAGTGTTTTAATTATCTGTGTACACTAATTGAAGTCGATGCAAGTATTGAAATTGCATATTGTTAACGTATTAAGTCTTTGTGTATATCCTGTTGTGTTACAAAATTGTCTAATGTCACAGTCCCTGCTCTGGTTTGCTGGTGACTGGACCAATACTGGACAACTGGTTGAGATCAATTATAAGAGGCACTTCTATTTACATTGGCAAGCAGACACTAAACGAAAAGTCAAAGCCAGGATTAGCAAATCAGTTACATGTAATTCGTTTAAAGAACAGTTGTGTCTTAAAGTGGAATATCCCTCTGCTATCAATTTTACCATATATATATTTTTTAAAAATTCATTACATTGATTTTCATCAAAGTCAATATCAATAGATTCAAATGAAACAAAGTTGAAGTGATGAAGCGCTACTGGATTTTTCCAAAAATGATAATATGTATACATTATCATGATATGAAGAAAATTAAACACAGTGAATATAAAAAGGAAAATTTTACTATCGCAACATAGAATTAAAAATATGAAATGTATATGGAAATAATATATAGTTATATACATTTTCAATTCTAATTGAAAAACATAATGAAGCGGTGCATTTTAGTTCAGAATAGCAATTTGTTGTATAGGTTTGTAACAATAATTGCTTCAATCATTAAGAGTTATCTTACTTTATCATGAAATATTGAAGGTTTTACATACTGTACATTATAAATTGCCAAAGTTTCTAAATTTTCTAAGAAGAAAGAGTTTATTGTTTTAAATTTCATTGGATAGGATAATTGTAAAATTGATCCATATGTTTAAAAAAAAAGCGCCAAAAATGTGCACAGAGCATGTTGTTATAACACAAAAATGAGATCAAATGAATGCTTGTGTAATTTGAAATTTTCAGAGATAAGTACAGAAGGATCATGCATAATATAAGGTATTCTTAAATGAGTTATTGGTGCGGTTTTTTTTTTGTTTACACACGAATAGAAAACCCTTATTCCATTTTAGACATTTGAAATGTTATTAGTTTCTAATGATGTAAACTAAGTCAAGCGTTTTCCATTATCTTAGTCATGTTTTTTTTTATTTAAAATACATTTACCTCTGTGAACTAGCAGTGCTGCAATAGAGAGAAATAAAATTATTCCATCTTAAGATTGTCTGGCATAAAACATCAAAAACGTATTGTTAATGTACAAGTAAATTGAATACTAGTAAGATACATTTAGAAAAAAATCCTTATCCATTGGGGGGGGGGGGGGGAAGCTCTTGATCTATGTGTTAAGTTTCCTGTATTTTTTAAAGTTTTCTATAATTTCTTGCGCCCTGCCAAAATTGGGATATCGGTTCATTCAAAATTCATTTTTCTATTTGGGAATTTCAATAAATGTCGCTTTTCCAAAATAAATCGGGGCCCAGCACGCTCCCCTTGTTGCTACATGCCTGTAATAATTGTAAGATAACAGAAACAAAGTGATTTTTTTTCTACAGAAGTCATCTCTCTTATCAGAGGACCAGTCATTCCACCTTAGGAAACAAATATTTATCTTAGATTCCAATGCTAAATGTGTTCTACTCATGAATTAAGAGACGTGGAGATCATTAGCAACTGCCTTAGACCTATCGACTTAGGTGACCAGAAATTATAGCAATGAAGACCTGTAGGAAAAAGACACCCTAGAAAGAACATAAACATATAAATGAGAAAATCTAGGATGGAATTGGGGTTAGATTAGAAACTTCCCCCTGGAAAATTGCATCTAGCGTCATTAGAAAAGCGCCAGTCTTGATGTTATTAAAGGAGAGAGGAATTTTGAAATAGTGTTGGTTTTGATTTATTTGTTTTCTACCATAGGTCTTTCGCTTAATTATAAACTGAAAGAACAAAAAATATTATATAACGTTTATAAATTTTCTTATGATAATTTTTCATCTATAGTTTGGAAATTGATAATGGACGTGCCCTTTGTTTGCAAACAAGAGCACTTTAGAACTAATATACATGTACATGTAGGTACTTTAATATGTATGTTTCTGCTATGTTAATTACGCCAAAACAATTGCAAACAACTTTTCGAATTTGAAATGCTCAATTCATTATGAGTTTAGAGATTGCATTTAAAAAGGACAACTTAACGTGACCAACTTTATATGTATCAACTAATTTAATTCTTGTCAACTGAAAAATGAAAATTAATTAAATGATACAGGTTTATTGCCACAGACTGCAGAAACACGTGAAAATATTATATTGAAATGTTATGTTAAACCATCATGATGTATATGTAAAAATATACTACTATTTTGCGCAAATTCATGATGCAATAATTCTGTATTCAATATTTTAGAAAATAATATTGTGATCTGATAAGCATTTCGTCTTATATAATGAATAAACAAACAAACACATCACGTGTATCTAATTTTTATTGACTTGTCAGTTATAAATAATTCATAGGAAATTTACCGTTTACCAACGATTTTTCAAATTTTTTGCTGAATTTGAGCAATGAGCAAATCAAGTTTCAGTTGGTTGAAATTTTGTATAAATACGAGTTTAGTTTCACCATAAACTAGCGTCTAATTAAGATGAACTTCCTTACAGTAGCTTGTGTTTTTCTGAGTCTCTCTTTTGGTCTGGAAGCCAGAAGATATAAAGGTAAGTTTATCGCCATTCACACTTTCACACCTGATCAATTGTTTTGAAAAAAAAAAATTGAATATAAATTTTTAAAAACTTTATTTTTTTGTCAGACGACTTTGTGGAGTCATTATCTGTCGGTAGTAAAAAAATAAACTACATTTCGTCTTTTTATTGAAACGTAAATTTTGTCTTCTATATAATTCATTCGGAAATCAGACAATCTGCATACTGTGGATAGACAAATAATCACGATGGTTTCAATTTCACTATGTTCACAATTTATCTTTTATCCGCAAAATTAAACCCATCGTAAATATTAACATAACTTTTTAAAACGTGTTAATGCTTTTGCTTTGATCAACTGGTTTTCTTTGAGCGTGAAATCAAAATTAAAACGCGATTTGTACTTTTTGAGAAATCCTGAAATTTTAACATCGAGGAATTAAAACGACTTACAGTACTTGAATGAGATGGTTTTAACTGTTGTGATTTAATATTATTTTCTAATTTAAATTCAAATAAGTTCGTCAACACTAGACTGTTGATATATACTGTACTAGTTTAAAATTCAAAGTATTTATCTATTTCAGTTTATCCAATTTTATAAGACAATTCCCAAATGAAAAGGGCATTTATTGCAGTATATTAGTATTTGTGAATACTCGTCGTTTCAATGGAACGTCATTTTTTAAATTGATCTTTCTAACACTCAAACATTCACTACAGATATATGTTAACTGTTTCAAACCTCTGCATTCATTTCAGAAAGGAATTTGTAACGAGATATATATTTATCAAATCAGATATATTTACTATAAGACAATGTAATCTTAAAATCGTCTGTACCTTTTGAAAGTATCATTCGGAAACTATCATTCAAATGATTTCTACCAATGTTTTGATAGAGGCCAAACAATAAACAAAAAAATAATGTTCAAAGCAGTTCCTTCCCTTGTTTTATTTTCAATTTGACTTTAATGAAATCCGTTTATTCTCTCTTAGATCCGTATAGGCCAGGTGGACCAGTCACGCCAATTATTGAACCTTTCCCTGTGGACCCCATCAACCCTGGACCATTTCCCCCCAATCCCCCTTCCACACTCATCTGTCAATATGGTCGTCAGATAGATCAACAAGGGCGATGTACCAATTTCATTAGCATTCAACAGTGCCCATCGGGCTTCTTCTGTAACTCTGGGCCCGCTGACGAGCCCGGACCTTGTTGTCTTAGTAAGTAATAAAGTAACATTATAGATAAAATTTAATGATGGTCAAATGAATGTTGTCGCTATTCTTGTTTTGTTGTTATTTTTGATTGTTTTGCTTTAATATGTTGCCACTTGGTAAAATCAACATTTTAAAATCTCCACGTTGTGATCTTTTTCTACAGGAAACAACCCGTGCACTTCAGGCACTCCCTTCCAGACTGGAGGTGATGCTGTGAGTTGTGGCAACGGCAGATGCCCCACTGGGTACAGATGTTCCACTGGACTGAGTTATGCCGTTTGTTGTCCAGGTATAGATATTTAAAGTGGCATGGTCATGATTTTGATCAAAATTTATTTTTCCGTTTTTAATGTTTACAATTCTTCAGTAAGGCATTTTTAATAGTCAATCAAAATTTGAGTCATCGAGTTATAAGCAAGATATAAAGCTCAAGTGATGCTTTTCATTACATATTGAATGTTAAAAAGAAAATTCCAAGATGACTGCTACAGTACTTATGACTGCACTGTAAACAATTTGATGATCGCTAGGAACTGTTTATTTGTGTTCAAAACGAATTAGCAGATAGAAAAATCAGCTTGAAAAAAAACCTTTCACCAGTACATTGAACCAATGTAAACAAAACCATGATACAGTCTTATTTACATAAATAAAGAATTAAATGCTCTGTATCTTCCTTATTACTCTATGAACTCAAATTTTGGTTGATAATTAGAAAGGCATTACTAATGCATTGTTAAAAATAGAAAAAAAATAAAATTTGACCATGCCCTTTTAAGACGAAATCCTTTCCACTTTTACATGCACTATAATTTTACCAAACAGAATTATATCTGAAGGCGTTCTTATCTTTTTCAGAAATCTACCCAGTCCCCGTTCCTCCCGTTGACCCTGTGACGCCCTGCCCCAATGTATTCTGTCCTGCTGTGTCCATTCCTCCACAGTGCAGAAAAGAGACCTTTATATATAACAACGGTCGAAAATGTCGGGGTTGTCCCAAAAACATATGTCCGGTGGATAATGGACCTCCGCCCAGGAACGAAGGATATACTGCTTAAAAAGTTCAGTCGTTCTAATAAATATTTTGCCATGTTTATGCGTGTATTGTTGATATTTTTCTGCTAAGGGACTCTTTCTTCATTCAAACATTGTATTTTAGATCTATGTTGATATAGATTTATTTATTTTTGCAAGATACTATAATAGTGTCATAGATTCGGACCTAAATAGTGGATATAGATTTATATCTTTTAAAAAGTCACAAAAATGCACTTTTACATAAAAAAAAACCCACTACTTTATTTCCATTTTTTTTTGGTGTTTCGAATGATTCATTGCATTTTTTTAATGGCGAACAAAAATTTGAGTGTCAGTCATCGAGTTATGAGCGAGATATACAGAGCCCACAATTCATTGTTGTGTAAACAAAGCTCAGACCATGTATTTCTTCATATATTGAATACTGAATAGAAAGTTTTTTTTTTTTTAAAGTATTATTTTATTCGATTCGTTAACTATAGTTTTCATCTGTGAAACCATATATAACGGATGTAAACTATGCTTTACGAATGCTAATCTAAGTTTTTCTTTCAATAAATAAACGTGAACAATAGATTTTAATGTTTGATATAGATTTACATCTGTATTTTAAAGGGGCATGGTCACGATTTTGGTCAAAAATTATTTTTCCGATTTTAATACAATGCTTCAGTAAGGCATTTTTAATAGGCAACCAAAATTTGAGTGTCATTCGTTGAGTTATAAGCTACCGTAGTTGCAGAGCTTACAATTCTTTGCTATGTAAACAAAGCTTTTGTTTATATTTTGAATGTTGAAGTGAAAATTCCAGTTTTAGACCTAAAATGAATGTGATAAACATTAGGAACTGTTTATATATACTTAAATTGAATAAAAAGAGAAACAAATCGGCTTGAAAATTATATTTTACTGGTATATTGAACAAAAAACAAAACAAAAACAGGGCACGAGCCTTGTTTACATGACAAAGAATTGTGAGCCCTGTTTCTTGCTTATAACTGTACGACTGACTCTAAAATTTCATTTGATCATCAGAAATACATTTCTAAAGCATTGTAAATAATAAAAACAGAAAAATAGAATTTGACCAAAATCGTGACCATGCCTCTTTAATACAATTTACATTCGTTAACTTTAATTAATAGTTGTTAATCATAGTTTCTCAATCGTTAAACGTATATTCATAAGATAAACTATGTTTTGCAATCGCAAATGGTTGTTTATGGGTGTTTTTTTTTTTTTTTTTACACTTCTGAAACATAGATGATCGCGATAACTACGGTTTACAGATGTGAAACATCGGTTAACGTCGTTAACTATAGTTTACTGTCCGTAAATTAACTACAGTTTACAACCGATAAACCTAGTTTTTCGACTGTGAAACTATGTTTAGCTCATATCTGTGAATTTGGCGTGCCATAGTATTGTGCTTGAAACTCGGCAAGTGACACTCAAAGTTTCGCTTACCATTAGAAATATCTCAGTAAACACTAGAAATGGAAAAATGAAATAAGAAATTTTCAGCTCAAATTGTGACCATGCCCCTTTAACTTTGACTGTTTTCTGCTTTTTTATTACCCCCCCCCCCCCCCAAAAAAAAAAAAAAAAAAATAAATCATAACTATGTTATAACCATAATAAAACCAATACAATTTAAATGTGGTGGTTATAAATAAACTTGTATATTGTTTATCACGTGACGTTTTTTAAATACGTTCATGACAATACGTTTGAGGAGTTCTTTTATCATTAAATTTTGTACGAATATCCTTCATTTACAGGAATAACAATATTTCTAACGAGTTTTGTGAAACCCCCTAACAGAACGCAGTGATAAATTGCGTAAACAAGGCAAATTAAACTCCTGTCAAGTAAAACTAAATGGTTAATATTAATTGAAAATTAAAGAAAACCACAGCAAAAAGACCACTAAAACAATATGCACTTTATTACATAATACAAAAACATGTACCTCTGAAATGAACGGAATAATGGACAAATCATGAGTGTTGTGGCTACCTTCGAATTAATATACATCTGTATACACGAATTAATTACACTCAAGTCAAAATAAATTATTTTTCTTATTAGTAAAATTTTCGGTTAACCCATATAAATGTTTATAAGCTTTGGTCATCAATTGGAAATTGTCATTTATGTGTTAAGGAGATTGGCTGGGATGGGAATGAAAGAAGTAAACAGTGGATTGTGCCAAGACCATTAAACTTGTTCTGGTGTCTCTTCCGATTGTCAATTATAATATGAAGTGGTCAGCTAGTCACCCCTAACCCCTACTACTTTTCATTTATCCATTAGGCAATAGTATTGCAAATGGAACAATCTTAATGTGCTATTTTTTTAAATTTTAATTTAAAGGAACATGGTCACAATTCTCATTTTTCCATTTTGAATCATTTAGCTATTTCTGATAATCAACTAAAATTTGAGTGTCAGTCATCGAGTTATGAGCAAGATATACAGTGCTCATTGTTGCGTAAGCAAAGCTCAGGTCATGTTTTTGTTCACATATTGAATGTTTATTTTAAAACATGAATGTGATAAGAACACCAGAAACACTAGAAACGGTTATTTTCTAGCAAAGACACATAATCAGCTTGAAATCGAAAAATTTACTTGTATATTTAACAAAAGAAACCAATAACAGCACGATCTTTTTTACATACAGAATTGCAAGCTTATTTTGAGTATTTAGCTTACATCTCGACATTTTCACTGACCATTAGAAAACCTCAGTGAACAACAAAAATGGAAAAATGAAATAAGAAATTTTCATCTCAAATTGTGACCATGCCCCTTTACCTTTGACTGTTTGGTATATTCCCCGAACGGCTACTCGCCAAACCCAACACCTAATTATTTTAGGCAAATATTGGGTCCTTTGAAGGGGAACAGGTAGAATTTACCTGTGTTCATCTGGATTTCCTAAATCAGTTAAATTAGATGAATTATTAGAAATAAATGCATGCTTCCAAAAAATTGGTAATGCGTTTTATTAAATGCACAATAATAATAATACAGTTTTCAGTTTTTTTATATTCAAATAACACTGTTATAATATTTGCAATTTATATAGGTATATACATACAACAAGTTACCATTTTAGTAACAACATTGTAGCATATAACATGAATAATTATAAATTGAAATAAAACAATTTGTTAACACTCAGAAGTCAGTTGTCATGTTGTAAATTTTGAATTTACTGGGTGGACGAAAATAAATTCAATTTTCACTCTCCTAGTAAATTAAAAATTTTCAACATGACACAGTGGTTTGTTCTCAACATGCATTATAAATTGCTATTTAGTTACTTTATCAGATAACCTCTTAACAAAGAAGACAATTTATATGTTATTTCTATTCATATATTTTTTATAATCACGGTAAAGATAGATTTAGTTTTGTTATGAAAAAAAAACCATTCAAAGTGATATCACAGAGTTTGAAAAATATAAATTTCTCAAGATTTTCTTATTGTTAACGCTTAGTAAATGCACAAAAACCAGTTATCATATAGGCGTTTTGAAATAAACTTGTATATTTTTTATCAAGTGAATTTTTTTTTTTTTTTTTTTGAAATGCGTTCAACATAATACGTTTGACGAGTTCATTTATTAATGCATGTTGTACGATCTGCTTAATTTACAGAAATGGTATGAAGGCGGGAACAATATACTAGTGTCAAACGAATTTGGGGAATTCCCCTGACAGAACGCAGTGATAAATTACGAACACAAAGCAAAATGAAATAAAAACTCCTGTCAAGTAAAACTAAATGGTTAATGTTAATTAAAATTATAAAACTGCTACAACCATTAATCACGGAGCAAAGACCACTAAAATAATATGCACTTTATTACACAAGACATATACCTATAGCATAGGATTTTTTACAATGACATAATGACATAATGACAATTCAATCAACGTATAAAAGAACATGCTCGAAGGAATGGTTATCTAAACATATATACGAATAACTTAATTGTAGCCTATAGCACAACTCTTTAGCCAGTTAATTAATTCGCTGAAGAATCTAGAGAGCGAAAGTGCTATGGTTCAAAAAATCCTATTACATGTATATGTACTATTTTTCTTTTATCGTTACCTATCCCGGGGATGTGTTATTTTATTGGATACATCCCTTGTAGTAGATATATGACATTCGGATTTTAAAATTTCATGGGAGAAAAAGAACTACCATGTAATGAAACGCGCGATGTAATGAACTTATAGATTTTATGAGTTAATGAATTTCTATATAATTGATCTATTTCTCATTATACATGTAACCGTGAATATTAGTGAAGCATATGCGATATTGATATCTCTAAAATCAGATCTAAAAAATGGTTTGAAGATACCATAATTATGTTTTTGATTTCCTATGAACACAAGCCAAAATGTCGATAATTTATAACGCTTTTGATAAAATTGTTGGATCATTTTAGAATTGCATGTATATTTTCTGCCATTTTCTGATTGATGGTGATTTTAAAACAAACGACAGATGTGTATTTCAAGCCGAGTGCAGGGAGTGAACCATCACGTGACACGGAGGTATACTCTTGCACTCTCAGTGTCAGTAGATTGTGCAAGACTTGACTAATTTATTAATTAAAAACATTAATAAACATGAATCCCTTGGCCTCGCCTTGCAAATGTGTTGGTTTTCTAAAATCGTGAACCGTAAAACAATTAATTAGAAATGTTTTTTTTAATCTTTGGTTTTTTTTAAAAGCAGAGTACTTAAAGACTGGACGCCATTTGCTCAAATCTAAACTTAAAAATGCACCTTCTAACACTGGTCAGTTTTCTGTTGATTTCTTCTTTCAGCCTAGCTGCCAATTACTACGGTAAGTTCTCAATAATTACTGATTTCTGTTTTGTGCTGACGTAAATTTGTTTACATTAGATTTAGACTTGATTTCAGGAACTGTATATTATTCTATATACTCATGTTCCCATATTTTAAATCTTGTTCGTTTATTTCATGCTAGTAACATAACCATGACATTGCATACAGAATTTGTATATATTATTTGCAATTTAATACTTTAAATAGATTTCTAACTATCGTCATATTACACTCCTTTAGCCGTGTCATATCGACCTTCTTTTAAAGCAATTGACTGGCATAGCTGTAGATACTAACTTTTCGTAATTCTTTTGGCAGTATTACAGAAGCTATTGAAAGTTTCTCGTAGACTAGCGCACGAAATGGTAGTCCAATATATGTAATGTTAAAGCTGCACAGAGTAATTAATAGATGCAGTACTATCTATATCTAATGGTCGATTTGTCGACTTTTTATAAAGCATATATTTCAACTTTATAAATAATCATGAACTGGTTATACATAAGTATCCTGATATTTTTTCTCATATCTTTTTAGATTAAATGGGTGAAAATCTGATTCTAAAAGGTTTGCAATCAAATTAATAAACGTGAAATTGTCCACATACGTAAAATTGTTTACAAAAAAAGTTGATTGCTCTGGTTAATCTACGTATATACTCGATTCCATAATTAAAAATATGTATCATCAGATCCGCTTATAGTTTTCTGGAACTCATGGCATTTTCAAAACAAGACTAGTTGTTTTGAAAACAAAACTAGATGTTCTAGATGTTTACGCATTTATGATTAGACAAAAACTACCTGTAAATTGTCATTGTCACAATTTGAGATGAAAAGTTCAAATTATATTTTCAAACTAAAAGTATTTTTGATGGCCTGTCAAAATTTGATTGCAAGCGAGATACAGAGTTCACAGGTCTTGATTCATGCCATAAACAGTAGAACTCGACAGTTCTGTAGACAGTTATTTTTTGTTTAGCGTTTACGTAATTCCTTGATGTCTGCGAATATTGGAGTTTTTTTTTCTTCTACAGGTGGAAGACGACCAGCCGGACCCATACCAGCCGCTGACCCGTGGTCTCTCATCGTTTCCGGTTCAAAACAACCATGGCCTCTTGACCTTTCTGGACCCGACAATGACATCCCCGTCGGCCCTACACGTTCCACCTTGACCTGTGAATTTGGTCGACAGCTTAACCAACAGGGATCATGTCGGTCACTCTATATGAGCAACAAGGCTGCTGATTGTCCGCCAAATTTCAGTTGCCAGTCTGCATTCGGTCTTTGTTGTTTAGGTATATAGTTTACTAACTGCCTAGACTTGAATCACTTGTACAATGTATTTTATTTCAAGCACAACTTTTTCAAATCAATTTTCACAATTTGATATTTTGGGGGACTTTTTTGTTATAGAAAATAACCCATGCTCCGAAGGAAGCCCCTTGCTCTCCAATGGCGAGGCTGAATCATGTGAATCACAGATCTGTCCTACGGGGTACACATGTTCTAGAGGAGACCAGTACGCCGTGTGTTGTCCAGGTAAAATTACATCGCATCAAACTGTGTTTAATCAGATCATGTAAAGGCACTTTATGAAAGGTTCAAAGTTCAGACTTTTAAAGGTATTTGATATAATTCTTTATAGTATATGATAAGTATGAATTAACCTATGGCATTTTGTGTCATCGAAATACTTTTGAATTTGTTCTGTTAAAGCTCTTTATAAGGAAGAAGTTAGTAATTTGTTTGAAATATTTCATTTTCAACTCTCACTAATTACCCCTTTAGTGCCGTTACATATGAACATGTAAATATGATAGTAATTTGCTATTACTAGTGTAAAAAGTTTGAACATGTCTTAAGACTACATGTTTTAAACGCAAAATGAAATCATTATTCATTATTGGATCAATCTATATACGTAATAGTTTAATGTTTTAGAACTATTTGGGTCCCAATTAGTATTCTACCAAATTGTAATGTGTTAATAAATGTAAATGCGTCCATATCTGTTACTACTCTCAGTACTTTGATTGTATATTTGTAACTACTCTCGTTACTTTGATTGGTTCTTCAGAGGTCACCAATACCGGTCAGTATCCGAGTCATCCTCAGCCTTGCCCCAGTGCGGCCTGTCCCTACACCAATATACCCCCAAACTGCAGGCGGGAACAAATCATAACCTATAATGGGATCAGATGTCGGTGTTCTCGAAATGCATGCAGTAATGGAGATAGGACTTATGGTTGATTTTTTAAAATTTCATTTTATAGATTTAATACTGATTGTATTTTTGTAATAAAAATTTAATATCCTTAATGTACTTTTCTGTTTATTGATTGCTAAACTGCAACATAAATGAAATCAAATTAAAAATTTTATAAACTTGAATTATGTACGGGAAAATACCGTATAGCTACGCAGAGAACGCAACTTGTAATGTGCACATAAACTTATTTACAAGTAAGGACTGATTAATTTAATTAATTTAATTTCTCAGCCCATTCTATGGATTATTGTTATTACTAGTAACAAAAAGGGCATGTCGACCCAAATTTCCCCGTGGATCTGTTGATATACAAAGCCGACGTCCATTCTCACGCATCAGCCCCCCCCCCCCCCCCCCCCCCCCCATCAAAGTTGATGTATAAAAAAGTCCACCCCGATACTAGAAAATCATTATTTTTATAGAATAGGGACGTTTTTATACACTGATTTAGATGGGGAACGCCTATATGGACACGGTTATTCGCGCTTACTCAGTATCTTAACGCACATGCAAGACTGGTTATGGGTTACCCACGATTGTGTGATGGTTGGTTTTAATATAACCTAATAATTAGGTATTGCAAGGTCCTGCATCACATAATAGGAATTATAATAAGTCAATCAGTGACAGATTGTAACTAAGATTTATCAGCTTCATATTTTCGTGGTTAAATTTACTTGGGGGAGGGGTTCCCCTTGGTTATTGAAATTTGCTTGAGTTAAAAAGCAGTACACTGACAATTGGTTTAAATCAGACTGTTGATAAAATGGTCGTTGGTATGCTTATCAGTAATGTTTTTTTTTTTCCTTTAGTATTATTGCAGCTCCGAAATTATTGAAACATGCGCCGTGTAAATTTCAAAATTAATGGTAGAAATTGAAGAAACCTGAATTGAAAGCGGGTTGGGTCTAGTAAAAAAAACCGTAAGAATTTTGATTATGTTGGAGATTGCATATACCAAAAATACCTTACCTACATGTTTCGCACTTTGAAAACAAGAACGAGTTGTGTCGATATCTTAATTATCCTGTTGATTAATAGATTGAGAATTAGATTTTTTTTCTTCAAAATTTTGCTCAGCTATTTTGTTTGTACACAAATTTACATTAAATACGTCCCCTACATACATATGTAGGTTATAAACATGCATTGTAGGAATAAACTTTCATAAAACCACGTAACTCAACTTGACCGAAATATATTAACATAATACTTGTTATTTATGCCTTGAACGCAAGGAAACGGAACACTTTTAGTAATGACAAAATCAAAGTGGACAGCGGAGCTACTTGAAAATCAAAGTGGGTTAGCGTCACGTGACTTGATAGGTTTCTCAAATTTTGTTTAGTTTTCTCACTGTGGTATATACTAGCTGTTCGTCGCTGTGTACAATGAACACATTATAATTCATATTATGGATTTACGAACAGGCGAAGGTAAAATACATTAATTAAATACTTTAAATAGCAATTTCTGTGTGCTTGAATAATGTGTTGAATGTTTTAGTGCATTAAATTGAACTGATGTGTTCAATAGTGTGACTTTTGTTGAGAGACGTTCGATGTAATGAAAATGTTCATAAGACAACGCCTTTCATTCGCAATTTACATCCAATCCATATAAACGAATTAATGTTCTAGGGCTAATACATTGATTGAATACACTATTAAAGCAGTATTTTATAGAAATACATTAAAAAGACAGAATAAAGTTTTTCTACTTACAGTTGACATACATTAGTAATCTTGAAAAATACTTTTTTTAGCATTGCTTTTGATATGATCTCGTTTGAAATTTCTTACAATATTATTATAATAAATGTGTTAACAATCACATATAAGCCTGTATTTTAACCATTTCAATACTTTGATAGCTCTGGTAATATAATTATTCCACCCAAACGGATGTACAACCCTTCCGGAACCCATATGCGATATCTAAACGAGTTGTCTTTCCTTTGACACGAAAATCTGCATGGTAAAAATCTAAGGTGGACTCTGTTTCACCCACGCAATCAATAAAAACATATTTTATCGCCGGGAATATATAAACTTCCTTACAACATTCTCCTCAAACATTTTTTGCAAAGAAAACGACAGCTCCCTGGTGTATGAATCATAACTTCAATTTTTTTTTTACCGAGAGAAAAACTATGTGCAAAAGTTTTGCAATTTAGTTGAGCCTTGTATGCAAATGTATGCACAGAGATAGACGACTAAAATATTTAGAATTTGTCCTGCAGCTCTGATCAAGAAAAAAAAAGTAAAACAGCGATTGTTATAAGTGTAAAGCTTCCGTTTCACTTAGTCAGATCATCACAGCCTTCAAACATGGAGGGATCTTTCTCAGGTACTAGCAGTCTTCTTCATACTTATTTTTTTTTCAGGTTTTGTTTTTGTTTTTTAGCCATCTTCATCCTTTCTTGAATATTTATCAATCAATGAGATGAGAATTAATTTCTTTGTTTCCGTCAAATAAAAAAGCGCAATTTTTACGATTCACAATGAATTATATACATGTACTGTCGGTTTCCAACTGATTTAAAATGATATAATTAGTTGATAATTTAATCTGTGTTCTGCGCGTGTTTATATTTTTTGTTGCTGTCAATGTCTGGAAAATTCTGCTTTGATAATTTAAAAATATAATTCCGGAATATATGATAATATTTATTGATTTGAATTCGCCACTAGCCCAGCGCGTTCATGAATAATTCCATAAAAGTAAGTATAAAAACCCAAAGTAATTTTTAGGTTTTCAATAGATAATTCTGTTGATATTACATTTGGTTTTTTTTTTTCACAATCCAAGAGTTCGTGCAATAGAACGTGTACACAATAGTACGTATATAGTACGTATTCTGTACTCTGTATATTTCCTTCTATATAGTGTATGTATGTACTGAAAACCTTGTAGATATATTCGGCTTAAAGAGTTCTGTTTTATTGAATCCGATGAAGGTGTCAATCTTTTTTTTTTTTAAATTACACCTACGGCGAAATGCTTCAATACCCATACCTGTGAATACCTGAGTGAAATCTCAAATAGTTTTCGTCATTGGTTAACTCGTATCACGTGCCCACATTGCTCGACGCCATTTTCTCTGCTTGATGTTTAGTGTCAACTTGCAGGTGCTCGTTACTGAAAAAAAGTAGAAACTTTTTTTAGTGGAATATTTCAGTTTTGATCAAATTAGCTATGGCTGATCAAAAGCCTAGATTGTGTCACTTAGTAAAATGGCCGGATTTTCAGGGATATGGATTTAATTTACACGCCGAGAGGGGCAAAGCAGGGCAATTCATTGGAAAAGTTGACGAAGGTTCCCCGGCTGAAGCTGCGGGTCTAAAAGAGGGGGACCGAATCGTAGAAATTAATGGAACAAATATAGGAAATGAAAATCACCAACAGGTTGTGGGGCGGATCAAGTCGCTTGGTGATGAAGTGAAACTTCTAGTGGTGGATCCCGAAACGGACAAGTATTACAAAGATATTAAACAAATAGTGAGAAGTGATCTTCCAGAAGTTGTAGAATTGAGTGCAGTAAAAGATAGAGTACCGGAAGATTCAGCAGGTACTGGGATACGCTGTCCTCTACGTTCATTTGAATATCACACCTTCACGTGTTCACTCAGTGCTAAATTCTCTCTCTCTCTCTCTCTCTCTCTCTCTCTCTCTCTCTCTCTCTCTACATTTATCGAAAATGAAAAAGTTTCAAAGAAATGTATATTTTCAAGAAATAGAATATTAATTGATAGTGTATCATGTGGAGGAAACAAGTATTTCCCAACCTTTTTATTTTACCATATTCAAAGTGCTCAGCTATGCAGAATTTGACGGATCTCCAGTACCTTTTAAAGGAGTTTTTACTTGTATGAATTTCCTTTTAAATGCACTCAGGTGTGACTTTTTCTTCTCTCTCCATATTCACGCGAATTTTTTCATTGGAACTAATACACAGAAAACAGTTACGGTCATGAGAGATTTAAAAACTTGAAGCAAATATGATTTCAGTGGGATGGAAATCTTTGTATATAATGTTTGTTTATTTGTATTCATCTGAAGTGTAATGTAAAGTATCCATCAATCTGATACACATATATGAAGTCTTAAGCAAATGACAAAATTTTGAGAGCTTTTTAATTTATTCCTAAAATATATACAGTGCAAATCACTGAATTCCAAAATGAATATGGGTGTTTTCCTCTCTCTCCCTCCCTCCCTCTCTCTCTCTCTATTCCACAAAAACACAAATTCTCATCCTCATACACATTAAGGACAAAACATTGGAATGATAACCATAACATGGAGATTGTAGCCAAGATGTCATCTACCATGTTGTAAATCATCATAATTCACTAAAGTGGGGTGGCTTACATAGAATAGATAAAAGGGGTCATAAGGGAGGGAGTTGTACATTGATAAGAGTAAAGCAAGTCTGTACATGGTGGGAAATCTGTACCACGGTCCTTGTATGAAACCTGAGGCCAACGTACACTAAACCAGTGTGTGGGTACAACTGTCATATATTTTAAAAAACATGCATCCGCAAAACAAGTTTTTTTAAAATTAAATTGTTCGTATCTCAAGAGTATGAAAGAAAAATTTTTAAAGATACTATTGTACCTTGAATAAGTACTACCAGTTTGCATATTATTATTATTATTTTAAATTCTAAGAAAAATTTTAGGTTTCGTGACCGGATGACTGAAAAATGATAGAGGAAACACTGTAAATGTAGGATGCTTTATATACTAGCAATTATTTCCTGATACATACACTAGAAAGTTTTTTTCCGTCTATAAATTGTGCCTGTGCCATAAGTGCAGAGTTGCTGAGATTATGTGTAGGTCGTTTTATTAAAAAATAATACAGTAACTAAGCGGCATGTAATTTAGTATCAAAAATTGAAATTATAGATGAAGAGAAGGAAGTTAATGGATTATGTCAATATATCTTCTATGTGTATGATGTATAAACTTTTACAGAGATTGAAGAAAAGCTGCATGGCTAAAATCATTAAATCAGATGTACCTAATTTAGATCATAACAAAAAATCAATTACACAATCACAATTTGAAGTGTTTCAA